>JAODJX010000027.1:15561182-15571822 GCA_026776945.1 Isichthys henryi
TCGGGGGGGGGGGGGGGCGCTCTACCCCTATAGCCCATTACACACAGCTGCAAATAAACCGGATTTAAACACACTAGATGCAGCTGAGCACATACACACACACACAAACACACACACACACACACACATAGACACCACGCATACTCCATTAATTTCTGTGGGCTTCAGCCAAATTCTAACTGGGTTAATAACATAACTAACCAAAGAAAATACAAGACATTTTTAGTTTTTTGATTGTAGTCACAGATTTTTATAAAAATTAGGTTTATATTGAGAGGACCTGAAAAATGTCCCCACAAGGTAAAGAGTAGCAGGCTTTACCACATTGTGGGGACATCTGGCCCCCACGACATGTTAGATATAAACAAACCCCCACACATGCACACACAGACCTCCCCAGTCACCCCTCCTTTCTGAACATCCCAGCAGTTGAACGGCGTTGCAGCCGTCGCCATCCTCCGATCCAGTCCCCTCTTCTCCCAGCTCCACTGCCCCCCCAGGGGGAGGCGCTCTGAGTTATACCCACCCCAGTTGTGAGAGCCGGCTACATGGACAGTAATCCGGGGCTCTGAAGAAGAAGAGGATACAGACAGTAAACAGGCACCGCGCAGTAAACGTTAACGCGGGATACAAACACAGAAATGCATAAATAAATAAAGCTTGTGCTCCCGTCTCTGACCCCTGAGAGCAGCAGCGGCTCGTAACAGGTTACTGCTGAGTGGACTTTTCCCCGGAACGTTCTGCCGGCCCGCTTACATTTCACAGCTGCCTTAACTCGGGCCGGAGCTCCCACAGTGTGGCTCTTTCAGGGGTTTGTTAATTGGAATAACTAAATCTGCAAATGAGGACCCAATCAAGTCTGATAAATTATGCAAGCTGGGCCAGGGAGGGGGAGGGTATACGCTCCCTCCTGCCCCTCGTTCTGCCAGGGGGGGGAGTAAAAGCAGGCTGGTCCCTGGCACCCTGAGATACACCAGACAGGCAGCACAGCGAAAGCTCCTCCCAACCCCCTGCCCCATCTTCTGATCTCAGGTCGTGTACAGCAGGACACACCACTCCCCCCACCCCCTTGCTGCGAAACACCTAAGCGTGATGGACCATGCGGTCACCATCAGACACACAATCAGACTGTGGAATAAGGTGGACATTAGCATGGGCCGAGAAGCCCATGGAGAAACAGCCCAAATTACTGCCTCCCTATGCAGGTCACACTCTCCTATTACTGTGCATAGTGAGGCTGCCCCCAAGCACGCCCTTTGCAGGCTCTAAACACCCTTTGCTGGGTCCGTACACCCTTTACTCGGCCTGTATGCCTTTTGCAGGCTCTGAACGCCCTTTGCTGGGCCCATATGCCCTTTGCTGGGTCTGTATGCCGTTTGCCAGTCTTAGAGGGCCGGAGCCCTGCACAGTTTTTGGTTTACCCTCATTTAACACACCTGATTCAACTCCTTGTGCTAATTACCACACAGCTCTTGAGCTGAATCATTTGTGGGTTAACAGTGAAAGAATTAAGCTACACAGGGCTCCGCCCCCCTTGGACTGGAGTTTGACACCCCTGCTGTAGATCTCTTAGTACCTCTTTGTTCACTGGTACAGTCCCCCCCCACCCCCCAAAGAGCCAGTAGTGGCTAAATGGGAAGGTGACAGTGAGTCATGCACCTTGACCTGCCGTGCAGAAGCCGTGCGGAGGCCAATCAGCCCAGTTCATCTTTCGTTCATGCTTCATGACCGGATCTGACAGACTGGGAATGTTGGGGAATGAGCTCCAGCGGTGCACATTTTGGCAGGTAAACACTGAGCTGAGGACAGCACTCAATTCCTGGTTCATTCTCTGCTGAAAACCGTTCAGGAGCCAAACACCGATTAACAAAACACAGTCAGGTGGCCACCGGCAGCCGTGCTGTCAGACAAAGACACACAGCGTTTGCGGGAGCTGTGACCGGCTCGTGCACGGATTAACACGGAAGCACGCGGGCCAAACGTGGGAACCCCACGGCAGCTCTTTTTACATCCAAGTGTGGCAAATCACACGTGTTCTGCCCCCAAAGCAAAACATTACCTCTGCCGCACATTGGTGATCGACCGAGGCTGATGCTGGCGTTCCAAAGTATCAAGAGTGACATCCTTACGAAGCCACAAAGATACTGAGGAAGGAGACCACCCCCCCCAACTGGAAGGCAGGAGCGGAAATACATAAACTAAAATAAGGTGTGCAGCGCGTTGGGCTGTTCATGGTCTAATTCGATATAAATAGTGAATGAGGCTCTGGCCTTCCAGGGGGTGGGGAGTGTGGGGCACGGGGCAGGTTTACGAGGTTGCTGTGGCTACATTCTGGGTCTCTAGGGGTAGAGAGAGTGCCTCATTTTCAGGCAGAAGCAGACAGTGGCATAGAAATAATGTAAAAGACTACGCCACCACCCCCATAGACAAACACGACAATGGATATTCACACATTTAGTGCCTTTTGATTGAGTGAAAAAAATATATAACATGGCTGAACGATGACCCAAACAGCTTTGGAGGGACACGCATTTCATCAGAACTGCACTTCGCACCTCACAGCGTCACGTCAAAAAGACGAAGGGGCCCTGCGACAGGAGAACAATGAAACCTGGGGGGTGAGGTGGGGATCGGGTTACTGTGACATACTAGCCCCAATCACAAGGTTGTCATGGGCATGCAGGGAGGGAGAACCGCTGCCGGGAGGAAATATCAGCAGGAGGATAAACACAAGAACTGAGAACATGTAACTTATTTACAAAGTCAGTGGCTTTCCTTCAGGACACACACACCATGTGTGGTGGGAGAGAAAGGCACCTTGGCCACTGAGCTGTGTGTCTGTGTGTGACAGGGGCTTCTCGCTTCACAATCACAATGCAACAAAAATCCACCAAGCATCAGAGACTTTAACCGCCCAGCCCAGTGCTACCTTTCCAGAAGCTTCTCCAGGAATACAAATGAATCCAGTGCTTCAGCCCATGGGTCCTGAGGACCCGGGAAGGGGGGCCACGTGGCCGTCTGTCCAGATCACAGAGAGTCTGCTTAGTTCTGCCTAAAGGTTCCCCCCCGTTATCCACACAGCGCTCATTATCACTGCAAGCGGGGGGGCTTGTGAAGAGAGACCACATCAAAGGCATCGATTCACCCTTCTCTCCTCCCAAGGATCCAGATCGGTTTCCACTCCACGTCGCTGGCGGAGATTACAAAGGCGAGAATTCGTCATCTCTGCAAGACAGCGACTTAAGCAGATGCGTGGGACCCGCGGCGTGTGATTGCTTGAGTCACCACTGCATGGGAAGGGTGATCAACCAAGCCCAGAACCGCAGAGAGGGCAGTTAATGGGTGGGCTCCACACCAGGACATGCAGAAATCAAATGCAGAAGGCCAGTTGTGGAGAAATGTCTGTCAGGAGTGGCATCAAGCACGAAATCAAACGTTTCATTTTTCAAAAGGGCTAATTAGAACATTTCCGTGAGGAAATGAACGTGATTGAATTAATGATTAGGAACCAAAAAGATGCTGGGGCCACGCCCTACAAAACCCTCGACACCTCTAACCTTATGCCTGTAACAAACTGCTTCAGGAGACATCCAGCTCTATGCATTGTGGGTAAACGTCACAGCCTGGACGCTGCTTTGGAGAAAACAAGGACACATCATGACGTGATAGAGGGGTTACTGAGCAGTGTCATGCTGGAAAACAGCCCTACAGAAATCGCTCTCAGAAAAAGAGGAGGAATGCAAGATCTGAAGAACATCTCCATCCTGAAGCGGCGACAAAAAAGGTCTTTGATCGCAGCTTCTTCGCCTCAAATTGTTTATTACAGAGTTCGCTGCGGCTGTCATGAAACACACCAGCCGTTTTGCATCTCCCACGGCAGATTGCCACGTCATGGCTTATTTCAAAATAGACAAGAACCTCTTGCGAGGCAATCTGCTAACCAGTGCTCAACTAAAACACACACAGACAGTGCTATACAGCCCTTCCAAGTCTATGATGATATTTGGAACGGAGGCAGCCAATGATATATGCAGCTTGAGAAAGCAAGAGCGAGAAATACCACAGAGAAAAGTTCAATAACTGAAATTCTCCAGCTGCCTCCGCAAGCAGAGATCAATGACAAAAAAAGGAGTCCATTAGAATCTGCGGACAAGCCAAACTGAGGCTCCTACTCACTGGGGGTTCTGGAGACACGGGAGATCCTGCAGAACCCTTTAAAGAATCCGTTAACGTCTACGGACAAGTCAAACTGAAGCTCCTTCTCACTGGGGGCTATGGAGGCAGAGGAGACCCAACAGAACCCTTTCATCTGCTGCAGTATAACTCATCTCAACCTTGTGTTCCTGCTACTGCGCCTGGGTGTGTCTCAGGGGATGTTTAATGTTCTTCTGTAGATTGAGGGCCCATAGTTGCTGGGTCTCATGCTGAAGAAACTCAATGGAAACACCTATAAAAGGAACCCAGGTAGGTCAGAGCTCTCAGATGGGTCTTTCCGCCTCAGCCAGGAGCTGTAATTACATACCCGTGAATTATTTGGGATCGCTGTCCCTTAGCGTTAAGTCGAACCGCAACGATAATCCTCAGAGTATTGGAGCAGCTTCCTCACAGCCTGCTCCACTAGTGATTGTGAGTCTCTCGGCTCCCCGGAACGATGTGCCATTACCCAGCCCACCTGGCCATCTTCTTGTACCCCGCTGCAGCCTTTGATTACACTCGCACCCACAACTTCCCCACAGAAACGGCCACATCGCAAGCGTCCATCCGTGCATCGTACGCAATCTGTCCCCGGAGCCTCAGGCTCAGAGGGGGTCGTTTGTACGATGAATGTGCCGCTGCACACCCACCCTTCCCACAGCGAACCGTACCTCTCCTCACGGCCGTTATGCAGCCTTCATAAATTACCGCTTCCGTTTATGGCGCCGGCAGGTCGGCCAGACTTGTTGGTTCATTATAGCCCAATTCCCATCTGCGTTTTCATTACCCCGAGCCGCTGAACACACGGCCTGAGGTGGGAGATTCATATGTTACCCATGGAGGAGCAGAGTACCCTCCACACACATACACACACACACACACACACACACACACACTCACACAGAGCGAGACAGGCATCCTCAAACATCCACAGCAGAGCAAGCAGAGTGAGCACTTGAGGCTGTTCAATACGCCCAGCAGCCGATTATTACGGCCAAGGAAAGGCAGGGCTTTCATGTGAACAAAGAGGACCCGCATTTTTAGGGGGAGGCCTGCTCTGTGTGCGCCATGGACATCGTATGAAAAGACTGAACCCCCCCCACCACCCACCCGAGGGGTGTGCATGGAAGTCAGCATGGATTGATGGCAGCTTCGTTCGAGGGCATTAGAGAGCTCTGATGAGACGGTCCTGAGCATCTGCCTAATCAGCCCAGACAAAGACAAAAGGAGCGCCTCGATTTCCAATTCCATTCACGTGAGCTAAAGGGTAGGCGAGGCGAATCACTGTTCTGGCTAAATCACCTTTTCTGAGAGCTCTCAGGTGGTGCTTTGAAAAAAGGTAATTTTTTAGGTAATTTGCAAGCTGACACATGATTGGCCAGTGTCGCTCAGACACAACCCCCCCAGCCCGCTCGTACACCTGATGCTTTTCGGGAAGCTGTCCTTCGCAGCTGAGCCTGTGAGGAGGCTCCTTATCACGCCGTCCCTAATTGGCTCGCCTGCATCACGGCATCGGGCAGGATCGTAAAAGACCCCCTGATTCCTGCTGGGTATTGATGCTTCCGGGGGGCTGCTGCCCATGCCATGTCCAATTAACGAGGCGCGCGTGGTACTGTAAAGGCTCCCACCACCGCAGGCCGTCACACGGCCGCAGCCACTGACATTCTGCAGCTAGCCGCTCGGTACCGCATTCTCTGAACAGAGCCGGGGAACAATCACAGTCAAAACGTGTTTGCAGGGGGATCTGGGAGGTGCCTGAATAGTCTCAGGTGTGGTGGTATTGATTTGCCATTTGTATTTCTGAGGTAGGTACATCTGCGGAGGCACATGTGACATTTTGGTAATGAAACGTCGATATCGCAGGAGCAGAATACAAAAGGCAATGAAACAGGAAGCAGAGCGGCCGTGAGAAAAAGCGCCGAAACTTTAAGTTTGCGGCTTTCAATTCGGCAGGATTCTGCGCGTTAGGGGAAGGATACAGTGCTTAGTCTGAGAGCAATCAGCGTGAGGAGGCGGTTAGGCGGGGGCGTAACGGCGTAGACATGGCTCTGAGGCTGCAGTCTCAGCTTGGGCAAAGCTTGCAGAATCACGGCTGTGCCACTCGGCGTGTGGCTTCTGTGAAGGTTATGGGGTTTCCCAAAAATGCTGAAGACGACAAATGCCGCGTGTACTGCCGCTGAAGTATCATGATGCCGCGTGTACTGTCCCTCCTGCCTCACCTCCCCCACACCTCTCCCCCCAAGCAGACGTAAAAAGTGACATTTATTAATTCCTGTTTAAAGTTCACAAATGTAATTATGAAAGAGCAAAGATCCCTGAGCATTACTCTTGATTTTGATTTATGGCTGTGCGTTTGTTGAAGAGAGTCTCCATCTGGAGACATAAAAGCACCATTGTGTTTGAGCTAAATCATTCAGGCAATAAATCTGATTAAGAGAAGGGAAACAGCGGACAGGGACCGAGCTCACACTCCGCTACGCACACGCACTGCAAAGCCCCAGCGCCAGTTACCACACGGGCCCGTTTCTCAGGACAGGTTTCTTGGACTATCTAGGATCAAAGTCATTCCTCTTGGACCCAAAAACTGCAACAGTGGCCGATCGATCTTTTGAAGGAGCTGCTTCCAAATCTTGCGTAGTTAAGGGTAAGGGTGGCCAAGGGCGGTATCATGGCAGCCTGGTCCGTGTCTGAAGGAATCGCCACCTCACGTGCATAAACTCATATGCAGTACGTACCCTAACCCTCCATTCTGCAGTGTTAATCCTGTTATTGTTCAGCAATTATGTAGACACTTGCACGGAACTCACTGAAATTGAATTGGCACAAATAACTGATTAATTATTTCCATAAACTAAGGACATGCATGTGAAGGCCTTGGCGAAGCAGCATAATTGATGGCTAGAGTCAGATATTGCACAGCACAGCCGGCTGTGATTCAATCACGCCCGGCTTTTCTGCTTACTAAGCCGGGACGTGACGCGAGCTTACGTGCCGGTGACCTCGTCTCTCTGCCGCTCAGCACGGGTGCCTCTGAACGTGCTGTTTGGACCGCAGAGCGACGGCCCCTCCGGGCACAGGGGAATGCATGATTACAGCTTTTGTTTTACAGCTTCTTAAGGAGTGTTTCCATTTACGGACTGCGGCACTGATCGCCGGTAGTGGGCGTAACACATTTTCTGCACCTGACATCACTTGTGGGGGTTCAGGACTAAAAAAGATGGAATGGGACTGGGGGGGGGGAGGGTAATTTACAGCTTGGGATCGACTGGCTGAGTGTCGAGCCCGGTCGTATTAAACACAGTCGTGTGCCGACATGCCCACGAAGACACTGCCACTCAAATGCAGACACACACACCTACAGTATAAAGGATGACATCTGAAAGGCAAAGTCTACCCAGGTATTGTACAGTGAATGCTGCAGTCCCAGAAGGGGTGACTGTACTGTCCCAGCTGACAGGAAAGGTCTCGCACTATCACGGACTCCGTAAGGCTGAATTAGCTATTCATTGTAGGGATTTCTCGCACAACAAAGATGTTTATTAGAAGAGCTACATCAAATTGGCCTGGGAGAGTGAGAGAGCATGTACACTAATTGGCTGCTCTGTAGAGTGACTTTCAAATATTTATAAGTTTAAACTTGCAAGCCATTTTGGGCCCTTTGCTCAGGGGAGGGGCGACAGAGGCCAATCCTCTCAGTCATTTCCATAACTTGTGGACTGGATCCCATCAGCAGGACTGGACGTGTTAATAGGACCATTTGGGAAGAGTGCCGTCACCACCCAGTGACCCCGGAGAGTCTGAGGGAGAGAGGACCATGTCATCACAGGGTCCTTGAGACCAAAGAGAGCCACGCCACTGCAAATATGGACGGAGGTTCCTCCATCATCATCTTCTTAGCCGAGCCAATCATTTGAAAGGCGTCCTTCATCTCGACCAAGCCTCTGAGAGGCTGCCTTGTGGTTTTCATCTTGGGATGAAAGAACCCTACGGAATCCTCGTTCAGCCCTTACCCTCGTCTGCTCGCCGAAGAACTGACGGGAGGACCGCAGGAATCAGGCGGTGAGGAAGGAGCTTTTTGAGGTGACCTTATGTGTCAGATGAATATGCAGGGACCGCTCCTGGCAAGGCACCCCGCTCGTGTTCTGGAGGGCGCGCTGCGAGAGCTGGACGGGGGCTGCAAGCTGGCGGAGCAGACAAAGAAAGTCTAGTATTTATACACCTGTTATCTTTCAATAAAGTTTCAAGGACCTTCCACTTAAAGCAAGATGTGAATTGGGGAAAAGGGAGCCGATCCTCTGCAGGAGCGCCATGGAGGACCCGAAATCCAGCTCCGTGTGATCAGTATAAATGACCGTAGTGCGAGACAGAGGAGCAGCTTCTCCAGCTTGCATAAGAACAAACAACATGACTCCGCATGTAGGTTCCCCTATGAAGAAGCCCCTTAATCTTCCCCCACAAAGCAGCACATAACAGTCAATCCATCCAGCTGAAAACCTTCCCTCATTATGCCTCTGGGTATTAATGAAGCATGTCTGACCATCGTATTCATGGGGACAATGAGGATTCGCTTCCAGGACTACCTCACATGTCTCGTGCCCTTTACGGCACCCCGTCGCAGGAGCACCGTGCCAATGGTTCGCTGATGCCCAAACAATAACCATCCGCTACGCCGTGACAGTGGTCTGAGACGCGGGAATGGTGAACTCACACCCAACAGCAGCTTCATCATTGCGTCGTTCTCGCCAATATATATGGATATTAGGGGAAGATTTATGACCAGAATTTGCGGAATAAGGCAACCGTGCAGCAAATTGGTTATGAAATATTGGCACACTGATGAGCCATTACCGGTGGCAGCCGACGGGATGATGAAACAATTCGCGCTGCGCCGAAAGGGCTGCAAACTAATTAGCTGCCTAATGGTGTCTTTATAACCTGGCTGTTTCGAGCAGAGATGGACGTCGGACTGCTGAGGAGGTCCGACCCCCCCCACTGTGTGCCTCCCCCGGCAGCACCTCCCTTTTCTGGACTTTCGGCGCTCCTAGTGGACCAGCTACCGGGAGCCGGGCAGTGCATCACATTCGCCTATCTCCAAAAAACAGAAACTTGTGCTTAAAAATGTCTACCAGACGAAGGATCACAGGAACCCGGCTGGTGTGGGGGGATTCATAAACAGAAACGGGACACACGTTTGTTCAGCTGCTCCTTATCAATCTGCCACTTTGACAGGGGGAGCGGAGCATCCATCATGGCAGTCAGTTTTTCTGGATGAGATCTTCTCCTCCTATTCCAGCTCCGATCTGAGAAGGTGCTTCTGGGAAAGCACCGCATTCCAGGTGGGGTGCCTTTGTCTCCCCTCTCCGGACGCCACTTCACCCGCCTCTCCCACCTTAACCCCGAAACTCTCACCAACAGCCACTCGGCTTTCCTGGCATGCCCCCCCTCTCCCCCCAACACCCCATCCTTCCGATCCCACCCCTCAGCCATGATTGCTCCGCATTCCGCCGCCAACATGAGTGATCGATGGTCCTCTTCATTGTTCTGACTTGTTTAGAAAGAGTCGGGACGGACGACCTGTCCCCCCCGCCGGCTCTGCCAGCGGGGTCTAGCGGTTCTCATGCCCAGCTTATGGAGTGGCTTCAGTTCTCTCCTTTAAGGAGACCATGGCTCTCACGGTCATTGTGGTCTTGGGCCCTCACACGGGGTGCTAGGTGGTTCATCAGCATAACAGTACATTCAAGGGAGAGGTTGTGAACAGAACCCCCTATAATAAACACTGCACATGAATCTTGACGGCGCCGATCTACTCACTGCAGATCGTCTGTGATCAGACTAACTAAAGACTTTTCACTCGATTCAGGGGAATTAGCACAGGGCACTTTGCCTGTGTCAGCGCAATGAACCTGCGCTGTTCCCCCGCCTGCCCGGCCCCGGTTTGTTCTTCATGTCAAAGCGGTGGTGGGACTGAGATAATAAACTCTGCGAATGATTTATAGCTGAGCAGGACCATGGTGCTGTCAGTGTACTGAAAGTCCCTTACATTCTGCTTTTCCTCTTAATTGAAGCAGTCGTCGAGTGTAGCCCTCCACCTCTCTCTCTACTGCATTAAATGGGGGGGGGGGGCGACACTCAGAAAACACGGTATTATATGGTTATTATGTTTGGAAATCAGACTAGGGGAGGGGTTACAAAAGCAGGCTTCACACAGCACTGCCGACCTCAGGGCTCGACTCGGGGATGGTAAGACCGCTCCCGACAGCCGCAGTAAGAGCACTCCCAACGGCCGCGGTATGGGTGCTTCCGAGGGCCACGGTAAGAGCACTCCCAACGGCCGCGGTATGGGTGCTTCCGAGGGCCACGGTAAGAGCGCTCCCAACGGCCGCGGTATGGGTGCTTCCGAGGGCCACGGTAAGAGCGCTCCCAACGGCCGCGGTATGGGTGCTTCC
>JAODJX010000027.1:15573459-15585813 GCA_026776945.1 Isichthys henryi
GGGTCCTGCATGCCGGCCCGGCTTGCCCCGCCGTTGCTCCCAGCCGCGCCCCCCCCCCCCCCCCCCCCCCCAAGTCACAGAGCTGGGAGGGGGTGGTCGAGTGACTGTATAATGTCCCGTTTTGGTTCAGGAGCAACAGCACCTGGGGCAAAAATGAGAGTCAGCCAGTTCTGACTACAGCTGGCCACCTGCGTACTTATGGAAGAATGGAGCCTCCAATGGGTGTGGGGGGTGCGGCCCCGGAGTGCAGCTCACAGGGAACAGTGTATGGGGGGGTTAGGGTTAGCCCAGTCTCCCTCCACATCGCACAGCCAGAACCGACACCCTCTGTGCCCTCCCTGGCCTCTGGTTCTAAACACAAAGCTTCCACTAAATCACATTCTCATAAACACAGCAGCCTCAGTTCAAAACAAATCGATAGAGACCTGCATCTCGCTCTCTGTGCTCCACACCGTCAGCTGAATTATTACTGTTGTTTCAGTTTAAATGCATAAAAAATTGGACATGCTGACAACAGGCAGCCACCTAACATAAATAACCGAGGCATCTTCCCCACTGCCCGGCTCCAAGGCGCGGCCCCACCTCAGCATGCAGGCTAGGGTATGTGGCAACGGGGGGTGGGGAGAGGTAGTAGGGACATAAACCAATCCCCCCCCCCCACCCAAAAAACAGTGCTGTAAAAAATCCGGCATTATATAAGGCGAACACCAGAGCTCTCCATCAGCGCCATGACGGCAGACATAGCCCACGTCGCTCAGCAACTCTAATGGGCTCGCCTCATCGGGAAATTGGATTTTTACGATCCCATCCCTGCCCGAATGGCTGTATAGTGCAGCAGCGTGGGATGGCATGTCGCAGTGCTTCCCTGTCGTCTTCAGTATGCCCCCCGGTGACCTTTCCCAAATCCCTCCCCGTGATTCAGAGCCGTCGCCGGGGGTCACGCATCACTCTGGGGTTTATCCTTCACCCGGATGGGAAACAGCCCTGGAGGCACAGCCTCAATGCACAGGGACGTAAATCCCCCCCCCCACTGGGGTCCCAGTGCCCTTTTCACAGCCTCTACTTGTCTGCCAGAACCCCCGGTAAAACAGCCCTCGTGACACCATTACCTGCTTTTGCCAGCGAAACAGAAAAACATCATTACATGTGAGGGCCGGCGGTCAGAACGCCAGCGCGGCGGTGGCTAAGGCAGTCCACCCCTGGCCGCCCAAGCAGTCACGGCAAAGCAACCCCACTGACAGGTTATTATGTTCTTGAAGGAAGCATTTCATTCGCCTCCTACTGGCTGACGATGGCAGAGCGACGGTCGAGTCTGGGATGATTACAGCAGCGACCCGGTGGCACCTGTCAGGCGGCTGAGGTTGAGCGGGCCCCCACCGGTGACGCAGCGGCGTTATTTCAAAGGCCCGGTAAATAAATGCGACACTGCTCCATGCGGATTAAGCATACGGGAAAGAAGGAGGCAAGAATGCTGCTGGATTCACATTAATGCACCATGTTACCGCAGACAAAGAGCACCCACGGCATGACTGTGTCCCAATTCAGGGGATGTGTTCTTCGAAGGCTGCTACAAGGCCGTCCCATTTCCAAGCCTCCTTCAAATGCAGCCATTTGAATGCAGCAACCGTACTGTGAAGAAGCCCCGGCAGATCCTTTGCAGTCCAACATATCCTAAGCTTCATGGCACGAATTCTACAACCTTCAAAGGATGCCGTCCCTAAATTTCGACATTTTGTCAGTTTGTATCTGTGTCAATGAGTGCCTGTCTGTGACTTTCTGCGTCTGCCTGAGACTTTCTGTGTCTGTCTGCATCTGCCTATGACTTTCTGTCTGTCTGCATCTGCCTGTGACTTTGTGTCTGTCTGCATCTGCCTGTGACTTTCTGTCTGTCTGCATCTGTCTGTGACTTTCTGTGTCTGTCTGCATCTGCCTGTGAATTTCTGTCTGTCTGCATCTGCCTGTGACTTTCTGTGTCTGCCTGCATCTGCCTGTGACTATCTGTCTGTCTGCATCTGCCTGTGTCTGTGACTGCTTGTGTCTGTCTGTCTGCCAGCAGCATTTCCCTGCAGCTCCTCCCCCCACCCCCACCACCCTGTTCCCCAGGGTCCAGAACCTGCTGCTCTCCATGGGCCGCTGCATGACTGAAGCTCCTGGTATGTGAGAAAATGCACGGACGAGAGCAGAGAGGTGACCACGCCCATCGCCTGCTGCCGCCCCCTCCAGTCCGCTGCCGGGGCCTGCCTTTGCTAATGACAGGTCTGCTATTCCCGCCATTCCCACCTCCTGAACAGGAATGGCCAGCACCGGGCTCTGTAATTACAGAACCTCTGTCGAGTTTATGACCCACCCATCCAACAGCAGCAGGTGAAACCGCAGGAAGGCCCAGTTGTCCTGGAGAGGGGCAATTGGCAGGGGGGCTTGTGTGGGGGTTGGGGTTCTTGGGTGGTATGTGGAATCCTAGGACACTCCTGAGCCCTCTATAGTGTGCTACAAGGGGGCTGTGAAGAATAAAAGTACGCTGACTTTAGACAGGATAACATCCATTAATGTTTGTTTTATTTAAACTGAAAAGAACATTTCTTTTTGGTGACATAACTATGGGACATTAACACATAATCATATGAAACTGGGGCATATTACACAAAGTCTTTGAGGTAATCGCCCAAACTCACAGGACCTACTGGCTTCTCTGCCACATGAACCAAGATCAGTGTGGCAAAAAAACACTAACCTTATGTCCTGGGGAAGAATAAAAAAACACTCTATAATGTCAGGCTGTTGGAATGAGGTGTGAGCTTTGTGGGATTAGCTAGGGCTTTGGATAAAGGCAACAGGTAAGAATGCTTTGAAACAGTGTTTCCCAATCCGGTCTATGGGGACCCACAGCCGCTCCACGTTTTTGCTCCCTTTCAGCTCCTTGTCAGACAGTCTTAATTTCTGCAAAAATGTGGACTGTCTGTGGGTCCCCAAGGACCAGATTGGGAAATACTGCTTTAAAAAAAAAGGCCAAGCTGTGTGATACCCCTTAGGGTCACTAGGGGGCGCTGCACTGCGCAGGTCATCCTCTCCGAGCATGCTGAGACAGATCGCGTACGAGGCTCCGCACAGGGAGCTTCAGAATCATCTGAGAGATGAAGCTTAACAGACCCGATAGAAGAGTGGAAGAGATGCACATCACGTACAAACCTGCCTTCTCCGCTCCGCGAGGCCCTAGGATCTCTCTGCAGGCTGGTGTGAGAAGCCTAAGTGGACCTAACTCACGCTAGAACTGAGCGGCTGCACGCTACAGACAGGCTGACCCGGTCCGTGAAGCACAAAGGAGAGGGGCAGCCTGAGCAGTCAGATGTGTAGTGGAATGGAACAACCCCCTGCTTCAGGTTTCGGCATGCATCCTACGAAGGCCCCAGAAACGCAGTAAGCTGTGTTAAGCACCCACAACACACACGCGCATCTGCGGTAGGGGTTGCACGACTTCAGATTGTTTAAAGACGACAGTTATGTCATGACACTCTGTCGATGTCAACTAATCGCTGATGATGTCATTAATAAACCCACAAGCGACAATCTGTATTGGCAAAACAGGCGGCTCATATGCATGACTTTTATGGGGAAGCAAAATCAAGCAGAAACAACAAACAGACTGCAACTCACCACCAACAATTTATGCAGCAGTAACACTTGTATGCGGCAACTTCCATTACAGTGTGAAAGAAGAAAGATTGAAATGTTGGTACAGCACTTGGGCTGACAAGCCAAACTCACAAGCCCGCTCTTCGGTGTTGTATGGTCGGGAACTTTCGTAGCTCCTGGCCACTTTTGTGTGCTGCTTTCCCGCTGCATAACAGCAACCGTGACCTTTATGCTAAATAAGCATGTAATTTCATACGAGACCTGAAGATAATGGAGAATAGACAAGTTGTTTTGTTAATTGTTTGTTAGTTACTGGGAGGATCGATCGCGATCAGAACGGGACGGAGGCTTGTACTGTATTTATATGACCCGCAGCATGTTTATAACTCATCGTTAAATCTGGCCAGCACATCGATCCTTCATTTTCCACAGAAATGATACAACGTTATTCTGCTAATAGACCTGGCAAGTTTCAACAGCGGCAGGGGTGATATTATATATTATATAGGTATTTCATTGGTTATCGACCAGATTGTCCAAAGCAGAAATATGGAGATGCAAGCAAAAATGTATTCACTGATGTATTAAACATAACTGAAGTACAAATAGAAGTCTGCTCGGTTTTTGCTCCAATATTTGTATCTCAGTTCCCTACACTTCCATGGAACTGGTATTCTCTTAGACATGCATGTTGTTAGTGTCATAATCACATGATCAGCAACTAGTCAACGTCGAGGTTAAATAGTCATCGCAGAGCAGTAAAGTTGACTTGTTGACTAATCTGTTCAGCCCCTAGTCTGACCGCCATGTAAACATTAACAGATGACGATGCCCCCAGACCTCAGAGCGAATCGCGACAGGTTTCATTCATCGCTGATGCTGTGCTGTCCAAAGGAGCAGCAAAGCATAAGACACCCAAATTGGTTCCTCTGTACACAAAGAAGCCTCATCTCCACTGCTTGTGCCATGATGCGTCTGGAGAATAAGCCTCCGCCCTGGAGGGACGTTGTCACACACAGGCGACGGCGGCCACTCACTTTCGTCTGAGATATAAATGATCTATCCCACACCGATTCATGCGTCTCCCTGGACGGATTATGCAGGGCATTGGGAAGGTTGCAGAAGCATTTTCGCCTGTGTGTCTGTAGCAGAGTGACATTGGTGCTGGCCAACACTCACGATCACACCGAAATTCCTGGACATTGGAAATGCGTCTCTATAGGATACGAGAGCAAAAGATTTTCGCAAAATGTGTTATATTAAAAATGAGCAAAAAATCTGAAGTAGAGTCATACTACAAAATACGAGATTAAACTGAGTGCAGCAACCATACATCAGGTAACACCCTGCTGTTACACCCTAGGGTGACCCACTTAAAATCAAATATCGGGCAGTATGAATAGACGGGCTGTCCTTTGGGATGAAAATGTCTGACTCCCCGCTCCCCTATCTTCACCAGCCCCCCCTCCAGCTGTTAATCGCTTGTCACAGAATGACTGACATTACACAGAAACGGCCCCCCTCCATTTCCCATCACCCCCAAACATTCCTGATGCCCCTATCCCTACCTCCCCCAAGCCTAACCCAAGGTCACCCCTTTCATCTAGTCACCGACTACGACCTGTCAGGACATTATTTTAGGGAAGGCAACCCAGAGACTCAAATGGCACCAGAACCTGTAGATTGCCCAGTGCCCTCAGGGGCATGCAGACACCCATCAGCACATTTTCAGAGAGGTGAAAAGGGGTGCACCACGCCAGTTCAAAATTTCACATGAAAAATGTTTATCACATGAAAAATGATGATCTGAGCTCAGTTAGCCAGAAAAAAGATTTAACAGACTGAAGTGTGGATCAACCAACAGCTCACTTATAAACTACTTAATTCAAAAAATCGTTTATTCTGCACAATCCATCACCACAGTATTGTCAGTATATATCCCCATAATGGCAGAACATGCACGTGATTGGATTTCAAACGGATTGCTTTTAAAACGCCATCCAGAGTCAGTAACGGAAGATTAAGACGCGTCAATACCCAACAGACCGCCACATATGACTGACGGGTAAAATGCACAAGAAAATGGACAGAGTCATGTGACATGGAGTGTAGACGTAAGCAACCATTGGTGAGCAGCCTAGCCCCCCCTCCTCACAATAACTTATGCATACCTAATGACTCGGTTAGTGAGGGAGGGGGTATCACAATCATGAATGGGGTCCTGACACCATTCGTTAAGCACGACCTGGCTCACGCGTCAACAGCCTGCCAAAAACACCACAATTACCACGGAGTAACAGAGAAACAGACACAGCTAAGACAACAGGAATACAGCTACTTCCTGTCTGCAATCTTTTCTGTTGGCTTTTCATCCTGAATTACAGTGAGGGGTCGACTCCTTTCACTGCACGTTCACCACCAACACGCACATAAGCACGGTTGTGTACATGTTCGATTTTCATTGCTTGATCATGGTGGAAGAGGTGAATGAGGTTTGGTCGGATGAGTGAAAGCCTCCATTTGCAGGTCAGGATCCCGCAAATGTTTGTGTCTGGCTCCTCAGAGATACCGGAAACACAGGATGCCGCCACTTGGCGGAAATTAAAAACGGATGTGCATAGAGAATGCACAGATGCAGCGGGTATTAAATGGAGGTGACCTCTAATGCCAGCACATCCAGACTCCCAGCACACTGTACGGGCGTCTGGTCGGCCGGCTGGAGACACGCCAACCGGAAGCTGAAACGGGAGATTAACGGAACGCCAACGAAGGTCGTCATTTTGACGACGGCGGGCACCTCGATCATTACCGCGGTCTGGTCGTCTCGTTAAGCAGGAGGCCCCGATCCTTAATTATGACCATCCCATAACGATTTTCATCACCATTATAAAAATCAATTACAGTTCTAATTCTGCGGCTTGCGTGAAACGGCAAAGCGACTGTTGTTTTTCCCCTCTGAAATGGCCGGGCTGTTTAATGGTCTTAAAAATGGATAACCTGTTAAGTGAATTTGTTGTGGGACAGTCATCATTCCAATGACAGATTCTGGAAATGCTTCCCAGGGGACACAGGGGGTTATTAATTCTGTGAACTCCAGCAGTGACATACCGTAAAAACAGTCTCTTACGAGGTATTACAGTCTTTCACTATTACTGCAGCTATAACCAACATGACCTCTGTAACCTGAGTGAATCCTACGCCATGTACCTGCCAGTGCACCCACAGTAAAAAGAAATCATCCCCTGTTTTTGGTTATTAGTCATACTCCTTGTAAAAGTACACATCGCCCATCTCGAGGGTCATTTCCAGGGCAGGAGGTTCTCAGGACCCAAAGAGCTGTCCACCAAATGCCTCAAAATGTCACTATATTTACAGAAAGGTGCTCAACCAGCCAAGAGTTTTTTTTTTCTGAAAGCTCTGATATGAAACCAGTTGAAACGTTCATCTGTAATGACAGGTGGGGGTGGAGGAACCGGGTCTGTAGGGCTCTCCCACACTGTCAGGAGAGGTCCAGTGATGGTATGGGGGGGGCATCCCTCGGCCGACCTTGAGCACACGGCATCCAGCTGTGGCTCACAGCACCCCATGCGATTGGCCGTTTCAGCGTCAGTGGACGGGAGCCCCCGCCCCGTCCCACTAATCATCCACAACCTTCCCAACTTTCCGCAGTTCTCGACTCCTCTGACACCCTCATCTGGTGGCAAAGACCAGCCCAGCCATGACTCTGCTTCTCTCCTTAAAACTGGCTTAGAGGGGAAGCAAACACAGAACAGGCTGCGTGTTGAAAAGCAGAACAGGATGCAAATTCATCAAGTTCATGGGGAAACCATTAAACACAGCAGCTGTTTACATGGTAACTCTGCGCGGCGAGAAGATGAAGCAGCAACCATGTGCGGGAATAAAGCCCCTGACAGAGACCTGCGGGGCTTATTTAGGAGTCTGTCCGTGTGCTTAAATGTCAGCCGTGCACAAACGCCTCCCAATTAGCACCGTGAAGGAGCAGTGGGCACAACGCTGCAGGTCAGGCTGCGTCCGCTAGCAGCTCCCTGAAGGTTCGCTGAGGTGACAGACAGTGACAGACATGGGGGAACGAGGAGGACGTGAGCCCATCAAAGCCACCTGCTACGGTGGCTTCTGGTGCTGGTCCGTCACGCCAGTCCTGAGCAGAGCAACTCATCCTCGCAGGTAGCCAATGTGACAGAGATGAGTGGAACTACTAACGCCAAAACACAGCTGCGTGTTCTCACGTCCCCCAAGTGTGAGGAGGACATCTCCGGCAGATCGCATATGACGCCATGACTGCTGCAGTCTTCATTATCATCACTATCATCAGCACCATAATAATATGCCCAAATTACCAGCCATTTGCACAAATCTAATGCAACAAATCATTTTGAGCTCTTGTTAAAACTGTATCCCGAGGGTCCAGAACCGGTTCAGGGAGCAATCTTCCCTACTGGCTTTGTTAACTGCTGGGCCGACCTGACTCACATCCCAGAATCCCCGGTGAGCACCGACTGCCCCGGGAAAACAGAGAGACCATCGCAGGTATAAGGGCTGAAGCAGGATGCTATAACAGCTTCGAATCTGTGGCAGGGATCAGAAGGGCCACTTGTTAATCTGAATAGGGCCAAATCCAAATATTATTCCTTACAGTGGCAGTGGAGTGCTGGGTGGGGCAGTGGAGCAGTCAGGTTATGTGGGGAGGCGGGTCAAAAATGCAAATGAGGTCTCTTTGCAGAGGATCCAGAGGCTAATTGTGCCCATTAACATAAAACAACTCCCAAGTCCTCCAGGCACGCGATGGTGAGCTAGAGCGGGGAGAGGCTCAAATCCCAACCCAATTACTACCCGCGACGGCACCATCGAACCGCACCAGTGAACCGCAGATGGGAAAAGGCCAGCACAGGCTTCCAGCATCGGTCCCCTCTGACCCAAATGAATGGCGCCCTCTGGCAGCCAGCCCGGCAGATGCACACCAAAGAGAGGCCACAGGTGTCATCATGGCATTGTGGGTAACGTCCGGTTTGGCACAAATCAGGGCCTTGACAGCGGTCCCACTCGGTCTTCAGATGGGCCTGATTATTGAGTTATGTTTGATTTTTATGATCTAATGAAATCATGCGGACAGATGTGCTTTGGCTGAAGCTGGCCAAGGCCCGGTGGCATGCATCTCAAAGAGCAGTCGGCACCCCCGTCGATGGCCGGCTGCTGCGGCCTCCCAACTCTCTGCCTCCGGGTTGCTGTAAAACTCTCTCCCTGATAATTAGTCCATCACATCTGTTCACGGCCCCAGGACCTACTGGTGCTCTCCCGTGGGCTGGCTGCGCCGTGGGGAAGCCCCGCCCACATGCGGCCAGCCGCCCGCCTCCTGCGAGCCCCCGGCGACTGTGGGTGGCAGCCAGTAATAATATCCCAGACCTCGCCTGTGCCACTAGAGAAACATTTATGAGTCCAAATTGGTATTGTCCTGCTCAAAACTATGGCTGTGCCCTGTCTGCAGGACAGTTCACGTCTTCTTCAGAAGAGTCACGACCCAGAGTCACGAGATGACACCGAAGGAGAGATACCTGGCATTTCCATGGAAACCGAGGGCATCCTCCTGCCCGCTCACACAAGGTGACCTGGAAGCCGCGCCAGCAGACAACTTGTTTACGGAGCAGTCGTAAAGGTGTCGGCCCGCCAGGCGGCAAGGCCATGCTTGTGTTTGAATTGCTTTGCTTATCTGGGCCCCGGCTAACGGCGCTGCAGTCATCAGGGCTAATAAGCAGCGGATACATAAAAGTGTCATCGGTCCTCGCACCTAGACAGGGTGATGAGTGGGGCCCCGCTAGCCAGGGGATGAAGTGCTAACACCCACTGGCCATTCCCAAGATTCTCTATGGCCCAAGCCAGATCAGATAAGGGGCCACGTCTCCTGCACCATCCGCAGATGCATATCCACTCCCCCAATGCTCGTGAATCCTATTGTGAGGGAACCAATCTGGCTGTGGGACACAGATAATAACGTCAGGGTAAATGCTTTCTGCTCTGACAAAACAATAGGGCTGCGTCTGTCATCTTAAAAAGGTCCCCGGCTTGGCTCAGCACTGCGGGCTTCGACGTCCGCGGCGGCTTAGCCATCTCACATGTGACCTCCTGCGACGCGTCAGTAGGCGGGACAGCACCGAAAAATGTGAAGTGTGACAGCCGGGAAGCTGCTGGACGAGCTCTTCTTCCCGCTGCACAGAACCTTGCTGATCAGAGTAGGGCAGGTCGTGCTGACAGTCTATTCACTAATGCCATTGACAGCAATCTAAGCTCGTTAGACTGAGCAAACAAAGCATTAGAAACGAACCTCGGAGTTTGGCTTCAGCATAGAATCCCAAACATATGAGAGCCAATGGCTCAGGGGCCCCCGAGGTACGAAAAGACAGGGGGCGCCCTGTGGGCCTATTAGCCTCTGAATCTAAACGGTTTTGCGTTCAGTGGTCCCGTTGTCAACCGCTTGCCGGCTGAGAGCGGCTGCAGATGAGCAGAGGCAGAACAGAAGCAGGATGAGAGAGCCTGGGGCTGTGCTCAGGCCGTGGGACAGGGATAGCTGGACTGGGATGCAGAGAGACATACAGACGAAGGCTCCATCGCTAGGGCAGAAACCCGGAAATTCAGCTGCCGCAACCCACAAGAGAAAATCAGACAAAGACCAAAGCTTGCCGCTCACCTGCCAATCAGAATGGGGCAATTTCACTGAGAGTGGCATGAACTGAATGCTTAACACGCAGGAGAAATGAGCACAGATCCAACAGCCACTCCAGGTACAATGGCTTTAATGTAAAAGCCACGCATGGACAGAAATGAGGGGGCGATTTCTTCCAGAGAGCTCCGCTCAGAGCCCCCCCCACCGCGCTACTGCAGTCCCCCTCACGTGCCCCAAATTTGCCACCCCTTCCCCCATTTCAGATGCAGAGCCATTTTGGGACAATGGATCATTAGAAAGATTTCTGATTCTGCTCTGAAGAAAGCTGCTTAACAAAACAAATATCTTTGAGGGCGGCCTAGACCGCCGCAGTGGTCAGTCACCAACTACCAATCATCTAATCGCAGGTTCATGTCGGATTTGTCTCACCTGCAGCTGGAACATGTAAATCTGCTCAGATCGGCTAAATCTCTAAAATACAATAACTGAAAAAAAAGAATAATTTCAGCAAAAATTCTTAGTATTTTATTACATTTTTCATCACTACGGCTGCCACACTGTGTACCAGGATCGTTGGCAGGTAGCCATTTTGAGACTGCATTTCCCAGATGGCAACAGGAGAGGGAAATATCCAGGTGTCTGTCATAACCAATGGGAAATAACCAATTTGAAATATTTTTAAAACTCTTAAACCGCAACTTTTGTGATGTCAAGACGTCAGGGACTTCTAGGTAAAAAATTTCCAGTAGCAGGTCTGGTAAGCTCACATGTGAAGGTTACAAACTACATACACACAAAGCCACCGAGGAAGCACAGAACAGGGCGATTTCTCACTTCGCTCCCAATCCAGTGATGAGGGAAGCACTCAGGTAGCAGCCCAAGTCCTTCTGCTGGATTAACTCTGAGGGCTTTCCTGTCCGCTGGGACAGGATCACAGCGGATGAAGCGGTACGCTCGGCTGTCCCTGACTAGCCAACACCGGGCGGGGGTGGGGCAGCATCAGCATTCCGTCGAGCACACCAGGCCCATCAGTCACAGGGGCCCGCATGCCCTTCCCCAACTCCAGGACCATTTTTTCTTCACTGTTGACCTTTCGAACGACACCCCCGCGAGGCTTCGGAAATCGTCCAAATCCACATTTGGAATATTTTTAAGCTTCTTTCCCCAGAGGGTTGATTTGTTCTTTGACACGGAGGCAAACGTTACAAGGCTGAACTGAGGAGGGGGTGTGTCAATCAAGCCCCTCCTACTTGCCTCCCAGCCTCCCACCCAAATGTACCCTTCCTGTCCAGCCGGGCGTCACACATGGTGCCAGCGCCGGTCCCCGGCCCCCATCAGGGCGGCGGAGCACTGAGTATGATGGCCGCGGCATTATACCCGCACCTCCCATAGCTGCTGCCAGACTCGGAGCACACAGGGCCTCTCGGAGCAGTAACAGAGCACACAGGGCCTCTCGTCACATTTATTTTCCAGGGAATTTAATCTCCACAGAAACGCCCAGAGCTTGAAAATGGAAGCGAGTCTCCTTGCTGACAAAGGCTTGGCCTCCTGGTAAATTACAGCCAGAGTAACCCCCGTTCCCCACCCCCGCAGCCTCTCCACAGGTAATACCAAAGTCTGGCTGTACCGTGGCGAGAACACCCTGTCAGGAAAAGAGCCACAAGCCCTCAGCAGCCTTGGTCGGATTTGTCCCTGTGCCGGTTTAATATTCCTTCATTTACTTCATCTTTACTGGTCCTGTAGACACCGTCCGCTGCAAATGAGATACTGTTTGTCTACGTCACCGTCCTCTTAAATGGCACCTTACCGGTACCGTGCTGGACTCACCTGCCCAGGTTACATTCCACTGTCTCATGTCAGTTGCTTCATTCAGAGGGAAGCTTGGGCTTGTCCACTGCTTACGGGCCACACCCTGAACAGCCCCCCCCCCCCCGCCCCCCGGGGGCGGCCCCCCGCCCGCCATCCACGCTCTTATAATTACACCACAAATGCGTTTCCCTGACACAGTTTTATGGATATAGGCAGGATTTGTCTGTACATTGAAAAAT
>JAODJX010000027.1:15589631-15602077 GCA_026776945.1 Isichthys henryi
GGAGTCCACATGCACTCTCTTTATAGAGCACAGCTGTTCTGCTGCACTCCAGGGCCGTAAAACATGTAACATCATCGCAAAGCGAAGAGGGCAGAAATGACCCCCGGATCTGCTGCTCATGAATATCAGCGAGTCCTGCTTTTCTACCGCAGAAGAAGGTAGTGTAGCAATGTTGCATCTTCCTCACTAAACATGGTTAAGGCCACTGGGCAGATTGCTTTGGTTCAACCAGCCAAGCAGATAAGTAACAAGGAATGCTAAAAAAAAGCGGGGGGGGGGGGGGGGCCTCACTTTTTTGTGTATCCCTGTCACCCCCCCAGGAGGCACATCCTGACAAACTGCTGTGGTTCCACTAGGTCTACAGGGCTGATCCTGAAGTCACCTTTTGCCCTTTGGACACAGGCCGTGAACCTCATCGGGACGGGGGTAACGGCATGTCAATAACCTGAGTCCTGCTTCTTTCACCCTTTCTTCACCCCTCCTTGGCACCCAGCCTCCCTGGTGACCAGTGCATCAGCAGTGCAGCCCTGTCACCACCCCCCGACCCCATGACGATATGCACACTTCCGACACCCTGCCTTTCGTCCGTAACCCTTTAACTTCAGCTCACTCCGTTAAATTCATGGTTGATTTAACGGGTCTGCAGGGCACGTGCCAAACCGGAAGGTGGTATTGGTGATTCCGGGGTGACGTGGCCAATGACCGCACCCAACCTCAGCCAAGGGCCGGGATGAGAAACTACTCTGGTTATCAGTTGTACCTCCTCAAATCCAGGGCCAATCTCTTTAAGAGAAGAGCATCAATCCACTTGTTTAGAGTATTTCTGGGTTATTCAGGTCATTCCAGTAAATGTCAATATAAAATTTCAAGGTATGAAAGAGGACAGGACTTATTCCCACACAGTCATAGGAGACTCCTCTCTGCACAGGGACACCTTTGTGTCTCACATTGCATGAGTCTCCCATCGGCTGCACATCCGACCTCCACGTCGGTGAAAATTGCATGGGTGCTGAGATACAACTGCCTGACAAACAATGACCAAGCGCTGCCGATGTAAAGCACTCAAAATGCAACCCTGCCTCTCAGCCTGCCCGTGGACAGCATGCCGGTATGTCACCCCGTATGTCTGGCGGTTCGGCAAGCTATACAAGGACAGGTAACACCCGAACACCCCCACAAGCTGGAACTGCAACCCGGCCCGAATTAAGGGTACTCCCCTTGATCCTACGAGACCTTTCCAGAAAAACAGGCAGCCTGCCATATAACCAGTTCAGTGGTTCACAATCACAACCGTAGACCCCCCCCTGCTGACACGGCAAGTTTAACTGCATCTGGAAATACCAATAATAAAGGAAAGTTGGCAAAAGAATAAGTTACAGTAGCAGCAAGCAAACAAGCTATAATGTTGATGATATTTTCGTTCTTTTCCTTTCTGTAGTCATAAAAATTTTGGAGCCCCTACTCTATTAACGTATAAATGATTTAATACATACATAAATAAACAAAATGGACAAATAAACGGTGGGTATGGATCGTTTCGGCATTTGAGGACGACACATAACAAAATCGGCTGTCCATACAAAGGATGCTTAGAAATAACGAATTAAACAGCTCTCACACAAATATCCCTGCCTCACAACTGGACCTGATCACCAGGTACAATAGAGTCCATTTGGTCCAACGTGCCTAACGACTATGTGAAAGCTCACTTCTCTCCATCATTTAATGACCTATTGGAAATCTTTAAGCAACCGCAGCCCGATAAATTCTGCAGTGTCACGGAACCTTTCTCACGTGGTAAAGATGCATTGCTGTCATTTCAGCGGTCCTGTAGCATGTGGCTCAGTGGGCTAAGCCTGTGTGCTTGTAATCAGAAGGTTGTTGGTTCAAACCCAACTTCAGCACGTCTGTGGGTCCTTCAGCAAGGCCCTAAACCCCCAGCTCCCTGGGCGCCGCTACGGGTGGCTGCCCTTTGCGGACAGCTCACTCTACAAAGAGCAAGGTGAGGGAGGCATATAGATACTTTATTGAACCCCGTGGGGAAACGATCTATTATTATTGTGTTGACTGTGGCGTAAACCAAACACGTCTGAACTGAGCACCGTGGTCAGGCAGCCTGGATGCCAGTTAATGACAGCACAACATCTTGGGTGTAACTGGAGATAAATGACTGAGGAGACTCTACAAGACACTGTAAGGGATACTTAATTGGAGTCAATGAGCTGCATCCGTCAACGGTGCCCAAACAAGCACGTCTACGTCACGACAGCATCAACCTCGCTTCTGTAATCAAGCTCACGCTTGAATCAATATTTACAGGATTAACTAACGCATTTGCTCAT
This sequence comes from Isichthys henryi, assembly GCA_026776945.1. Lineage (NCBI taxonomy): Eukaryota > Metazoa > Chordata > Actinopteri > Osteoglossiformes > Mormyridae > Isichthys > Isichthys henryi. The sequence continues at coordinate 15,591,974 of JAODJX010000027.1, forward strand.
AACATACCGTAATGAACGGGCGACACACAGAATTACCTGAGCATTAGATGTGTCCGACGAATGCCGGTGCTGGGGTGATTGGGGTGACGGATGCCAGCTTTTCAGATTCCTGCACCTCGCTCTAGGGCTTCCTAAGATGTTTTATAAAACATGGCCATTCAGAAAACAGCTTATGAAGTCACACACTTGAAATGAAACGCTCTGCGAGTTCCTACAAGCCCACTTCCCAGATCAGCATGCCTGCTTAAGCTCCATTCCACACCAATACCGCACCGATGCAGCCAGAAGATGGTTCAAGTCTGTGTTTGTGCTTCACTTACAGTGATGGGGGTTCACACTTATGGGGGTATTAGAGGCACAGGCCGGGGACGCCCCACAGAAACTCACTCACCAATTGACGCCACACTGATTCTGACTTCGCACTGACCGTGACCAAGAACCTGCAGGAGGGAATGAAATCCTCACAGAAGCTGGCACGGCGGGTGCCCGTACTGTGATTTGACAGGTCATAAACCGAAACGCGGGCCTTCTGTGAGGTCTACCCGATGTCACTCAGAGCAGACGGTCTGTGACGGTCAAGACGTGGCCTTCTGCATGCCGTGCTGCACAGCGCCAAGAGATGACAACTGTGCCCAGACCTGCTCGTCCCACGGCTTGGGCTAATCTCTGCCTCAGCGGCAGCAAGCAGTACAATCGGGCCAGCATGTTACAGACATCGATCAAAGTGAATGTCAATTTATTGATATTGGGTGCACCAGCCCATGCAGGCAAGCATCCCTGCGACATCTACCGACGAACAAGCCAATGACTCCTGGCACACCCATCGGAGCCTTTACAAAGAGGTATTCAATGACCGTTGGATTTGAGAGACTTGATAAGGATACCTCCACCCAGCACATCAATAACTTAAGTGCGGAGGTTTGTTGAAAGTTATTAGGCATGTAATTGGTAAGAACAAGGCAAACAGCTCTCAGCTGATGCCCTTTAATCTCTGAAAATGTGTTTATGGCCCCTTAACGGTTTTTCAAAATGACCCCGGTGAGCTTCGAGCAATGAGCACAGGAAAATCCTCCCTTAGTTTGTATACTGTGAGAGGAAACTGTAGTCGCATATCACAATGTCATTTGATTCATACATGACTGTCCCAGCACACAACCTTATATCTGACGTTTGTATCAGTCTAATGGGTTGCTCATACTCTTACGCAGAAGCGTAACACTCGTGTCTCCGCACTGCGTATGCGAACACGGAAACGTTCATAGTTCTCCTGTCAAGCCACGTACTTTGCACATGCCCACAATGTGTTGTGTTTATATTTTTATTGATAATAATAATAATATAAATGATCATTCTGGTATTCTCTGCACACGTACCTCAGCAGTGAGCTCTGTGTCCGTTTCTCTATGTTTTACATATTCAGAGCTCACGGGGTTGCCTGGTCAGCTGGCGGGCGAGAGGTTCTCAGTTCATTTCAAGTCTGTACTCACATACAAACGCATTTACATGTATGTAGCAGTTTTATTACTTTGTAAATCATCTGTAGGGTTTGCAAACGACCTCAGCGCTCCTCAAAAGCATCCATGTCGGTATTTAAATGTTTAAATGAATGTTTTATTTATTAAATTTATTTATTTATCATTATTATTATTATTATTATTATTAATAAATATATATATATATATATTTTATATGTTTATATATTTTTTTCATGTTCTGTCTATCTGTTTCCTTGCTTGTCCAGCACTTTGGTCAGCTGGTATTGTTGTTTTTAAAGTGCTTTATAAATAAACGTGACTTGACGTGACTTGACTTAAAGTGGATGCTAGCGAATCATTTATATGCAGTGCATCCAGAGCTGCGCATACACAGCTGCGCAGACACAAATCTGGAGTGCAGCAGGCGTTAGTCTGTGGAGGCGCACGATGACATTAAATGCGCCATAAACGTTCGCGCGGAACACATGCGTTAGTGCATACCAACTATAACTTGCAGTGAAATGCAAGATGGTCAACTCCACCATGGTAAGAATTAGTGAAAAGCACTAGGAAAAAGTAACAGCATATTAAATATGTAATATATAAGGAATAGCATAAGAGCTTCAATAAAGTGCATGGCGCACTCACCTTTATCGGTAACTAAAGAAAGGTCTTTATGTTTCACTTGGCAATTTGTCAAAAAGCAGAAAATTAATAACAAAATGCAGAAAATCAGCAGCAAGACCAAGCCAGCCAGCTGTCAATAAGCACGTAATCAGATCCCTCTCTAAGACCACGCGTTTGGAAAAATTAATCTTTCCGCTCGATCTGCTGCCATAAATGAATAACAATCTAAGCGGGTTGCGTGTGTGTGTGTGTGCATGCACATGTGCGTGCCTGTGTGTGGTCCTGAATGCTCATACTGGCCTCAGATATGAGCCCTGCTGCTTCTGGGTGGGATCTGAGGCCATCTAGTAATCGCCTCCATTCTTGTCTAATGGGGCTGACCCCATAGAGAACTACGAATGGGGGCGACCAGCTATGGCATGTCAGGCTGCAGCTCCGCGGTGGGCCCAGATGGAAGTGAACATGGGCAGACACTGCGCTCCTAGGAGGAGGACCATTACTGCGAGCCTACATTTTGACCCAGCACTACAACTCTGCTGACCAAGAGTATCCCACAATTCTCAGCGTGCCACTTGTAACACTTGCCTCAAATGACCTTCTAATTCAATATGTACATGTAGAGCAGCAGTTACGCGAAAATTCAGCTGGGTTGCTGCATCCAACCAGTTGTGGCCCTGCCCTCTCCGACATAAAGGAGCCTTTCCAACTCTGCGAAGGCCAGAAGCACGTCCGGCAGACTTGGAAGCCCGCTGGAAGGAGTCGATAGGGCGTTAGTGTGAGGCTGATTTGGTGCCGGACTCTGGGCAATAATTAAAGTCCCACGGCTGAGAGAGATAGCAGGAAGGAGCGCTTCAGGCCGCTTCCCGCTATGCTGCCTTTCTTATTGACTCTGCCCATAGAAAAATAATTAACTTAAATACCCTTTTTTCCAAGCCAGTGCATTTGTTACGAGGTGCAATCCTCTAGTAATGAAATCTGTTTAGGTCCTTAATGAACCTTCCAGCACGCAGAGGAGCTTCCCAGAAGACGTGACCCCCTGGTGCGGTGCTGAAAGGGATCTGAGGCGCCTCGCTCCGCTCGCCCACTCCCGGCTTCTCACGCTAACGGTCACACGCTGGCAGCGTTGCCGTAGAAACTGACACGGTGTGGAGGAAGTGGTTACGGAACTTGGAAATCCTGGTATATCACCAAACTCGTCCCTGGGCGCTGGCCACACTTCACCAAAAAGAAGAACTCTGCAAGCGATCCGAGGGAAAGCCTTGAGGATTCATGTGCAGTAGCAGCACCGCACCTGTCAGGGCTTCGCTTCCACACCCCACTATCCCATGGATGCCCCCTAACAGCCACTTTGCCTTCATTAGGCCATTCGTAAGTGCAGATGACCCTGTTGACTAGCCAATCAGAAAACGGCAGTATTTCAGACTGTCCCTTAATTGTCATGGTAACGTGAGGCATTGATCTGCCATTATATGCCATGACATCCTCATTGACATCTTAGTCAGCCCCTCTCCCCAAAACCCAAACAGGAAGGGGTTCAGTGGGAGGGCAGGAATTAAAAAAAAAGAGAGAGAAGGAGCGAAAAAATGAAAGTATGCCACCTGACCGGGCATGAGGGCACAGCCGGGCGCCCGGTAAGAGCACACGTGGGCACTGACACAGGCACTGGGCCGCAGAGCGTGGGAAACTCGGACCGGCGTTCCCTCTGGCTAGGTGGTCCACTTTGGCAAGCAGGTGGATTAGGGTTACAGCCCTAATAGCTGAACGTGGGAAAGGATCTGCCCGAGACAGTACCTCCCGCAATGCCACGCCTTCTCACGATGCCCCATTGAATGTCTTTTTTGTGCTGTTGCAGTCCATCCGAGGTCTTCTTGTGCCACTGGATATGGGTCCGTTGAAAGCAGGAATACGACGGCCTAACAGATTCTGGTCCACGTCCATCGTCTCCCTCCATTGTTCTGCTGCTGGTTGGGCCAAATGACACCACTGGGTCTCCATCAAGAGCATGAAAAGTCCAGCAGCCAGAAAGACCCCCTTTCCGTGTCAGATCAAAGTGTGGCCTCCACAGACGGAGACAATGGACAACCCTGTCACTTCGGGATTACAGAAACCCTTGGCAAACTCACACTGAACAGCACCCGGAGAAGCCCATTAGGGATCATTGGCCGTGAGGTATGACTTCTATTGGCCAAATATAGAGTCCATGCTATTTGTTAATAAATTTTTGTTAAATCTACTTTTAGTGAAACCATGTGAAATTTCTGTTTGAGGCTGCACAGTAGATATTAATCATGAATTTCAAATAAATAAAACCTTGCGATTGGAATAAACATCACATTATAATGATGCTGTAAGCAAAAACATCGTTACAGATACTCGGCACAAAAAGATTTAATGCCATCCATCCTCCTTTTCTGACATAAATAGGAAACATCTATATTTCCGCTGAGTTTACAGTGCCCTAATAGACCGGGTATTTTTGCCATGATGTGTATCCATGGTATCCCAAATCTATCAGTCATTGAGGCGCTGAATCGTCTGATTGATTTTGGTCACGCCCTCCCAGTTTAGCCACACCCACTCCCCACACCAGAGCAGCATGAATTAGGCCCCACTGAGTGAGAATGTTAGCCAGCCATGTATGTGGAGGGAATCTACAGCCTTTTTTTTGGCAGCTTATGTGTATGCAACAGGGTGCTGGGTCCCTCCGGGGAGGAGATAAGGGCAGCAGGTGCATTGTGGGACAGGAGCCAAGGATGCAGTCAGGGAGGATTTAGTTGCAGGGTTTTTTGCCAATCAGCTGCTCTCCTAAAGTTAACTGACAGATGCCCCAACCAAATACCAAGTGTTTATGTGAAGTCCCGCCCCCTTGATGAACTACTTTTAGCAAATATAACCAGAGCAGATTGCTGTAAAGAAACAGCAGACTGAGGTACATAAACACTGAAAATGCTCCCATGGGGGCTGAAAATGGCCGCCGAGGTGTTTCGGCAGGCTTCCGCCATCACCCTGCACAGCTTATACCAGCCAAAAATAATAAAGATCAAACAGAAGGTAAGAGCCCCGACCCGAATCCTGTGTTTAACGTGGTTCTGCTCTGGAGCATCGGGCCGCAGCTCTGCCCCCACCCCCCCACGCAGGGCCAGCAGCCATCTCAGCTCCGGGGAAATGTGGTAACATGCAGCAAAGGCCCTGCCACACAGCAACAACTCATCTTTACGGCCCGGGAGCACCGCGAGCGTACCGGCCCAGCCCGGCTGTGTCACATGGGAGGATGGCAGGCCATAGAGAAAGTAGAGAAAAAACTAAACAAAAGCAGACAGAAAAAGCATTCTTGATGGAAAAAAGATGAATAATAGATGGATTTGTTTATGCTCCATGCATCACTTCGAATGACAGACTAGAACAGACAAGCTTTAAGAATCACTGGAGGAAAAAGCACGGGCACACGACCTGGCCTGAACAAAGGGCGAGTATAAGACGTGGATCCCCAATGGACAGTGTGCCTGAGACGTCAGCACATCCGCCCCCGCGACCCAATCAGCAGCCGTCTGATTCTGACCTCTACTTATCGGACGGGCCCCGAGCCCCCTCCCCATTGGCACGCTGCCGCGGGTCGTCCCTCCACCGACTTACCGTTCATCTGCATGTATAATTATTACAGCCGCTTCAGGAATCGTTTGCTAAAAAGCTTTATGCAAATTATAATTAACGGTAATTAAAATCCAGGCTGCCCCTGAATGGGAGCCACGGAGCCCGGACACTGTTTATGAAACCAAATTAAAACTAATGACTTTACTGCAGGAAGAGAGAGGGGGTACCAGCGCCTGCCTCCCCCACCCCACGCCCAGCTCCTCTCCGCGCCTCATTAGCTCAGGTAAGTGCCACTCTTGTCTGAGTACCACGCCCACACCGTGACTCTGTGACACCCTCTACTTGATTTGCATGTTTGGGATAAAACAGCCGAGTTTAAGAGCTCAACTAAAATGGAAAACATCACTTGAGTTTCAAATGGAGTGGAACAGTTACATCGCATAAGTGTAAAGGATATATAATATTTTTTATATTGTATAATTGTTATAATGGCTACACAGCTACACACATTCATCATCAGCGAAACCAGCAAGGACCAGTTTGCCAGACCCGGGATGAAAGGACCGGTCCATCCGGGCTGCAGCACATTAGCGTGACCCGGCCCGTCGTTGTCGGGGGAAACGCTAGTGGCTCCCGGTCCCACGGACCCCTTGAGCAGGAGGCTGGGTAAACAGACGAGCCCAGTCCCCAGGTTTCACACGTTCAGCAACAGCAATTAAATTACCGTCTCTCGCAGGCGAGCCATCCCAGGTGAGCCGCCGTGCAAAGGTCCGCCGGCACCGGCAGGCGGCACTGCGGTTTGGGCCCCTTATTACACTTAGATTGCCCTGCGCCGCTCTAATTACCTGCTGGCGCCTGGGGTCGCCCTCGCTTTCAGCACCGTGGTCCTTGTGCTTCGGCTTCCTTTATCCCAGCTAAAACTCAGAGCTTCATTAGCATTTAAAAAGAGGAAAAAGTTGCCTCTAGTGCCTGAAAACGAAGACTTTTGTCAACTGTCAACTTAGGTGGCAGTTATCGCTTGTTAATAATAAAAGCAGCTGCCTGGTCTAACACAGAGCTTCCTTTAATATTTATATAGGGATACAAGGGAAGTGTAATCTTCAGGGCGGGAAGCAGAATTAATTTACTATAACGTAAAAGGATGCTCCCCCCATATATGCACAGCAGAGTCCAGCGGAGCTGAAAAACACCACAGCGACTGCGTGCGGAACCAGTTTGTTGCCGCGGTTTGATCTCACTAAACACGTAACCGTCTGTTAAGCTGGACTTCAGAAGGCAAATCGCTCCTGGGGGCTACAATAACAGAGAGATAATGACCTTATGAATAGTGATGGAGCCCCATTGAGAAGGCAGCCATTATTCAGCCAGACTCTGACGGGGCTCAGGTATTAAGAGCTTTTGTGGCCCTTCCTTATGTCGGCAGACTGACGATAAAATTACAAAGAGGAATGAATGCGAGATAGAAAATGGGGGCAATTAAAAAGCCAGAGCAGTTTTTAATTTAATTTGAGCAAATCCAATTAAGCACCCCGCTTGCCTAATCTCCAAGATCAGTAGTTTCTTGTTGGGGGGGGGGGGGGGGTTGTTGTGTTGTAACCGGTTCGGCAATGTGGCCCAGGCCTCAGCGTTCCTGCATAGCTCTGGAGAGGCCCCCAAAACCAAGGTGTCTTGTTTAATTATGACCCCAGTCTGTAGGGGGAAGACGCGAAGCAGACCCCCCCTGCCCAGTCCGCCCCTGACAGGAAGCAGAATCGTTTGCGGGGCGGGTGTCACGAATGCAGAGGGACCTCAGTGTGCAGAGAACATGTGCCAACACGCCTCTGTGAAGAGGGCAAGCCCAGGGCCCATAGATATCTCCGGAAGGGTTGGAGATGGAGCCTGCTAGAGCGGAGCTGTTAAGAAAACAACAGTAACAGAGCATTCTGGGACAGTGTAAGCGGACATCAGAGTGCAAGCTCAGGAAAATTAATACAACCCCCCCCAATCAGACACATTATCTCTCAGTGACACAAGCAGAGCAGTTGCAGGAATTAGCGGTGTAGTGTTATTTATGCTTGCAAATCCCATCTGATAGTTACAGGCACCGGTGTTAAGAAGCCGTGTTGGGGGTCTTTGCTGGTGGTGGGTATTATTTCCCAATGTTGAGGCTCTCCTGCCGCCCCCCCACGCCTGGTGCAAATAAAAGCAGGAATAACACAGGAAGGAGCCAAGCTCTGGAGCAGTGTAAACAGCTCATGTCAGAGATGTGTAAACAGAGTAAACAGAGATGAGTTACAGACTGTGACAAACAGAGAAGCAGAAATTTTAAGAGAGAGCAGCAGGAACCCACTTCACATGAGCCACACACAGCGCTGAAATGCTGCAGCCATATTTGGACATGTGACTTGGTGGGAATTGCATTGTGGGAAGCACTGGCCCTGGTACTGAGGCCTGACGGAGCCTGGTTTCCGTGTCACAGGTCAATGCACTGTGTGTTTGTATAAAGTCAGTCTCACTCTTTACCTTGCTAAGCAGCCAATTGCTGCAGGGGCTATAGAACATTTGCACACGGGGCTATAGGACCCGTCACTGGGGTTGTTCAGACAGCAGAACATCTGGAGGGAGACCAGGCACAGCCCCCCTGGCATTAAACAGCATCTGTATGCGTCGAGAATAAGCGACCTGGGGGGGGACGAGTCAGTGGGCCCACATGAAGTCTGAGCCACATCGCAGCACAAACAAGTGCCAGCGAATTCAGGCTCACACTCTTATTCCGGAATGTTCCTGCTAGGCCAGAGTGAGCATCTGCTTGAAACACGGGCCGACCTCCTGCTGACCAGAGTAGCAGCCCCCCCTCCTGCCTGCCCCACCATAAAAGGACCCCCCCCTGCAGTCTCAGGGGCTTCATTTCACAGAAGCTACAGATCCCTGCTGGTCTGAACCTATTAAACTGCCCCACTGAATTTGCCAGAAAAGTGGTGGTGGGGGGTGCGGGTCATACACAGGGAGACAAAAGATGAAGATGATGAGGAAGGCAGAAGGAGGAGGAAAACACCGGCGAGGTTCTGCTGGGGGCGCTATTACACCCAGCACACCACAGTGTCCATGATTGTGACTCACCGCTGACTAAAAGGGGCCCCTCTGACGAGGACTGAGAGGCGCCTCAGATTATCATCAGCACGGCAACCTGGGTACTGGGCCTAGAGCTCAGCAATCACGTCAGCGTACATGTGGATATTCCTCCCCACGTGACAACAAGGCCATCAGCCCGGCGTGGGAAGGTGCTATTCTAAGCACCACAGTCAGGAAGCAGTGGACGAGTCTTAACGATCCTTTCCTGAACCGGCTCATTATGGAACAGAACTAGCGACCCGGGGACAGAGCAGACACGTCTCTAACGAAGATTCACAGCTGTGCAGCTGCCCTCTAACAGCCTGGATAATGGGGGGGGTGTTTGCATCTTGGTGATGTCACTGTTATGCAGGGAAGAAGGTATGTTGGCTCAAGCTGTCATGGAGCATGATCGCTCCCCGGAATCCTTCACGTGTTCGGCAGCCACGCCACCGCAATGCTGATCGCCGCCAGACCTGATCCTGGGCCCCTCTCCAGCACACAGGGGCTGCCCACTAAGGTCCGAGTTTTTATGTAGGGAAATCCTCACCGTTTGGACAATGACAGGCATCAGAGGAGAAATGCTTCCGTCAAATTACAGGAAGGAGTATGAGCCATACCAGAGAAATATGATGCATTGCTTAACATATCAGTATCAGCTGACATTCATTAAGAACCAAGATACTGGCATCGGTCTGGTCATGGCCCATATTGCTGGCCGATATATAAACTTTAGCAATATTTAAAGTTAGTAGCACTACAGCTAAAGACACGGCTATTAAAATAATGGAGATGATTGCATAGGATGGTCCTCCATAGTGGAGTACGATGGACTTTTTTGATTAATTCACCACTTAGAAGCAGGGTTGCCACTTTCAGTCTGAAGGAAAAAGATGCTCAGTTGAATCTGACATGACAATACAGGCCCCAAACTGTCCTTCATTTTTGGATCAGGCAGTCATTCCCCTACTCGTCTCAGGGTCCCAGACAATATAATTTGCCAAACGTGAGGAATCTGAAAAAAAATGGGACAAATAGCATCCCATATTGGTTCAAAATGGAACATAGCATGTAATTTTACAATACGATCCCGTAAAATACAGGTTGGGGTGCAGCTCTGATTAGTGCCGATCTGGGAGACAGTTTTATATGGTTTATAATTCATTATTAAATCTGGCATGCAGAGCCATCTTTCATTTTCCACAGAATAATAAATGATGTAACATCATCCCGCTAATGACTGCCGGGCCCGGGGGGGGGGGGGGGGGGGGGGGGGGGGGGGGGGGGGGGGGGGGGGGGGGGGGGGGGGGGGGGGGGGGGG
>JAODJX010000027.1:15611862-15623337 GCA_026776945.1 Isichthys henryi
CCCCCCCCCCCCCCCCCCCCCCCCCCCCCCCCCCCCCCCCCCCCCCCCCCCCCCCCCCGCCCCCCCCCCCCCCCCCCTTAATGGGTACGCGCTTTTATTAGATTACGGGAAATCGGACTGGGCTCAGATCCACCATGCCAGCCTCACGATTGGGGAGGTTCCATTACGCCGCATCACTAGTTCAACCGTTATCGTTGCAGCATCCAGTCAGCCTGTAGCATCTAATGGATGTCTGTTGCATTAAGGCTCCTGACACAAACGAATGGGACAAAATCGATTGTTTTGTGACTCCCTGTTCCAATTAGACCAGGCTATGAGGAAGCCCCTCCGAGAAATGGGGGGGTGCCACCTACAAAAGAGGCCCGCTAATTAAACTCAGGGCAGGCAGACGCTGTGTATCGAGCACATACACGTATTTATCTGAAGAGAGCATTTGCCCCCGTCAGGATAAATCCTCCCTCATTTAGAAACATTTTAGTCAGTAAAATCTGGGTTATTACAAGCTAAGCCGACACTATTGTTAGCCAAAGATTATCAATGTAATGTTTGCTATAATACAAAATAAACACTTTCATTGCAGATAACGGGCGGAATCCATTCGCTTTACCAGCAGAGGCTTGTCGTGGTGCCATACTCTGATCGGATATCTATAGACTCTGCAGGAAGTTACTCGCTTACAGCACACAAGCTTATAGAGCAACACACGTCGAGTCACCGATCCATTAGGTGAATGTTTAAAACGACATGACAGAAACGCTTTAACAAAAGAGAGGCATGAAGAACGCCATACAGTAAACGAGCTACCCAGAGCGATCTGCACCATTTCTCAGACCAGCTGATGCTGGGGGGGTTTGCTCGCTGTGGATAAGTTTCTCTTTCCAGGGAAGTGCAAAAGCAAGCCCCCCATTCAGGATCTGGCATATTTACATTTTGGGCCCTGTACAGGGGTTGTTGCGAAGGCCCTGAATGCAGCATGCCGAGGTCGAGCGTGGGCACATCCGCGGCAGGAAAAAGGTACGGCTTTGACCTGAATGAAAGCGGCACCTCCAGGCAACAGGCGGCACCGACTGCTAGTGGCACGATCCACTGAAGGGGGGGATGTTTTACAGACCGATTCAAGATGGTAGAAACGGATGCGTAAACTAAAAGTCACAGGAATGCAGAGCATTCATATTCCGGCATAGAGATGGAAGAGAATAATCAGCGGGGAATACTCGCCGAGGCAGGCGATTCTTACTGCGGAGGCGTCACCCCTGATCCGCCCCGCGCGCTCAAGTGAGCGAACCGAATAAATATTTACCGTCAGGCTATAATGAAATGGAGCCCCTCGGCCCTGTGCGGGATGGCACGGGCTGACGGGGGGGCCAGGGGTGGGCCGCGAGGGGCAGCATACCAATGAGGTTTGCGGTCAGGTACAACGTGCCTCAGGAGGACAGCGGTTTGCTGTGCTGTGCATAGGTTAGTGCAGGCCGGAGCCAGTGGGGCCTGCATCCTAATTAAAGTGCCAATCGAGTGCAAACCGGCTCTAAATGCACACACTCTGTCCACACCAGCCAATCCTATGCCAGCATTCCACTTTTCGATCTCTCTCGACTTTATTTCCTTGCTTTTGGCTTACCTGACATCCACCCCCTCTGAGCACTGCGAACATCAGCGTGCCTGGCTTCCTAATTAATTGCTTTTCGAATATTAATTACGGAAACAAAACAAAAATGCCTCTTTCTTTAAATCAGATTAGAAATGCTTAGCTGATTGCTAATTATGCCTTCAAATGAGCATCTGTGAGCCTGTTTCTGTGAAGTAATGTACGTCCCAGAAACAACAGTCGGCGGGGTGAAATGTGAAATGAGACCAACATTTCACAGGAGGAGAGGAGTGGCCTGTCATCCAGAGCAAGAGCCAATCAGACCTCAGGCTGCAGGAGTTGGTTCAACCTACAAGTGGAGCATTAGGCAGCTATAACTGGGCTCTGAGTGACCTGCAGGAATCTGATTGGGTGGGCAGGTGATTGTATTCATACAGCTCTGTCTACCCCAATAGGTTCCCAGGTCTGTGTGGGGCTCCAGGCTCATCCTCAGACTTGAACTGGGCCTCTAATCGCATGTGTCACTCTGTAACTGCTGTAGAAAACACCGCTAACTGTGGTGTCGAATTCGCGGCCCTCACCTTCACAGAGTCTGTCACCGCGGCTCACAAAATATGCCCCGGTCCTGTTTCATCCTGCAGGCGAACCACCCGCCTTTATCTGAAACGCCTCAGCTTACATAAGAGACGGCAGCTCCCTAGGGGGGGTGCTCGGGAGCCACGCCCCCCGGTGTTGATGAAACGAGACGCGCCTCGTCCCTGACAGGCAGAGTGAGACTGAAGGTGTGACACATTAATAATGTATGGGCCGAACAGGCTAACGATGCACTGTGCCGCTATCAGACCCGTCTGCACAGAAACGTACTTTGCATGAGAACAGACAGCAGAACCATGGCTGCATCTCATTTGCACATAAGAAAGGGCTGGCACATCTTTGCCACGCTCCAACACGGAACCAGCGGCTTGTTTCAGGCACAGGTGGGCAGCCCCGCTGCAGCCCGTGACTCCCGCCTTCACATTTGCTATCGCAGGCCTTTGATGTCACTGTCGCTCCCCTGGGAACCTCCACACAGGGTAGCTTACAGAGCTAGCAGAGGAGGGCTCTGGCCCAGGCCCAGGCCCCTGCTGGGCACACAGACAGGCCCACCCACCTCCGAGCTCCATCACTGTAGGACCTGGCTGCTACGTATGAGACGGATGACAAGGGTAAGCAGACACACACACACAAAGCTGGCTCCCCCCCCCCAAAAGCCTCTGTAGTGGTTCTCAGTACCCAGCCTCCGCACTGACAGCGTGACTCTGCTAAACGCAACTCCAGTTCCTCAAGGACCTTCCCTGACATCTGCCAGTCTGAAAGATAACCAGTGATAAATGTGCAGAGAATGAGACTTCTCTGCCCTGCCATTGGGGGGCAGTGTGGCAAATGTTCTGGTACAGTAAACACAATAATCCCCCTGGGGGGTGCCTGATCGCTAGGGGGGCCAGTGAGCAGAAGGGGACAAACTCGGATAGGCGAAAGAGCATTCCCCTCGGCTCATGCATGTTTCACCACAGCAACAAACACATTAGAAAGGTTAATAACCTTTTGTGTTTATGTTCACAATGATTACTTCTTACGATAGGACTTCTGGGTGTCAGTGTCCTGATGCACTGCACGTTCACTGCCCCCCCCCCTCCCCGAATGCAGAAGACCCATGAGTTTACCACCAAATTAAGTGCCGGCATGATCACAATCTCCTTTTCATTACAGCCCCTTACACAAAAACGAAGATGTCATAGTCAAAGCTCTTAACAAGGTGAGGTAATTGAGTAACCATAATGTCTAACACACAAGTACGGCAAAGATGGGCCTTTCAGATGGCCGCCATCACCACCATTATCCTGTCAATACCACTAGTTAGGTTACAAAGAATAGAAGTTCATTCCACCCAGGCAAGCCTGCCATACCACAATAATTCTTAATTTAGCCATGATAATGTTACGCCTTTATAGAGCAGATCATGCAAATATTAATGCAGTCAGATCCTGCAGCGCTTGTGGAGTTTGCGTTTCAATACCAGGATTTTCAGGAGGTTTCATGTCTTGCCGTGGGAGTCCCTGATAAAAACACGCTGGGTATGCGTGTGTGTGACACAGGTAGGCCGCCACTCAGCATAATGAGCCTGACGGAGCCGGCCGGGTCAGAGCCAGGCCGATGCTGACGAACAGCCTGCTCCCACTCGCCTGAAACGCGGTACAGGCATACTGGAAGACACCCCAGCACCAAAAGGCTTCGTTACTGCAGTGGCGGTGCCGAAATCCGCACCCCCCAACCTGCTTTCTCATGTTCAGTCCCCGCCCCACTGGCCCTAATGAGCCTCTCCCAAGGGTGGGGCTTCTCCTTGTCGGGGGTAAAGGGGCCATCATGTTGCTCATTTGGACGCAATGGTTCACCATGACTGTGTCCTAATTGTGCCCCCTCGCTGGCCCATTTGTCTCAGGCTCAGCGATTTGCCATTCGGGGCGGGGCGAGGTGGGGGCTATTTAGCGAAAGCATCTGGCCGCGGATGGGGGTCGGGATGAGGCAGCTCCCGGGGGTACCAGGAGGCACACAGACACACACACACACAACCCCAACCAGAATTTCAAACCAACACAGAAGACCCCTCATAGCCGCTGCGTTAATCGATCGGGCGTATGCTGATTGTTTATCGATGTTTAAAAGAGGACGGCCCGGCCAGCTCGTCAGAATCCCGTTTTAATTAGTCCTGCTGAATTCTGAGTGCTCTTTAGAAGCACTTGGGTAACCTTACGTGTCAACCGTGTTGCCATTAGCAGAAATAAAACAAGCAATTACAGCAATGATTACCCAAACACACTGCCTCACCTAAACGGTTCTCTGCTACTAAGGTTCGGCCTGGGGAAAAAAAAACGCAATTCTTGAAGCCCCATAATACCACTTAACAGCCTCTATTATCCGCAATTAAGGCGTGCTAACATGAGGCTCGCCTTCATCTGCCCATCTGCACAGACAACCCGCTCCGCTCATATAGACGCCGACGCAGCAGCCCAATCTCTTACAACCAGGTGATGAGACGGCAGCCTCATCAGTCTTTATAGCAGAAACCCATCAATTATCATTCGATTTTAATTGTTATTATATCATATGTTACCAAAGGAGGGTATGGAAAGTGAATTAATGAATAATATATATATCAGAGTATTCATTCAGTAGATACTGGAGTAGCCCATATAGTGAAGACTAGGTCTGTGCAGTGTTTTTTCCAGCACCGTCCCCACACCCCCATCCAAGCAGGTTGGTCCAGCCATCATTATGGACCACCCAGCATCACTTCCTGTTTTCTCAGCCCCCCCCCTTAAACTACCTACCAAATCCGACTATTGGTGGGGGGCGGAGGACAAACATCATCCCATCCCCACATTACTTTAAGCGGCAGGAGCGGCGGATCAGAACACGAGCGCCCTAAGCCCACCCTCACAGCACACCTCATATCTGACCCTCCTCAAGATAACGGCTTCTCACATTCGCAGCTGCCACCGGACATCTTCCTATTTGCTGGTTCTGCAGATTTGTTTCTGGAGCTATCCAATGACATCAACAGAAACCCTTCGTCACGTGGTTCCATTGAAGGCACTGACAGGTGCTAATGAGACCCATACGTCAGCCCCGCTGGCAAAATACCCAAAGATGATTGCTTACCCCCTCACATCTGGCTGAGCGGCCACCTCGTGGGGATGATGCTACAGGACAGGCTGGCCATTTGTTTTCATTATTAATGGGCTTGGTTAGCGAGCCGGACACTTAAATTAAAACTAGCCACTCAGGTTACACGATAATTTGACATTAGAGGGTCTTCATGTGAGCTGCAGGTGTGGGAACACATTAAAGCCTGCATTACTCAGCTGGACCTTCCAGAAGCAGGTTTAGCGAAGATAAGAAGTTCAGTGACGAAACAAGGCTCAAATAAGCGACAAAATATACTGTTAAAGTAGCAAGTCTAATGCAACATTTCAAGAAATGCGTCTCACTCAACACTCCCTTAAATGGTCTGTGTATTCCCATAATTCATGCATACTACCTCAGGATTATTATGACCTTGATTACTCCTGGGTACACACACACACACACAACACCTTACAGATGGTTTGGTGCCATCAGGACCTCAGACAGTGGGCCATTGTCACATTAACACATTCTTCACAGCCCGCCCTGCAAGCCGTGAGGGCTGCTGTCTGCCCGGTTATTTCCATGACTAACGAGGCCTGTGTTGCCAGGCTGGTCTCCATTACCGCTTGTGCTGTGCAGTGCTATTGGCCAGCTCAGATTGTTTTTATTACTTGCGAAATTACTGAATAAGAAAACAGGGTGGTGGCGGGGGGCCAATGACCCCTCCGTAACAGGAGAGCCTACCTAATATCTGACCAGCCCCAATCACTCACCGTCTTTCCTAAGGTACATGTCATTATTAGGGTTGTGAAAATTAGGGAGACATGATATGGTCATGTCATATTATTTGCTCGAGATTGAAAGCGGAAATATCAACGAGACTCAGGTTCCCCGGGAGACCATGATACCAATAAGTGCTCAATCGGCACGGCCGAAGCCTTCCCAGAAACCAAAGGGGGCAGCCACAGACACCGACATTCCCCGGCCGCACCCCTGGCTACCGGTCGCGCACTGAACTGCATCAGCACCGGATGGCTCAGAAGTGAGGCGCTGCTATTGCTGTTGCTATGGTTCCCCTTCGTTTACTTTTGTTCAAGTGGCGTTGAAGGAACGCTCCCCGAGGCAAGATGAGGAAGGAGGTATGTGGAAGGCAAGGTGGGAGGGCAGGAGGGCAGCAGCCCTGCCTCGTGGCTGGCAGAGCACTTCCCCACTCGGCAGGCTTCTCACGATAGAAGTACGAATGCGCCGAAGCTCATAAGAAAAAGGTCCCGTTTCTAAACAGGGAGCACAATGGCTGACCTTTGATGATATTCGGCACGTTTAGAGAAAGGAGGTCAGCAACAAGATACCCATCTCTCTACATTCTGTCCCAACCTCTATTCTCATGAACAAAGTCCATGTAAAATACAAAATAACCCTACAGTCTGGCACAGTTCTGATACCATCGCATCTGAATCGCACGGTGTGGCCGGCGGGTTGGCGTTACACTATGAGACGCCTGCGTCACACCCTCTGACTCTGCCGGGGAGCTGCCAGCTGGCGTCACTCAGTAGGACCTACACTTCACACGCACTGTCCCTCCCAATTTGGCACAAAAAAACAGCCCACTTCAGCAATAACGGGAGGCAATAAGTGCCCAAAGTTGCTTTTGTTACTGTGACGCGCGTGTCTTTGAGCTGAGCCAGTCCGGAGAGGGGGCATAAAGAGAAAGAGTGTACAGGTGGTTTCCCATGCAGAGACTTGGGACTGGAATGAGGGAAGTCACTCAATCATTACACGCACTCTGTAGACAGAAGCGGATTAATGGAATTTGAGACTGAATGCAATGCTTGGCTACATGAGGGAAGGAAAAGGAAAGATACAATAAGAAATATACACACCCATCCAGTAAAGGGGACACGAGTCAGGGCATCAGGCTCCGGAGCCCCGTCATTGCGTCAGAGGTTCTGTGTCTGCTGCAGGGTCATTATGGACGCCCAGAGGGAGGGCGGGCCGCAAAGTCGTGAGTCAGAGGCTGCACCAAAAATCCATCTGTGTCTGTCTGAGAAATGCCTGCCAGAGGCTAGAGGATGGGGCAGAGCACGGGCTTCCAGAGGGGGCAGAGATCCGGGCATGTGACCAGAACGACCTCACGTTCCGCCGCTGCTCCCTAGAGTAACTAAAGCCTGACCATGTAGCCAGGTTCTGCATCTGAACTGCTTCGATTTTACGTCACCTTGAGAGAAACAGTGATAGTGTGATGACGCATCCTTCTACGCCTCACTCTACAGGGGGAAATACGGTAATCACATGAACCAAACTCGACAGGGTGAAATACGGTAATCACATGAGCCAAACTCTACAGAGCGAAGCAGCTGGTCATGTTTTCAGGTACAGGAACGGACCCATACACAAAACATTGCACACAATCCACACTTTGCTACACTATAATTATTGGATTGCTTGCAGATGCAGGTGGAATAACATTCAGGCATGTAACTATCAAGTGGCTTCCTATTACAGGCCAACAAACAAAAATGTGAGAACATGGGACCATAGTTTAGGGCATTGTGCCTAGACAGCATCCAGTTACATAACATTCCCGTTAATCCTGGCATCTGTTACGGGTAGAGTGCTGCAGGTGCAAATCACACTTCTCAGAATCTGCAGAAAAGGCCAGGTGAAGGCCACAGGAAACCAAAGGGAGAGCAGGGGAAGGGGTTAAAGGAAACCAGATGGAGACTGGAGAAAGGCCACTGGAAACCACTGTGAGATTGGAGGAAGGCTAGAGGAGACCAGAGGGACACCAGAGAAAGGAGAGAGGAGATCATGGTGAGACCAGAAGAAGACCACAGGAGACCAGAGGGAGACCACAGGAGTTGAGAGGGAGACTGGAGGGAGACCAGAGAAGACCAGAGAGAGACCGGAGGAAGGTCACTGGAGACCAGAGGGAGACCGGAGGAAAGTCACAGAAAACCAGAGGGAGACCAGAGAAAGGCCACAGGAAACCAGAGCGAGACCGGAGGAAGGTCACAGGAGACCAGAGGGAGACTGGTGGAAGGCCATAGGAGAACATAGGGAGAGCAGGAGAAGGTCAAACGTAAAACATTGAGTTGGAAAGGGAGGGAGAAATAGAGAATGAAAGGACGTGACCCAATGGAAAATAGGTAGCTTGTTTTTATATGACAGATGAGCGCCACTGGACCCAGAAGATGGGGCTTTTGGGGGGAAGCCACCCCGAGAGAATCGGCCACCCTGAAGATAAAGGACAGTCAGCTGTGCAGAGAGCATCTGTTCCCGAAGATCCCCCCCACCTCAAGGACCCAATTACACATAAAAGCCAGCCCTTATAGAATAGGCATCTTTAACCCCAAGGTGAATTATGCATGTGCTCCTCTGTGGAAAAGCCGCTTCCGTTTAAAAGTACCCGGCTCGCAGGTCTGGTCACTGTACACAACTGGGGAAAACAAGCCAGAAGGTCCACACGGGTCTTTCAACAGCTCCGAAGCCACCAAATTAGGGATGTTCCTTGGCATACTGCTACCAAGATTAACTCGTTACTGTCAACAGGATGTGAATGTGAGGGTACAGACGGGAGTGGGTCACGGTAATCAAGCGTTCTCAGAGAGTAAGATCTGAGAGCAGCTCCATCTCACCATTGTCAGTGCAGTAAGGCTTAACTGCAGGAGATATGCCAGATAATGGTGGCTCTCTGCAGCGACTGGCATGACTCACACTTCATAATGCCTCCTGTCTCCCCTCAAAAACCCCAAATCTGAAGCAACCCTTGACCACAGCTCAGAACCGTAACGTCTTTTGTTTTGTGGGGGTGGGGCGGAGAGAGGGTTGGCTTCGTCCAATCAATCCACCGTGCCAGTCCCTGCGGATGGCTCTGCCGTCGCTCCATGTCCTGGCATGTCCTACCTTCTGCTCTCCTTGGCAGAGGAGGATGGGAAATGTGGAGGGGGTGGGGGGAAGGGGGCTGCGGACTGCCAGGCAGACTGCGGGACTCTCTAATCCCACAGCAGCGCCGTGGAATATACCTACCGTAAAAACAGGTATCGTGATTCAGATTCATAGAGCAGGATGAACTGAGGATACAGGGGAGGCGGGTAGAGCTCTGCCTGTCTCTGCATGACTGCTGCATCAGCGTCTGTCCCCACAATCCCCTGTGCCAAATTACAGGGCGGCCGAGGGAGGCAAAACTCTTTGCAATTCAGAGCATAGCTATCCCAAGTCCCCCTGGAGATAGTTCTTATTGTCAAAACAACCTCGATCGACGCAAAGCAAAGGGTGTGACGCCAGACCTGCGGTATCAACTGACCCTTTATCTCTGGGTTATTGATACCAGTGAGGAGCTGCAGTGGATAACCCCCTCTGGACGCCCTGACCTTCCGCTCCTGCCCTGGATCCCTTAAACCATCCAGAGTTGTTTAACGGGCTCTTCCGCTGAACTTCCTAACACCTGTGCGACTTCACAGCCGCCAATCCCTTAAACGAAAAAGGTGGACCTTTATCACTGCTTTGGCTTCACGGGCAGCCTCACTTTGACCTGAACAGGTTCCACGGGCCCCCCCCCCTGCAGCGAGCGTTTTACACATCTCAGGTGAAAAATGCTGGTATCCGATAAACCGAGCAAGTGGAATGATGGCAGCAGAGAGAGGGTGGGGCAATGAGGAGAGCTCAGAGATCGACATCCAAACAGACGCCGAGTGCCATCTGTGCCGGCCAGTAGCCCGGTGCGAGCTGGCATGGAAGGATGAACCTGCCGTCGCATGTGCAGCTGCGCCGTCAGAGGGGGTGACAAACCCCCAGCAGCTTTCGCCATTCTCATCAGCATGAGCAAAGCTGGGGAGGCCAGGACTGCGGGACTGATGCTCCTCACCGGCGACCAAAAGGCAAAGACACCTTACAAAGGTGAGCCTCTCAACTAAGGTATCTGCCAGAGGTTCCCAGGGAAGCGATGTGCATCAAGGCTCCTGGTAAGCCTGGGTGTCAACTCCCAGAGTCCCCTGTGAGATGCAGGCCAATGAGACATGTCCCTCGTGTCATGCTGCAGAGGTGACCAGCAGTCACAGAAATGAGCTGCACTCAGAAAGAGGCCTTTGCTCAGTCACTCACACAGGCCACCTGCCGACACTCAACCAGGTTACATTCTGGACGTCTGCCGCACAAAATGGTGACGCAGCGTGAAATTTCTCAGCATAAACAGTTGCGCCGGTAAGAGGACGCATGAGCGCCGCCGCCTCTGGGAGGGTGCTGACCGCAGTTGTGCAGCGCCACATCTAGAAGTCTGTTGCCCTCGAGCTCCATAGTCGCAGGGATCTGAGAAAGCAGTTTGTTTATGTGACACAAGCGCCCTCAGCCAACCTTCTGACAGGAACTTCTCAAGTGTGTTTGCAACAGAGATGTTTCTTGAAGCTGTTCAAAGGAGGGAACGGGGGCCTCTCAAAGGGGGTGGCCGTGGCACCAGAGCGCATGGAGGAGGGAAGCCTGTCCTTAAGGGAACCAGTCTGAGATAATACAGGAGTAACAGGATACAACTACCCCCTGAGGAGAGGTGCCTCTCCAAACATGGATGTATGAGACCACCTAGGCTCCAGTCCTGGGTCACCTCAGCCAGGGGGTCCGAGAGAGAGGTACAAAGCTGGCGCAATTTCAGGAGGCTCTCGAGAGTCTCTAACAGCCACATCCTCCTGACCCCAAATAAATCACTCTTCGAGTAAAAGAAGAGTATATAAATATTTAAATGGCATGAATGTTAAAGAAAGCAGAGCGATACAGAGTCCAGACCTACATGGAGACACAAAGGCAGGACCATGCAGCCACACACACACATACAGCCTGAGTGGCTATTATGCCCCATAGGGTGAATGAAAATTCTTGCCAAACCTGACTTCCTTTTAAAGACTAACTCCACCGATGCCCCTCACCAAAACCAGATAATGCATCTGTGATGTAAAAGGAAAGGCAAGGGTAATCAGCCCTGCCCCCAAGCATAAGCGTTACAGGAAATGTCAGCTAAATGAATAATAAATATCATCCGGGCCTTAGCAGACCGTTAACTGGAGCAGCGGTGAGGTCGAGGCGGCTGAACGGGGAGCCGCACACCCCACTGCCTCCCTGCCACCTCACATCCTTCCTAGACTGCGGGAGGAACTGCGACAAATCTCAAGTACTGTCACCGGCCCTCCGCGTGCCCTGAGCCCTTGTAATTAAAGCCTTTGACGAGACAGTGGGGGGGG
>JAODJX010000027.1:15631137-15673835 GCA_026776945.1 Isichthys henryi
CCACCTTTGTGAGACCTGCCCTGTTCTAAATGAGGGTCGGAGCCCCAGTCATTAGTGACGGGAGCATGTCCTCTCTCAGGCGGGCAACAGGGATGATGGTGGAGATGATGAGGGTGTCGCTGAGGATGGAGATGGGGTGGGAGAGGGGCTGACAGAAGTGACAGGCTCACGGCTAAATTACAACAGCTCGCGATCTCACTGACGAGCTGACAGCTCGTTATTGCCCGTGGCTCCATCCTTTTTCGCCTGGTTTCGTATTAGCGACTGAATGTTCCTATGATAGGCTCGAGTTGGATTAGACCTGCTTAACGAGGCCTGACAGGTTCCCCTCTTCAGAAGGGCTCGTGAACATCCAAAAACCCGGCAGAAGATTCTGTAAAAAAAATAAAATAAAAGATCTTCCATAACAGTGGGAAGTATCTCAGCAGAAAACACAGTGAAGCACTATTTTGATGTTCTGTTGCCAGAACATCTAAGAACGAGGTCAGACAGCGATTCTTGTTGGGAAAAAATCTGCCGTCAGATTACGAAGCACGGGTAAAGAAAAATCTCAGACTGCTGCTACTTGGACAGTGCCTAATGACCTCAGCTGCAGTGGCCTGGGGTCTTCTGTTAGGAAGGCATTCACAAACAAGAGGCTGAATACTTTAGAGAATGTGGTTAACACAAAGTCAACTGGCAACTCGATCCCGTGTGGCTGTCCCTGCGTCCACCATCATAGCTCTCAGTATCGATACTCTGCTTTCCAAAGCCCTGACATGGTGGATATCATTAGCCTTCACAGTTGCTACGTCTGTCTTTTCTTTGTCTAAATGCAAACAAGTGGCGTTGGCAAGGATCCCAGATCCAAACCAGATTATGAAAAGATATGTTCCTCCTTTGAAAGCTGAAAAAAAAGAGATAAAACATGGTCCCAAAGAGTGTGTCCAGGAAATTAAATGCTTGGCTTTTGAAGTCTAGTGAGAGATCCTAATAATTTGACTCTCCTTAAGCTCATATGCCTAAACCCATTTTTGCGACAAAAAAGAGCCTCTTAAGAGGAATAGCTACACAGATCCATGCTTGAAAAAAACAGTAACATTTCACATTATCTGTGGCAAACCCCTTGAAGGATTGCAATGCAATATAAACCCAGGTGTTGACTATATGGCGGCAGTTAAAAATGATGACCATTAAGAGTGACCAAGGACCAGTAGAGGACAAGCCATAGTAAGCGGACAAACGGGCATGTTCCTATGGGACAAGGCCTGGGAAAAAGGGGGCATTAAGCCCCCAGACATTCATTCAAGAGGGATCTCTATGGGGTGACTATATCTCTTAGCAGCCAACATCCCTCAAAGAAGAGAAACATTAAGTAAATAAATCTCTCAGCAATACACAGAAGTTAACAAAATAAGGCGGCATGTTCTTCTAAAAATTCTAAGTAAAGTTTCCATCAGGGTGATTCAAAGGGATGTTAAGCTAATTTTCGTCATGTTCACAGGACACACTGTCGTCACACACTTTTTGCAGGATCTGGTTCTCTTGTACTCCTGTTTCCAGGCCATGGAGACCCAAAACGTGACCAATTGCAATTAATACAGTAGCCCTTCCAAATCACGCCGATTATTGTTGGGGGCCCTTTCAGAAGGATTCTTGCCCTACTGTGACACCCCCAAATCAGAACAATGACTGGAGCTACATGTCTTTGTCAACCGTAACAGATGGCATCCCCCGCCCTCCCCAAGTCTGTGTGACCCTCATGGCCAAGGTCAACCCCTTGCCTTTGTCCCCTTAGCCCCCAGCACGTGCCACGGCGAGAAAAAGCCTAGAGACGCTGTTTAACCCCGACCCACGTGGTGCTCATTCAGAATGAAGGCCAGAAGAAAAATTAAGTTTCAAATTACAAAGTGGCTCATTAAACAGGAGGCCAAAGGAGTGCATTGCGTTTCAAAGCCCGCTTCCCTATACTGCCATCTGGCCCTGGGGATCAATGACCCAAAGGAGAGAAAAATGCGTAAAAAACAGCAGAGCTAACAAAGTGGTATGTAGATTAATCAAATGTGTCTCAGACAGAGACACTAATCTCTAAAAACAGAATTAAACTATTCACAGAATACATGCTGAGTTCCATTTGAACTCAGGAGACAGAATTTCCGAATTCCTAGTCAGTAATTCAGCCGGAATGCCTCTGAAGCCCTGACTCGGGAAGTCATAAGAACCTTTATAACTTCGACCTCAGAATGGCTGTGTCCTTCATCAACAGAACTGAAAGCTTTAGTTATATTCTGCTTATTAGCAATTGTCTTACTTGTGTCTCATTAAATCGGTCGTACATACAGTACTATCCAGCGACTCTGGGCATGGTGTTACAGTGTTTGCATGTGCCAAATACAACATAATGCATTGCTAACAACTGATATTGCTAACAACAAACCTGGCTAGAACTGGTAGTGCTAAATGCTTTTCCAACTTGCTGCGCTGGTAAGTGGTTAACTCGGATGTTAAGCCATTTCCAGCTCTGACTCTAACCTCCAGGATAAATGCAACACACAGCGACAGTTCGCCCAGAGCCATTCAAAGGTGACATTGGACCATTTGTGCCCTCACTATTAGCCTGACAGACAGGAGGGCTTTATGCAAAAACAGGCGTGAAAAGCATAAGTACAGACTGTCTTGTCTGCAACCTGTGATGAGACACACTGCTGCTGTAGAGGAGGAAACCACTTCTGCGAAGCCCTTTAGCACGTCAATGGAGAATGCAGGAGGAAGAGGAGCATTGCCACAACACTAATCAGAAGCGTTTTCATCACCTCCAAATTGATTCTGTTTAGCCGTGTGGGGCCATGGCCTCAATATATCAGTGGGAGGTTCCCAAGACAAAGCTACCCTGGGGAGAGCGGGGACAGTGCAGTCCTAGCTAAAAAGAGCAAAAGGTGTTGATGTATAGAAAGGGAACTTATGGTTCACATAGGCAACTGATAAGCTAACCCAAAGAGTGGAGACATACGTGAGCTTCCAGACCTGCTGATCTAAGCAGCGACACCCAGAGTTCCAGTCACATCGATCGCCTGCTGGATTGCTGTCGTTAGACCCCTCATTTTATCATGAGCACTCCGACGCGCCTTGTAAAGTTGTCCTGAGTATTTATGGTAGCTTGGCTCAGTCACGGCCTCGAAGGTGTCGCAAAGAAGCGGTAATCAAAATTCACAGAAAATACCCAGGCTGCCTGCGTCTATCGGAAGCCATGAACTCATGGTCGGCCATAAAGGCAAACAGCCTACTGTGCATTCAGGCCACTGCCCGGACCTCTCCAATCACATGGCAGTCCTGAGTTCATTTAACCTTGCCTGAGATATAGTTGCTATCAAAGACACAAAAAGCTTAAATGGATCCAATATCCAATTCTTTAATGCCAGTAAGTATAACTTATTCTTCAGCATTGCTGTCCCTCTGGGAAAAGACACAGTATTGAACCAACAGTAAGGTTAGTCTGGGCTCTATTGACATTCGAGAAAGTACAGCCACGTGGATCGGCGAATGATTTGGGGGACAAAAATAAAACACGACAGTTATTACATGCCAGGGAATAAAGTAACAGGGACAGAGGCTGCTCCAGTGGAGACTAGAACACAAGCACAGAAGAACTATTAAAGCTATGAAATATTCTTAGCACTGCTACCTCCCTGGGACCTCAAATGCTGGCAGCAGACTCGCTGTGAGATGCCTTCCCTACCCACTGTGTCGGTGGTGTAACATGGGACTTGGGCTTACTCTCAGTGTTTGTTGTATTTTCTCTTTCTCCTCCCCCCTACCGGTGTATCCACAGCCCCACCATCTGCTGCAGGACTTATTTTATGCTAGTTCCAGGTGGTAACAGTTTCATCAAGCGGAATGTCTCGCAAGGACCACAGAGGTATCATTAGCGCCAGCAGCCTCATGCCAAGTCCCACGTGCCACTTCTAACGCTTGGGAATTTTACTTTCGATGGAGGATATACAACCTACAGCGAGCCAAACTGGTTCAACAGCAAGTGTCCTCTGTAAGGCAATCATCTAGCATAAAGTTTCAGGTACATACAACCATCTACACATCAAATCAACCCCAGTGTCAACACACCTGTGAAAGAAGACCTGCCAGAGACCTTCTGCTCTACAATATCAGAATAATTCTCATTTGAAATTCAAATTCTCATTTGATACCTGCGGTTGTTTTGAATGCTCGTGGGAGTTTTACTTACACATACTTGTTATGAGGGTACTGTAGAGGAGGTGGGTCCAAGCAACAACAGGAGGCGGGTCCAAGAAATCTGATTGTTTGATACCACCTCCTATAGTTGTTTGGATCCACCTCCTGTACAATCTGATTGGTTATCTCTCTGAACCAATCATTTATCATTCTGTCCACAGAATATATTTGTGCAGGTAAAACTCCCACGAGCGTTCTTAATTGCGAAAGTCCACATGTCCCAACATGTTATGCAAAATCCAACAACTGTGAACTAATCCATCCTGTGGGTTCCAGATGGACCTATTTTCTCCACCAGACCTGGATGCGGGCTCAGCTCATAGCATGTTTAACTACTTGTGTTTTGCTTGCCGGTCGAGGCAGTACAAACATCTGCCAGGAGGATGGGCGGGAATCGCCCTTACATTTACACTGCCTGTTTCGCAGTCTGCTGGAACGTGGTGACCTTCACAGCAGGAGGCGAGTACAGGCTCAGGGCCGAGCAGGGCTCATTAACGCGCCTTCTCTGCTCCATCGCTGCCCCCTCTTAGGGGAATAAATTAGCTGTGAAGAAATGTCCATTTCCATTGTCCAAAGGGCCAGTGCTTTATTATCTTGCAGACTTGCTAACAGAGAGCCTCGGGGAAGGGAGAAGCGCCAGTGGGTTCCTCATTCTCAGGCTGTGCGAGGTGGTCGGCCAAGGGCTCAAATGTGAACGCATGAGTGAGGAGCCGCACCAGAGGTTGGACTCGTTACAAAGTTCCAAATGACTTCCCTCATTGAGGCATCTTTCACAGGGACAGAAGCGTGTGCAGACATAACTGCACAGGGGATGGAGGGAGCCTTTTCAAGTGCAGACCGAAGTGTGATGCTCAGAGATGTGCGATTACAGGATACAGGGAAGGCATGGGAAGGAAATGTACAGTAAGTCTTTGATAAGTGTTTAGGGGCAGCTGCTTTCTGTGAAAAACAATGTGAACTACATTAGTTAGAGGAAGGAAGGCATGAAGGTGTGCAAGGCAGGTTGGCCTGAGAGCGAACCCGGCCAATGGAGCGAGGACACAGAACTGAAGCCCCCAACCTCCATTGCAGGCCCAATATCAAACATGTCAACACAGATCTTAAATCAATAACTCGGAAGAAAATGTCCACGAATGGAGCTAATCCAATTAGAGATATGCTAAGCAAACAGGCTATGAGATGTAGTTAGGGTCTGAGGATAGAGTGAGCTTCATAGCCGTGGGCTACAGTGAGCCTTGAATTATAGCCCAGAGCCCTGCCCTCTGGCAGCTTGGGGGGGGGGGGGCAGATTTCAGAACACGCCAGACCTACAAGATCCCAGAGACACGTTTCTACTTCTTGAAGCAACAGACAGGAGTCATCTCCACACTGGATGATCCTTTGTCATCGCTTGTGTGGGCTTCAGAAAACCCCATGGGTCAGATCTTTCCATGGTCACCAGGGCAAGGGGTTCCACCTAACGGCTGCATCCATCCGAACGTCACCCATCCACACATGGGCATATTCACCCGAATCAATTTCCAGAGTCTGAATCCAGAGATGTATAAAAGCAATTCACTTTGAAGTTAGTAATGCTGGGAATGGCTTAACAGGCTCAGACAAAAAAGTACTACTAGAATTACTGCTGATTTAATAGGAGATAAATGGCATGAAATTGGCATTTAATGCACAAACTAGTGAATCCTACATATATTTATCAAACTCTCTTTTCATCAGAGCAGTAGAAAGTAAAAGTCTCACTTTGTGTGGGTGGAGCCTCTGTTTTCCATGCTCAAATATTTCTACAGGCGGCATGTTAACTGCCTGTGATGCATTTGGCCAGTCACAGCTTCCTGGTCTGTTTTGCACGGCTTATCCATGTCTCAGCAATTAAACCGTGAAATGAGGCTCTCCCTCCCTGGGGAGGGTGACCAAGCAGGCAAACATCAACTAGGGGTAAATAATGACATCACTGATTTCCGGCCATCATAATTATCAATATTAATTATAATGCTTGGGGGAGAGTAGAGCAGGGCAGAGTGCCTCCGAGAAGTGACAATGCTGAGCTTTTGGCTGAGGATTTTATCATTTTTCGTACCAAGGTAATGTAGGGAAGACAGGACCAAGCAAGCCCAAACCTAGTCCCACCCCAGGCCAGAAGACAAAGTCCCACCCCAGGTCCAGGTGAGCACCGCCAAAGATGTGGTGCCATTTAATCTGGGTCGTCCAAGCACCCCGCGTGTTCCGCAGGTGTGAGCCAAACGATAAGGCTGCCTTTGGTTTCAGACCATCGTTTCCTCCTTTCATCAGACCTTGATGAGGCAAGCAAATCGCCAGTGTTTCCACTGGATTTTAATCAAAAAGCAGTTGAAGGTATGCCTGACTATGACCAGCAAAACCCCCCGGGTAAGAAAAGTAAAAAGATTTTATGTTTATGGCAACCACCGTCCGGTACCCAGCTCGCCCCATCGCTGTACTGGCTTATCTCCTGACAGCAGCCATGTCCCACAGAAGGAAGGCAGGGAATATGTTAGGGACGGGATTGTTTCTCACACATAACCTGAGGGACATCTTATCTCCATACCCCTACCAGATCACCTTCCACGTTCCCGTGCCACATCCACCCAGTCATATCCATGTTATGACAATATTTATTGTGTGATATGAGCTAGATGGAGGCAAACCTCATGCTGTCAGACGGTCGGCCAGTTTCCTGCCACCTTTCCTCCCTCCCTCACAAATACACACACACACACACCAGCCTCTGTGCTACCCTCTTGCGCACCTGTTAAACTAGCACTTTTAACCCACCTGAAAATCAGTCACTCTCTTCAGCAAAGATTTGCTGGCACTTAAACAAAAGGATTTCTGAGCAAAAAATAAAAAATAAAAAAGAGATGAAGATTTTTTTTTTTACTTTGAAGCAAAGAGAGATGCACACCTCCCTCTCCAGGGTTCGCCGCACCTCCTCCCATCGACAGAGTGCCTTTGTTCTGAGCACAATGCTGAACATCCTTGACAACACGAAAGTCTCGGGAGCGTTCCACGACCTTCCCGCTAATCACCGCAAACCGCCCTGTGCGGAGCTGCCTCTTGGAGGCGTGGCTGTATGGGCCGAACCTCAGCCTCTCTATGGGACCCGGTGCCGAAGCCTTACGCAAAGAGGAGGGGAGAAACGACGGTGTGTCCAGCACACATTTGTTAAAGGTGCATTATCGCTTCGTAATCAAGGTGGTCGTGGCTAAATCACAAAAGAAGAAACCCAGGGCTAATAAGACTATTAAAAATAAAAAATCTGCATGAAAAGTGCTAAACAATCTGTTATTTTCTACAGTAAACAAATTAGGCCAAAAGAGATGGACTAATTAGGGTGAGAACACCAGACAAACAAGCTACCCAAGACAAAGATTTTATGGGCAGACAGGTGGGCGAGTCATTGTGGGTCGGTGAGTCTACTGATGCTCCCTCGTTAAAAGCACGCCCCCCCAAAACACACACACAAGCCTTATTTACCTCTGCCCACCCTCCTTCATTTACAGCTGATACTTAGGTATTAACCTAACTATTCATCCGAAGCAATGTGATACAGCACCCCGCAGTACAAAGCTAGCTCCACTCAGTGGATTGTCCACAAAGTCTGCAGCTTTGAGAAGTGTCCATGTCATTACTCATCGTCCCGCCCATGTGCCTTGGTGACACGTGGACTGGACCGTTAGAGCAAGACATCATGCGAGGGATGGTCACCCTCCCCCAACTCAGGTGACCCCAGTGGTTTTTACCCCAGTGTAGCTGACTGATGCATGTCAGAAGATCGACTACATGGCCAGTGTTGAGGGGAACAGGAGAGGAGGCAAGACGTGTCCCATCAAGGTTACTATGGAGCTCATCTTTTACCCAGCAGCCCCTGCGGCAGCACATCAAGCTCCGAGTTACCTAACCTTGGTATTTACAGCCTGGCTGGTGGGCACTAATTCCACTATGGATTATTCACTAAAATTGTTCCTGGTAATTTATTGCCATTTATGGCTGAATAAATTGCTTGACCCTTGCTTAGAGAGAGCAGAGAGACCACAGCCCACAGGAAGCTGGGGATGGGAGGCTGTGTGGTTCTGTGGGTAAGGGTGACACATCGCCTCCTGGTTGTAAACATTCACCCGACCAAAGTCAGCTGGCACAGACTCCAAAGGACAAGGCTGTACGGACTATTGATTATTCCCCCACAAAGACATCACCTCGGGTGACACAAAGCCACGCCCTCTGCCCCCGTCAAGCAATCATCGCATCTAGGTCAGACTGATTCATCACCTGCCACAGCAGCAGCATATTACCAACCTGGAATCAGTTCAACCATCATTTCACCTCTAGTGTCTTTCCACAACGGAAATGGTGCATTCAGTAAAATACGCTCTATTACACTCTTCCTGCCTTCGCTCATTCTATCTGCTCTTTTTTTAATTATGGAAGAGTTTTCTAGGGGGGATTTTCGCCATCGATGGCCAAACTCCCATTTCCTCAGCAGGAGACCAAGACAGATACCAGCCACAGAGAAGCATGATGGGAAGAAAATTAAAAAACGCCCACGGACATTTCCACAGTGCATCCGTCCCTGCTTTCCCAAGTACTTCTGGGATTGCTGCTGGTTGTGGTGCGTGCATCGATTTATGAGGTCACGAGGGAACACAAGCACACACGGGTCAGTACGTTTCTTCCTGTTCCATCCAAAACTGGGTCCATTCGCCACCTCCAAAGACACATCGCCACCTGTCTTCTTGTTTAGTGAGAACAATGATCCCTCTTCCCCACCCCATGTGTGAGGACCCCCTACTAAATTAGCTCCGCCAGTGCAAATTCCCTTGGAAAAAGATGGCATCAACAGCGAAGATAATTATCTTGATTATTCTGGATACATTATTCAACAAGCACTGGGTAGGCCCTTTGCTCCAGGGTGTATCTTGTGTAAGCGAAGCTTCTAACATGGCAGATGTTTAATTATTGTTATTTTTAAGACAACAACTCTTAATGAAGTGCACATTATCTACACATTACAGCCGCTCGTAACCACATCAGCTTTTCCCGCCCCAAAAATGGTCAGCATTATTTCGCGTTCTCAGCCGAAACAAACGAATATCAGGCCGTTGTTATGGTCGAGCCATTTCCGTGTCTCCGCCCCCCGTTGGAGTGGATCGTAAGGCCTGCGACTATGGGTGGCTGAGCTTAGACATTTTCTCTTTACAGGAACAGCCTTCAGCACCTGGTGGAGAATGCCACAGCCAGACGGAGATCAATGGCTACCAGAGGCGTCAGCCTCGTTGCCAGGCGATAGCCAGTGCAAGCCTACGAGATCAACGAAGCAGCGGCTTGATAAAATGCCACCCCCCCCCCCACCTTTCCGGAACAAAAGCTCCCAAGTAAAGCTGACAGAATAAGAGGATGCTGAATTCTCCCAGTAACTGGAGGAGGCACGGAGGCGGCACAGGAGGTGCAAGGGCGAAGCCCACCCCACTCTGAAGGAAGCATCAATTATTCATCTGAAGACCTCATGTTTTAACTATGAGCTAATCGAACTCTATGCGTTTTACATCAGAAGAAAACAGCATTTTGTCTTTCTTATCATTTGCATATGCAATCAGTGGCCGGGATACAAGGTCTTCATATGATATAACATGAGTACAGAAGAGGCTTACTTAACATGTAATTTTTTTATATATATTAATAGTAAATAATCATATTGAAAGGACCCCATTTGGCCTCTCCCCTTAAGTCAGGCCAATCTGCAAAGGTATCACATCAGTGGCGACCGAGTCATGGATGTTGATCCAATTTCAGAAGGCCTACAATTCCGTGGTCACAGGTTAGTCACGACGTGGGGGCGGCAAACACCTCATTGCCACGGTGCGAATCTCTCGCAACTCCATGCATGCCCAACATCTGGGTGCAGCAAGCACGCCCTCCCGGTGCAGTTTGCATGCTCACACACGTTTCCAAACCGCTCCCTTGTGTAAAACTACTTAACGCCAGGGAGGGCGGTTCTGATAAAAGATCAAAAATCAAACATCTTATTTCCCAGCAGGTTCTGGGGTTAATAAGCCGTCTGCCAATTCTCTGCATACGGGTGCTTGGCACAATGCAGCAGGGATCGATGGTTTTCCTTGGAACGGGGAGGAAATATGTATTGGTTACACTCAGGGAGATTGCCTAAGTGGCAAAGGTGAGCCAATTAAGAGTAATGAATTTGCGAGTCTTCGTCAATTACCAAGAAGCAAACACGGCACAGTGATCAGGAAAAGCAACAGAGTCAATGAAAATTGACATTTTTTTTTCCAAGAAATCGACACAGACTCGGGGGTATTCAAAGGAGGGTCGAAACACACAGATTGATGAATCGGTCTAGAATAAATTGAACTTTAAATTGAACACCTTTCATCTTAATCCTCTCATGCGCAGAGTTGAGGCCCGCAGGTGTCTTGCTGCTGACCAAATACCAATGTTGCTATCACTGCCCATATACTATGACATATGGCAGCGACAGGCATCTCTCCGAATACAAACATGACTGTAGGTCCAAATCCCAGCAGAAATCCTGAAGGTGTCCTCCTGTAGATAATGCTGTTGTATATTAGAGTCAGGGAAGTCAATCTAGCAAAGACATGATCTAAACAAACAATAACACTGGTATACAGTGATTAAGGTGCCAACGATGTTTGAACGGTTTTATATTAAGTTTATGGTGCTGATTAAGAATATGACTTCGGTTTTGCCAGATTGGCTGTAGTTTCTGAGATATTTAATAGATAATTAATTAATCAATTAGTTAATTAATGGAGCATATTTGAAAATCATTCAGAACTGCAAGAATATTTTTATTTTATTTACAACTAGTAAATAAACAGTCTAACATCATACAAAAAAGAAATTAAAAATATCTAACAGTGACAGGAAAAAGTTATGTATGATTTGATTAATTAATACAATATTAATTAGTTATTGTCATTAATGTCAATGCTTCAAAAAACACTGTTTATGCAATTTCCTTTTAAGTGTATCATTAGGACAATCACATTGGAGACTCCAGCAGTATCATGTGTGTGTCCCCTCTGCCTTGATATCTCTCCTCCATCACCTTCATATCCTGGTGGAACCTCTCACCTTGTTCCTCGCTGAAGTCTCCAAGGTTATCTGGAAATCTGTTTAAATGGCTATGGAGATGCTCATATTAACTAAATAAATAAAAATTTCTGAAGTTAGCAAGCATATCTAAAACCAGTTCATCATAATTGTCTGCACTGTGATTACCCAAGTAGTTCTTCACAACAGAGACAAAACTCTTCCAGGCCGAAGCCTCAGTGTCATTCAAGCATTCGGTAAAATTGTAATCGTTCATGAGTTTATGAATCTGAGGACCATCAAAGATTCCAGCCTTTAGTTTTTCCATGCTCAGTCCAAGAAATGATCTACAAATGTACTTGAAGCAATTACCCATTTTGTCCAAAGTCCTAACAAATTGCTTCATCAATCCTAGCTTAATATGAAGCGGTGGGAGAATGATTTTGTTCTTGCCCACCAGCGGCTTGTTGATGATATTTGCAGCGCCAGCAATCATTTCTTCACTTGTAGGTCATGACACTTTTGTCCAGTGATCTTGCTTTGTCCTGCCATCCCAGAGGAACATGAATCATGGGTATTCTGTGTATCCAGATTGCCGTCCAAGCAAGAAGTTCACCATCTTCAGATCAAAACAAATCGACCGCTGATGTTCACGATAACGGATTTTCTGTAATACGATCTTTACAGTTTCATATTCTTCTTTAAGTTATGTTGAGTGAGCAGTGGTTAGAGATGCATAACCATTCTCCGTTCTCATGGTGCAAGAGAACACATTTCAAGGTACAAATTGAAATACAAAATAATTATATGGGATATTTCATTACCTAAGACGCTGTTAAAGAGTCAAAAGACAGACCAAAAGCTATTGCATTTGTTTTCACACACAAGTCGCATTGGGGGAATGCATTATTTTCATGGATGTCCATTATCTCAAAAACTAGAACCAATTCAGCAAATGTAATCGGATTTTTGGATTCAGTGCCCTCAACATACCCTAAATCCATTCAAAAAACCTTGGCACCTGAAAAAAAAATTTTTGTAGACCTGTGTAATAATCGCAGAGGCTCTTATGCAGAGTCACACGGGGCTTATTTCCCCATAACTGCTGTGCTTCCCTAAACATTAAACATTACCTTATTTAATTTGCATTAATTAAGTGGAGCGAATCCTTCATTAAGTATCCTGTAATTAACCCATCAAGAGACAGCAGCTATGAAAGTTTTACAACAAATAAATAAAATCATAATTTTAATTAACGTGGGGTAACCTAAGTAGCAAGATGGTACACCCTCTTAACGAGACCCAACATCTTGGTCAGTGGCTCAGCAGGCTATGTCTCTGCGCCTGTGATGAGAAGATCGCCGGTTTGAACCTCAGCCGAACAGTCACGTGCCTGTGGGCCCTTGAGCAAGGCCCTTAACTCTCTGGGGTCTAGGGGTAGGGAACACAGTTTCACTGACTGGGGCATTATCGCACATTTCTTTACATACATACACTTAATTCATGGCATAAATTATTTCTTATATATTCATTTTGGCATTACACTCATCTTAATTTTAATGTATATTGTAAATATGTCAGATTTATGTGAAGCTTGTAATTTGACATCAAAGTATAGTCATTGCAAAATGCAGTTTGGATCACTTGCAGAAACATTATAAATGTACATAGTAAGCAATGGTGGCAGTTTGTTTTGATCACCAAAGTCTTGGCTACATGAAGATGACTAAATGGTGTAGTTACAACATTCAGTTTTATAAATAAATCAGAAAAACCGAACTCATGTCACTATTTCTGGCTCCTATCATTGAATATGTAGCAACTTTCATGTGTATGAATGAGCCATTGACACCTGGCCACACACCCCCCCCCCCCTTTTATGTCGCTCATGGGGATGTATCTGGATCGCGTTTCACCGTTGCGTTGTTCATCAAATTATCATGGGAATGCGAGTTGAATACGTGGAAATGCAGCTATGTGGAATGCGAGCAGCGATCTTCAGGTGAGGGCGGCGCTACACGCCCCCCCGATGCAGGTAAAACAGAGTAAGGTGACATGCTTTACTTTTTTGCCGATTCAACCTAATTTAAAAAACTTTAATACTTCTAACAATGGACGTTTTGAAAAGAAGACAGATTACGGATTTAGTCAGCGTTTTTTTTTTCCACGATTCTACACTAAGATTTCAGCGAGATATAAACTGCAATAGACTCGGAAATACGCTGCATCGTCGACGATGCACTCGACCCCAGAGTTGACCCTGTGCTGTGACCCCCAAGCTATGGAGAGCAAAACGGGGGATGCTGAAGAGAAACATTCCATTGTACCTGTACTTGTGCGAATGGCAAATGAAGCATGTTTGTTTGTTGTCAAGTAAGGCTAAGCAATAGCAAAGGCTCTCGTACCGTGACAGGCACCCACTGAGTACAGCCGCCACATAACCTGGGTTCTGCTGCAGATTAGATCCCACGCTAGACTGCAGGTAACCTGAGAGTGCTACCACCTGGTGCAGAGAGGGACCTTTTTGACCTGCTGGGACACCATACATCCAGTTACAGGGGGCTCGTGCCAGAAACCTTGCCATGGGCAAAAATGTTATAAATCACCCACTCAGCTGGCACTGCGGGAAAAGCGGATAAACGGGAAGCCGCGCTAAGGGTCGATGTCACTTCCTCATGGGAGGAATATCTGTGCATCCCGCACTGTCGGAACGATCTGCTTCATCTCACGAGACCGTTTAGATAGGAAGGGGGGAGGAAAAAAAATAACTGTGTGATTCCACAAATGGAATGCGAGAGCACATGGGAATAATCAGCTCGGCTTCTCACATACGGCTGATCAAAAGCTAACTAATAGAGTAGGCAGACAGGGGAGGGGGGGAACAATAACAATAAAATGTAGAGAGAGAAAAGGTCTGAGAGACGGATGGGGGAGGCAGCCCGCGGGGGGGGAGGAGGTGGGGCGCAGGGCCACGACGCCAGCCGCAGGCCTGCCTCATGGCCGGCTGCTGCTCCTGTGTCTTAATTATGGGTGAGGATGTCAGAGTAGTCGGGGTCCATCTGTCAGGCCCATCCAGAGGGCAGATGTCCCACCCCTCAGGATCCACTCCGTCCTCCCCAGGTTTCCTCCACTGACGCATGTCCGCTTTTAATTAAAACGCCAGGGAACAGCAGGCGGGGCTTGTCACCCTGCATGACGGCCAACCAATCAGGCGTCAGGGAGGCGGGGGCGGCTTGGGGAGAACGTGGGAGGGGGAGGTGTCCGGCATCCAACCATCCTTTTGGTCAATCATCGTGGCAGGTTGGGGCCACACAGGAGAAGTGCAGAGTGAAATTATCCAACGAGGCGGGAGGGGCGAAGAATCCGCCCACGCCCAGCTGGCAGCCAACTGGACCTGAGCAGTGGGGTGCAGCAGAAACACTCCAACACATGGGAAACAAGTTACTGGTGCAGAAACACTGGCCCGGACTATAGGAATTTCCGGAGCGGCACCTGATGACTGACTGTCGCCGTGCCAATGAGGCGACCCCACGACCTGTGACATCACTCACCGGCCACTGCAGTTAACAGGAGCAGAGAGAAGATCACGAGGCCTTGGCAATAAATCAATAATAAATGATAAATCATTCTGGTTATCAAACTGTGATGTTTAAGGGGAAACATGATACTCCAAATCCCTTACAGGAACTTTCCGAGAAACCTGACATTAACTAATCCCTAATGACAGATCACCTTGTAAGACATGCCTGAGCAGAATATGGGGCCTTTCTGTTACGTGTAGAGGGAGGTGATCCCTTAAAGGAGCAACACGAAAAAAACAAAAAAAACCCCGTTTGCAGGGCATGGTCGCTCTCTGCCAAGAGAAGCAGGTAGGTTGCCTCACTCAGGCACAGGTGGCGGGGGGGTGGGGGGGCTGTGTGGGGAGCAGGCAGGGCCATGGCACACAGAGGGTTAAGGAGGTGCCATTCAGCAGCCACCATGCTAGTGGAGATAACAGGGATGGCAATAAACCCTAAAAGCACAGATCACACCCCTCACCCCACTATAAGGCTCCCAGGTCATTTAAATCGCTATAGTTGGACGATTAAAAAGAGCAGCATCTGAGGCCATCCTGCAGACGTGGCTGTTTCTTTAAATTTCACTGGCGTCACAGACGATGATTAGAGACGAAAAAGTGACCCGCGGGCAAAATTCCAGAAAAGCCGAGATCTCGCCCAATCTCGGCCCAATTGATGAATGGTGAAATAAAGGGCTTCCCCTTTGACATGGTGACCACCGTGGCGTTTTCCATTCAGGTTAGACCAAGCTGCCCACTGATCACACCTTTCTACACAAAACACCTGCTAATGAGTTTTTAAAAATACCGCTTCGTCTCCTTCACTCCAAATCGCAGCCATCTACGAAGCAGCCATCTGTAAAACGCTCACGTCGTCGGCGCATCCACGAGACGATCCGAACACCAGCTTACAGAGTCACTTAGCTATAAATCCTGGCTGCTGTTGTTTACAAATTCAGCCCGTCGTCCCCCTCCGGCTCCGAGTGGGAGTGGTTTTCGCGGCATGCCCGGTTCCTGGAGCGAGAAAACCTCCCGTCATTG
Source organism: Isichthys henryi (assembly GCA_026776945.1). NCBI lineage: Eukaryota > Metazoa > Chordata > Actinopteri > Osteoglossiformes > Mormyridae > Isichthys > Isichthys henryi. Next base: position 15,647,045 of record JAODJX010000027.1, read on the forward strand.
ATATTCCGCTCGCATGCCGGTGTTCTCCAAAAACGCGTCTTCACAAAGAGCTGCCTCAGAACATGAGTTCATTTTCATGCGGAGGAGATGTGCGCATGCAGAACAGTACTGGGCTCCCCCTGAGCTCCGTCTGTCACGATTCCATCAGAGAGGCACCGGAACAGGGTGGTAAAGAGTCGGGCCTGAGGATGCGAAGCTGGCAGGACACTGAGGAATGGGGGATGAGTGCTCCTCTGCTGGTCTCTCACACACACACCACGTCTGTCCTCTTCCCAAACTCATCATAGTCGATTGTCAAAAGCTTTAGCACCAGCCTACCACGCTGCCAACAGCTGGCTCCATTTCGCCCTACCAGTTGAAAGCCTTGCGGTGCGGCTGAGAGAGAAAAGAACACAAAGCCTGCAAGCCAAGCTCACATGGGGGGGGGAGTGGCTGGATTTTTTCTGTTTCCAGCCAAGAAGGAAAGATAAATCTAGGTGTCTGCGGGTCTACAAACCCATCCCTGACCCACCCCGGAATAACGTCTGCTGAATATTCATACTGCTCATTGCGCATGCAGTAAAGAGCCACAAGCCATTCACAAAGTACAGCCGTTAATTACCGCCTCCCCAAAACAAATGTCTCACACCCCCTTCCTTCCTCATCCCTCCAGCTTTTAATTAACTGCACATTCGCTCCCCTTCAATACAGCTGGGGATCAATTATTTTTTGAACGTACCGTATTTACATATAGTCTTGTGGTGTCAAGCAGAGCTATGCTTGTGATACCTGGACAGTAAGAGGTGTTGCAGACAGTAGGTCCTTTGAACCCTGAATCTGTGGTGCTCTGGAATGTTCTGGTCTTACACACCATCAGCCCACCTGCTTCAGCCACTTCAGTCACCAGGATATTGGCTGTCCATCACATTTCTGTTGTAGTTTAATTAATTAACAGGGAATGAATGGTTTAAGGCTCATTTGCATTTTGTTTAATTTTTTGTAAGCTTAATGTATTGAGTGGGTTTAAGCTCATAAAATTGTGGCATATTAAACATTTTCATACTTATTTAACTTAACCAGTCGTCTTAATTATCCTAACGACCTAAACAACAAACACGGCGGGCTAATGGGACAGGTCAGGGACCGTCGGACCGTTGGAAGTCTTCTCTAAAGCTGAATGCCTTACATGGCCTGTGAATGAGAAAAAAGGTGGGCGTGGCCAACCAGGCCTCCCCACCTGGAGTGACGGACCATCACTGCTCTCCACGGAGAACAAGCCGCTGACAGCTCCTGGGTCCATGTGAAGGGTCCCGCTATGGCAGTCTAAGCTTCCAGTTCCCCCTGAAAAATTACATACACAGCATAAATACTGTGCTCTAGGCCTGATGGGCCGTCAAAACATGCAATTTCTCCCTCAGCAAATCAGATGCACTGAAAAGCTGGATGGCTGCAAATAGTCAGTTGAGCACTGCTGTAGACTGATACTGGAAGCTGCAGCCAATCACAGAGCTCCCCATTCAGACACCAGGCCCCACCAAAGAGATGCCTTTCTTTAGGGGTAAGACCCTGACAGAACACCTAGACAGATATGACCTTCAAGCAAACAGATCATTGATTCTCCAACCGAACAACTTCTGGATCAGCTTCTGGTTTTACGCGTGACACAACTACGCTGCCTTTCCATTTTCCCAGCGTGCACCTGCAGCTCTCTGTGCAAAGGGAGCAGACCTTTCTTAGGGGCTCCCGACAGCGGAGTCGTCCGCCGTCCTGCGGGGGTAAGTAATCGCAGATGGACGTCGCCCAAGCTGCCACCGAAAGGATCGGAGGCTTCAGATGAGCCACCTGCACACGGCGTGCATTTAATCTGTGCCCCTGATCCCTCCTTAATCCCTGGATTGCCCTCGGTGTAATCCAAGGTATGAAAAACAATCAACCACATGTACTTTGCAAGCCTGATTACTCGCATTCTTGAGGGTCTGAAGAATCCAGAGACTTGGCGAAGCAGCGGCGAGGGGGGGGGGGATTTATCAGAGAAGCTCAGCTATTCATTTGCACATCTATATCTGAGCCATTGGGGGTGGGCACACCTGATGCCAGACCCTACAGGCTGCTGCCACGGTGTATGCCTGCCGTACTCCAGAGCTGTGAGAGATTTCGACAGCGGGCCGCGGTCTGCCACTCAGCCCGGGGGCTTGCAGATAGGGGCAGCCGCAATCACGCCAGATGGGCTCGCGGGTGCCACGGGTCCCTTGCTTGGGGGTATGGAAGCTCACCAGCCCCGAATTTAAAGGCACACCCAAACAGCCACTATTAGCTTTGTTACAGGGTTTAAAAAAAGCACCCCAGAGCTGACAAGATCTGTTAGCAAATAAATACAGGATATTCTCGAATTAAATGGTAAAATCACATAATTAAGCCTGGGTTACTAGCACCATATTTCTTCTAATCCTTGCATAATGTTCCAACCCATTTCTTCAGTAAGTTCCTAATTTAATTCACATTCTGGTCTGGATCTGCCTCCCAATCAATTCCAATTACACTTTTTCATACACACATTTGATTGCCATCCTTTAATTGGATTGGAGGATGGTAATCAATCTCCAATCCCATCCTAAATTGACCTGATATCTACCACAGCGACCCTTTCAATCAACTCGATGTCTAGACAAGCAACAGCATTAAAGGGAAGGTTATCAAGCACCCGGCTGATGGGGGCCACATCCACCTCACATAAGTTGAGGACCCTCTTGATCTCTTTGGATGAGGCCTCACCACGACTCTGCCGGGGCCCTGAGCTGATGGCACAGCATGACAGATAAGCATCTCTAAGAAGGTCAGCGGGCAGAAAGTAGACTGAAGAGGCTGAGCTAGCAGCTAAAGTGGCACGTGAAGAAGACGTCCCACCTCTTCGTTGAGCCCATCCTCTGAAATACTGTGGCCGGAGAGATAAATCCACAGCACCGTGTCCTGGGCTGAGGCCCGATCCAGACGTGACAGTGTGTAAAATCTCGTCTGTGAGGCGCGGTGAGTTGTGGTGCATTACTAGTCTCCATCACTCACGCCCTGCTCAATAACCTTGGAGTCGTATTTCACTGTCCACGAGTTAAAACCTTACAAAATTACACTGAGCTGAGCATTAATCGTCTCCAGACGCCCCGACGAATTATTTATCTGGACCACGGTGAGCTGTGCAGCCACATGTGGCCTGGGAGAAACAGCCCTCAATTTCCGAGGCCCAAAATGTGCTGGGAATTTGGTACAACAGAGGTATAGCACATAAGGCCAAGCTGTTGGACCCAATGCCAGGTAGGGATACAGGAGAGAGAGAGGTCTACAGGACATGGGGTGGGGCTAGACAGAATAAAGTACGGCAGGATCACATAATCAGTCGGTCCTCTGTATCAGTTCTGGACTGGCTCCCAGACCCCCTTGTGGAGACCAAAATCTGCAGTCCCTTATATAAAATGACATAATATTTGCATATAACCTACACACATTTTACATTATGCCTTAAATCATCGACAGATTACTTACAATACTTAATACATCATAAATTCTATGTAAATATTGTTCAAGGAATAACAATAATAACACGTCTAGTACAGATGCAACCATCAAGGTAGTATAGAAAATATAGACAGAGAAAATATAAATGTATTTTCTCTCTCTCTCTCTCTCTCTCTCTCTCTCTCTCTCTCTCACACACACACACACACACACATACACAGCGCTAACAATCAACCAACACCCAAAACTATACATCACTTCCTTTACGTGGGTTCAGCGTAGTGCTTGGCAGATTCAAAATTTTGCTTTTCAAAACTTTCTGGATTTTTTTTTTTTTGAATATTTTTCATCTGTGATTGGCTAAAGCCGTGACTGCGGAGCCCGCAGATACACAGGGCTGCCTGTACGCAAGTCTCCCAAACTACTTGACATTCCCTATCACGGCTACACAACATACCCCTGTATATGAGTAGCGAAAGAGTGAGATACTCACCAGTTTAGATCAGCCTGCCCTGTCAGATACCATGCAAACTTTCAGAGTGAATGTTATTCCAGTGGATGGGCCACAGTCGGCCAAGTAAGGGGGAGTGAAGTGTATAACTAACTGGGTAAAGAGCGACATCGGGCAGGTTCATCTCTAGTCAGAGATCTTGGCATTTATCACGTGACACTTACACGTTCTGGTGACCTGCTCTGGGTTTAACTACCAGCAAAACAAGAAGACAAACAACAGGAATCAGAAACAGGTGGAGTACGTCCCCATAAACACTCCCCAACCACACCCTTGGAAGATGAACTCATCTATGCCATGTTGCTGTAGGATGCACCTGGCCCTCTCCTGCAGAAGGGGGGTGCTCTAGGGTGACTCTGGAATCACAGTCCTTGGACGGGAGACATTTGAGACACTTTTTTGCTAATGTTGGGGTGACTTTTAGAGCAATAATAAGGCGGTCACCTAATCTTTAAAACTCCACCACCCCTACCCACAATGCATCTGCAGGGGTGTGGGTCTATCTGGGCGTGCAGCCTGCCACAGCCAAGCAGATTAGAATATTATTGAGTTATTGAGTTCCAATCAACTCCAATCATCTCAGGGTTAACTGCATTTCTTTTCACAATTTTTTAATGAACCATACAACTGAGAGGTAAACATCAAATTAACCTTGGCAAGGAACACGGCGGTACAGGAAAAATAAGCTACATTTTAAAAGCACTCAGTCTCTGTCATAGTTAAAAATGTACACCCATTTTTTTTTGGGGGGGGGGAGGAGATCCGATATATTAACATTCTTCATTTTTCATCAAGAGGTATTTAATACGTGAGTTGAGCGAAGCCAGGGGAATTTCCACCCAAGATGAAAAGTCCCATGAAAAATGGATGACAAATAATATTCAGGTGAATTTATATGTAAATTGCAGCATCTGCTCTGGGGTGTGATAACCAAGCCAAGCGCACTCAGGGGGCGCGAACCCACTCCGGGGAGGGTCCGCAATGACAGGGGCGGTGTGGGCCGATACGCACCATGCGGCAGCCACCCAGTCAAAGAGCAGCCGTGCAGCCGCCGCGTCGCCTTCAGCAGGAGTTGCTGGGAACGTGGCACTATTAACGGCACCTGTGCTTTTGTTGAATTCCATTTTCTCTTTATAAGGCGGAGCACAATCGCAGCTCCCCATGTGCGCCGCTAACGGTCTCGTGGAGCCCCGATCACACCCGCGCAAAGCAAATCATAAATATGGATGCGACCGCGAACACGGAATTTACACACACCACCGCAGCTCGGGGGGACGCTCAGAAACACGGACTCACACATCGCCACTAGACAGCAACAGGAAAAGCGGGCTGGAGAAGGGGGGGGGGGCACTTGTTATTATAATTGGTCAGGAATCAGTATGCCCCACCCGAGAGGCAGCGCAATCTTCAGCTGCGCATTGCACAGCGTCGCCCATTTCATTAAGGCCGATTAGAGCTTCATTTTACACGCACAGCCCTCATCCTGCTGACCGGGCACCGGCATTTAAACCGGATCCCGTCCGATGATCCATTACGTGGCTGTCGGTAAGTTCGGAAATGGAAAGCACCGTGCCTTCACAGCTCCGCGTTCTTGGATGACGCCTCCCGGCTGAAAACAAGCCAAGCAGTTTGAATTATTTATCCACCATGGACCAGTTAATTAACATGCCCCAGTCTGAGTTTCCCCCCGCCCTCTCTGGGTGAGGGAGGCGGGTTTGGCGAGGATCCGCCCCCCGTTTGAATCGCCTCCTTTTCAAAGTAACAGTCAATATTTCAATCCTCAGACAGAGCCAAAATAAAAACACACAGAGCTCCTCAAAATTTATAATCCACCTGAAATCCAATTTAACATGGTGCTGGAAAATAATAGGTACCGATGTTCCCACATCACTTCAAATTAAGGGTCGCTTTGCTGCGAGTGACTTTTCATTTTAATCGGATTCCCCCCTTTGAGTGAAATGACCACTGTCAGCTCTGGTCTGAATGCCACGCTGCTCCTTTTGTTAAAAATTAGTGACAAGAAATTACATGAGGGGCTGAGCCAAGTCAAATCACTTTCAGTTGGGTCTAAAGACAGCTTCCCCTGAATCTCAAAAAGGCTGAGAGTAATTAAGTAGCATTTCCAGCAATGCATGGCAAAAATCTTCAGTACACAGACAATTTTGTCAAGACACAAAACACTTTAAACTGAAAGGCAACATTCCCTGTGATTAACATTTTAATGGGCTGTCCTTTTAATATCTTTTCCAGTTTCCACTCGTACTCATTGATAAACCAGAACTGCAAAGCTGCCCTGGGAACAGGAGGTACAGCTCGATGACGGCGTGAAGCAAAGGCTCGATCTGGCGGAGGAAGCCTTTGTTTGCTCTTTTGGCAAACATCTCTAGGGTTACCTGACACTGATGGTCTCAGCCAAAAAAAAAAAAAACCACAGGCCAACCAAATGCCCAGACACAACAACAGCAGGAGAGGAGGGTTCACAGGGATATATTCTGCCCCCATCAATCAGGTGGAGGCTGGCCAAGCCGGGTCAGCGAGTGCCCGCGAGCAGACCAGCATCATGGCGACCGGGTCAGTGGGAACCACAGCGCCATATACTGAATGCATTACCAAGGCAGCACGCATTCGCAAAAGCATTCTTCTCCCCCCATTGTCAGCAACGCGGTCACTTAGAGTGATTTGTTTGCTGAAGCTGGCTGCCTGTTCATAGCCAAGGTCTGGCTCAATGCTGCAATTAGCGTTAGGCCTAGAATTAGTGCCACGACAGAGCCATAAAGCACAAGCTCCACCCATCATAACGCCCGCTAAAAACACACAGGAATAGTGCGATAAGTCCATAATGTTGGTGCCAGGGTAATACTGCATTTAAGCTGTCATGCTTTCAGAAGAATTCCAGCCCAAAGCCACACTGGGAAAGGCAATACATGCATCTGAAATCAGCGTCCCCTCCCTGAGAGGGGCGGGCCGGCATGAGTTAGGAGCACCCCATTTCTCGAAGAAAGAACAGGTCTTACAAAAGACAGGATGTGCCAACAGGACAGGCCCGGTAAAGGCCAGGATGAAGGACAGCACTGAAGGTCAGCTGACTGAGATCACTGGTGGACAGGAGCAGAGGGTTTGGGCCTGGGAGAAGGCAGGTGCAGCTAACCACGGGGGCTGGGCCTGCTTCCACACATTCGCACGGGCAGAATACCCGTCCGCGTGCCGGACCACAAGAAGCACGAGAAGGTACCGTGTTCGTGCCGCCACACTGAGGCCATTCCCGCCAAAGCTGGCCAGCACTGCCGTTTTCTAGGATTAACTCCAACGGAGTACCAAGGAATAGGGGGGAAGGGGGCTCCGTACCATCAAAAGCTCCTCTCTTCTCCCCTTTCCGCCTCCCCCCAAACACCCACCCACCCGCAGAGCCGGCAGTAGGCAGTTCTCACTTCGGTGGTCCCAGACCCCCAACACCCTCCCTTCCAAGTGATGATGCCTGGGGGTCCAATCTCAGACACCCAGCCTCCATGAGCTTCCCAGGAGAGCTGGTGAAAGAGGGCGGCTTGCCAAGATGTGCTGAGTTCCACCCCCCAGTGTAAAAGACTGCTCTTGCAAGACGGGCTGCTGGGACACGCAAAGGGCTTTCAGACAAACAAGGAGAATAACTGTCTATACCACTGGACTCCCTGCATCAATTGGCCCCACAGGCCATCCAGCTCCCTATTTCATTTAGTAGGGCTGGTGCAGCTCTTCTGCCTGGGCCCCCTGCACCCACCCTCTCTGGTCAGCAGTCGGGACTCTCCTTCCCCCACCCAGCAGGAGCTGCCATTTACCAGCACCTCTCAGGCACTGGGTGTACGACACTCTCTGACCTTTACATCCCTCTATATGCACACATAACCCCTCAATAAACTTTTTGAGCTGCTACGCTTGTGTATGGATGGCCTCCATATTAAATCTACTCCTGTTTACGGAGGTGTCTGTTGAATATAAGGACTAAGGGATCGAACAAAACAGACACAGAGGGACACGCGTGCACGCCCATAACTGACCATTGGGGGGCGTTCGAGTGCCTGCATAAAGAAGGCCCCCAGCCTTTCCTCCACACCCTCTTTGAACCCCACGTCGAATCACTAGCGCATTCTCTCCTCCATGCCTATCCGCTCCCTTTGAAGCGACACATTCCAGGCCTCGTATCCCAAGGCTGACAATGAAGGAGGCGATTGTTTCCGTCGACCCCGTGCCCAGTACGGCCCCTGGATCACAACGACCACGGGCCTCCGCACAGAACAGGGTCGGTCACGATCAAAGCCGCCACATATCAGTCACCCACGTCAAACACCCTCACCTAACAGAGAAGCTGGGTCTTGGCATCCACCAAAGAAAGGGGCCAGTGTACCTCTCTCCGCTTGATATTATCCCGAACCCCACCGAAATATCTCCTGCTCAGTATCCAGCATCTCAATAGCTGCTTTTCATAGCAGCCCACCGTCACCATTCCCCACCCTAACCCTCCAGCAGGCTAGGCCATCTACCTGCCAATGGAGTGACCATGGGCACAGGGAGACACGTTTTATGAACAGACCGTTCCTCTGCAGGCAGGAAGTAATGCTGCTCGCCTCCATGTCCCTCTGTCATAAAATCTGGACCCCCAGGATCTCCACACCGGACCGAGCTGAAGGACAAAGCTACCCAAACGGCCAAAGACAGCCAAGCATAGCAAGGTGGCGACGTACTACACAGCACATCCATACCCGTGCCCACCCACGCCCCCGCTCTGTGCCTATTACTTCCCGTGTAACACCACTTCCCTCCTTGAAGGACCTTTGGAGCACTTCAGTGCTTCTCATTTCTCGGGCCCAATCCACGGCTGCAGTCTGGCTCACAGCTGTCAGTTCGTGCCTTCTAGCTCACCACAGACGTGTCACACGCTTTCATCCGCTGTAGAGCACGTGTCCCCGGGCAGCCTTCCTCGCTGAGCCCTTTAGCGACGTGCCTGTACAGCTGAAATTTTTATTCATTTGTATTAAAGCTGGTTTAGATAAAAGCGCCGGCTAAGATATTAACTATGTGATACATAGCGCAGGTCGCCCCAGGCTACGCCGCTAACCCCTAGCCCATGGAGGCTCCGCCCGGCTGTAATTCAGGCCCTGTTAGAGCCACCGCTGGCGGTGCGCGATTTCATTAGGCCGCCAGCCTCGCCTTGCGGTGCGACCTTGAGCACTAATGAAGACCACCTCTCCCAGGTCCAGTATGGGAAGCCTTCATTTATAATGAAATACTCATCCGTGCCAAAGCCACTCCGTCCACCTGCTGACGCGGTCGCTGCTGGCAACAGTTCGAGGAGGTTTATTGGATATTTAATTAAGCTGCTATTCATATTAAATATATTTCCACCGTGATTCGATTCCTGCGACGGGAAGCACCAATCGCAGCCGACAGCAGCGCTGTGCACTTAATGGCCGGGCGGAAAACGGTTTAAAAAGAGCTATGCATTACGCCGTGGACAGCCCAGGGAGAAAGACCCCAAAACCTACAGACAGAAGGCAGCACATTCACTGCACACAGAACAAAGGACCACACTTATCTTCATTTAATGGTTCTGCCATGCTGGGAAATAATTTTAATCCAGTGGCTAAGCTAAAACCACCAAAAGATCAGGGACAGACACTGCGCTGGGGCACCATCCCGCCAGAAGACGGCCATGCAGGTCAGAGCCCTCTTCCTCTCAAAGGCAAGAGCACTAATCCAGAGTGCAAATTCAGTTAGAAGGGCGGTGTCCACAGCCGGAAACCCGATTTAAGGGAAAAATTAACCAAGTTTAATAACTGCTTTAGTATTCAAGCTGATACGTTAATTGCATCACAAGGTTAATATCAGCATCGACTTTTGTCAATTAAGTCCTCGGAGGAGTGGATGAATGTGGCATGAAGACGCCGTTGATTTCATTACCCCAGTTCCAGGTTTTTTTTATTATTATTGAAGAGCAGCTGACAGGGAATTTCACACACTGGCTGCCCCCTCCCACAGGAAATTAAACCCTAAATTTGAAATGAGGTATAAAATAAACATTTCTCACAGAAACTCCATTAGTACGTCAAATATAAAGGCGGACAGTGAGGCGCCCAGGAGAACTCTGGGTAGGTTTTGCCTGATTGGTACCTGCTGAGAGAGGACATTGTAAAATAAACAAGTATTGACTGACTGATTGATTTCTCATCACTGGGAGTCACAGTGTTGATTATTCATGGGCTCATTGGCTTGCATGCATTCCTGTCATTTGCGTTCAAACGCGCACACACACACATAAATATACAGTTTAGACATCCCTATTTTCTAATTTGCGATCTCCTTCTGGCGGCCTTGTCAGGATTTCACTGAGGTCATGTCAAGATGAGCGCTGTTTTAGTTGCTACGGTGACCGTCCCGTCGGGGGATTAACAGTGAGACTTCAGCATGCCTCCCGCGCCCGCGCACTGGTTACACGCACACACAAACCGCAGCAGACTAACAGCTGACAGAGGCTTACGCAGATGCCCGTCACGCGCTGCCATGTATAACGGAGTGGAGATGGATTAGGGGAGCGCTCACAGTGATGCGAGCAATGATCAGCGCTTTTGTGCGCCAGAGAGCCCACCGATAGGCGAACGAAGAGTGAGAGATTGATGTCGTCGATCTGCTCGAAGAGGTGGAGCTTCAGGCAGCAAGGAGCCTGGCTTCGACACCACTGATAATGACATCTCTCGTGGGGGTCGCCGATCAATAAAGTGGAGGGGAGCATTCGAGCATGGAGGAGTTAATATGCATTTCCCCGTTGTCCCACTCTGGGGAGGGAGTGGATCAATGCCCTGCCAGTGCATCGGCCAGGCTCCCGAACCCCCCACACCACACAGCTATGGCTGATGAGCGCTGTCGGCCCTGAGAGGGGCGTCCCTGTGGTCTTCATTGTGCCGAGCAGTGGGGTGGGGCTGTTTCACAACAAGCGGAACTCGATTAGTTCACCTTCACCCATAAAACATGGCCATTGTGGGGGGAGATGGGTGATTCATCTGGGCAGGAAGAGAAGGGAGAGGGTGAAGACATTAAGTCTTATCTCGCCGTGCAGCCGGCCCACTGCGAGGGCCCTCATGTCCATACGACAGTCACCTGCCCTTTGTCACAATAACCTCAGCGCTGTTACCTGTGAATAAACACACCTTGCATCTTCATAACAGGATGATGGTTGACAAACAGTTACTGACCAGCTGGGACGGCAGATGAGGGCCTCTTGCTCTGTCCTTGAGCATCGCACATGACTGAAATTCATTGCTGGGTGAGGCGCATAGGTGCCATTTAAGTGCACTGGCAAACGATTTAAGACACAATTAACGCAGAATTAGCAGCATGAAGACAGGTCAGGCCTGACAACAACAGACATCTTTAATTGCATAGTCTTCAGTACCCAGCATACCCTGTTAGGGAGGGGGGCAGCAATGCCATACACACCAGCATGACATTTCACCATGCTCTGTACCCCCTACCAGGCAATGCTCTTTGAACTGGGGGTTTGCATCATGTTCCCGGAACCAACCTTCCTTTATATTCATGTCTTCTGCATCTGAGACCTGCACCCTACCTGTACCCACCCCCCCGTCCCCCAAGATTTCTGTGCATTTCTAAGCATGTATAGAGGACAGGACACACAGTGCCAGTATTCAAGGAACGCAGTGCTGCTTGTAAGCCACCTCGGAAGGGAAAGAGGCAATCTGGGACTCTGCTGACCTTCTGCATGTGCCTGTGATTCCCACTTTGCTTTGAATGGCTGCCTTGCCTCTGAAATTCGCTATGCATTTAATATCAGCACATGCTTTAGAGCAGGTTTTGCAGGGTGGGGTGCCACGACCCCTTTCCAATTGTCCGCTAGAGAGCAGGGTCCCATGGGCCCTTGCTCAAAGGGCCTGTCCTTTTTCTGGGGTTTGCCCACAGAGATCCAACACACATACACCAAGTGATGAGCTCCTCCCATCTGCCCCCTGCTGTTATCAGAAGGATAAAACAGGGAGAAAAGCACACAGACCCTTTCTTTTCAAGCAATTCAACCAGTAATGGCAGTTGACCGACTGTGGTTATGACATCACTGTTATTAAGTCATCAGCTCCTGAGCTTTTGACACGCAGGTGCCATGATGACCAGGCACTCGGGCCATTGGTGACATCACCACCACACCCCCCGCACTCTGTTTAATTGGCAGCCACCCCTGAGCCCGAAGCTGCAGAGTGTCCAAGGCCAACTGCTCCCAGGTCTCCAGATTACGGTCCGGCCACACGGCTGCCCTTTCAGCCAGGCACGAAGGCGAGCCGAGTTCTTAATCATAGGCAGAGCAGAGCCCCTCAATCAAACCGAGGCATGAAATCGGCTGTCGTGTCGTGACTGTGATGAATATGGAGGAGGGCTTTTTAAATGCAGATGAGGACCGGACTCTGAGCCCAGACCCACCTGAATCATTAGTATTGACTGGCTCTTTTTTCCCGAAATGTCTTGTTTCTCTTTATCCTTCTAATAAATGGCCGATAATGTTCCCTGCACACATCCCACTGGTATCAGTGCTCTGATTAATCATCTTAACTTAAAGACGGCCCTTCTCGTTTTTCACAGAGCGCTTTGTTGGTTGCTAAGTTCTCGTATTCTGGACTGGTCATGCAGATTACGCTTTTACACTTTCAGGTTAAATGCTCTATGAGGACAAAAGTGAGACCCCACCCCGCGGGACTTGACCCTGGAAGCTCAGGGTGATGATTACAATGGTTCATCGTGATGCTACCTGTCACACAGCTGCCTGAAGCCTCCCCCCCCCGCCCCCTTTGGGGACCACCCCCACCCCCTTTCCTGGAAAGGGTATGACGCCATTGCTGCCAGGAGGAAAGATGGATGAAACCTAAGGAGAGAGGCGGGTCACCACTGGGGAGGCAGCCTACGCATGGCAGCGGCCCGTGACCCTGCTAGGAGAATCAGGTTACTGGGCTGCAGGCAGCGCCATTCTGCCAGTGATGAAGGGAAGGTTAAAAGCTACACCTGGGCGAAGACGGGGGAGCGAGGAGGAATGAGGACAAAAAGCCAGGACACATGGACACAGAGGGAGGCTTGTGCTAGCTGGCACATTTAAGGCTGGTTCATACTTCTCCGCACACATACTAACAGACGCATCCGCCCAAACTTTTATTATGCATGTATGTTTTATGTCGTCGTACGTCTCCGTGGATGAATATGTGCTGCACTCCAAATTTGCATCCACGCAGCAGTGTACACGCAGCTCTGGACGCACTGCGCATGACCGAGTCGCTAGCATCCACTTTAAACACCGACATGGATGCTTTTGAGGAGCGTTGGAGTAGTTTGCAAACCCTACAGACTATTTACAAGGCAATAAAACTGTTACATACATGCAGATGTGTGTGCATTGTGTGCAGACTTGTCTCGAATTGAAAATCTCATACCAGCCAGCTGATAGAAGCTGCCAATCCAGTGTACTGGAATTTGTGAAACACAGAGAAGGGGACACAAACTTCACTGACTTCACTGCATGAGCAGGGAATATCAGAATAATAAGTTTTATTATTATTATCATAAATATGACACATGCATATGTGCGAAGTATGCGGCTTGAACGGAGAAGTATGAACACGTCCGTGTTCGCATATGCAGTGCAGATACGTGAGTGTTCTGCTCATGTGGAGAAGTATAAACCAGCTTCGTATATCCACACAAACCATATACATGCACACTGGAGCGGGTCTGAACCAAGCTGTATGTGCGAAGTGCCACGCTCCGATCCGACTCTGCTGGAGTCTTCGAGGACTGACACTCATAACAGGGACCTGCAACAAGGGCAATCGCTTCCCATAAGGATGGGAATGCATGAGCCAGGCAGCCTCCACAATGCTGGAGCACTGCTGTAAAACCCTTACCGCCAGTTACTGTGTTAGGTCCAGAACATTAGGGGCCAGTAAAACCCGGAAGGTTCTGCTTGTGCTTTGCAGACTACGAGGGTGACAGATGACTGCAACTGCATTTTATTATTGCTAGTAAACACAAAACACCTGTCACCCCTATGTATTCTTTCAGGCTTAATTGCATTATAAATACATCAAAACAAGTCTGCATGCACTGCAAACACCGGGTCCCTAATTAATGCAAAGAATCTGCTTACACATGCGGTTTCCACAGTCTTCAGTAGTTAAAGTCACATTGAGACACACGCCTAATGATATACGTGTCCGAGCCACAAGCCGTCGATGCCCAGCCACCGCTAAACTGCTAAACACGCTAAACCACAACAGTCGATTCTCCCAAGAAATCCCGCTCAGCATCAGGGCCGACCGAACACTCAACTTCAGCGACACACAGCAGCATGAAAGGATAAGCAGGCCTCTACTCTCGAACCAGCTTCAGGGGAGCATTGAGAAGAACACTGGTTTTTATAGTTTTATAGGACATTTCGCTTTCGTGAGAAACTGCCGTTATGTATTTTCGTAGCCAGCAGGAGTGCTGAGCATTCTGGTTAAGAGGGGTAATTAAAAACAGCACCTTCACCATGTACACAAGATATAAAGAGGCGTCAGAAAAGCCTTAATATGCATCCCAAGGCACCTATCAAGACATCCGCAATGTTATGTTACAATTTATAGACTTTTACGGCATTTTAATGACAGCAGAGAGAGCTGGTCCCCTATACATATTCATGAGTGTTTAGGTAGCAGTTAAAGGGGTGGGGCTTGCTGAAGAGGGCGGAGTCTGCTACCCAGCTGCAGGTACAGAGCCAGTAATAAGAGTACGTTGGGCAATAAAGGATCAACGGATGAAAAAAAACTATGAAAATGACATTAAAGGAAAAAAAGAAAGAAAAAAATCTTTCTATGCATACTAGAAAACCAGTGTCCAGCTATTCAGCGCCTCCCAACATCTACGAGACACAATCCCAGGTTAAATAAAAAATGGGCCAGCATGCGCCTGGAGGTCCATTACTGAGCGTATTTTGGGTCTTATGGTGGTCTTTTTGAAATGATCCCCCGTGCCAAATGCACACGCCCTCTTCTTCACCATAAGCATTCGCCATTTGGAGTCAGATCGCCAGGCGGAGCTGCCGCAAGGCCCCCCTCCATGAGCCATCGGCATCGACCAGATAACCATGCTACAACAAAGGCCCATATAGGAGGTGGCGGACAGAAGCAAGGAACAACAGCTTGCCGGTGGCAGATTGGAGAAGCGCCCTCCCAACAGTCGGGACAGGCGCGGGCCAAAAAAAAGGAGGCTCCGAACTGTAAAACTGCCCATTGCTGCAGGACGCAATCGGAGCAAATGGCACTTCTGGGAAGAGGCGAGTATTTGGCACCTGGCTGTTCTTGCTTCAGTCCCCATATAGGGCCTGAGACCGAAGCAGGTCCAAGCGGAGAAAGGTTACGTGCTCCTGCAGGACGTCACTGACGCCTTGGGTATTCTTAAGGTCGAGCTGTAGAGGAGCTAAGGACAAGTATCCTGCACCGCTGTCAAACGCAGATGGTTTACTCCAGCATTCTTTAGTCGATAATGAACCGTCATCCCTCGTGCACAACAATCAGATTGTAGCCTAAAAGAAATTCAGCCTTCAGGTGAATAATAAATAAATGGCTTTACGCAAGAGAGGCGAATTTCACGTCGTATTAGGTCACACTCCCTAAATCAATCGGGTGTGCCTCAAAACAGCTGACAGCTTATTAACACCACCCCGTTCAAATGCCGGGCAGGTAACGAACTGTAACTAAAGCCGGGAAAATATACGTTAAGGACCACTCTTTGCGAGGGGGGGAGTGAAATGAACGGCTCGCAGTCTCCAGAGCGAGGCCTAATTTGCTGCCAAATCAATAGGGCCATTTCATCTCGGTTGCTATGGGAAAACAAACAGTAAAACACAATGTGCATTTTCATGTGAGGACAGAAACATCTTGTTCTAGTGGCTGGGGAGAGGGTTAACGAAACAAAAAAAAAACTTCAAAAAGGAATGGCGACGTGCAGATCTAAAACCATCTGCTGAAGACACAGAAAGCAAACACCTCAGGAGCTTCCAAGTCATCCATCACTGGAAGCCGAAATATATTTAATTGGAAACAATAAGCAGCGCTTAACACTAATTAACTTCTGCCGTTGCCCGTCTTTGAAGCAAATCAATTTCTGCACCGAATATGAAACATACGAGTGAGAGGAACCCATTCAGCACACCACGTTCGCCTGGAAACCAGACTGGCAGATTCTGGCAGAACTTCACGAGGTTCTGACTTGAATGAATCTGAAGACCACGGCACTACTCTGAGGCTCCTTTCAAAAGGCCTAAACCATTCTTTTACTGAATGTTTCCTTTGTTTTTCCGTGAACTGTTCCCAGGCCTTTTCTGACTCCCCTATTTTCATACGAATTCGAGCATACCTGGATCACACTGCTCCGCAGTCACCCATGTTTGAGTGAAAGGAGATTTAGATGGTCCGACCTTTGCATACGTGGAGGGTCATCTTGGCTAGCAGGCATCTTTCCCTGGTTTCTCTATGCTTAGGTACCTGGCCTGTGCTTTGCAACGTCTCTACCATAATCTTTATTAACCAGCTGCTTGGCATACAGTAAACAACCTGCAATCCTGCCGTTTGGTGCTACACCAAAGTTGTTCTCCTTCCGCACCTTCATCAAGCCACAATTGCAACCTCTCCTGCTCGATTCAGCTACCTTACATCCACGCTGTGCACCATTCAGTACATCCCCATGAAGCACTGAGGTCAGATATACTGCTGAACAGGTCCACATATCTGGACGTGCCGTGCAGTGTGACGTACGACGTGGGTCGTTTTCACTGACAGGACAGAAACTTGCTGAAACACTGATGGCGAATTGATCTCAGCCACTATGTTTCTGACAGGATTAAACATGACCCAGGTCATTAAAGGGCATCCATTATGTTTTACACCTTGATTTTAAAGCGCTGAAACACACAGTCAGCTCTTCTGATACTCGGCTCTTTATAGCAAGGAGCCGTTTTCTTCAGTGCTTAAAAAACTGCAGTGTAAGGATGAGTTTTCAAGCTGGAACCTGGGCTCCAAACCATAAACATACTCTGCTCCACACTTGCTGTCATCACAAGGAACAGAAAATCCACAGTCAACCAGTTTCATATCCTTACCTACAAAACAGGGTTTGACATTAAGAATCGTCAGGGTCCTTCCATCACGATGCATGAAGTGTGACAGGCTGTCAGAAGTCGCATCTTCCAAACACAGTGTTACCTCTCTGTTCCGGCCCAGGCAGTGAAAGGAACCGGAAGACTCTACCTTATTGTTATGGGAACCAGACCCACTTTATAGGAAAAGCTCTACATGCCACTCTTCCAGAGTAAAGGTCATAACTCCCTTTACCTTTGCCAGGTCAGGTTACATCATTTCATGATTAGTTTTGGTACGTCGGCCTGGTGGGGAACAGTAAATGTAGCCTCATTGGTATTAGGGTTACCTCAAGGCTTGTAACCCAACTCCCCACCCCTCAACCAACCACCTTTTGTGTTAATGAAGTCTCTGACCAGATGAAATATACTCACGGGGAGAACTATGGGGGTGTCAAGCCACAGAGGCTTGTTACTCTCACTGGGACTTTGTGCACAGGTGGGTGGGTGGCATATGTGTGAGGGGATCAGAGCTCCCCTCATGAAACACCTCCGCAGGTTCCGGAACACTTCAAAGCTCCTTCAACAGCCCTGCCCCCCAACTGAGAGTAGGATCCAGCTGTAGCCAGCATGCACCTCCTTCAGCAGCACTGCTTTGAAGATCAACCCGATGCATGAGACAAACAGCTTCCCAGAGATTGATTACGTGAGCGCGAGTGAGACGGACAGACATTAATTTGCACTGATACAATTTATGAGCAGTGGGCTCGTTCTTTGTGTAATGTAGACTACCCTTAATTAAAACCCTAGATTTATAGGGCGCAACGTTTAAAGGGGTTAACTGATTCTGAAGCTCCCCAAAGCATCTGGGCTGGGATCAGCACATTTGAAAGAAGTTCTGGGCAATCCTGACAGTTTTGATGCATTGCACTCGGGTCTTTGTCCGCATGCGACAGTGAGCTAGAAGGATATTTGGGTTGGGTTTAACTAAGCTGGGTCCCCCTCCGTCGAGCCTCCATCCAAGAGCATGAGCACTCCCACCGGCACCTCTCCTTCTCCAAGGACAAAGGACAGCCTCTGAGGCCAGAGACAGCTGTGACAAGACGGACAACTCTCCCCCGTGCCCTTAAAAAAGCAGAGGAGGCTGCACCTGCGAGGCTGGCGGTCGGCCCAAAGCCAGTCATTCATTATAAAACACCACAGGAGCACACATCCCCCCCCCCCCCACCCCCAAAAGAAACCCTCATTGCTGAGGTCTGTTCCCAATCCCCTACACCTCATGGGCAGTCACCAAACCATATTACCACCCTAAACAAACACTGCTATACACAAACACTGCCAGAATCCCCATTCTGCATCGTTCAGTGTTTTGGCTCTTAAAGCTGGGTTCTTGACGAACGGTGGTTTAGAGCAGATTGGTGAGCGATCCGTCACATTTTTCTTGTCGCTCCATTCAAGCGCTGTGAGAAATTGCCACGCAACCAGTAAACAGTGCTGTCAAGTCAGCTTTTCAGGTACCCGCTCCTTCAGTAA
Source organism: Isichthys henryi (assembly GCA_026776945.1). Lineage (NCBI taxonomy): Eukaryota > Metazoa > Chordata > Actinopteri > Osteoglossiformes > Mormyridae > Isichthys > Isichthys henryi. The sequence continues at coordinate 15,665,707 of JAODJX010000027.1, forward strand.
AATATTTACCGTTTTTAAAAAAGCTCCTTTGAAAGATAACAATTTCAAGCCAGATCTCAAAAAGAAATCAAAAACAACTTTAATCTTAACCCGTTTTACAGTTTAATGAGGGGAAAAAAATAGCAGGTCTCATAATCAGACAAGATTAAAACACAGATTAAAAGTATATATTTGTGTGGTCATATGAGCCTTTAGGGAAAGACGGTGGGGTAGGAAACTTAAAGGCCTCTTCCAACCACCATGGCATGAAAAAATCTAGATGGGCGGTGAGCCGGGTTAGCAGATCACCACAAACTGGAGGGGGAACCAGGAGATACAATAAAGGCTGGTGTTCCTTCATCACCTGCTCTGGATGCCACTGCATAAACATGAGATGGCGAACGGAAGAGGGAGAGAAAGAGGCAGAGAGCTGGCCTGCCAGGCACTTCAAATAAGTAAACAGCGGGACGCAAGGATCACGCCAAAGAGGCGACTGTCTCCACGGTGGGGGCCTTGGCTGCCTCGCTGCCGTTTGATCAGAGGCGGGTCTACGGACATGAAGAGAAGGGAAACAGCGATGGGCCTCTCCAAACTCCTCAATGCAGTGTAATGAACCTCTTCCATTCACATGCGGTCCAACAGAGAAAGCAAAAGAAGCCGTCGCCCCAGGGTGACCATACATGTCAATCACAGCCCACACAGGTTCACATCCTGCCACATCACTGTCACCGCCAGCCCGATAAGGTTCGCAGTTGTTGCCAGGGCAGGGCCCGACATGTGGGAATTGCAGAAAAGCGACAGGACACCACCTTTACTCTCCAGCACACACTCAAATCCCAGAAAGGTCTGTTCCTCACACTGATATGATGTATTTCAGATAAAGCCTCTGCTAATTGATTTGATTGAAACTTTTTATAAAGCTCTGTATTTGTGTTGTGCACTGATCAGTATGACGTTTCTTTAGTACCGATACTATAGTATAATCGCTTATAACGGAATATCATTTATAACGGACGAGGTCCGCTGGTCCCGGTCGTGCGCCTTTACGAAAAAGCAGAAAAAGCATCGGATATAGCAGACTTGCATATAACGGAATTTCGCTTAGAACAGACAAACAATTTGGTCCCCAGGGCCACTTTTAGCTATAGTTTTGTTCGGCCATAACAGACATGCAGGCTCCGCCTCCAAGGCGCTTGGCGTGCTGGTGATATTGAGTGCAGATACGTCGTCGGGATTATTAATAGTCACACGGCCGTAACTGACGCTCCATCACAATGCAGGTAATGTGCCTCATTCGGGACTCATCTAGCAACTGCTCATTCGACACAAAGTCAAACCAACGATACCCAAGGATTCTCCGAAGAGACACAGTACCAAAGGAATCCAGTCTTAGTCTCAGCTCACTGGATAGTGTCCATGTCTCACAACCATACAGCGAGACAGGGAGCGCCAGGACTCTAAAGACTTGGACCTTCGTCCTCTATGATCTATTGCTTTCCACAGAATAGAAAACAATGTAATGTTATTAATAATCACTGGCAAGTTTTACCGCCAGCACTGGCAAATATTAGACAATAGAATTTCAGCTATCACTTCAATTTCCCAATGCAGAAATATAAAGACACAAGCAAAAGGGGATTCATTAATGCCTTCAATCCAATATCATAATCATATGATCAGCAACTAGTCAATGTCAAGCTTAAAGTGTCATGGCCGACCAATAAAGTCGACTTGTTGACTAGTCTGTGCAACCCCTAGTAGAGAATAATGGTGATGAATTTTATCACAGCAGAAACATGTTTTACAGCTTTTGTGCTCACGTGTTGAATTGCATCCATACTGATCCTCCTCTCCCCTCAATATTCTCCTTACACGCAGTGCTCCGCCCCTCTTTCATGCATTTTTTATAACAATAAGGCGTAAATGCACAACAATCAGGGGTGGATATACCCATTATGAGTTTATTAGAACATATTATCACTCTCCTTGTAACTTAATGAATCAGAGCGATCATAATGCGACGCTTGGCAGTATTAGGGTATGTGCTAGAGTAGATTGACGCTTAATTTATTAAAAGAGTAACAATTTAAATGCTTTTCAGACAAATATCTCCTGAGAATTAGTTCATGATTCTCCCCTCATAGAAATCAACTGAAAAAGAAAAGTGCACCCAAGTACTGCAGTGACACAAGAGCATAATTTACCATGAACAATACTTAACTGTTTTCTGCTACAATCGTTTCATGATACTTGTGGTGTCAGTATCGAGGTCATAATTTTGCTACCGTGACAACATTATTCTGTGTTTAATTGGAGCAGGGCAGGTTCAGCACCTTCGCTGTGGCTATTATTGTTGGACCCACAGTGCTACACCAGTGTTTCCCATCCAGACAGACGCTCCACATTTTTGCTCCCTCCCAGGGGACCTGAGCAAAAATGGGGACCTGCAGACAGTCGACGAGGACCGGACTGGGAAACGCTGTGCTACAATTCTCTTGCCGATAAGGCTACAACCAGAGCCACCAGCAAATAAAGGGCTTTAACTGCCACCATGACAACATTTCTAACTGCCAGAAGTTACAGTCATTGACGGTGCGCGGGTGGGATCATGGCGGCATTCACACAGTCAGAGCCAGACACTTTGGCAGCGACGAGGGCTTGCAGAAACTCCAGACAGAAGGAACAGGTTTGTGGAGGCCATGGGGCTGCAATCAGAGCCTCGTGTTCAAAGACGGCTCTCCACCCGTTAGTGTAGTTCAGTCACAAACAACTTTCCAAGAAGAGCTCCTTAATTATAAACCAAGCAGTGATGGACGTCTCCAGTGATTCCCCACTCAATACAGGGTTTTAAACACAGAGACAAAGCTGTGGGGTGGACGAGACGAGACGGGGGAGGAGGGGGGGGTAACAGCTCTTCTTAGCAACAGCGACGTTACTTTGATGCCGTGGGCTGTAGACGGCGCGGTGAGGGCAGACATCACACACTCAGCTTCCCGCCGCACCGCCCCCCCTTAATCAAACACAGAATGCTGATCCAGACAGAAAAGAGGGAGCCCAGTGATTTAATGAATAATTTCTGCTCATTTGCCAGCATTCAGTTATGCGACGCACAGCCGCCTTCCTAGGGGCGCTTGTCAACACAAGCATCAAGCTTCCGGCGTCATTTCCAGGGCTCTTCTCTCCTCTCCGTGGACAGACACCCGGCTGAATGTTTTTTCACATCTGAAACAGCGCATACATGCTCTACTCCCACCTCACAGACGTGAGCTCCTGCAGGTGTCCGACACATGCCAGGTTGTACGTCTCCCTTCGTCAGCACCAGTGGAGCATGGCCGGTGCAGAATTAGACTCCCTGCACAGCGACGTGCCCTGTTCCGGGTCAGCTGGCCCTTCACGTCCCATGAAGGCAGCAGTGCAGATTGAAACGGGACACCTGTCACCAAATGGTGCAGGGGAAGCAATCAAGCCACAACAGGACCGAGTATGCATGACGAAATACCAGAGGCCGGAGAGGAAAGGTATAAGATACTCATGGAAGTCATGAATGAAACACAAGACACCAGGCACCTCTGAAATAAGGACACCCACTCCATTCAGGTTTCCAAGGCTAAGGACCAGCTACGGTGTTCTTGACTGCTGTAAATTGACTGCCGTAAATTTCCAGAATGCTATATGAACCGGCCGGCTTTACAGAACCCAAACGTGCTCAGGGAGTAGCAGGTCTCTCTCCCTTCAGGATTTACTCCTCATTTCGGTTACATAACCACTGCCTAATCCTTACATTCTCAAGAGCACTTTCCCAAACGACGATGACAGCTCACTTTGAGCATTTCATCGTGACATTGCTGAAGTGCCTTTTAACTCACCAAGCCAATGGAACAATGGAATGAGAGAATTATGGGTAAATGCCTTTAAAAAACGTAAGTGTCTTAAAGTCTTGCGACAAGACGAATGACAAAAATTATAGCAGAGACACAGAGAAACACGCAGTGGGAAGGTCTTTAGTATGCTGATCATTCATGACTTCAGAATCAGTAGCAGAGAGGAGACCAAGCCCCTTTTGACAACTTTTACAGGCATCTGATGAAGTCTCACATAATCTACTGAAAACAGATGCAGTAATGCACGTCATATGACCGTCAGCTGACACTGCCCACAGGGGGGTGGGTCATCGCAGTTGTAAGACAGTAGGCCCCCCAATGAGCCAGCCACTCGCCTGTGTCTTCGGGGCCCGTTTCTGAATCACCGAAGTGGGAAGGGATAGAGGCCCGCCGGCCTGAGGCCACTATACCAAGCAGATGGCGGCCATGGGGAACCCAACAGAGGCTGGCTTGGTCAATGGTAGCATAATGGGAAGGGCGCTATGATATGAATAAATGTCTTCAGACGGACTAATTAAGAAGCCTCTTTTCATTAGCCTGGCCCATCTCTTAACGGATGGGGCCTGACAGAATCAAGCACAGGTCTATGCTGCAGTAAAACACAGCCTTCAACCAGTAAAATGACCTGAAATCCTCTCCGTGACTAATGAGATTTTCCTTTACGACTTCAAGACTCAGGAGAGCCATCAGAGAACAGCTCGTATCTTACAGACCGAAAACCTACAGCAGATAGATGTAATCAATTATTCGGGTTGGGCAACCTTCTGTTTTTGAGGGCTGCCAAAAAAGGGCCACTACCATGGAGATTAGAGGACAGGGCCCATCAAAGCTTGTCTACATTTCCTGTGGAACACAGGATATGGGCCTGGATCCAAGGAACTGTCACATCAGAATCCTTTTTACAGTACTCATTATACACTGTTCACACCAGACCAAAAGAGGAGAAGCCTGTCAGTGGAGCTACTGTTTTCATATCACTCTCACTTTTAAATACTGGGCAGGTCCAGCATTTTATGCTTTGACGGTGAGGGTCAGCCTTCAAACTCAATAGCAATTGTGTCCTATTTTTATCCAGGTCTTAAAGATCACTGTCCTGTACCCTGTTACACAGATACTCAAATTCACTTTCTTTGGATTTCCAATAACAGAGTGACGGGCGGAGTTAAGAAAATAGCTTTTTATTTCTGCACCTAGGACTACAAACTCATCAGTAAGAAACTCACTGGCCTGTTAAATTCAGCTGTAGTGTATGGTGAAGTGCGCATTTGGTGACAGCACTGGGCTAAAATAAAACCAGACGGCTATCCTTCCACGGGGTGATACAGGCACTTGGCATTATGCGGACGGCCTTCCAAATGACATTGCCAGTTGACATTTCTGGAACTGCGGCTGGTGTCCAATTTTATGCAGATAATGATGAAGACACCATGACCTGGCACTGCTGCCAGACCAGTGTCTGTTCCAATTGGCCAGTGCTGGGCAACCATCTCAATCACAACTGCCCCTAGACTTCGACATCCCAGCTTACCAAGGCCCCCAGCTCAGGTCCTGCTGGCCAATACCAGCTCGGCTCCAGTCCAGCTCCACCCCTTCTTGTCATAGGCCAATCGACTGCAGGGGGGGGCGAATGCAGGAAATATGATGTATTACTTGCAGTTCGCTGGACCCAACAAAACAGTTTCTAAAAGCCCCAACAATTAAACACTGAGAGCTTTGCAGCTGAAAATGAGGATTGGACATGTGCTGCTCAGGCAGTAAAAGACTTTGCTATCACAACATTAAATTATAAAATCACAGCACCCCTCTCCCACAGTTAAAAAGCATAGAATAAATCAGGAGGCGTGAGAGCAAATCATGCTCCACGCGGACTCTCTCTCGCAGCTTGTCAGCCTCTTGTGAACAACAACAAGCAAGCCTCCATGCAGCATGTCGACAGGGCATTCCTGTGTATACTGCTAACCCAGGAGCTAGCGTGCCGCTAACACATTAACGGAGACAAAAGCGTGCTAATGATGGTACAAACACCTGAAAGGCGCAGGCATGTTAATGAGGCTAGCAGCACGTAAGCAGAAAGAAAGAGCTGTGCCGGGAGTCTTTATGCTAAAAGAGATAAAAATCACAAAAATAAACAAGGTCTATGGCATTCCACAGGTTTCCTGCGTGAACACCTAGCGCATACTCTTCGAGTAGCTGCTTCCTCATCAGATCTGCCAGTTAGCCGAATCAGGTGTGCAACATCTGATCGATTGTGAGAAAGACTCAGCATGTCACTGAACAACGACCTGACTTTAGTTTCTCCAGAAGAGATACATTTATAAAGAAAGCAAGTCTCCCTTAACATGAAGGCATGATGGATCAAGCTCCCAGGAATGTTTGTGCTACAACATAGATTTCTCCCATCCACACGGTCTCTTCCATATCCTCACTGTATCCCTGATTGCCAAACATAGTCAGCATATCATCCACTGCTTGCAGACAGGCCAGGATATTCTGTACAGTTATTCTGGACAGTATTGGCAGAGTATTATGACAGTATATTAAAGGCTGTGTACAAAACTGTCCACACACACACTCCCAGCTGGCCTCTTACTCATTTAACAAGCATGCGCCCTCCTACAAAAATACACAGATCACAGGCAATGGCTGAGGGCCAACACACTGTAATGCATGGTCCACTCTTTCAGAGCAAGTACGTCACGGTCAGATGCTGTCAGCACGTACTGAAAATAGCCCCAGCTCCCGCACTCAACCTTATCAAACGGAAAAAAACCAAGGAGAGCTGGACTTTCGGCTCACACAAATAACACTGCCAAGCTGACTCAGGCATTGACTGGTATCGATTTTTAACCGCCCCCCCCCCCCAAAGCAGAGTCACAGACATGTGCAAGCATTAAAATTCCACACCCCCGGGATAATTTAGACTCCTCTTTCCACACCAGCTTGCTTTAATTATGGAGAATAAGTGGCAGCATTTGGCTAAGTTTACGGCACTTCTTGAAAGAGCCAGTGCTGGATTGGCTGGTGCAATCTGCTTGATTGCCAGGCTGTAAATCCAGACACTGGCATCCAGGCTAACAAAGCCATGCTACAACAGGTAGGCCATGCCTCTGAAGGCCGATATACAAGGTCTTTCTGATTTCCAGACACGTGGAAGCAAAAGCGAGGGTAGGGGAACCGCTTTTGATCTGGCAACAGTGCGGCAACACAGACCAGGCCAGAACAGCTTCATGGCCCAAACTTCCTAAACTTTTCGAAGCATGGAATCAATTCTATTTTCTGAGATAAATGACACGGTAATAACCGGTTGGGAGGCATTCAGACAGAGTTGCTATCTATCACAGAGGCATTTCAGCTCCTCGATTACAGCTCAGTACAGTTTCCTTCTTCTCAATTCCGGCAGCATTCTGGGGCAGATATTATCAGTCAGTCAGTAATCTGGGAGCCATTCAAGCAAATAATAAAGACAGTGTTTTAATCTAAATGCTTCATTATGCGCTGTTTCCGAATAATTCAAGTATTACACTGTAATGAAGATAAAATGTCGATTTTGACACATTTCCCCTCTTCTCTCTCGCACCGTTGGCCTTGCTGTTATATTCTATCCAGAAACCAAAATGTAGACCCATTAATACCAGACACCTCACACACCAGCACACACAGAATCGCTCTCTATATGTCGTCATGTTCTGCCCCCAATAAAACATTTTACATCAGCACAAACTGCATTTCCCCCCTCGAACACCTGGGCCTCTAACACTGCAATAAGTATTTTCAAACAGTAAGTTAAAATCCTGGAGTATTTTAAAAGTGTGATGCCACCCATATACAGGAAGTTGCTCCCTAATGGAATCTGGGACACAAAGAAGATTAAGGAGGAAGAGATTTTAGGCTCCACCTGCGAAGCACACCCAGGAACAGCAGTCAGCCTTGCAGCCATAAAAACACGCAGAGTGCCACCATTCTTACCTGTGCGATGACAAAGGTTCCTCTCTGTCTCTGGACAGACTCGTGGGAACAGAGGCCGGGAAACAGGACAGAAGCCCCACCTCAGAGAATTCTTCCCAGGGTTGGCAAATGTCCAAATATTTATAAATATGAAAAATATTGCAAATATCGGTAACATTTTACTTGAGGGGGTACAAAAGCTTAATAGTAACTCACTTTCTACGGAAGTACAAATCCTGAACAAATGTAAGAACATAAGAACATAAGAACTATACAAATGAGAGGAGGCCATTCGGCCCATCAAGCTCGCTTGGGGAGAACTAA
>JAODJX010000027.1:15674881-15686906 GCA_026776945.1 Isichthys henryi
TTTTTTTTTTTTTTTTTTTTTTTAAAAAAAATATTTTTTTTTTTTTAAAAAAAAAGGGGTGCCCCCCATTTTTTTTTGGTGTTGTTGATCTTGGCCCCCCCCCCCCCCCCCCCCCCCCGCCAACATGGGCAGGGAGGCAGACAAACACCATATGAACAATGGCGGGAGCGAGGTGCTGGATCTTACATGATTACTAGTGAAGTTAAATTAACATATGAATATTTAATGTTCCTGCCCAGTTAGGAAATGAATGGGCTGTGGGAGTGTTTACCTCGCAGTCTCGCTGATCAATGTGGGGTCCACTTTATTCCTCTCGCAAGTCGATCGTCAAACTTTATGAGTGTGAGTGATGGCCAGACTCGGGGCTGCCAAATTGTCCGCGGCCCACATCGTTTTAGCAGCCAGGGACGGGGGGTCAATCAAAGAGAAGGTCCCCCTTTCATGAGCTCTGGACTCCCGAACAAGCAGAGGTCACACCACCACCCTCCTAATACAGAACAACCTCTTCACTCAGAGTATCAAAACACAGCATCCTTAAAATTCACACAGTAAAAGGGGGGGGGGCACATTGTCTCATTGCTCCAGCGTCTCCGATATTTAAACCAAATAAAGGGGATTCAGTCGTTTCTTTGTCATTTTAAACATGAAGTATTTTAGAACGTCAAGATGGTGGCAGAAATCAAGGTTTTGAAAACACACTCTCATTAAAAATAAAGCACAAACCAGGAACAACCTAAAAATCAGGCTTTAGTCCTCAACTGACCCGTTTCAAAATAAGCTATAAGACTGTAGGAAACAAGTATTCCAGTATGAACTGATATCACTAAACATTTTACATGGTAGAAATCATTCAGTTTATACATCCTATGTGCTGTTTAATACATTTTCAGTGTGTTTGACCTTTAGATCTGCACCAGAGTAATCAGAGTTTTGGAGATTTGCTTGAATACAGAGCTGATAAAGGTCACTTGCATATGCAAAAGTTTGCAGAGACATAATAAAAACATACACACACACACAGCTCACAGACAGGGAGATGTGAAAATCTCTCGCACTCACATTGTCCTTAGACGGCTGTGTTAATCAGCACTTAGCTTCCCTGTTGGTCCAGCACTTCTGAGTGGGGCTGGAGCCTGAGACTGCAGAGAGATACCAGCCAGATGACGGGCTGCACACACTGCCAGAACACCTGCAGATTCGAGTGGATGTTTTTACATCCATCTCGCACCACTCTATATGCAGAATGATTAATCACGTACAAACCATAGCAGAACAAACAACACGTCATGTAGCACCGCACAGGTGTGAGCATGCAGCGATCTACATCACTCACAAACATTCCCGTTTTTATCATTAAATAACACCCAAATGGTAGCGCAGGACGGCGGCGAAAATGTCTGCCTGCACATCCACACCACAGCCGAACATGTTCGGATTATCATCAGCCTGAGGTCTCTCGGCTCTGTATGACAAAGGCAGATTAGAAATAAACATTTTAGTGCTCTCATAGAAACATAATCTAATATAAATGCTAACATATCACGGAATGTTTTCATTTTGGTTATCAGTATGGGGGGACGTTAATTAAATTTAAAAAACACAACCGGCATCATAATTAGAAATGAAACATGGGGGTGTGTTCCAACGTGGCATGGAAACGAGCACAAATAACAGCTATGTATCCGTTTCTTTCAGCTAATTATGAGAAATACATATACATATTGTATATACATATATACAATATGAGAGTATATATCATGATACAATTCTGTGCAGATTTCATTATTTGTATTGGATCAGGACGACTATTCCTGAGAGGAAAAAAACTGAAGTTAGCAAAGGTGTCGGCGCAATTGTGTTCCTACCGGTTTAGTTGGGTTTACTAGCTACTGACCTCAACAAACACTGTGGCGTTTCGTTTTAAGTCAGCAGTAGATATTTTGTGGGAAGTATAACTTTTCCAGTTAGATTATGTGTGCGGGGTTGGCAGACATGAGACAGTGACGCTTTACAGACTCACACGCAAGAAATCTTACGTCAAATCTATATTATCTTATAAACCTAACATTAGCTACATCAAAAGCATTGGAGTAGTTTGCAAGCCCTACAGACTATTTATAAGGTAATAAAACTGTTACAGAAAGAATGCTATTCACTCCCATTATATTCCAAAGAAGCCCGAGGTTTCCATGGCCGATATCTCCAAGACTAGGCGACTCCCACCAGAACAACCTTGATGGACAGTTAGCACTAATCTCTCTCTGAAATGTACCTATTTCAGTTTTGCCCCGATACCGGTTTCACGGTAAATTTCCAGACAGTTAGTATTGACTTTTGAAATTTAAATCGTTATTAATACTGGGGTTTGAAGAAACTGTCCAGCATCAAAAGTTAGCCACAGTCTGCCAGACTCAGGTGCATCGTGTAAGAAAATGGCGAAATGCAGTGACAGCACTCCGGAGATTTTTAAAAATGTTAATTCATATTTGATATGCTTTTCATCTGTTTCCATAAGATATTGACTATTTTCTTATTTTAATGTTTAGACACGTACGAGAGCTCATACCGGTGGAGCAATGGTTAGCGCCGCTGCTTCGCTGCCACAAGGTTCTGGGTTCGGACTTTCCTGTCTGGCGTTGCATGTTCCGTCCGTGGGCTCCGGTTTCCTCCCGCTGTCCAAAAGGGTGCAGACTTTTACATGGATTAATCATAGGTAGGAAAAGAATGGGATGTTTCCATCTTAGAAGCGCCTTACGTATTGTCTTGGCATAGTTCACTTAAGACTACACAATACGGAAATGTGGATTGTAGGTATAATTCCTTACTAAACATGTTATTGCCGCAGTGAAGCCAGAAAGTAAAATGTGCCCTGGGAATGTGCTTTTTACCTCTTTAAACACAATTGATTGCTCAAGGCTTCTCTGCCAGCACTTAAAATATATGGTTGAGATGCAGAAACTAACTAAATAATGTGATCAGCAAATATTGGGGGTACTTTTAAATGAACTATTTCCAAGACTCTTGTAAAACGCCCACTGTAGTCTACTTGAGCTCCTTTTCTGACTGCTGGGTCACTGCAATTGTCTTGTGTGGGAAAAGCCATCAGCATGCAGGAAAACTGGTTTCGTTACATAGCATGGCGGCTTTAACATGCCACCCCCGTGCCCCCAGTGCTACCGCCTCCCTCCCATTGATAGCCACTATCCCATTTCACCATGAAGACCCTTTTTTCAGTTCCAGTTTGCCTGCGTCGTACTGCTCTATGGCACATGCAAGACCCATTTGTTTCGGTCCAACCCTGACACCCTCTCAACTGGGTGGGGGAGGGTGATCTATTTTCGTCAGCCGGATCCCACTGCTGGTGAGCTTGAATGGTCATGGCAGCTGGTGAGTGTCAGGAGTGCCAAACGGGATTGCCGCACTTTGATATCACCAACATACCGTCTGTCCACCACATTCCAACGCAACGTATTTGCATTCTGATTTCTCCGGCACAGGATAGTACGATAATAACTCTTATTGCTTTTGATGACAGCATTAGTATTAGGTCAGGAGTCTCCTGCTCTCTTTACAAATGTACCTCTGACTCTCTGACCTTGCATGAGCTGAGTTCTAGGCCTATACTCTGCACTCCAAGTCCATACACTACAGTCAGAAAAGAACTGAAAGTGTGTTAGGTAGTATCTCCAGCAACAAGGCAGGACAACATCAAAATGCAGATGCTCAAATTAACCCTGAAACAAATACCTCAAACCCATGTATTATTTTAATAAAAACTTCAGAAACACATCACACAAGGCAATGTGTTTGTGTTTGTCTTGTGTAACCAGTTCAGATTTGAACAATAAAGTCAAGATCATAAGGTCATAAGATCACCCTCGAGCTGAACTCCCGCCACTTACTGTCACCTTCAAACTGTCACCTATAGGGGGAGCCCTTTGCAGCAGGTTTGAAGATGTGTCTTCAGTGCGGGAAGGTGTGGTCTCTGGTTGCGGGAAAGTGGTGTATTCCCACATAGGCTGCCTCAGTCAGGGCAGTCAGAGGCTGACTGCTGCCCCTGGGGGTGAATTCACTCTGCAAAGTGTTAGCATCACTAGTCGCATTCAAAAACATGGCAGGCATTCATCGCAAACAATGCAGATTGGACCGAAGGTTGCCATTATCGCTGCGATTTTACACGGTTTGTTGTACGAGTAATTGAGTGAAACTGAGGGGACAGCGATACCTAAGGCGTGACTGAAACACAAAGCACATTGGCAGCTCTGCTAAGAATCACACTTAGCTTCTAAAAGAGAATTTGGGGCATGAATGCTGGCCGACAGCGTCAAAACCCCGCCTTCATTACCTGAGGTTTTCAGTTCAGTGGCCTTGCTTGTAAACAGTGAAAAGAAAATATTTCAATGCCAATCCCAGCCTGTCTTTTATCCACATATGCTTCCATTTGTATATTACCCATCTGTTCAAACTACTGTTTTCTATATGCTTTATTCATATTTTGTTTATAGAAACTCTGAATGCTATATTAAGCATGTCAGCAGTCCACACAGATTGTATAGGCTCGCATGGCCGATCACAGAACTAAAATGTCAGCGTGGTATTTCTATGGGTCTTGTCCCTTGTGGTTTTAATGACGCCCCTTCTCCCCCCACCCCCCTCCCAGATTGTGGGTGGCACGTGCCCGGGGACGAGTGCCCGCATGCACGCTTCACCCAATCACAGCGTGCCACACGTCGGCACGTCAGTGCCACTTTGCAGATAAATAATAGGCACTCGACTGCTTTTAAGATTTCATCTTGATTGCAGCCAGCACTGCCGGAGCCAGCAGGCAATGGGATTAGTGAGGCCCTCAGCTTGCCACCGCTGGGCATCATGCCTTCCTCTCTTCTGTGGATAAATTGCACGGGCGTCCTGCCCATTGCCTGACCACAATGGTAAAATCCGGCCTTGCAGATCAAGGCAACTAAATGCTGTTAACATTCCAGACGGGAACAAGGGAACTGATTTAGTTTGACCCTTAGACATAGACTTAACACACCGTGCAGTGTGTGGTCCAAGCTGCCCAGTTGGATTACCTCACCGATTATTATAAGAACCTTATCCTTATATGTCCTTGAAAGCTACAGGAACTACCAGGTTTCTATGGTGAATGAATGGGACGTGGCTAACCCTATCAGAATATGGTGACTGTTAAGAGCTGTTATTCAGTCTCAATATTGCACCAAGCGTTGTATATAATAGGTATGTGTTGTCTCCTAGTGTGCAGGCATCACTGAATTGAGTTCATTGAGTTATCTGCCACAACATGTTGTCATCCTTGTCCCTTTTTTGGGGAAAGGAAATTAAAATGTGCTATCTGTAGCTCCCGATAAAAACTAGGATTAAACTTCAATGAGAGCCATTAGGCAGTGAATAGGACGCTGCCTGCTTTTTATTAGAAGACAAGCAATGTGTCTGCAGATTTGATTAGAGATGTAGTGCCCAGCTGCGCTCCAAAGGCACCCAAATAATCTTTCTTTTTTAATAAGTTGGACTTCCAAGGAAGAATGCATTATGGAACATGCCCATCCAGAAGACCATTCATCTCATCTAAAGAAAGGAGATGAAAACAACAAGGACACTGTTTGGTCCCCAGTCTGCTGTATTAAATGATTCATTCAAATGATTCATTCAGACGCAGAAGCTGGCCAGAGATGTGCCTGTGAATGTTTAGTTTTCGAGGGGGTGCTAGCTGCTCATTCAACTTTTCACTGAAGGACTTTGTCGTTAAACGAAGATATAGTTATCAGAGAGAAACAGAGAAACATCAAAAACTATAATCTCTCCCTAAGGAAGTAAAAAAAAAACACGGAAAAAAGCTGATAATTATTGCACCAAAAGCAAATGCATGTAAATCAATAGTATCAAAAGTGATCGAGCCGAAGCGGCAGGAATGAACAATCCCCTCTGACACGCAACAATTAACAGTTGTCCCTGATTTATTATGTGCTATTTACCAGAACATTAAACTGGACCCAGCGAACCATGCCTGAGTCTCAACATGCCAAGGGAGTGTATTGGTAAAGCCTTCCATCATACTAATAATATCTGGAGAAAATCCTCATGCATTGCTGAAGACTACAATTATACAATTATTACGAACAGAATTAAGCTGTTGTGAAATCAGAGAGGGAGCCTGAAGCCAAAATTCAAAGAAGATGTTGCTAGGACTAGCGTAGTTTAAACCCAGACTAAGGAAGATAATGGGAAGGGTAGCTGCTAAGACTGGCATATTCTGATGGTCTTATCAAAGCCATAATTGTGGAATCATCCTCAAGGATTGTTTTCTGATTACAGTAAGGGGTGATCTCTATTCTTCTCTACTTGCGGAAGTCTGACGAATGGATTTTCAACCACTAATACCATTATCTGCGATGTGATTAAATGGCTGCTCTTCACAAGTAAGGAACACCTAGCAAAGTATCATTGACACAGCATCAAGGAAATGTCAGGTATCTGGTCAGTAGTTGATTACACTGATTCTCCCTTCCTTGCCTCCCCAACCAATATATATATTTTTTTCCATTGAGTCTTCCAAGAACTGCAGATCCCATCCTGTTTCGCAGCAGATCCCCAGGGCAGGACCACAGCAGCAGAGCCACCTGCTGCCAGGCCTGACCCAATCAGACCAGGCTCGCCTCTTGGCTCCCACTTCACCCCACACCTCATCTCGGAGGGAAAGCGGTATCTGGCCCATGTCAGCCGTGCTGTCTCGCGTGTCAGGAAAGTGCCCTCTGCAAACGTTGTGAAGGATGGCCTTCGGGCTTAAGACAAATGTCTTGTGGGAGGTTCCTTTACCGATCCGTCATGTCATAAAGGCAGTGGACATAATGCACTGTTTACAAGCTCAGCAGTCTACCTCAAGTATGGTGAAATGTGTGCCTGCAAAATCATGCTAATTCCATACAGTGTTTTATACCAGGCATTTTCAGATGCAGTTCAGGTCGTGGAAAGCTGTCACACGGCTCTTTTAAGAATGACTACCCACAATACCTTTCTTCATGCTCTAGTTCATTATCCACATCTCTAGAAGTAAGCAACGGGGCAATGATAATAGATCCGTGATCTATTACACAATAGATCTACAGACCTATGTAGTGCTGAGAGAATTAAATGAATTCAAGTTGATGCAAACAAAACTGCAGCAGAACAAAGAATTAAGAAGGGACATCTTTTATTCACAAGTAAAAGTCAATGCAGGCTGGCATACTATACATCTATACACAGTATCCGGAATCCCTGTACAAAACCAGAGACATTAGAAAATAGGTTTTGATATGAAATGTAACCATACATATACTGTCATTACCTTTCATAAAAATGCTTCTGTTTGGCAATAGTCAGTTCTTGTAACTAACTGCATTCTTCTCAGGGATTTATTACAAAATAACAGTAAAGGCAAAATATGGATAATACAAAACAATGAATAAAAATACCATGCAGCATCTTCAGAAAAGGACCTGAGAATATATTTTTAAAAAAGAACAACAGAGGTCTCAGAGTCGTAAACCCAAAACAGTTAAATGAGCCAGTGCTTGTTTGTTTCTGCCTCTGAAAACCCAAAAGGGGCTACAATGGCTGAAGCAGAGGACTGAACAGAGACTCACACTGGCAGCTACACTGGGCCGAAGTGAGGTTTGTTCTCCCAGTCCATGGCACCAGCATCATAGGGCATTTCCGTGGCTGAAACCATCGACAGAACTGATCTGGAACCGGTTTACTTACTTCAGCAGTGTCTACGAGAACCCAGCATTTGTGACAAGTGGAACAGAAACAGAATTAAGTGAGTGTATTACTCAAACCCCTGGCTTAGAGTGAGACTCCAAGGCTGCAGCAGACATTAGGACTGTGGGCACCTTTAAGCTCCATACACGAAGGGTGAAGCTCCTGTGGCGAGAGTGGCGGTATGCATAGAACACCCCCATACCATAACCTGCCCGCTCAACATCAGCACCGCTAGAAGCCCTGGCCTGTTGCCGTGCCAATGTACACTTAACCGCTGCAGACAAACATGCACGCGGGGTAAATTTCTCAGGGTAACTTCAGTTTCTGGCCTAAGCGGTTCCTTCCGGCAGATGACTGGGCTACCACGGCCAAGTCGCCATTTCACCAGATCGCCCCTAACTCAATGAAGACCTCCACTATCTCAGTAGTCGCGATCAAGGCAACTGGAGGGAGGTGGAACAGTTCGGTTAATCAGCCCCCACCGGGCCGAAGGAGGTGCATCGTAACAGTGAGTCCTCAACAACAAAATAACGTAACGAATCAACAACGACAAAAAAAATGAAATAATCCCTAAGGTCTGTAGGCTACATGACCAGGGCACAGGCTGACTGAGGTTTTAACATGAGAAAGGCAAAGTCTAGGATGCAATAACATTATCTTATTGCAGATCTTTTTTCTCCTTTTATTTAATTTTTTTTTTTTTTACCTAAAATGATATTTTACATACTGTATGATGATATAAATACACTGTACAATGCAATATAAAATATGTTTCTTTTTCTTAAAAGGAATATGCTTAGGGCTTTGCTTAGGTATGCTGGCTTTCGTTTTTTTTTTTTTACTAGCACCATACAAAAAATATTCACTGGAAATCAGTCTGTAAAAAAAGGCACTTTTTGGCTTGGGTAAAAAAAATGGCGGTCCCTTCTTCCTCATCGCAGTTGAGTGAAAGCCTTTCTGCCACAGCTAAAGTCTTGCTTTCCTCCTATTTGTCCGATGCTGTGAGATTCACAGAGGGTTTGTTTCGTGCCGATGCTCTTCTCCGAACTCCCACACCTCCAGTTTTGTGGGTCATGTACTTGCCGCCTCGCTGTCACGGTCTCGCCCAACTTGCTGCTACTATTCGCCGTCCTTCCCTGCCGACTTCCCAGGTTCTATCACGGGGGGGGGGGGGGCCCCCGCGCCCCCCCCCCCCCCCCCCCCGGCTTGAGGAGTCAAGATCCCTTGCCTTCTTATTTCATTGAATGGAAAAACTCCTCAAAAATATTTGTTAAAACTACTGATCATTTGATCTGATTACATAGTTTGTAGTGAGAATAAAAGCATCTAAGGCACTCTTGCTGAGAAAAGTCATATATTTTTATACTTTATTTTTATGTATGTGTGGTGGATTAGGGCCTGTAACAGATATATTTCATAATTATCTAGATATTCTGATTCTGGTGCAGCGATATAGGATGACTTCTGTATGCTTTTGTTAAATCTATCCAAACTGTATATGGGAAGGGTTGTGCATTCAACAATGTAAATAAAGCAATTGCAATGTAAGTATAGCTTAACATTTTTGCTTTGAATTCTATTAAAGTGCCGGATGCCATTCTGGAATATTTCGTTTCAGGGCATTTCATGTCATTCACATGTGATTCAGCCGGTATAATGACTCTGGGTTAGGAAGAGACAGGGAATGATTATCACAAGGTTGGGGGAGCCCTGGAAAGTCATACACAGCAATTCACCTAGTTGCATGTTGCTGGACTGTGGGAGGAGAGGCAGGAAAAACCCTCCATGAAGCAGGCAGAGAGTCAGAGGCAGGACCCACAACCCTGGAGGGATGGAGGATGAGCCACTGTGCCAGCCCAGGAGTGAGTATTAGTCAGAAAAAGTGCCGCTCAGAAACACAACAACAAAATGTGTCCTCTGCATGTAACCCAAATGTGACAATGTGACATAGCAGGGGGCAGCTAATTCAGCGCCCGGGGAGCAGTGCATGGGGGTGGTAACTTATTCAGGGTACCTCAGTGGTGCCTTGCTGGTCGGGGATTCAAACTAGCAATCTTTCAATTACAAGTGCGCTTCCCTAATCATTAAGCCTTCTCTGCCCACATTTACATTTGCAGAATGGGAGTTTATGAAAATCCAAAAAGGTGTTTACTGTTTATTATACTCTCTCCACTACTGATAATGACACAGGATCCCATAATGTTCCCAGTGGAATTTACATTAATACCAAAGGAATGTTGGTCCGCGGTATCTGCTGTTCACACTTGCCACAGTGAGTCAAATCTATTGGCACAGGATTTTTGTGACCACCTGCAATATGATCTGAATACCAAGAAATTTTACCTGTTGATTCATCTCACAAGAATATATTAGAAATTTACATATAGCAGATTATAAAACTAGCCTGCATGACTAAAGAAATGCAATGCTTGTGAGGATAAATGCAACAAATGAAGGCTCATTCTATTTTATAATATAATAAATAAATAAATAAATAAATATATAATTATATTATAATTATATAATTATAAATAAAATTTTAAAAAAACATTCTCTAAAGTCATTACCACTGACCATGCATCAGTCACTTATCTTGACATGAATACAATAAACTGAAAGTGCCATTTTCCTCCTTGAGGTAATGTAATTGTAAGCATTATGTTGTCATAATTAAATCCAAGGTGTGTGATTCACAGAAGTCTTCTTCTTAAATAGGAAGCCTGCTATCTAGTGGGGAAAATGGGAGGCTGTTTAATTTGGAAAGAAATAATTATGAGAGGAGGCAGATGGGGAGTAATTACATGTGTTTTTTCTGTCTCCCTCTTAACACACAGAGTATTAAGTTTACGTTATACTTTCTCAGGGTTCCTGCTTTCTACACTGACAAGGATATTGCCACAGTAGTTCTGTGGGACTGACGCTGAAAACAATGAGGGGAAAAAAATTATGAAAAAAGCATTTTTATTTCTTTTTCCCGCAGAACTACAGTGGCAATTTCTCCCAATCCGGAGCAGAATAAGCAGATGGAAGATAGATGTGTGGGCGGTTTCTTTGTTCATTGTTTTTTTTTATGTGTTACTTTTCTGAATGTTTAAATTCCAATTGTATCAGGTTTTCATAATCCATCTATTCACCTTCCAACTACTCGTCTGGTGCAGGGTACCTGTCCCATGGAGCAGGGCACAAGGGACTGCCCTGGATGGAGTACGAGTAAGTCGCATGGCCCCACACTATGTTTGTAGTGACCTGTAGTTTGGGGGGACCCCTGCAGGTTGGGAAAGGAAATGCAAATAAAACTGATGTGAAGGCTATAGGCCTGATTGTAGGTTTTGTTTTACTTAGACAATGTTATTTAACATATGCAGTTAATTTATGTGTTTAGTGTTCATAGAGCATTAATGTCATTGGAACGGTATCAAGTTCAGGACCGAATCGAGGCACATTTCACTACACGTTGTACTAGTGTAACTGTGTATGTAGCAAATAAAGAATCTTGAATTTTTGCAGGAAGAAAATTTTCAAAAAGTGTCCCATTTTAACAAAACTCACACTAATAATTAATATCTTAAAATATAAATATACAGCAGAAATGAAAAGTTTGAGTTTATCTCCATAAAACATAAATATCCAAACTTTAAATACACTTGTCTACCACCAGCAGTAGAAACCAACCTACTGATTAGCCTGTATAAGTAAAACACAGAAAGGATGCATGCATGCATTGTTTGGTAAGCATCACATTGCAGATCGTAGCCAGCATGTCTATCACAGCATACTTCAAAGGCATGTCATTTCATCAGCCTTATGTCTGATTGTACAGTTCTTCATACTGCAGCAAGATAACCCAAAACCCCTCTTTGAATTACCCAGTATTTATCTTGTGGAAAAGGAGAGTGAAGGATAACTCAGAATAACGTTGTGGGTTCCCATGTCTGTACAAAAGAGCCAAAGAAAGCAGCCCATTTACACCCTATTCCCAACTTTTTTAGCTATTTCATGCTGAAATTTCTTAACCAAATATTTATGAAGCTAATATTAATATGAATACTATGGCTATTTTGAGGTTTCCAGTGCATGGGGAACTATTTTCTATTTTTCAATCATTTTTATGATGCTCAATATATTTTTTTTATATTGTAAACAAATTGTGCTTTCATTCTCAAGAAAAATGATATAGTATGTTAAACACAGGGGTGGCATGGTGGTGCAGTGGTTAGCACTGTTGCCTCACACCTCTGGGACCCGGGTTCGAGTCTCGCCTGAG
>JAODJX010000027.1:15687006-15697877 GCA_026776945.1 Isichthys henryi
CCACCCCCCCCCCCCCCACGTGCACCTCCCTCCTCACACCTCCACTTCTCGTAATCCTTCTTGCGTGTCGGTCGCCACCCCAATGTCGAAGCAGGTCACCATCATGATGCGTGACTTGCATAGGTTGACATAGTACTCCAGCTCATCGGTAGCCTGTTCTAGGGCCTCCAGGTACTCCTGCGACTCCTTGTCTAAATCCTGGTCCACCTCAACTGCAGGAGGACAGAGAGACAGCCAAATATGCAACATATTACCTGAAAGAGCAGGATAACGTCATCTGAAAGTTTTAGTCCAGGAGAGACCACCTCCACTTAAATAGCCAGGATTGAGGACCCTTTAAAATCGTTCGCCTTCCATTCATACATGTGACAATTACATTTTTTAAATGTAAGTGTATGTTCCTCCTGTACATGGGTTACTGACGACTGGTAAATAGTCTAGACAGGGACAGGGGAAGCCTTTTTAAAAAAACCCACCCGCAGAGAGCCGGGAGGGGGGTCTCTAAACGGAGCAGCACAGCCCTGAAATAGCAGTAGGCCAATTGCACTTTATTGATTTCAAGACACAGTGGAAGCTGCAGCTTTCAGCCGCATGAAATGCTGTCATGTTCATTCTCAGGCAGAGCTTAAAGACGGCACTGCATGAATTTGGCAGAAAAAAAAATTAATAGCCTTGCTTTGTGACCTTTACAGACCTTATACATTTCCTTCCTCTGTGGTGCAGAGAAAGGTATCACTTATGCAAGAGAAACCTTTAAAAGGTCTTTCGGTTTTGAAAGGGAGAGGCTGATTTTCCTCTAATTGTATTGAATGTAAGAACATTAATATCTAATTTTTACTTTCTTTGCCTGAAGCGAGACCAAGAAACTGCTTTAAAAATTTGCAGATATTAATGGACATATTTCCAGCATCTGAGAATAAAAGATCAAGATAAATTCCCTCGGAGCATCTTTACCACACTGCTGTAAATAACAGCTAACAGTCTCTTTGTTCACCCATTTTAGCAGCACACAAGTACATGCAGTCGTGCTTTTTGTCACTCAACGGTGGACTCTGTAGTTCTCTGCTACACCGCTGACTTTCAAATGGACAGTGGCAACAAAAGCTGGGCTATGAACAGGCTGCAACGGAATAACATGCATGTAGAAGCTCAGGAGCTCAAATCCTGTAGGGTGCATGGGCTCCAGTGATGGTTAACAAGTGGGGAGGTTTAATCTAGTCTGCCTGCAGCTTTGGGCATTAATAAAAGTGATCTTGTCTTTATTAGATATATGGTTACAGCTACCAATGCTCAGTGCTGAAGGAATTTTCTCACAAAAGTAATCCATTACAGACAGTTCAGGCCCAGAAAATACCAATCCAGGCCAAGGTTTCGTTTCAACCAACTAAATTGGTGTAACTTTCCCGGCACTGCCTATGCTTCACAAACAGTAGGAAAATGAAATGGGAACAGACAAGATGATAGGCTGATGTGTTTAATTTTCACTGAGGATGACCTAACACTGGAAATTTAGTCCATATAGAGAATGTTTAGTATTTCTCCAGAGGGGAGCAGGACCACAGTTTAGCAGCAGTGTGTGATGGCCACTCTGCCAGTACTCACACTCTCCTGTCCACTTGTTGGGGTCCATCATCAGCCTGTGCTTGGTGTCCTCAAGTTCCACCTTCAGCATCTCATGCTTGGCCTTCAGCTCCCGGATCTGCTGCTGCCTCCTCTCCAATAGCTTCAGCCTGGTGTTGAAATAGAGCAGGCCCTGCCAGGGTGGGGGGTACAGTGAGCCACCTCACACAGGGGAGCCACAATCCAGATACTATTGATGGCTTTTTTTCACACTAGCTCGGTGTTTCCCAATCCTGTGCTTAGGGACTCACAGACAGTCCATGTTTTTGCTCCCTTCCAGTAGGGAGCAAAAATGTGTACTGTCGTTAGGGAGCTCAGAGGGAACTAAATAAGGACCGACTGTAGGTCCCTGGGGAGTACAGTGCACTAGGTGAATTCCAAGGGATACTGTATCTGAACTGGAAATGAAACTAGCACCCCCAATATATAAATATATACATATGTGTACATGTGAGACAGCATCCTAAGAAGAGCAATAATGGCAGATGATGTTTTTGCTCCTGTCCTTGACAGTAGCATGTGTTACCACAGAAGAATTACAGGATATACAATTACACCCTATAATTTCAAATGTGGTGTTTTCCAGGTATTGTCGTGTAAGAGGACTTGTTTCCGCTTGTAACGTACATTGTAATAATTCTAGGTCCTCTGGCCTTGCGCAATAAATGAATGATCCCCCATTTGATAAAACCCTCCCTGGCCAAAGTCCTAAATTCAGCTCACAATTTAGACACGCCCATCCTGCCCCATCGACATACCTTTTCGACATCCTGAAAAGGTTGCTAGAGAAAGGAAGGAGAACAGAGAGGGCAGTGTGATTAAATGGACGAAAGGCCACATACCCAACAAGCACACATACTCGCACACACACCGGCATGGTAGAGTTGAGTTAGTAGCAATGCTATCGGCTCCGGGACAGGCATTCTATTATGTGTGATTCAGCCATCGTTACTTTCAAAGACGAATTGAAGATCATCTTTTCCTAATTGAAACTAAATCAAACGACCATCCAGCTGATTTAATATCTCCCTTCAACAACTCTCCACCGGGCTGACTCCAGCTTGTAGGGATGGTTAATGACCCATGGAAGCGGGGGCCGCCATAAAGAGTGATCAAGCATCCTCAGATGGAGACCTTCATCCATCACATGCTCCTCAGTTACACCAGGGCTTTGCCTCATACCCACTTTCGAGGGCCATCCTGTGAATCAGTCATACCTAAACCAATTAACCCGAGGCAGTAATTGCTTGTGCAATACCCCCCCCCCACGTTTCTACAGAGACCCACATGACAAAAAAAACACCCAGCAAGCCGTCACAGGTACTTAAACACAGTCATTTGCTGCCAAGTGGATGGAAGAAGGTCAGGCAGTCAAAACAGACATCCATTGATAAAGAATCAACCTACCCAAGACAACCTGCTCTGTGCCTGTCCAGTATCCGGACTATCAAGAACGCGGCCAGGAACAAAACACATTTTCCTGAACCTTAAGCAGGTTTAACTGACAAAATAATTCCATGGCTCCACGCAAAATAGTCAAACTCAACTCAAGACAGATTTGATGACAGAGCCACATTCCCCCCTTAGCAACCAGCAGCTCACCTCGGCCACATCCTCCATCCGCCGCCTCTGTAGCCGCTCCACATCATCGATCTCATACACCTTGATCTCGAAGGGCTCCTTCAGAGTGCCGGGCAGCAACGGGGGCAGGTCCACCCACTGCCCAGTGGTGCTGGGCTTCCACCCCAGTGAAGAGCTGTCCGGGAGGGGGGCAGGGATCAAACGTCTCCTCTGGAGACCTGGAGGCACAACAAATAAAAAAATAAATAAACAAGTCAGCGATCGAAGTTGGATCAGAGAAATATACATCAGGCTTATCCAGCAGTATGCAGCAATATTAATAAATATGTATGAGGCCAAAGATCTGAAGCGATACCCGGCATGAACCTGCGGGTGGTATTGATTGCATGCATATAGTGTATGGTGCTATCTATTGCACCTACAACAGATATGAATTACACAAGTCGACAACATAAATCTGAGAGTGAATAGGATCGCCTGATGAGATTCAACAGGAGGGGAATTCAATATAGTTCTATTCCGTGCATCGGATATATCTTAAATTGCACGTTGCATGGGTATCTGAATGTGAGATAATGTTCTCAAGTTAGAAGGACCAGGACTCAATCGCTGTTTCATGTTCCCAGCATTTATACATTAAAGTATACACCTTGCTCTCAATTCTAGCAGTTATTACCTATCATGACAAAGAGTTCGATCCTCAAACCATTGAACTTCCTAACAATCTGACTGTGCTACAGCACAATTCTGAAGCTTAGAGATGTTTACTTATGAATAATGGAATATAAAAACTGCAAGCAAACCATTAACACCATGATGGGAGATTCATACACATACATTTCGCCCACATGGCAGCTGGTGGTTATTTATAGACTGTCTCTGTATTAAGTCAATTGTGAAACCAGGGAGCCTTGTGCCAGTTAAACATCTCTAAACAGGCAATGGCTGGGTGTCACTGAAGAGTTTATATGACAGCACAAAATGTTATTTTTGCTGCTAAAGTGAGATATATATTTCGCTTTAAATAATTATATTTATAGCCT
Source organism: Isichthys henryi (assembly GCA_026776945.1). Taxonomy (NCBI): domain Eukaryota; kingdom Metazoa; phylum Chordata; class Actinopteri; order Osteoglossiformes; family Mormyridae; genus Isichthys; species Isichthys henryi. The sequence continues at coordinate 15,691,251 of JAODJX010000027.1, forward strand.
TTTGGCAATACATGGACTGATTCAGGGGTCCTGAATATTCTGATGTTGAGTAGAATAGCAGCCTGTTTGAGGAAGAATTATAGATTGATGACTCACCATTCGACCTCTTCTTAGGGGATCTGGATGTCCTGGTACGGCCGGATGAGGACATGCCGCTCTCGCTCATGGAATCATGGGCTGAGGAGGCGCTGCCCGTGGCCTCACTGTCCCGAATCATGCTCTCATACCCACTGCTGCCCCCGCTGTGATAGAAGAGGGCAGTGCGACCCATGGCAGGTGGCAGCTCCCCACTGAGAACACTGCTGTTATCGCTTCCATGTCCGCTGCTGTACCGCTGCGGCCGCCGCGGAGCAGTGATCTTGCTGTACGGGGAGGGCAGTGTGAGGGCGGTGGGCTTGTCATCACTGAGGTTTACCCCACTGTCGTTGCCACTGTCTGAGTCTGCCGAGCCCCTGAAGTGCTTCCCAGGGCCTCCTGAAGCCAGCTCGCTGACCCGACTATTGGCCGCTCGGATGGCTTGCTTTGTGCCCATGATGGTGCCCCTTCCTGGCTTGCTGTTGACCCCGGTGAAAGAACGAGGTCCCAACTTCCCCGTGGGAGGCAGGCCGGTGTTGCGTGCGGCTGGAGCAACCAGAGATTTGGTAGAAGAACTCAAGGCCTTAGAACTACTTGAAGATATTGAGCGGGTCTTACTCCCACTGACACCCATAGTTTTGGGGTTGACACAGCCTTTCAACATCCCTGCTTTTCCTGGGGTCCCTGGCACGACACAAGGAGGCGGAGAAATTGCAGTGGGCGTTGAGGCAGCAGTCGGGGCCCCAAGTCTTGGCACTGACCTACTGGATTTTCCATTACTGCCCAGACTTGCCCCACTATTTTCTCTATATAATCCTGGCTTGGATCCCACAGAACTCAAGCTGTCACATCTCTCTAGGGATGTCTGACTCCCATACCACTGTCCAGTGTCCCCTTTGCCTCCTCTTGTCTTAAGACTGGATGTTGCTTTGCCTGAGCTGCAGTCCACTTTTAGGCTGGATGTTTTGTGGCTGCCGGAATTACTTCTGAGCCGCATCTCAAGCTCATCTTCTGATGAAGCTGTTCTTGGTGCTGGGGACTTTCCTCCATCGATACCTGCTGACTTTAAGGCACTTGGGGGCAACAAGATCCGATTTTTCTGATCTAGGCTGGATTTACGGACGGGTGGAGCAGGAGGAGAGCTGCCACCAGGCTTTGGTAGCATACTACCTTTCTGTCCATTTGTCTTTTTCCCCAACGAAGAAAACTTCAGACCAACAGCTGCAGCCATGACATCTTGGGTCCCCCGGGAATCAGAAGAGTTATGGATAACAGGGACAGTGCCCAGAGTGGTTGCCCCACGTCGAAGCTGTGGCATTTTACTCAGAGTCTCTGTTTTCTTGCTACTAGATTTCTCACAGCCATCCACCACCCTTTGGGATGAGGTAGACACAAGTGTCTTAGGCAGTCGAGGTACACTGTTGCTGTTCATATCTGGCTTCCTGGAGGGCATGTTGCTTGTGGCATTCCTAGAGAACTTCCCTGCAGAACTGGAGTCACTGGCTCGAGAGTCTGACGGATTATCGATGCGTAGCCAGGGGTCTTCTTGCTTGCCTTCCTGCCTCTGCAGTTCACGACTACTGCTGCTCTGGAGAGCAGATGAGGTAGGTTTAATTTTTTTGGGAAGACTGGAGTGAACTCCTTGAGGGATCTGCGATGGCTGCGAACTGTTAAGAGTATTCGCTTTTGTCTCCTTAGAAATTCTTGTGGCCACTTTTATGGACTCCGGCGATGAAGGACACCTTGTTATACTCAGCGAGAGTTTGCTGGATGTCACACTGTCACTGTCCATCTCAGAGAAGCAAAAGCCACTGTCATTCAAGGAGCTCTTGACATCCTGAGGGGTAAATGGCTCCTTGTGGAACATGCCAAGGGAATCCAAATAGAAGGAACCCTCTGGACCAATGTGCTTAGGCTGCTGCAAAAACCTATCTGCAGAAGAAGTGCCTTCGCTCTCAAGTGTACCCACACTCACTTCGGTGAGCCAGGAACTGATGGAAGAACACCTACTTCCAGGGCAGTCAAACACTTCCTCTGGCACTATGTCAGTGTTTATACCGGATGCACCTTCCTGGGACATGTAAGCATCAAACTCATCATTGATGCTGCTGATGATGCTAACTGGCCGAGAGCCAGAAGCCAAGGCTTGGAGGGAGCAGTCACTGTTGAAGCTAATGATGCTTGAGGGCCTCCCATTGTCTATGATACTGCCTATGGATAGTTCCTCCACCACAGTGAACACCAGCTCATCCTCTCCATTGAGCTCCACGGGCTGCTGCAGGGTGACTGTAGTCCTCAAGATATCCCTGTCGAAGCATCTTCCCCTAAAGGTAGAGCGCAGGTGGCTCACCTCCATAGGGGACCTACTCATGGGGTTGGGTCTTCCAAGGACCGGGGAGCTCCCAGGCTCCCTTTGCTTCAGTGCTTGGTGACTCATTCCTACTGGTGGCATCCTCATTGCAGAGCTTCCCTCTGACTCAGGATAAAGTGTCCTAGGCTCTCTCTGTTGGGGAGGAGGAGGTGCGGGTTTGGGGAGGGACCTCCTGTTGACATAGACCTTCTCCCGCACCACCGGTTCAGAGTCCTGAGACATGGTGCTACCATACTTAGATGTGACTTCTCGTCCATCTGACGTGAGCACCTTCTCCCCATCCGCACTTGTTCGACTCAGACTTTCCACAACACCCCCATCAGAAGCAGATGTGGACCACTTGGAATGTTCTGCTGTGGACTTGAATGGAGGGCTGCAAGTCAGATTAGCTGATGTACACTGAGGAGGCTGCCTAGGTGAGTTGTCCTCCGGGTAGGAGGTCTTAGCAGGAGTTCCTGGAGGCACTGCAGCATTGTCTTTAGCTTTAGCGGCTCCATTGTCCAACTTGGGCTCAGTCTGAGAGCCCTTGCCTTCCGCAGGGAAAGCAGTTGGCTCTTCACTGCCGTCAATACACTCCAGACGCTCCTGAAGCTCTGCAAATGTGTTGCATTTGAAGTGGTCCCGGTCCACAGGACCGTCCTTGGTACGCTTCCTATTGAGGGAGGGGATGATAGGCACAAATGCGGGTGGACCTTCATTGTCGCTGAGCTCGCGGTCCGAGAGAGCGGCTCCCCCAGGTCCCACATAGATGACAGTATCACAGGACTGCTCGCTGCTAGAGGAGTAGTCCGGGTCGCTGACTAGGACTGGTAGGTCTGGGTCCAGTGCAACCGTTCTGGGATGAAAGGGTCTCAGGTGGGGCGGCCGGCGGATCCTGCCTTCCTCACAGGAGCTCTCCCCACCGGAGGAGCTCGACGCATACTGAAAACATTACAGAGACAGTACGGTTAAACATTTTTCGAAGCAGACATCTAGTTTTACCACTGGGCCTCGTTACATCCAAAATTGCTTTAATTCATGACTCTGAGCCCTGTCACTAATCACTGAATTATTTAATGACAAATCTGCACTCAGGACACAGTTAACCTGAGGGTAAATATCAATGGTGTCTTTAACATGTCGATATGGTAAAGGTGAAAAGTGCACACCAATGGGGAACCACAAAAGCACTAGTCAATATTACAACACCACCACCAAGCTGTGTGTTACGACTGTGTCCCAGCCAGCATTATAAATATGTGCTGTCTTTCTGGCTCGTTATTCTGAAAGTATATTTCCTTAATCTAAGTACATTCATTACCCACCTCCCAAGGCACACATATTGATTACACAGTGTAGATAAACAAGAAAAACTAACTCTGAATCATTGCTATAACTGCCGTTCATTAACAGAGATGCTGATTAATTTTATAGATCTTAAAGGTTCCTGTGCTGGGGACGTTTCACCACCCCGACCATTTATCTAGTCAAAAAAGGCAGTGATGGAGAATCAGGCATCCATCTGCAGCAGAACAGCGAGCCCCAATGAGCAGCAAACGTGGCTGACCTTGGCCTTCTTCTTCCGCATGCGGTGGATGCGCGAGGCCAGCTGCAGGGTGGTGAGCGACTCGCTGTATTGCGCCGGCGAGTCAGAGATGTGTGCGATCATGGTGGTGCGGCAGTTGATGTTGCCCAGCGACTCCCTCAGCAACATTGTCAGCTTGCTGTCCCTGCGCAGCAAAGCCAGACAGCTCAAGCTGGTGCTAACATCCAGCTTCCCCGGGACTAACCATGACATGACAAGAAGGCTTTCACAGTCAAAATCAGAGCCTCACTTATGCAAGTCTGTGCTCATATTAATACATTTTCACACGGCTGTTTACCTCTGGCAGAATGGTTAGTCTTAACTATACAATCTAAACTAGTGCTTCCCAAACAGGTCTTGAGGGACTCGCAGACAATCCATGTGTTTGCTCTTTCACAGTTCCCGGTAGGGAGAAAAAATGTGGACTACCTGGCAGAGACCATGGAGGGAACAAATACATGGGCCGTCTGTGAGTTCTCAAGGACCAGATTTGGAAACTGTAAACACGGTGATTTACGTGCAGTTCTCCTGAGAGCAGTAACGAGTAAGATCTCCCAGTTCCATTCCCGCTCCACTCCTTCCCCGCTGATCCTATCTTGAACTTCCACACAACCCTCACTACCCCCTTATCTCCCCCTCTTCTGCTGCATCTTCCTTCTTCCAGTGCCACAGTCCCGTTCTCCTCTCCATTATCGATAGCGCTTCTCCCGTATTTCCCGGATTTCACAGCTCATCCTCCAGTTTTCACCAGATAAAATGAGCCGCGGCGATTTACCCGCAAGCAAGCCATGAGGGTTACTCATGGGCAGCAGAGCCTGTGCAGTTGTAAAGCTGTCAGAGTGTGTACATCTGCAAACGCCCTGCCCCCCATCCCTCACTCAGTTATTTTCGGACCGAGGAAGGATGGCAGCGTGGCACCTCACCTGTAAGGGACGTGCTTAGCCCCGTTAGCCAGGGCCAGAATGACGTTGCCAAGGGCATTAAGTGACAGGCACAGTCCACCACCTCCATCCCTGCTCTTGCTCAGGATCTTCTCGCAGCTACCCAGGTCAATGAGATGCAGGCGACTCCGGCCTCCAGACACTAGTGGGGGGAGCAAAGAGTGGTGGTGAGCTTTCATCTCAGGACACACACGATTGCTTCTTCCTCCTGGTGCCTCTAGTAATCTGGCCAGGAGAAGCCAGACCACTGGCTGACGTTGCCATCTGGTTTATTCATGACTAAGATGTGGTTGGTTTTCAAATCCCTGGTTTAAAGATAAATCTATGCAGGTCCAGATACCAGACGCTTTATGCAAACTCACGGTTGTCAAACACACCAATACTACGATGATGTCAGACTGGACACTGGGCTCTGATACTGACATTATGCTATACGTGGTGCTGGCACCCTTGCTTGGGAGAATCAGGCGATAGGTCACTACAGTGTGAACGTCTGCCTGTCACAGATGCTTTACACCCACGGCAGTGACCTCCGGACGTCAGCAGAAACAGCAGCGTTGGTGTCCAGAATCCAGACTCAGCACTGCAATAAAAACTAGCCTCACACCTTTGACAGTAGCATTGGGGCATAAACGTTCCTGAGAAGGCACGTCACACCTCATTACCTGCTCTGATTTATTTTCATGTTAGGAAGCATCCGCTCTGCACAGCTGCTGCCACAGTAAAGCATTGGCAATAGGCCTCACGTAAGAGGGCCCTCAACGTCACATGTGCTGATCAAACGAAAATTTCCCTGCTCATTAATATTCCTGTTAAGGTTTTAGCAATCAGTTCAGGCAATGCTCATTAATGCAGCTTTTATTCGGCAGTGTGGGAAGCTCAATCTGAGCCGGCTTAATCCCTTCACCCACCCGACGACGATGTCCGAGCAAATAAATGAGGGTGAGGCCATCACACCGTCACGAGATACGGTGAGGAGCTGAGCTGGCTGAGGCCGGGAGGCTGGCCACATGCAGTCTGGCACATTCTACAAGGACTTAACTTTCCCACGAGGGGGTCCTTTCACGGGCGGCGAAGAGGCAAGGAAAAGGGGGTAAAAAAAATCCCGGGAAGTGAAGCCATTTGTTAAAGGGACAAAGGGCAGAAAGGGTGGAGGAAGTCAGTTCAAAATGGGACGGAATCCAGGAACGTTTGGGTTCATCTGAAATGGGCCTGCCTGCATTCTTGGCGTGTTACAGGAAGCGAGGGGAGGGACACCGGCTCAGGTCACAACTGACAAAAGTGACTGCAGGTTACAGCAAGTGACTGATGGACAGACAGGCTGGGCTACTCACTTCCCCCTTTCCCACTCTTCTCCATGCGGTACTGGTAGATGTGCAGCGTAAAGAGCATGTGCGAGTTGCGGCGGTCCTCCTCGTCGCAGTCAGGCCGGCTGGTGCTGCGCGCGGCGATGGCTGCATCCAGGAAGAGGGCAGCCTTCTCGGCAGTGGGAGCACGGAGCTCACTCTGGTTCTGGAGCTGAGTGGAGTCGGGGGTGCAAGGGGTTACATTTTAGGGAGGAGGGAACGTGAGAGCAAGAAGCCAGCTAATTGGACCCAGGCATACATTTCCTGCCTATCAGACTGAATCTCCTGGGCAATCATAGGACTAGATATGCACACTGAGGGAGGGGATTA
>JAODJX010000027.1:15760397-15774943 GCA_026776945.1 Isichthys henryi
TGTCTGTTTCATTTTGTTTTCCTTTGTGTGCTCCTCCTCTGTGTTGTTTTCTTCGGTCTTCCTGTGTGTGCTCCTCCTTTTGTCTGTTTCATTTTGTTTTCCTTTGTGTGCTCCTCCTCTGTGTTGTTTTCTTCGGTCTTCCTGTATGTACTCATCCTTCCTTATGTTTTCCTGTATGTGCTCCTCTATCGTATCGTTTCATTTGGTTTTCCAGTGTGTGCACCTCCTTCATTTTGTTTCATTAGGTTTTCTTTTGTGTGCCTCTCCTTTGTTTTGCTTTGTTTCCTGTGTTTGATTCTCCATCCTTGTTTATTTGTTTTGTTGTTTATGTGCTTGTATTTTTGTTTGGTTTTCCAGTGCTAGGGATTCAGCAGCAGTAAATCTGGCAGCAGGCTTCCCCAAGGCCAGTCCTGCCCCTGAGCTAACAGTATAGCAGGTACGGCCAGTGTGGAGGCAGGCCTCAGAGACGCCGTTGTACAGGGCCTCTATGTTTACATAAGGCCTTATCAGGCCTCTGGGCTCCCGGTTCCTCCCCTAGTGCTTTGGCGTGGGCGTCCCTGCAGGCCATCTGTTACAGTGCTGTTCCCGCTTCCCCAGTCCCGGTGAACTCAGAGCCAGGCCTTTCAGCTGAAAGGTTTTACACGCTCACACTGGGGGGGGGGAGTCCTCCTGCCAAAGAAAACCACTCGCTATAAACACAGACCCACAAAGCACTCCTCCCCTTCCAGGCTCTTCAAAACAAAAACTGCTACGGCATCGACTCTATGTACCCCCACTCCGTGCCCCCACTCCATGCGCTGTCTGAAGGCCCCACCTTATTTGCTTTAGACCTGTTATGTTTCGGGACTAAATACTAACCAGCAGAAGCGGCTGGCTCAGTTTAACCTAGTGCTATAACCATATACAGCGCACTGCTTATTAAATTTAACTTAATTACTTATCCAAGCATGATCAGTGATTCTCTGATTGCTTGTTTGACTTTGGTGTGGCAGAGCAGCTTTTGGGCATTGTAGTCAAACACAGGTGTGGGAAGGTTCCAGAGAAACATAAGCGCATGTTTGTCTTGGAGGGAATCCAGCTCTTTAAATAAAATCTAGGGTTTTTCGGCTTTTTTCGATGTGGTATTATTTTGGTCTGTTTCAGGACTCTCTGGCTGACGGACCAGCTGTCGGATCGGTCAGAGCACGTAGACGTGGGCCAGAAAGCTTGGCGGCCTCTACTCCTTCGCTGTCTCCATCCAGACACGTGCCGCACCCAGCCTGTCTGTTCCACGTCTCTCAGCTTCTTGTTGATTTACCGCCGGTTCTTTTAGCTGTATGATGAGAACAGGTGCTTCTCTTGTTCTTTCCCCAGGATCAACACCTCGTATTTTAACGCTAACGGAAGGTTTTGCACTTGCATTGACAGGGTCAGTTGTGACACAAAGAGGATTAGTGCTCGAAGGCCTAGCATGGAGAATATGGAACAAAGGTTCACCTTCGCGGCCTTCTGATCACTTATAACATCGAAAATACGCAAAAAATGCAAGGCTGTCATTGTGTCTGATGCACACGTTTTCTGCTCCTAGTCACAAATATCTTCTGAGCCCCTTTCCAGAGATAAAGAGGAGAGCCCCATGCTCTGAAGTCTTGTTTCATAATGCTCAGGAATTCTACAGACTGAAAAGTTGTTTATAGATATATCCCCCCCCCCCCCCAGAATGTAGTAAACAAGCCATGCCAGCATTGGGCCTTTGGATTACAATCGCACTCCACAAGTTGGCGTGAGGGAAAGACTTTCAGGTGCCGGTGATGCCAGGAGAACTGGGCATCTCAGCTGCCAGCTTGTCCTAGGAAGCCCCCCCCCTGTACATGGTATGGGTGCTGGTTTCCTCAGCGACTCCCCGGCCTGTTGTGTCCCGAGACAGCTTATGCCAGAACATACAGCCAGAGACCCGGGGCACCAGCGTGGCACTAGCGTGCGGAAACCAGGGTGCCATCTGGGTCTGCTCATTCCCGTAACATCTCCACATGGTCTAGCGTGATTTTTTAAAATCCCGGATCCCTTTGTTAACACGCGGATTAACACTACAGCCCCCTTGTCGGTGATCTAAAATCTAGGTTTCTGATACTCCTGCAGGTCATTAACTGGATTTATTCGCCACGCGGCACGTAATCTCTGTAAACAGCAACATAAACCCATCAAAATCTGGTGGAAATAATCCACAGCAGCCCCTTGGTATCTGCCAAGGAGGACACAGATAAAGGCAGCACGATTTCATGCCAAATCAAACAATGTTATTTTTACCAGCAGCAATTATGTGTACGAGGTATTATCAGACACTCCCCATCTGGACAAAAATAGCCCACGATGAAGGTCGGCAACAGGATTAAAGCGGGAAACCACAGACCCAGGTCCGGGGTGGTCGGGACCTTCTCGTCATCCTCGCGGCACACTGGCAGCTCCGCTTCGGCGGCCGTTGACACGGCCGTTTTCCCACATTTGCTGCCGTAATCGTATCGGACTGTTTTTTTCACTGTACAAACATTGCCCGCTCACAACAGCTATCCAAATAATCAAAAAGAAATCGAGACCATATTTCGTATATATAAGAACTCGTTTCACGGCTCATGTAATATTTATTGAACAAACAACGTAAACACTTATGTTCTATCTAAAGAAGGAATACACAGGCAAATTAAACTCAGTGTTGGCTCTTAATAAACAGGTTTTAACAGAATTAAAGGACAACAGCACTGCATTCCGCAGGACTCTCGTATAGCCCTGTGCCTCTGATACTGTCTCTGTCTGATGAGACTTATGTTTGTCTACAACCATTACCAGGCCTGACAGACAGCACCATGAATACATTAATAATCATCATGCAGTAAGGTGACCACCTATTCCATGTCAGAAGGGATGCTATGAGCCAAGAGAAGGTTTGCAAACTACCACTTCAATCAAAAAGACCTGGTCTTCACTTTAGCACTGAGATCTTGCTGCGTGCTGATTGGTCAGTCTCCTGTAATCATGCATGTGACATTATTAATGTTAATGTGAAACAGCTGGGTGAGTCTTTCAGTCAAGGAAATGAACAAGTACAAGAAGAACTGAACTAACTATACAAGGAGCCTTTCAGTCTTACAATAGTTTGTAAAACCTGAAGTAGTTCATAGTGCCCCCCCCCCCCCACGGATTAGGTGTCAGAAGGCAGGTTTAACAGAGCTAGATATGTGGCATCTAACAGCACAACAGAGGACAATTTCAACAATCTCACCATAAGGCTCATGTCAGATGCCCTTAACACAGTGTCACAGCTGCAGTGTAATAGAGGATCTAGCATGCTGCAGTGTTGCAGTGCAGGTGAAAGTACAGGGTAAGTACAGTTGCTCATAGCCTGGGGCAATTTTTAGCCTGTCTACCATTAAATCATCTGCTGATTCCTGTTGCACGAATTACAGAGCAGTTGACTGCCAATGTAAGGCGATACCCCCCCTCCCCACACACACACACACACGCAGGCAGTTTTAAGAAAGCAGCCCGAGTTGTGGCTTTATGCTGCAGGGATGGGGCAATCACTGTCACACGAGGACAGGCTCCCTCCTGGCACGATTAACTCCCAGAGAAGCCTGTCAGACTGCTTCAGCCAGGTATGGTCGACAGTCCCATTCATCACCTGCTTCTGAAATCCCCTTCGACGGGTAATCATTGGACTACATTTAAAAAAAAAAATGTCATGCATCCCCCTCTACTATGAGTGACCACAAGCAACCCCAACCCAGTGTTCAGTGTTGACGCGGGAGTTGAACTAAATCACACGTGTGAAATTGGGTAAGTAATGCGCAATACATCAACGTCACCGCTATCGATCAAAATGCGTTGCTCTAATGTGCACGGGAAACTTTATAATTGCTCAACTAATTGAGATTTACAAACCTTTAGTGACCCGGGGTCGGCTAAGGAGAGAGCTTGTCTTTTCAGTTCCGTGACTTTCAGCTGACATTGCTTGCACAAGCTGCCCTTCCCTCCTCTTCTCTCGAACTGGCCGGACTCCGACACGGTGACAGCGCCGGCGCCCTCCGGGGGCGGTCGTCTGCTGCACTGGGCTCCCTCCGCCGAAGGCAGCCTCTTCCGTGGACCGAGCTCCAAAGCGAACGGGGACTCTCTGCTAGGACAGCCATCAACCTTAGTAAGAGAAAAGGGGGGAAGAGTGAACCGATAGCGCTGTAATGGGACGCATTAATGTCTAATTTAAACGGTGGAACAGATAGATGAAGTGACATATTTGCGGGTGTAAAGCATGCAACGCTACAGACATATATGTTAAATCCTGTTGTAATCATCTCTGTGCAGGTATAGTTTGGTGTTGGTGAGCTTCACGGTGCGCGCTGAACTTTCTCACCGAGTCCTGCAATCTGCCTTAAACGTGTCGCTTACTGAAATCATGCACTTACAGTGAACCTGCGATGATCGAGGTCCCGTCCACGAGAAACACTCGTCCTGTCCGCTCTGGACATCACAGCGGGCAGCTTGGTCACACGTCGATTGTCCGCGTTTATTTGGGGATTTTACCTTCAAGCCGCTTAGAAGACGCGCACTGATTAATGCATTACTATGTAAACGGTTTTTATTTCGCTTTCGCGGTCTGACCGGGCGAAGCAGTCCGCGATCAGTGGGATTGAAACCTGAGATTCCCCTCGGCAGACTTTGCGCTGGCTCAGACCCATGTCGGATAAGAGGAAAGTAAAGTTTGAACTTGGAGTTTGTGCGGTGCGCACTATTCTAGTCAAAGGAATGGGTGGAGCTTTCCAATCGAGCATTACAGGACAATACTGTTCAGGTCATGTGTTGTACTCAGAATAAAGGTAAACTACATTTAATCCCCTGCACCACTCTGATTTGGATTCTGTATTTGTATTTGACCTGTATTTAATTAGTACCGAATTGCTTAACCACACATTAGCCACTCAGTCAGGCGTGTCTGGGAAAAAGCACATACGTTAAAACACGAATGTAATTGCATGCATTTTAATGCAATATGTTGCGCGCTTGCACCTCAAGCATGCTTCGGAAACGTATGAACCCGAAATCCTTCCCGATCGGCGTCAAGCGCCGTGCGCGATGCCGAAAAAGGCTTCGCCACCTGTTAAGATGTTAATACTGGTTGTGTTTTTCTGCGGCGAGATTGGGGCGGATCCCCTGCAGTGAAAGCCAGGGGTGCGCGCAGCACAATGCGGGATCGGCAACCGTGGGTGCAGCTGGCACAAACCGAGTCAGTGCTGTGTGATGGTGGAAGCGCGTATGAAAAAGCCTGCGGGTTAAAGCTGGCCAACTAAAATGCATTTCACTTCATGATGTTAACTTGATTAGGCCTACATGCTTAAAGTTACATTAAAATGTTAAGCGGTGATATAGAAAACAGACGACAGTGTTTGATTCCCCACCCTCATTCAAACAAGCGTTTCCTTGCTCAGTTTATATTGTCGGCGAAGAGATTGATTGTAACTCCGCCACACCCGCAGTTTTGGGTATATAGACTCCTCAGTTTATCGACAGTTTTCGCCGAATGGTCAGAAACCTCAGGAGCACAATAAACAGAGTCAGAGAAAGAGTTGGAAAACCATCCGGCAAACACGTAAATACGATCGCCACAAAAAAGCAAGAGCAACTGTTTCGCGTCTGCCTGTTACACATCGCGCCCAAAATACATAAGATGACTCCGCCGAACTTCTAAACGCTGCAATATAAGGTCTTGGCGTTGCGGCGCCTCGGCTGGAACTAAAATCGCGGTTAGCGACCGAAATGTTTCGTTCTTGTTACTCTGGTGCCACCTTCTGGTAAATTTGCAGAATGCACAGCGTTTGCTCGGGATGAAAAATGTCGGCTAAGTTTAAATATTTAATTATACCGATTTTAAATATTTAATGTAGGTGATGTAAGAAATAACAGACATAATCTTTGGTATTACAATATAAATTGGATTTCATTTTTCCTTCGGCTAACCTAATTTTGTCTACGCAGCTGGTTAGAGATTACGCGTCATGGCGCAACTGGTAACGAATTACGCTTAAAGTGTTACAATAAAACCAGCTGTAAAAAGCAGGTCCCGTATTTGGGTTTTTTATTGATTATGCCACGCAGAATGTACGCTTACGCATCGTTGTAACTATTTAATATATCAAGCTAATATTTTTGTGTCCGGCATTGTAGACTGGGTCTTAAACATTTTAACCTCAATAAGAGGGTCACCCGAAGAACTTGGAAAATATTACAGAATAAACGTATTGAAATTAAAACGCTCAACATAGGCTTGGTGCCTATGGGGGGCATCCACACATCATCTGCTTCGGGGGACACCAAAAAACTGCAATCCCGCACTCCGCGCAGAAATTTTGATGACAAGCATCAAGTCATTTATTTTGTTCGCATGTCCCCGCCCGAAACATCTCAAGTCGCATCTTCATCAAGTTTTAAAACGTATGAGATGGTTTTCTACAGGCGTTCTTACGCCTGCCCTGCTCACACTAATCAGCATATTTCATATTACTTCTGTGTGAAACATTATATAACGTAACGTAATCCTTAATGACCGCCATTGAGCCAAAATTACAATGGGCAGGTTTCCCCCCTACATTTTATAGCAATTTCCCGTTATAAGTATTTATTATTCGACTGTGTTGTTCATTTATATGTAGCACAGCGTCCATCGTTATACGGCGATTCACTATGTTTTATGATCCGTTAGAAGACTGTAACTGACGTGGATCTTCTCAGAAATCTTCATCTCAGAATTTTTACATTGCGGCTACGGATTAAGTGCTTCCCTCACTTTAAAGACGGCTCGTTTGGGGTGGGGTTCTCTCATAGTCCGGTACATTGGCTCCTATTCTATTACAGGTGTCATATTTTACAAATGAACGAGTATTCCACAAAATTCAACCTTACCCGAGTTCCCTCATCACATCTTATCGGACACACAAGGCACCGTCCGTAGTGAACTGGATCGGCCAAAAAGATCACAGACTCGGCAACATGTGCGCTGTTCGTGGTCCTGAAACTTCGGTCTATCTATGTATATCACCAACATACATGTGTGATGTTGGCTCATTGATGATTTTGGCATCATACACGACTTTCTACTCATTGGTGGTACCGCACAATATTCATAGAGTGTGCAGATCCGTTAACATTTTGGTAAAAAGTTTCTCGTTGCTGTGTCATTAAAAGTTAGCCTATTTTTAATCTGTGGTTACACCTGGTAACTTACCTTTGCTTTACGTCTAAGTAGATGGCTTGTAAATCCAAAAATGATATCGGAGTCCACAAAAAACGTCCCCAAGTCTATCAAAGTGGGCTTCGGTTTACCAGCCCCAGGAGTACCAGCAGAGTTCTGCAAAGCCATCGTGGAAATGCACACACAACCCCGCGCTTTTGTGAAGTTTCATATATTCCTTCTCAGCAGACGATATCGTTTGTATGTCCACCACATATCGTTCGAGATACAATCCAAATGTACTCCTTTCACCGGACTCAAAATGGGCCGAAGACCCGCCAAGGCAATCTATTTTTGGAAGCTGCTTTCCCGTACCGAACTGTCCAACCAGCCATGGAACCCATGCAATCCATGAGTAAATCCTGTCGTACTAAACCGTGCCACTTATACTATCTTTCCTCTGACTTACGGTCACGCTTCGTCCTTCGCTGGTCTCACAATAAAACCACAGGAACCCACCGTGGACCACCATTAGTCGCTGTCCCTCCCCCGTCCGTCCACTCGCTCGCTCTGTCGTGTACTCTCACTCCCACAGCCTGTCAATCGCCACCATTTACTCCATGATAGAAGCTCCATACGTTTCCTGCCTCGTGTCCTGGCCAGTCCCAACCGCTGGTGCTTATTCTTGCGTGAATGAAAAGCTGATTTTAAGAATGGCGTCCGTGGTCATGCACAATACCCTGCAAAATCATGACAGCTTTTAGATCTGCACAGAAAATAAATAATATTGTGCCATGGACAAAATAATCGTTAACTACAGTTAATGCGAAATAGCCAACAGCCATATTGCAAGCACATGATATTTTTCATAAAGCGAAATTAGGAGTATGGCGTTGGCTTCGCTCTGTCCCAGAGTTGACACCTCGCCGCACGGATCTGTCGCCAGCCGAGCCCCGTAATCGCGGTCTGACTGTGGAGATGCTGCGGAGGACCGGGCGACTGACGCGCCGGGAGAGATGTGCAGACACACCACCCATTCTGGACAGAAACAAGATGATTTAAGAAGCATAAACCAATCTGAAGTATTGCGACTGCCAAATGCCCCTCTGTGCCAGGAAAATAACGCATCTTTAGACCACATGTTTCTTTAAGTCCTTTTAATATTATTACATAAATTCAAATTCTGAAAACGGGAATATTATCCACAGAGCACGGCGTCAAAAGTTGGGTATGTGCGTATTATAGTGAGGTAGGGAACAGCGAACAAGTGTCGTGCACTAAAGACGCCGTAAGCGTTTCTTAAGATTGCAAATAGAGTATAGATCTCCTTTGCGCCATACAGTCCTACATGCTGGCAACTAGAATATAAAAGGTTTGCCTTTTCCACGAGCCAAGAAGTCCTACATGTGCTGCACGTGGAAGGAAAATGCACTTTTTCGCAAGTGTGCACAGGTCGACTCGTGAATATAACACAAGCATTCAGCTCCTTTGATTTCGGGGGGCTTCGCATATTGATTTAACAGTTCGGTTTTGTTCACGCTATGTTGGTTTGGTCAACTGATGTCTATATGACTGCTGACGCGATTATTTTATCGCACAGCTGTGATTTTGAAAAATGACCGCAGCCGCACGAGAATTCCCAATGCTGTTATACAGTATTGCACTATTATATTATATACTAGACTATTATCTTTTATTGTTGTTAGACATAATAAATTGATCAGTATAACCAAATACACACTTACATGTGTACTGGATGTGGGTCGTTATAGGTCAATCAATAACAAAAAAAAAAAAAAAAAGATTAAAAAAAATCAAGCAACTCTGGAAATAAAGGACATAAAATAACTAGGGAGACGCAATAGGTTGATCCATCTGATGCATTCAACTAGTTGACGTCTTAATCTCTCATTTGAAGCTTGAAGCCAAGGGCTTACATCTATACTAAGGCGTCTATTTCGAAGACAAATGTTAACTGCATAGATTTATGCTGCGTGTTTAAAGCGTCATGAATCACGTATCGCTAAGAATTTCGCAGTGTGGTGTGTATGTGTGCGAACGTAGTTTGCGGCCGTTAATATATCATTTGGTGCTCCTGCCCCAGACATCCATCTACTGTGGAGAAAAGCAACACGCAGTGCCTGGGACAATTCACAGTAATCATATCGCACGTCGTTTGTACCAGGGAACTGCCTGGATATCGAGGGGTCGTTTTGTAGTAGCCTACATATGGATAAATCATAACGTTTATGGATTAGTCTATAACAGAGTAATGGACGGACACGGGAGGATTGCTAAACTTTTTTATACAGCCTACCTACAGGGGTTAGTACATATAAGTAACTGATTGCCAGTTTCAAATAGCCATAATGCTTAAAACACACTTCCTATCCTTCAAGGTAACCTTTTGTTTAGGCCCACCTTGGAAAAATCAAGAGGTTCAAACAGAATCGGCGCAGTTCATCATTAGACCTACTAATTTACTCACGTGGGTTGCTTTTTTCTTTAAGGCTGGGCGCTGATTTATAGTTATAAAAACCACAGCTGTTCCGTCGATAAACCCGGAATGTAAGAAAACGTTTTACGGTTGCACGGCAATTTTTTGTCTTACAGAGAGTAAAACACCCACGAGTCCCCTTGAACACAAAGCTTAATAGAGTAGATAAAGTCAGTTATTCTTGAGCGCATTGAAAGCGAAACTCACACATTAAGCGCTTGTCTCTTAATAAAAATCTTATCTCCTGGACACAGAGGACCTCATTCAAGATAAGCAGGCAGTCATTATCCCCATAATAAACTAATTTCTGTCAAGCGAGCCGTAAAGATATCGTTTTCTTAACAGGTTTTGCAGGTTCGGTCCCTTTGATTGTTTACACTTGGGTTTTAAAATGCGTATTATCTCTCGTTAATGTCTGAACAGAACACATTTTGATTCACACAGAACCCACAAGAGGCGCCCGTACACAAGGTGGAGATTCTAATATTTCTCTTTGCTTAGGTGAACTGCCCCCCCCCCCCATGATGGTTTAGTGTCATGCTGAATGCTTTATTTCCCATTGGCCTTTGGCCCTGGCGTCCACAAGCAGGAGTCTACACTATGTCTCGAATAGGAAAATTGAATGTGGTTGTAAAATTTAACTGCAATCTTTTGAAATTCAGATTCATTTGATTAAATGAACATCAAAATGACAAGATGGGCAGGATTCATTTTCTTTGTTTCGACGACAGAGCTCAGTGAAATCCTCTCTCCAACCATACTTACTGTCCAGTGTTCGTTTCTTCTGATTGTCACGAAGAAAGGACGGCTCGGTGTTTTTATTGTGCAGGCATATGTGTGAAATTTAATCATCAATTTAAAATGATCCAGAAGGCAAGGATTTCGAGATCATTGCAAAAGGTATTCCCTCTGGAACTTATATAGGCCTCTTTCTCTCAACTGGCGTGGTTGCACTCACCTGTACACACACACACACACACACACAGACGGAAACAATCCTCGCACTAACAAGCATTCCACTAGTCGATGAACCACATTACAGTTTTGATTTGCAGGATTGACAAGGGCTGCAGAGCCGATAATTACAATCCGTCGTAAAGATGATTTACCACGTGCACCCCAGAACGCTGATGAAATTCACAGGATTCGGTCTCGAGGGACTGCATGCATCTGCTGCCTATTGTGCATGCACGGAAAAGACCCCGTCTTATCATTAATCGCACAGAGATCCTTTGCTCAACTTGATACCCTTCGCCAGTGGGGTAATATAAGAAGTGTTTATCAAATTGGGCGGGTCTCCGTACGACCAGACCAAGCTGAAAGAATGCAGCGCCCAGTCCATCTTACCTACATGACGGATGAAGAAAAAAATTGCCTTGTCTTTAATGAATAATTTATTTAAACAACAAAGCTGGTGTTATTAACGGTGAGTGATGAGGTCTTTGGTGTCTGAAAAAGCAAATCCCTGGCGGTGCTCAGACTTAAAAGTGCAAATATACGATATAGATTAATCTGTTATAAAACATGAACGATTTATTTCGTTAACTGCCTGGAAAAAAATGTGAAGCAGCCAACGTCTTACTTGGCAATTTGTTTTAAAAACATTCACTCGTTTAAACAACGGGTAAAATAAACGACTTCCGTTAATTTGCGTTCATTAATTTCGCATGTTCCAGGAAAAAAAGCGCAAAAGAGTGAGGTTTCTAATGTTGTTTTCCAAAAGTTATATTCGCAAGTGACATTTAGCGGTAGAAACTAATGTGCAGAGAAGGCCTGGTGACGAAGGGCAGTTAGATGGAGCTGTTCATGGCCGCCAACCTCCAGATGTATGTGGAAGTCGTTCGATTTCCACCCCGTTTTGCAATTCATGAATAGCCACCCCACACCTCACCCCTTTACTCCCAGTTTATGTCTGGTAGTTTTAATCCTCACGTAATCCTAGCGATTCAACACACTGATCACTCTATCCCACTTATCCGCGAAGTTTTCGCTGCTGTCCCCTGCCCACAACTATAACTGCATTGGTGAAATACACGACACGTGTATATATAGTGACGCCGTTATTTTTTATTTATTTCTAGTTCGTTTGATGCAAGTGTTTTGTAATAATGAATAACATTGAAGAAGATACATGGATTAGTATACCCGCGTATCATTGCAATTGTTATGTAATAGTACAGCTGGGGGGGGGGCGGGGGGGTGGAGTAGGCACAGGCTTGCTCACCTTGGATCCGTCATTAGAGAACTGCAAAAGCACGAGCCAAGGGCAAATACAAAACTGGGTAAAAAGGGGCAAATTAAATTAAAATATTTCAGACGCATCAGCACCAAGGACAGCATAGTCCACTGACCTGCAACAATTCATCCATTTTCTGTAACCGCTTGTCTTATTCAGGGTAGCGGGACCCTGAGCTTATCCTGGAGGCTACGGGCGCAAAGCAGGGAACAACCCAGGACGGAAGACAACCCCATCGCAGGGCACACTCACTCACCATTTACTCGCAAGTGCACACTTACGGACAACCTGGCAACTCCAATCAGCCTCTGTTAGTTCATATTTACACATAGACACAGCCTGCCATTTAATGGTAAATGGTAAACTTAATGAAAGCCTGTTGTTGCCTGATAGAAACTCGGGTTTCCCATAACGGGACGATTACAGCTGAGTAATTGTCTTGCTGTGCATAAAGGTTTTGTGATTTACAAGCATTTGATAAATTGAGCAGAAATTTTCAGACTTTATTAGTGACCCAAGACTCCTTTTATTGCTTCTTGAAAAATATATCATGGATTAAAAAAACAGGTAATATTTATATAACTGATTATTCCTCCTGCAACATCGTATAATTTACATACATTTACATATTTAGTGTATGATACTTTCGAGAAATACAGCTGAAGCTAATTTTTGGTTGTTCGTGATTGGCAATAATCCCATTGACTAATTATCTCATACTACATTTTAATGGTGTTTAGGCGTTATTCAGAAAAAAATGTAAAAATCGAGTAATTTAATTGTTAACTAGAAATAGTTAATAGGTCTACGTGGAGAACGTATGCAAAAGAAAACATGATCGAACGGAAGAGGGCGCTATAGACTACAGTCTAATCTTCCACAGGTGGCAGTCGAACTTTACGAAAAACAGTAATATGCTATATCGATAGTACAATATATATTCTTAAAGAAACACAATTAAAGACAGGTTTACTTCGCATTGTAACATTCTTACACAATGGAATTCTACTGAAACTCAAGTTTTTTTGAGTTAAAAAACGAGGGGAAAAAAAACAAATGAAATCGTCCACATTTTACCGAAATGCAGAGGGTCGGCCGTGACAGCCGATTTGCCTCTGCTGTATCCGACTCGTTAATCCTGTAAGCAATCCATCCCACCAGTATCATTTAGCCTTGTCGGGGAAAAAAGTGTGTCTTTCTTCTCTCTTCATACTCAAACGTTTCAATCACCCTGATCAAGTGGTCCTAAACATTTCACAATTTTGGTAAAGAACTGTTGAACTGTTTAGAACCACTCCACCCGAGAGACCAGTTTAAATAGGATTTCCCCCAGTGTCGAAGCCCGAACTTTGTTAAAGTTATGATCTGTAAAAAAAAAAAAAAAAAGATATAAATGGAAAAATAGCAAATCGTCCTATTTTTTGACAACAAAGTCGTTCACACGACAGTCCTAATTATAATCAGGATTCCAAAGCCTTATTTTAAAAGTTATATCCTGGAGACGAACTGCGCTTTTGAAAACGAAATATTTAAAAAAGGTAGAATATTTACCTTGCAGAAAGAAGGACAGCGTTCCACCGGCAGAGCCAAAACGTTGATTGCTGTTTGCCTCAGGTTTCCTCCTTATATATAGCAGTGATGTTGGTAGGCTGTACGCACAGGCCTCATGATTGAGACAGGAATGAAGCCCACGCCGGTTTAACCTGCTCCATGAGGTCACAGCAGCAGCACAGAAAACTGAAATAGACTCGCAGACGTGCAGTGCACCTGTCTGGCCAGTTTGCTGTGAGAGCCAACCTAGGACAAGTGGTTACAGTTAAGGTTGAGCCACCCACAGAAAAGACCAGGGCACACGACCAACAAGGTGATAAAGGGACATTCCTGAAATGTTCCACTGAGTTTCAGGGGCCTATAGCACGCTTTAAATGCCTTACCTAGACCTCATGTTCCGACTTGCTCCCCCAGTTTCTCAGTTTTATTGACGTGTCTTATTTTTCATCGTTTTCCTTCACGTATCTGGGGTACAGGAAGATTCCTTGTCCGGTTCTGCCTCTCTGCTAGCACCGGCATTGAATCGGATCCTGGGCGTTTGCCGCTGCACTTTCAGTAAACTGGACTTCTGCCAGTGAAATTAGTCACTGCATTAATTGGTTTTTATGATCCCCATAGTTTTGTTATTATTGTTGTTTTTTTAACCCAAGGTCTGTTATTAGTGCATCTGTGACAGTTACTACATGTCAATGCAGAGAGCTTCAGTTGCCAAGGCAGTGGGAGCCGGATTACAGCAGCACTGCAACAAAGGTACTGGCCCTCTAAAATAAAAAGATTTATGGGCAACGCAACTAATGTCAGCAAAATGATTCTGACTCGGCAGGTCTTCTCGCAGAATTTGCAACTGGATCATTGTGGTGCCGTGAACCCCTTGTGTGATCACCCCCGCCCCCCAAATTACCCGTATAATTGTTGGTTCTCAGTAGTTGCCTGAAATGCAGAAAGACACTGGGCCTTATGTTCAAAGTGGATTTCCTAAAGTGTACACCAGGGGAGTCCAACGAGCAAATGAACATGGGGGGGGGGGGGGGGGGGGGGGGGGGGCGGGGGGGGGGGGGGGGGGGGGGGGG
>JAODJX010000027.1:15775043-15785337 GCA_026776945.1 Isichthys henryi
TGGATGAAATGAAGAAAGAAACTGGGCCTTTTGTTCAAAGTGGTTTTACTAAAGTGTACACCTGGGGATTACAAAGTTCAAATTAAAATGACCCCCCCCCCCCCCCCAAATGGAGCTGGCATTAAAATTCATACAGAAACAACTTCACTCTGAATGGGAGCTCATAGCGACTGATACCCACTACTGCCCTGTTTACTTCTATTTTATTTAAATACCACAGGACCGTAAGTAGGCTTCTCTCTCCATTCCGAACAGCAGCTGACTGCTCTCTGAAATCTGGCCACTCCGTTCACAGTGCAGAGCGGAGAGTTAATCAGCATACTCGTCAGGGAACAGAGGGTTTACACCGAGCTTTTAGCCACTGCAAGGAAACAGTTGGGAGGTCAGCAGAAAGGTAAACAAATAAAACCAGCGACTCTGAACTTGCTATCTTGAGATGTTTCATCCAGCCTGCAAGGGAGGGGGGGTGTTGGTTTGCTCACGACTGTCTCTCTATTTCAGGTGACATTTACGGCAGTCGTTTGAGGGCCAGAGGCGATCGATTTGGCTCTGCGACAAAGCCTAATGGAATCACAGAACACACTCGGAAATATTCAGATTCAGTACGAGGAGCCTTCAGGACTGAGATCCCATCCATCCCAATAAACACCCTCCTCCGTGTTACAGCTGGGATGGGAGTCAGAGAATATGAGCAGTGCGACTGATTTTCTTCAGTCTCACTACGAAAAGTCTCCAGGATATACACTTCACCCATCATTTGTTTAAATGGGAGTAATGGTAGGAGAATGAAGAATCAGGGCAGGCCTTGCATGCGGTGTAACGTGGAACCTGTCAAGGTGGTCTGGCAGACTGACTCAAAAAGACTTTGCAGAAACCAATGGCAGACAGTTGCATTTATTGTTATGTTTGTGCTTTTTTCACTTGCAGGTGCCCATGGAAGCATTTTCATTCACCGATACCAAATACAGATCCTCAGATCACTGAATTGCTCATAATCTAAACACACACCTTTAACAGCCGCCTGGTGCAGTTGGCTTAGGGTTCCACACTGATCGTTCACACATTCCAGCGGGGGCCTTGCAGTTAGTACAACGTTTTCCCTTAACTGGCACTAGAGCAAGTTCTGATAAGACGGCAAGAAGTACTTGGGTCATGCGAGCGAGCTGTGCAATCGCCGAAGGCATCCAAACCCGCATGAGCCCGACGCGTCCGGCCTTGGTTCGATTTCCCTTCTGTGCTAAATAATGATCGAACGAGTTATACAGCACGGACAGAACTTCACAGCCATCGCTGTAAAATAAAGACCCTCAGGTCTAAAATGATAAGGATAATTATAAGGATATAGATCCCCCAATATCAGGGTCAGAATAAGTGTAACAGGTCTGGGTAGAACATACACATAACTACCTTGATGATGTTATTCTACCTCCTAGTTTCGATAGTATTGAAAGGGATGTGGCATCGACAGTTCTGACCAATTACAGTGAGGCTGGACACAATGGCAGTGCAGGGGAAACCAATGGGGAATCAGAATGTGTACATGACTAAAGTCCCATGCTCTGCCCATAAATAAAACACTTTCAATATCACACCACAATTGCTTATATTATAAATTAAATAAAATCACACAACTACTGAATCAGGTGTGTGTGCGTGTGTCCCGCCACACACTGCATTATTGGTGCCCCATCCTGCATTATTCCACAAGGTGCAATAACACCGTATGGTGAATTTTACTTGGCTAGGCAGGATGTTTCTGGGTTAAAAGCTGCCAGGAAGCGGCACTATTAGGAAGAAGAGAGAGAAGCTAGACAGGAAGACAATGCGGTGTGATGCCGGCTGATCTTGTCCTCAAACTTCTCAGGGGCGCTGCGGGAAGCCGTTAAAGTCTCCATTCTGAAACATGAGCGAGAGACAGGATATTACTGAAGCACAGCTACAACTGGAATCCAGAGTGTATGACTGGACAGGGAGGGCCATCCAGACCGAAAGATAGATTAATCGATGAGGGGAAATTAAGATGCAAACAGTGGCAACATCCGATAGTGCAATTACAAGATTAATTGTTTAGTTATAATATCATAAACAAGCAACATATGGTCAAGTACATACAATGAACATATGAGACTGCATTACCTGGTAATGCTACAGAGAGTTACAGAGCACAAAATAGATAAATACGACCAGGTCAGGCTGGTAACGAGTCAATACAGCAAGGAAATGAATAAATTTGCCACCGTATTCTTGCTGGACCAGGCAAAACAGATCAGAGCATCCGCTGATCAGTGGGGAGACAAAATGATGAACAGCAGCTCTGTGGCATAGAAGGCGCCAGCGAAGGGAGTCCCAAGATCTTACCATAGTCGTGCATTGCTTTAAGAATTCAGCCACCTCTGAGTTATCAGTTTTTAGGGCCTGTAAGGGGAACAGGTGGAGGGCAGAGTGGGGAGCTGTAAACCACCTTGTAGAACGTTGCTTTTTGGAAAGGTAACTCCAAGGTCCACAAGCACATTGACCCTCACAGAAGGACACATCGACGTCACTCACCACTTCCATGGCGGTCTCCCCATCGTATCTGGGCATGTTCATGTCTGCTCCAGCCAGATGCCACATTGCCAGACCATCCAGGTCACTGCAAGCTGCCAGCCTGCAATACAGCACCCAGCACCATCCAGCGTTACAAACAGCCCAAAACCCTCTAATAGCCATAAAAGTTGGTACAAGGTTGGTACTGTAGATCTGCTACAAAGACTCATTCATATTTAAAGAGTCTGAGGTAGTGGGTTCACATACAAAAGGTATCATCGATATTTCTAAACTCTTTGTACTTCTGGTGAAGTCTTGCAACTAAAAAGCTAAACCAGGCTAAAGAGACACTGAATAATTCACCAAATTGGCATTTTAGCATTAACATAGTCGTTCAGCGGGTGCTGCTTTGGCGTGAGACGCACTGTCAGACTACAGTGGTCATCAAAGGCCACGGGCGAGGCAGTCGTACGAAGGACGGGCGTGAGCAGGAAGAGGTAACTCAAGGCAGCTTCCCTACTGCCATGAGGAATTCAAAGAATGCAAGTGTGGTGCAGCGATGTAGCCTGGGCACATTCTGAGGCTTTCATAACACCAGTACATCTGGTTGGACTAGAACTCGCATTCTGTATGTGTGTGTGTGTGTGTGTGTTTCTTTGGAAGAATGGAGTGAAAAGCAGAGCCGTAGCCATAATGTGGATGATCCCACCTGCAGAGTTCTGAGCTCGCCTTCTCCAGCTCGTCCCGGGAGAAGTGGGCTCCCGTTTTCTTCAGCAGCTTCACCACATCACCACGTCTGATGGGTCGTCACATGGGGTGTAAGTCATCCACAGTAACCCAGCACGACAGGACACACACACACACACACACACACACACAAACACACACAAAAGGCAAGATACAGAATAATGACACCCAGAATGACTGACACGAACGACATCAGATGCACAGAGCTACGAAATGGGTACTCCTCACGATGCAGAGACCTGGGTGATGAGCAGAGATGTATGGATCATTAAGTGCGAGGGAGACAGGCACAAACACACACGGTACAGTGTGTGAATAAGTCAGGGACAGTCACAGGAGGAATTAAGAATGAGTGAGACAGGGAGTGGGCCATTCTCAGACACATGGGTGTCAGTGATAGACACACAGACTGATAACAGTGAGCAAGACAGGCACAAATAAGGCCTCCATAAATACCTTACTATTCCTTGAGATTTCAGTTTTTTGACCAAATATTCTCCACTACATTGTTTCAAAGTATTTTGAAGATCTCACTCTGTGGTGAGGACAGGTTTTGGGATAAAGACCTTAGGGGCTGTACAAGATAGGTTTGGACTGATAGATTGGAAAGACAGATAATTAATCCAAGGATGGAAGGCCTAGTTGAGAGGTGAAAGTTGCATCAATGACTTTGGAAATTTTTATTCACTAATGAATAAACACGTCCTCAGGTGCCACAGCAAAGATCGGAGAAATAAGATGCAGTTCACAGCGTAGTATGCATGGATGGCTGACAAGTACTTGGCCAATCACATGCGCTTCCTGCTTTGAGTCAACCAATCAGAGGGTCAACACGACAAGTTGCTAAGGCAAGAGGACAGAAATCTACCAAACAAATGGCGTTCCACGTCCAGATACAAGCTGGGAAAACCCAACAGAAATGACTATTACAGAATAGCACATACAAATATTAGTAATTAGAATGACTGAGAGTAGATCGATACTTTATTGATCCCCGTGGGGAAATTGTCATTACGCCTCCCTCAATTTGCTCTTCGTAGAGTAAGCTCGCTGTGAAGGGCAGCCACCTGTTGGGGCACCCAGGGAGCTGGGGGTTAAGGGTCTTGCTCAAGGACCCGCAGATGTCCCGCAGTCTTATCACATGCTAGCTATTCACGGGCCGAGTTCTGAATAAGAATCTGGCCGAGATTTTGAAGAATCAGGCTAATATGAGGTAAAAGTTCGGCTCCGGAACAAATTGGTTTGTCCTGGCAAACAGGATAGAGCTTTTTCAAAGGAGACACCACAACAGCCTTTCTCAATTTCCCCGCCCTGTTTCTCTCATTTAGGGATAAGTTTGTAACCTTTGATCAGTCTTCAGCAGGAACGTGTTTGGGGCCACCTCTGGCCGCAACAAGTCGCTGCACTGTCGCCATCGGGCAAGCACAGGCAGGCCCAGACACCCCCACACTGAAACTTCAGTGTCAGAGCACGTGGCACGGTCTGTGCTGGTACTTTCTGTTGGATGCCCCTGGCGACATCCTCAGGAATGGGAAGCCGATCCGGAGTGACTCTCACTGCACGTCTTCCTGAGTGAGCAGGGCCCTGAATTTTGTCCCCTGGTGTCACACTCAACGTGACAATGTGTTTTACTTAGTGTGAGAGTACAGCGACATTTACTGCTTTTCATAACTTTTTCTGCTGCTGTCTTCCAATGCATCTGTAATACTGGAAAATGAACTGAAATGGTATTTCCCCCCTAATGCACAACCAATAAAGATAGTAGCAAATCTGTTTACTATGGTAACAGAATGGCATTAAACTGAAAATTGTAAGTCAGTGTAGATAAAGTGAGCCTGCGAAGGCAGCTAATAATAATAATAATAATAATAATAATAAAAAGAAAAGAGCTGTTAAAAGACATTGCATTGGAGGTTTTTTTAAAAAAGTTTATGTGTAGAAGGTTCAAAGAGCTTAACACCAGAGCATCCAGAAGATCATGTTTATGAATCCAGAGGAATCTACGGTAATGTCAGTGCAGGGATCACAGCAAAATGCCGGCAGTTTCGCCTTGCCGCCCCCGCAAGCCGCCTCCCTCGCCAGCTGCGCCCGCCCTGCCCTGGCCTGAGTGTCCACCGCCGCCATCGCTGCCATGCCGCAGTGACATTGTGGTACTCGCTTGCCATGACTCTGCTGTGGCAGGTCAGTCTGGTTTGAGGTGACTTGTCCCTCGCTGTTAGAGTGACGCGTTCTTTGCGTGTACACAAAGAAGGAAACGGATTCGCCTTTGTCACAAAGACAGGCCTAATCTTCTCGCATGACAGAGACTAGTCTGTTTTTACATCAACGTCTGTCATTTCTGCTACGGCACGAAATGCAGGTTTTACAGGGAGTTGGAGGTGGGGCCCACGAAACGGCGATTAGATTCGAAGGTAGGCAAGAATTTCACCCGCTGATCTGCAGCATTTGACAGAGGCCTGAGAAAAGCCTTTCTGAGGAGAGGCGAGCGAAGGCTGCGTGCTGGAGATGGTGGGGGGACAAGAGGGGACACCAGCGGACAAAAGTCAGTCCAATGTCAGAGTGAAGGCTTGAAGCTGAGAGAGAAGCCTTCCTTTTCTCAGTCACCTGACCTGGCCCGCCGCACCTTTCCACACAAATGACAGTGACCTGTCGGTACTTGTCATATGGGGCGAGCCACCAAGAAGAGCATTAGTCAGGCCAACATCTTACTCATTTTCACAACTGTGTATTATAGTGAAGTGCATTTCTTGGCATCTCTACTGTGATTTGAACATGAAATTCACTAGGTGCCAACTTTCGTCCTAATTCAACCCTAATCACAACACTAATGTCAACCAAGAATATAACCGTAACCCTAAGCCCCAACCCTAATACCACCCTAACCCTACCTTAACCAAACCCATAACCCCAACCCAAACTCCAATGCATTAAAGCCAACATTAAACCTAACTCCAACCTTAATATTAAACACAATCCTAACCCTAACCTTAACTGGGATTTTAGAGAAGTTAACAAAGCAGGCATAGGACTTCCTAATGGGTGTGTAGATAATGTAAGTGGAGGATACCCGCTTCTTCAGGATTATTAATGAGGGTCTGGTTCGTTTTATGCTATTTCTTTAAAACAGCTTCAGACTACTCCCAGAATTGGAGGCAGGAGAAAGACAGTTAATAAATCGATAGTGTCCCTACTCCACAGCGGGGATGGGGCCCACCTGAACTGAACAGCGTTATGCAGTGGCGTGTGCCCGTAGCGATCTTTGGCATAGACAGTTGCTCCATGACTCAGAAGATACTCCACCACATTGTAGTGGCCCTCACAGGCAGCGATGTGCAGTGGGGTGCGACCATCGTAGTCCTCCATACTCAGAGTGCTGCCCTGCATAGGGGAGCGACAACCCATATTACCCACACCCTGTCTGAGAGATTATCATTCAAAGGTACTTGTTAACTGTCACCCAATTAGATTATATTTAAACCTAGAACAGCTGCCCTGTGATAGCATTAAGCAAGGGCAGTACATTTCGCATATATAACAGCAATAAAGTCACATACATTTACCATACAGCGACAAAAGTCTCTTCTTCATAGCTTAAAAATATATTTTCTATATTAACAGTACACTACAAAGTGGAAATACAGGAAGCTATTCATTGCTCAGGCTAAAACTCATTACAAAAAAACATACTTCAAAACATCTATTAAACATTACTTGCCTGCTGCTTTTTAATAGCAGCGGTGATTGAACAGAGCCGTCCATCACCATAATGGATAAAATAAATCCTCATTCACTTTGCCAGTCCACAAATATTACACTAGATCTACGATGCGGCCCTGATGAGTCTCGAGGCTGGGTCTAGCGAGGAACAACTAGAATAGTTCATTGGTGTGTTATGAAGATAATTTACTATATTTTATGAAGCTTTTCCCATTTCTGAAAATGCTCATTAGTGCTGAATGCAAAGATATGCCCATAAATGTAAAATAATGACTTTAAATGACTAGCGCATTAGCGCAAAGCAACCCTTCACACTTTAACGCCAAATAAAAAACAAATGAAAGGCATATTTGGTTTAATTTATCTTCAGCTGTGACACTAACGAAATTCAGGGGTCTACGAAATGCTCTGTTTACGCTCCCCTTTAACTGTCATTATTGGCTGTCTCGTTTTACAGCTTGCAGACATTCAGAATTTCGGAGCTCGACACAGCAAAGTCACTTGTCGAGGGGAGCGGACATGTGTTCAGGGTGGGACGTTGTTAAGAGGAAGCTGAGGTATGCCAGGCGTCTTTGGCTTGACTGAAGACACTGGGAATGCTGGGAATGTCTAGCATCCATATTCTGGCTCAACTAGCTAATTCGGCCCAACTGGTGTGAAAGGCCTCGAACCCGCCACTGCATGGTACACGTCCGTCCCCCAATGGTGGGGGAGTAACAAAGCAGACCTGTTTGCACCTCATCTGATGGACGTTAACACTGGGGTCCGTGGGGGGAGTTACCATTTTCTGGATGGCTTGCAGAGCTTCAATGTCCCCAGTCTTGGCTGCGGCACAGGCCAGCGTTGGGTTGAGGGCGTCACGAATAGCCTCGAGCTCCTAGGAAACGATGCAGGGCCGTCAGCTCGCGAGGGACCGACAGACAAGGCCAGATGAAAGGGGGGGGTTCCCACCTCCTTGCAGCTGATGTTCAGACACTCGGAGATGATCCGAATGAAGCGGTTATTCCGCAGACAGTACCGAGTCTCGTCCAGGTAGGTGATCTCCCCCCGCAGATTCTCATTCAGCATCTGAGGTCAGAGGTCAGAGGTCAGAGGAGCAGAAGTGTCGAGGGTTACCAGGACCGGTACAATCCGGAAAACCCAGGGTGTGAGGTGGAAGATAACAACGACAGGCTTCTAAATAAATAAGGTGAGGTGACATGAAACACGTCAAGTATTCCGGTAAACAGGCAAGCTTGCGCAAATAGGTAAGGTAAAAACAATGTGATTTGGTATGGTAAATCCAAAGCCAATCGGGTAAAATAATATAAGTAAAGTGGTGGCTCAGTGATCAGCCACAGACCTCCACGACTGGGGGGGTTTGTTTCCTGCCCCTAGTTCTGGATGTGTGGAGTTTCCATGTGCTCCCCAGGTTGTGTGGGTTTCCTCCCACTCTTGTGTTTTCCTTCCGTACCCCAGACACACACACCTAGGCTAGCCGACCTCTCTACATTGCTGGCAGTTTTGAACTGAGAGTACGTGCATTTGCCCAAGGATGGAGAGGCAGAGTGGCCCCTGCTCTGTGCTCTGGGGTATCCGAAGGAGGGTTAATGGTATTGTAAACAGGTGCGCTGTTAGGCTCTGCCGGCATGTGGAGGCACGTCCCATGCGCTTCACACAGCACACGCTAAGAATCCACCTGCATGTACATAGTTCTGACACAACCTGCAACGTGGCACACTGAGAAACCGGTTCCGCCACAGTGTCAGTGACCGGTGACATTTCCCCCACCCTGCCGAAAGCCAGCCGAAGGCCTTTATGAGTGAGGCAATCATCGTAGTGGGGGGGGGAGGGGGGCGGTAGGGATGTACCTTTCTCTTCTCCTGCGTGCTGAGCTCCTCCTTGGCCAACACGTAGGACAGCTTGGACAGGGCTGCCTCAGGGGTCATGTCACAGCCTGGCACCAGCCCTGCGTCGCTCAGAGCCTGGACATAAACACACACCCAGTTTTTGCGATTGTTCCCCTGATCAACGTGTTATGGATGCTATGTCTGTGCACAATAACTGCAGCCAGGCTGTGAACGATTACGGAACCTCCCTAAAGAGCAGCACACAGAGGACGCAGAGAACGACGAGGGCGCTCGTCCGGCCTGGTGCCCCAGGAGCCCGAGCTAAGTCCGTGGTGAGTTGAGGGCAATATCACAGAAAGTGACATGGAGGCAGTTTCCACTCACGCTACCTGTTGTGACTCGTTGTCTGACTTTCTCACCATTTGCAGCCAAACACGCTCACCCACATGTGTCAAGTAAGGCCTAGGGTATGCATGTGTGCATGCGTGTGCGACTGTGCACGCTGATATCATCAGTCCGTGGGGAGAAAAGGACACCCCCGAAAGGTTACTGGCTTTCGAATCTGGCAGTTCAGAGACTGGACGTCGGCTTCTGTCCCATGACTACCCCTCCCTGGACGTGTGACAGAGAGTCCCCGCAAACAGCAAAGGCTGAGCTTGCAACAAAGGAGTTGCCGAGGCAGGAGAGTTGAGGAGGAGGGTGTCATTAGCCGAAAAATCCCCCATGCAGCACCGCCTGGCAAACTACGTCCATCGCTTAAAACAGATACTTAAATCCAAGCACTGCTGTGAAACCATGCTATAAAAATGCAGCTTTCAGAGTCACGGAGCGAGAGTGAATATTAATGAAGGAGCATTTTACTGCCATAATTAAATGCTACTGTTGCTTCTGTAAAAATACCAAGGCTGCAGAGACACATGCGGATGGAACAGAGTAGAGGGCAATGCTGACTGACATTGCTACTGTGCCTTCTGGCCATAACAAATAAATCTGTAGAATGGATTGACACAACATGAGTTTCACTCATGTCACATGACAGGGGTGGCACATAGTCACATGAGTGTGTGGTAAAGGCACAGCAGGAAAATTGGTGGGGGTACCTTGCCCGTGGCGTATCTAGTGATCACGCTGCCCCGGAGGCACTGGGTACAGTTGACCATGATGACACCCCTCTCAGTGGCCTTGCTGAACTCCTCTAAGAGGTCAGCAAGATTGCTGGGGGCATTGCCGCTGCCATAGGTCTCCAGGACGATACCTTCCATGGGTGGCTGAAGGAAGGCTCGTACCTACAGGACAGAAAGGGCAGCGAATGACACATACAATGCCATGCACCCTTGGAATTGTGAGTAAAGGTCCATCTGTCAATCTCCACTGATCCCAGCTCTAGGTTTGACGCTTCAGGTGATCCCCTCAAGGTTATAGAGGACTTTGAGGGGGGGGGGGGGGGGGGGGGGGGGGGGGGGGGGGGGGGGGGG
>JAODJX010000027.1:15804338-15847898 GCA_026776945.1 Isichthys henryi
CCTGCGATGGGCTGGCCCCCCATCCTGGGTTGTTCCCTGCCTCGTGGCCATTGCTTCCGGGATAGGCTCCGGACCCCCCGCAACCCAGTCGGATAAGCGGTTTGGAAAATGGATGGATGGATGGGTTTAATACACTAAACTTTGCTGCGTACTTTATTGCCATACTGCACACTTGTACATAGTACTTTTTCTTACTCTAGTCTATTTCAGTGTAAACGGCTTATTTCTCTAACTACAGAATCCTGGCATTCCTTCTAATCCATGAACCTGCATCGGCTCCTGTTCCCCCTAAACTCGTGCCCATCACAAGACTCGCTCTTGTACAGTTAATTCTGCCCTTAGCTGCTTTTCCCTCGGGATTTGCGGCAGGTTTCACCCGTGACTAGTTTTCCTGGCAAATGAAGGTAAATGGATAAAACAGATTGAGAAGATGAGGCACACAGCTGTGTGTGTTTGCCTACTTAATGCCGGATAGTAGCATACACGAGTGTGCTTGTTTTAAGTATGTACATCGCAGTATCTATTTCCACAAATGCCCTTATGTGCCTGACCTTAGCTCGTCTGACCTCACACATGCAATGCGGACTGCTGATTTAAAGGTAATAGATAAACTGATTTGTTGCAGAAGAGATGTTACACTTTGTCAGGTTACCTCAATCAGAATGCAAAGGTCGCTGTTACATTCCACTAAGAGACAAGGTCTTTGTTCTCCTGACTGAGGAGTGCTAAAGGTCCTTTCGTTTCATATTTGTCTGGAACAGTCAGAAGGGTATATGTCCTTCACCTTAAAGTGTGCTGTGGTTTTTATCTTTTGTCATGGAATATAACATAGTTGAGAAACATTTAAATTTAGAGGGTTTCAGGAAGCTGCCTGACATTAATTATATATGCAAGCAGCACGTGGAAACCTGTTTCTTCACCTCATCGATGCGTCAACCTCCTGACTTAAAAAATAGACGGCTGATTCTGTGAAAGTGTGGGTGAGGCGCTATGGTGCTGCCGAAAGAACCGTAAAAAACTACTTGTTATGCTTTTTGGAATTATGCCATATTTTTTTTTTTTTTTTACAGAGTTCTGTGGAGGGGGGGGATGCATATTCAAATTCCAAGTTTCTTTCACTCTTATTGGTCTTGACTTCTGATTGGCTGAGAGGGCCATGCCTCTTAGACCAGCCCCCTTATTGGTTACCGGTTAACAGCTCTTCTGTTGTTTATCTGTGTGTGTCCCAAATCTGGCAGCGTCGGCTGCTTCTTCAACCAGATGGAATCCAGCTGAAGCTTACTGGCACCCTCCCCCCACATTTGGCTAACCTACTGAGACACAGGCCTTGGACCTTAAAACTTAGGAACTTCGACATTGTTTAGCTGGGCACACCATTGTCTAGTAACATTAACTGTGCTACTCCTGGGTGAGGAAAAAAAGCTGTGCTTAGTTGAAGAAATAAGAGGCCTCCTTGAGGCCTTCCCTCTGTTTTCCCTTCCCCTTCTCCCTCGTCCCTCCCTCTAAAGACCATGTTTTCCTTGGCTGCCCTGAAGCTGTGTGAACTGTGCCGAATCATGGGGGAAAGGAGAGCTGTGTTCACGGTGCTGTCGGGGAAGAGGAGCTCTGCGTAAGAGTCCCCTCCGGTTCTTGCCTGGTGGATAGACCCACTGAGGAGTGCTGTTGCTAACGTGACTAACGTGACTGGCCTCTTCTGTCTCCAGGCAGGTGAGGGAGAGGCTGAAGAAGGATGTGGCGGAGATGACTAAACAGTTTCCAGGCTTCCGTCCTGGCCTTGTAGTGCTACAGGTATGTCCATAAGGGCCCATTTTGTCCTTAATGTGTATGCTGTGTTTGTCATCTCTTCTTCTGAAAATCTGAAAACTCTGTGTGTTTTTTTTTCCTCCTTGTGTGCTCCATCAGCCTGATGGCAGGTAAGACTTCATGTGATTCTCATTTCCGTTGGATTTCAGCATGAGGATCTGGTTGTACACATGTTGCTGCTCCAAGGTGTGACCTTCCTGCAGCGTAACCTCTGAAAGAGCATGCCGTTGCGATTGCCGACAAAGGAATTGGACAGCTTCGTGCTGTCCTCGCCTTGACGGGGAGATCGGTGCCACTTCCACCACGTTAGGAGTTGCGCAGTTAACATGCCAATTTGTGTAAAACTGCCAGAAAGGCCAGAGTCATCTCTGCTTGTGTTAATATTTCAACAACTGCAAGTTGTTGGGGGGAAATATGACCTTGTTTTTATTCATAATGGAGAAACACTCACAACGCTGACACCTTTTTCAACATTAAGGCAATATATATTCGTTCAAGAGAATATTCTATTAGAAGGATAACCTTAACCTTAGTTTACTAGGTAAACTTTTGGCATTTTATCAGCAGTACGACTGGCCTTGAATTTTTTAATTTAGTTCACTGACCGCCAATAACAACTTCACTTTTTCATGTATGTGTTTGGCAAATAAATTGAGAACAAGAACATTTTTAGGGATACGGTGATTACCAGCCACTGTAGTTATTCTTTGTTTAGGAATATAACAATGTAGAATAAATACTACTTTGAAAGTTGCGTCTTTATCTGCTTCATACTATTGTTTCCGAAATTTCCTGTTTAAAAACTGCACTGACTTGCATTCTTAAAAACAAAGCTGCAGTGGATGAACAGTGGTAGGACCTGGAACTGGAGGGTCCCCCTCCCCCCACATTGTGTCCTGTTGAATACTGACTTGTGCCATTTTTCAGGTAGGGGACAGGGAGGATTCTAACCTGTACATCAGCATGAAGTTGAAGGCTGCTGCCGAGGTAAAAATGATCAGCAAAGCAGTAGGGCCATTGACATGCAAGTGACATCATCACCTTAGTAGCTTGAGCGTTATGGACACTATAGAATGCATTCCGTGAGCTGTTCTGATCGGCTCTTTGTTTGTCTGCCTATCTGAAGATTGGAATCAACGCCAACCACTTGAGGCTGCCAAAAACTACCACTGAGGATGAGGTGAGTTCCGAATGAGATCCGCAGTAGAGCAGGCCAAGGCCACACCAAACGCTCTTTTGTGCTGAAACCTCATAGGTCCTGCGGAGCATTACAGAAGTGAACAAGAACCCAGATGTGCATGGTCTCATCGTCCAGTTGCCTCTGGACTCCATCAACCGCATCAACACTGAGAAGGTCACCAACGCTGTGGCACCAGAGAAAGACGTGGATGGGTGAGCTCCTCCGGCGACTAAAGATGCTTTGCAGATGCCAAGCCAAGCTTTGTGGACAGATACTCTCGAGTGCACTCTCCTTTGAGAGGAGTGCATTCAAGGACCGCACTAGGTTCGCTTCTGTAAACCTTGCCTATAATCTGGGCCTGGCAATATCTCCGTTCGTTTTGGACCTTGCTATACCTGGGGATCCTGAGCAGATGGCAATAGCCTGGATCTATGGACGATGGGCACGGTGGTACTAAGCGGACCCGCTGACGAGTCCCGCAGCGCAGCGTCTGTTCTGTCCGGATGGGTGATGTTTTGCTTTTTTAGGGAAGTTCCTGTTTGAAATGAAATGGGGGAAAAATATTGAATTAATTGATGTTTTATTTGCCATTTGCAAAAATACGATTACAGGTACGATGGGATGCCTCTCTTTGCCTACCTCATCTTGTTTGGAGTAATTCGAATGGAATGTTTGCTTATAAAATGCGAAGATATCCGAATGATCAGTGCATCGTTTTAGGAACCTTAAACATGATCATAGTGCTTTTGAAGTTGAAGAGCAACATTTCGTGTAAATTGGCTATTCCATTTTAGTGTATTGTCAGGGGCTGAATGGATTTAAGGTTGTAGTGACGAACCACCGATAAGGAGGCAGTCTCTGGATTGAGTAGTCCAAATTAATAGTCAGATTGATGGATGGATGAAATTGTGTTACAAGATATAGGAGTGGATTCCTCTGAATCTATGTGGATTCATAGTATAGATGAGATTTGTATCTCATTCCAGCCTTGTCTCTGTTTTCCTGTGTTCCAGTTTGACCAGTATAAATGCGGGGAAGCTGGCCCGTGGTGATCTGGGTGACTGTTTCATCCCCTGCACCCCCCAGGGCTGCATGGAACTCATCAGGCAGACAGGTAGGCAAGGGGAAGTGGGCCAGGGTGGGCTGAGAGCAAGCTGCTAACCTGTGAGTCATTGCTGATATGAATGATAGTCATCCGGTCTCAAAAGCAGTAGATGTCCTGAAGTCTTTAGTCGTATGTGTGAAAATACATCAGTAGTATAGACATGCCACAGAATAAAATTTAGGGTTGTCATTACAAAAACCTGTTTTCCAAATGTGCATATTAAATGAGAGTGTTATAGGGGTATAGCAGGAAATGTCTTGTACCCAGGTGTGCCAGTGGTAGGGAAGAATGCAGTGGTGATCGGGCGCAGCAAGATTGTGGGGGCGCCCATGTATGACCTATTGCTGTGGAACCATGCCACCGTCACCACCTGCCACTCCAAGACCACTGACCTGGCAGCCGAGGTAAAGCATCACTACCTGACCTCTGGACAGTGGCATGTGTGAGTGATGGTTGGTAAATCCACTGTTCTTCCTAGGTGAGCAGGGCAGACATCCTGGTCGTGGGAGCTGGCAAGGCAGAGATGGTGAAGGGGGAGTGGGTAAAAAAGGGTGCAGTGGTCATTGACTGTGGCATCAACTATGTGCCAGGTAGGCTATGTGACTAAGCACCAGAATTTTTTTCTTTTTGCCGAGGGCATCTATACTGAGATGTACTGTCCGTTCCTGTCTCTTTGATTTCCGCCCTCCAGATAGTAGCAAGCCCAGTGGGAAACGGATGGCGGGAGATGTCCACTACGCCTCTGCCAAAGAGAGAGCAGGGTTCATCACCCCGGTACCAGGAGGTGTGGGCCCCATGACTGTTGCAATGCTTATGCAGGTATCCCAGCCCTCTCCCTTCTATGACTAGCCTGCAGTGGCCTGCCGTGTTGTCCTGGTAACAGAAAAAGCCGTCCTCCTCGTCAGTGCTTGAATGCTGCTCCCTACAGCAGAAGATGAAGCTGGTCACAGTCCTATCTGTGGCAAGCAAGTGCATGTTTTGGCATAGAGTCTAAGTGACAGAGGACTTTTTTGCCACAGTTTTGTCTATTAAAAGCTCACTTACGGCCATTCATTCATAGCACTACTAGCTGAGGTCTTATTTTTTGCATTAGAACACAGTGGAGAGTGCCAAGCGCTTCCTACAGACATACCGACCAGGGAAGTGGAACATCTCTTACAACAAACTCAACCTGCAGAATCCAGTGCCAAGGTACATACTACACCTCTTCGCCGATCGGTCCAGCTTTCCTTTACCCTCAATGAAAATGGGCCATTTAGCTGGTCTCGATATAGAAATACACTCTGTCTGACCTTCTGAGTAATCTTACTGTTTGTGTCTTGTCCATGCAGTGACATTGCTATCTCTCGCTCCTGTCCACCTAAACCCATCGACCAACTCGCCCAGGAGATTGGTCTTCTCTCTGATGAGCTCGAGATGTATGGCAAAACCAAAGCCAAAGTACAGCTGTCCACCATCAAGCGCCTGCAGACACAGGCTGATGGGAAATATGTGGTGGTCACTGGGTAAGCTTTCTTTGCTAGACTCTTTTGGCCAGATGTGGGGCAGTATTGTTCATATTTGACCTCCCCTTTGACCCTTAGGGTACTTCTATAGATGGTTAGCATTTTGCCTTCCAACTAATTGCTGTGCTTTGGTTTCCCACCAGTATCACACCCACCCCACTGGGTGAGGGGAAGAGCACCACCACTGTGGGGCTGGTTCAGGCGCTGGGGGCGCACCTCAACCTAAATGTCTTTGCTTGTGTCCGGCAGCCTTCACAAGGTCCAACTTTTGGGATCAAAGGTAAGCTGTCAGCATCCTTGACGGGTTTGTTTGATAACGTGGATCCCTGATTCAACAACAGGAGATGATACAATGTCCACTTATGTTTACTTTTTGGACTGGTACTGATATGTTTTTGTTAAATGCGGGTCATGATGAAATTCTGTCCACAGGGGGTGCTGCAGGTGGTGGCTATTCCCAAGTCATCCCTATGGAAGAGGTATGGATTGTTTTGACAGCACTCAGGTGATAAAGGGATGGCGTAGTATGGTACTGATTTATTGTTGTCTTCTGCCTCCCTCCCCCCCCACCCAGTTCAACCTCCACCTCACTGGTGACATCCACGCCATCACAGCTGCTAATAACCTGGTAGCGGCCGCCATCGACGCTCGCATGTTCCATGAGACCACACAGTCCGACAAAGTGAGGACCTACTCTGGATAATCTAGAACCTTGTAGATGTTATTTTTGGTAGTGCTTGTAGATTCTTCTGATCTCATATTCACAGCAGTCTTACTTCTCATTCATTTTCAGTGTTCCTTATCTTTTTCTCCATATCCCGTAGGCCCTGTTCAATCGGCTGGTTCCCCTGAACAGTGGCCAGAGGATGTTCTCCCCCATCCAAGTCAACCGGCTGAAGGTGAACTATGTTCAACCCTGGGCTGATGCAGAATCCCCAGTGGTGTGAGGAATGGCAGATCAACCGTTGAATCAAGAGAGCCAGGATTCACTACTTATGCCTTGCATTTTTCTTCCAGAGGCTGGGAATTGACAAGACTGACCCTAGCACCCTGACAGAGGAAGAGGTGACCCGTTTTGTGAGACTGGACATCAACCCAGACACAGTTACTTGGCAAAGAGGTATCAGTTCTATCATTTGCTTGAGATATAGAAGAACTTTGTTTTTGATTGTCATGGTATTTCGGGCATGTCTGATGGCTGTAAATTCATTTTTGGTTGGTTTGGGTCTTTGACAAATAGATTTCATTGACTGTTTGTTTTCCAGTGATGGACACCAATGACCGCTTCCTGAGAAAGATCACTGTTGGCCAGTCTCCCACAGAGAAGGGCTTCACCAGGACGGTAAGCAGTCCACCACTTGATTATTAACAGGTAGTAATCTAGGGATGAATTTCAAGAGGGGGCAAGTTTTACAGACCAGCTGATAGACCACCCCAGTTTAAAAGTTGTGCCTCTACTTCCCAAGGCCCAGTTTGACATCTCTGTGGCCAGTGAGATCATGGCTGTCCTTGCGTTGACCAGCGACATGGTGGATATGCGGCAGCGCCTGGCCAAGATGGTGGTGGCCACCAGTCGAAGTGGCGAGCCAATCACAACTGAGGACCTGGTGGGTGTTGAAAGAGTGTGGTTGAGAGGCATCTCACTATGTGACGAGCATATGAAAGCCTTTATTCCCTAATATAACCCTTAATGGTGCTGTTTCAACCTGCAGGGTGTGAGCGGCGCTCTGACTGTATTGATGCGTGACGCTATCAAGCCCAATCTGATGCAGACATTGGAGGTAGGAAGCAGTGGACATAAAATGAACCGGGAGAGGCTTCCTTACTTTTCTAACTTCCTTGCTCAACAACCAGTCATGGGCCTGTTGGTGGGAACAGATGTGCAATGGGAGTGGGTTAAGTCTTTCCCAGACTGACAATTAGATTGAATCATGTGTGTCATGCATATGCAGCCTTAAAGTAATAAAAGACACCCAGCCACATACAGCACCAAGAGAGAAATGTCTCAAGCATGCAAATGCATTCCCCTTCTATTCCTGCTCCTACAAAACCCTGCTTTTCATCTCATGCATGCTGCATGTTTATCTTCTTTTTGTAAGATTTTCTAAAGTTTTGGTGTTACAGAAATAACTGAAAGCTTCATTTATTTTTAAGGATATGTTTCACTGGCCGGGTTGCTGATGGATGTTATGATTATGTCTGCCGTGCTTTTTCTTTTTAGAGTGACTCTTTCACCCTTGTCTGAATGCTAAATTGCAAACCTCCGCCCAACTGTCTAGGGGACCCCGGTGTTTGTACATGCTGGCCCTTTCGCCAACATCGCCCACGGCAACTCCTCCATCCTGGCTGATAAAATAGCATTGAAACTGGTGGGCCCAGACGGATTTGTAGGTGAGCAAATTGGATTAGGTTGTTGTGTGTGTGTGTGTGTGTGTGTGTGTGTGTGTGTGTGTGCACGCATGCACACAAGCATAAATGTCTGTATGTATGTTGCATTTTAGAGTGTTTCATCTTTATCTCCTTTGTACTAAAACATAAATGTTAGTGGGTACAAGCATGTTGCCTTTTTATTTTACCTGAAATGTTTCCTGGGCCAGTTATGGCTGTTTGATGTTAAGGACATTCCATTTGCCGGCACTCTGTCTGTTTTGACTGCCACTGCATGCCGCTCTCCCTTCTAGTGACTGAGGCAGGGTTTGGGGCTGATATCGGTATGGAGAAGTTCTTTGACATCAAGTGCTGGTATTCGGGCCTGCGACCTCACGTTGTGGTCCTGGTTGCCACAGTGCGGGCGCTCAAAATGCATGGAGGTGGACCCACAGTGAGTGCTACGTCTGGGGTGGGCTGAGGGTGGGACATTTTGAACTGGTAATTCTTACCAGAATAAAGTATCCTTGACCATTGTTTTGAAAGAACCATACCAGCTCTGTAATTAAGGAAACTCCAGGTATTTGCACATAACTTAGTAAGCAATTCTTCAGATGTTCACTTCATACATTCCTTCTCACGTGTTCCACTTTCGCAGGTTACTGCTGGTGTTCCTTTGCCGAAAGAATACACTGAAGAGGTAATTTGCTTATAGTTCCCTCTTTGTTTCTGGACCCGATTGACCTCTAGATTATCCATCAGTATTATCCTTATTGCTTTCCATATTTGTGGTTTTATATAGACCAGTTGCTGTTGTATTTGTGTACCGGCATAAATGCATTTGGGAAAACAACGGCCCCCTTGTTTATCTTAATACAGGGGTAAAGTTGGAGTAACAATACACTGGTGGCCCAGTCAGGCAGTTTTCCATATATAGAGACCCTTTTTAGGAACTGGTTATGTTTATATCTGTAATTGTCCACTTGTAACAAAAGCCTCTTGAGATGTAGGGAAACTACATTAATGAAATTAGGTCAAGTGATTGACTGCCTTGCCATGTAGAACCTGGAGTTGCTGGAAAAAGGCTGCAACAACCTGAAGAAGCAGATAGAGAACGCCAAAACCTTTGGGGTACCTGTGGTGGTGGCCGTCAACACCTTCAAGTGAGCGAACTGTTTAAAACCTTTGTGTTTGCGTGAAAATATTTGGTTCTTCTGTTGTACTCTTGAGGATGATGCTAAGCAAAGCAGCACTACCCACCCTTAAATTGCATCAAGCCAACTCCCTATTCCAATTGAGTGCCTGAAATGACTACAGCAGGTCTGGAATGTTGAGGACATAAGAGTTAATTTTCATTTATCTTTCCATCTTGTGGTGTTAGGACAGACACAGACTCTGAGCTGGATCTGGTCTGCAGCCTAGCCAAGGCAACAGGGGCGTTTGATGCAGTGCGTTGCACACATTGGGCTGAAGGGGGCACTGGTGCGGTGGCCTTGGCCAGGGCTGTGCAGAGGGCAGCGGAAGCACCTAGTGACTTCAAGTTTCTCTATGATGTTGAGGTAAAGACCTGTAAGTCTGAACCCAGGCTCTGCTTCCTGGGCAGGTTTCTTAGTGAGACATTTTATCTATTCCATCAAACAGAATCAGTTTCTTTTGAGTTTCTCACAAGCTGTTCTCTCATGATAATGGAGAAGGGGTATCTGCCATCCACGTCTCTGGCGTAAACAAGATATATTACCTCATTGATTGAAAAGGATTGTAAATGTACGTCGCAGGCATCTGAATGCTTGTCTGGATTTCTCACAGGAGGTTTGAGAGGGGGCGGGGGAGCACTTA
The DNA here is from genome assembly GCA_026776945.1 of Isichthys henryi. Classification (NCBI taxonomy): domain Eukaryota; kingdom Metazoa; phylum Chordata; class Actinopteri; order Osteoglossiformes; family Mormyridae; genus Isichthys; species Isichthys henryi. The sequence continues at coordinate 15,814,135 of JAODJX010000027.1, forward strand.
GCTGATGAAAAGTCCAGCGGTTTTTTTTTTTTTTTCTCCTTCTTGGTATATTTCAAACCGTTTTCAGAAGCTGATCTGTGAGATGTAGTGTTTGACAAGCAGTGTCCCTGATAAATGAGATTCATATTTCACGTGCTGTATGTGCTCTGCAGCTGCCCATCATTGACAAGATCAGGATCATTGCACAGAAAATCTATGGCGCAGATGATGTTGAGCTACTTCCAGAAGCCCAGAACAAAGTGGAGCTGTACACCAAGCAGGTGAGCACCCAACCATTATGGATGTCATACTCTCACTAAGAAGGCTGAATATATCTCAGCCTAGCCTCTGTATGAACTCTGATTTTGGGTTAATTAGTCGGTTCCTACCCTGATAGATAACTTTTCCCCTGTGATGTTCTTCAGATTTGGCCAGTTTTAATCATAAATGATGTACATGATAAATGTTCTGTGTGATTCAAGTCCATGTTTTGGTCTTTATTGTACTTTCTAAAGGGGTTTGGAAATTTGCCCATATGCATGGCAAAGACCCACTTGTCACTGTCCCATGACCCAGAGAAGAAGGGGGCCCCCACTGGTTTTGTGCTGCCCATCCGAGACATCCGAGCCAGTGTTGGAGCCGGTTTTCTTTACCCATTAGTGGGCACGGTAAGAACTGCAGGAGGCAGTAATGGCCAGCCAGTCGGGGACCTGGTAGATATTTATTTGTATTAAAAACTTTCTCAGATGTGTGAAATTAGACCAGTCCTTAAGTTGCAGAACAGCTTACTGAACGAGAGTGGGCAGTGCTCTCTGAGTATTGTGGGATGTCATTGTTCGCCGTAATGAGCTTCCCTCACGATCTTGATAATACAGTTCAGTCAACATGTGAGCAAACAGTGGGCGTTTTTATTTGCAAATGTTCATCTGGCTTTGTTTGGAACATCAAGCAGTCCTGTTGAGGGGAATGTGTCATCTTCTGGGCTGCATGATATCACATCACGATCTTATAGCACATGCACAATAATCACCAGAGCTTCAGAAGATGGGTGTAAAAATGTGATAAGTAGATCAGTAATATGCCTAATGAGAGGCATATTGTAACAAAAAAGTAAAAAAAAAAAGTAAAGTAATCTGTATAAATTCAGCATATCCTTAAGTTTAATAAATATGTTGGATTTTAAACTGCAAAAAATACAGCCACATCACCATTTTTTAGGCACAATATCTTTTTCTTTAAATATGTTGAGGCTACTAAGCTGTCCCTTTCTTCACCTACGTATTGCTTCTGTGATTTACCAAAATAGTAGCGATATGGCATGCTCTGCTAATCAAATTTATATACATAAGGATTTGCTGAATTTATACAGACTAACTTTTTGCTGTTACAATACGCATCTCATTAATATTTTAGACATGCTGTTAATTTGCTAATGAAATTGTGGGTATAAGTAAGCATCTGTATAGTACCCCGTGAAATCTTCACATCCATTATTTAAAGCCCGAGTGATTATTGCGCACGGGCACGTATCGCAGTTATATTGCGACGTGATATCGTGCAGCCCTAATATTACACCACTGAGTGGTGCATATGTACAACTTATGGTATTTAAAGTACACTGACCCTGAAGAAGCCTTATGGTTGGATTTTTTTTCCTCTTAAGTTACTTGAATGTAATGAGAAAATAAGGATTAGGAAAAATAACCATTCCAGTCATTAACAGAAGATATGGCAGTCTCAGAAATGAGATTTGAGAAACATAATGGATGAGATTACTGAACGCTGTCCAGTCACCTGTTTAACCAGACTGAAACCAGTAAAGTAAGCAATAGATAGTGGATTAAACCTACTGTTGATGTGACAGCACATATTCATCCAATCTACTATAGCTTCACAAAAATCTGTCACTGCCATCTGTGTTTGACAGTGTTTAATGGGAGCTACCCAGGTGAGATTGAGATAAAATGGCTCTGTGTTATGTTTATATATTGATTCATCATTTTATATTTCAAATTTTCTAAACTGTGCCACAAAAGACTGGGTAAATACATTGGTGCGATTCTTAGGGCTCTCTTTACCATTCATTCCATCTGTCATACAGATCTGCTGTTCTGGCACAAAAACCAGAGTACTGAACAAGTCTGCCAAGCTCAGAATACAGCCAGAACATGTCTTTTTACTCTCACTCCAGATGAGCACTATGCCTGGGCTGCCCACCAGACCTTGTTTCTACGACATTGACCTAGATCCAGAGACTGAGCAAGTTGACGGCCTCTTCTAAGAGGAGCTCACCTGGAGAGAAGTAAGGAGCCACCCCAGCCATCTGCACTGTGGTTTTAGGCCAGGCCAGGACAGGGCAGCAAAGTGGAACCCTTGGTGGGGCAAGAAAGCTGTTATTACATCGCTTACTGCCCCAGTCTCAAACCCAACTGCAAAGTAAAGCTCAGAAGGAATGAAAAAGAAACTGGTCAATTTCTCCACTTTGGCTAAAATATGTATTTAATGCAAATCTCAATAACAAAATAGCAGGAATTCTCGACTTATTGTGTTCAGTATATTGGGAAAAATCTGTCTTTTGTATGTATCAGCATGAAGCTGCAGCAGTTACGTTGTTTGATCCCACTTCTAGCTGATTCAGTCTGTCCTCGCTCTCTCCCAGTTGCTACACAGGGCCAGACCACTGTGCTGTAGAACTTTACCAAGATGTGATGGACCACGCCCCATCCAATAACTGGATCAAATGAGGGGTGGACATGTAGGAACATCATGTCTCCAGTGGACCACCTCTCTTTATAAAGCAGTTACCGTTCTGAGTTCAAGCCACAGTACAAGACAGTCAGATCTCCCTCATGGTTATTCTGTAACAGAATTCACCCATTCCTTTCATTGGCTGCCTCTTTGTTCTCTCTTCCTGCCAACTTGCCCAATGACTGAACTGTGCTGTAACAGAGATTTGAAAATTCTGATGTGAATGCAGGTTTGGTCTTTTATATCAAAATGCTAATAAACTGTGGGCCCTTTGGGACTGGAAATACAAGCTTGTCCCTTTTTTCATTGGCTTTTCATAGAATATGCCAGTACAAGCAAAGATACCTATTGGTGTTGAGGGACACCGATGGGATTTCAACACCCATATACTTTTTATCCTAAATATTGCCCCTGCTACCCCCGTAGTGCAATCCCTGCCCACACATGCTGAATTTCCTCAGACACAGAAAAACAACCAGCCGTCATCTATTGTTCCTAACCTTGGGCCACCGTTAACCTCAGTAGCCTCTGAGTCTGTGTACTAACCTTTTTTGAGGTTTTTTTTTCTTTTTTTTCAGTGGACCACTCACTGTTGATTTGTTGCCTCAGGAGATGTGATCTTAATCTGACTGGCCAGAGCTTCTTTGTTCGCAATGAAGAGGAAAAAAAAAAATCAGTCCTTGCCATGACCTTATCCCACAAATTACATTCCCTGTCAGAAATGCGCACTGTCATTTTTAGACGTCTGTCGTTCGGCACAGGACTGACAATGAGGATTTATCTCTGCTATTGTTGTGATGCATTTGGAATAGTGGGAATTGTGCTACATGCATAATCAAACAGATGGGGGTATGAAGAGAAGGCGATTTGGAGGCAAGGCGGTGAGTAGATGTTTTGCGTCACCATAGCAATTTGGTGTGTCATCCTGCCAGCACCCTGCTTGCTTGTTTGTCATAACTCCAGCAATCTGGGGTAAACAGAATGCCTTAAAAAAAAAAAAAAAAAAAACTCGACCTAACGCCACGCAGGGAATTGAACCTGTCAGCAGCCATGCTAAGTGATGGGATAGAGGTCTTCCTGTATTTTGTTGCTGTTCAACACTACCTGTGCAATGCTATAATATGAAGGTTATTAGAATTGCAAACGACAACTCCAAGCCTCTCACTTTCTTATTCCAAAACAGTCTGCATCGTTTCTGCCTTGCCCTCTACTTCTTGCTGTTAACAAGCTTGTGAAACACAGGGTGTCAATGCCTGCCAAGCTTCCAATCTGTGTATCCAATGCCTGAGTGAGGTCTGCTGAACCCCATACTGAATCTCTTACAGCCCCCCCCCCAACACTGATCCGTCAGCTTGATTTCCTTTATCCTTGGCTTGATCCCCTAACTAGCATATAGAACATAGTGTCATGCTGTATTTAAAACACACTGATTTACACAAATTGGAAAAAAAAAAACAGGCTTATTGTTTGCCAGCTTATTGATTTGAAGTAGGAGTATGCGTCACAGAATTTAATATGTTAATTCGTGTTATGCAGTCTGTGTATTTTGAAGGGTTTCCAAATTGGTGATAATTGACAGAGAGCCATTCCACATCTCAATAACAATTAAACAGTGTATGGAGGGGATTCTGACTAGGAGTCGCACCTCTAACCAGAGGCCAGTCAGATATGCACTGCAGATTTATTCTTAGAAGTTCTGTAGTGGTTAGGAGTAATTAGCTCCTTAATGCCAAATGGTGTCTCTCATGTACAGAAATGACCTTCACGCCAGCTCACTGTGCTAGAAAGGCTCCTGGCCCTCAATGGCACCTTTAGGTTGTCCCCTAGACCCCACCCATTCACGATTAAGTCCAAAATGACTTGCTTGCCAAGGACAGATGGACAGAAAACACAGCAACCTGAAGTTTAAATATTAATACTAATTTCCCTCTAGAATCTTACTACAGTGACACAGTACTATTCATAGTTTCACTGAATGTTCTCACCATCCGATACCCACCCACCCGTCCTTCGTCCAGGTGAGGGTTCATTTTAATAAATGCAGTGAGGAAAAAAATGTCAAGAATAAGAACCTGGTGCTACACCGCTCATGAATGAAGTGAAGTCACTTGATCTTAGAACTGAATTCGGAGTCTCGAATTTGCCGTGGCCCTTGATCAGCAAGCTAAACTGAAGGCTACCACTCTCCAGACCCCCTGCAGAATCTGGAAGCCCTTGAGTGACATCTAATCAGAGGCCAGGCAATGGCAAAGTCATAAAGAGTTTGACTTAAGTGAACCAATATTATGAGACCAGAAATTAGGTCAAAACCCCTCAAGGGGGACATATTCTAATTTACAACCTAATGGGGAGCAAATTCAATTTTCAAATGCAGTAAAAATTCAAATAAAAAGCCAGAACAAATGCTTTGGCCTACTTACCTTTATTTCAGCACCATGGCTGAGCCGAAGATGTTCAGTCTTGGCTTCATATGTCTGAGGTATCGAGTCCTGGAATTGGAAACAAGAACAATTTGACACGGTTGCCAATATAAAATAAGCAGGCTTCCGAAAGAGTTCCCGATGTGGATTTGTCAACCGCTTGCCTTCTGGTAACTGTTTCCTGGTTGGATGTGTGTACAAGTTTGGTTCTTCTCAAATACAGACGGATGACTTCTTGGAACTGGTGTCAAAAGGGCATCTGGATCGTGACTACCCTTGATAGATGACCCATCTGTAGAAACACATATTGCCATAAGAAATGTGTCAGGTTTTGTCAGAATCCATCATCCATTTCTAACGCGGTGACGTCATTGTGCAATTTCTACAAAATGATCAGACTATACGTTTTGCTACAAAGATGTTCTTCCACAAATCTCAAATGTAAGCAGGTTAGTTGTGAAAGCTGCTGCCAGATTAAATGAGGAAGATGGAAAGTCTTGGCATAGAAATGAGATGTCTTTAATTAGGCCTGTCAGAACCTGGGGAGCAGCTCGTTATACTTTCGTCCTCCCCAGCTGGTTCTCAAAACCGCTTTCTGTGTTTTGCCGGAGGCAAATTTGAACTGCGAACAGCAGCAGTACCTACGGACATAAAGCAGCCTACAGCAACGGACCAGCCTTTTGTCCGCAGCCTGCACGTAAGAAAAGCCTCCGTAATTAAATCTCTTATTTTGCAAGAGACATGACAAGTAGTGCTGCAAAATAAGATAAGTTTATTATCTACGTTGTGTAACGCGTGTGATACACGCGTAATGGACGTTTTAGTGTGGTTAGACAAATAGCCTTCGTTAATTTAGCTTATAATCATGTCATTAAGTCAGCTACGGCTCAATTTTTCTCAGCAGATAGAACACACCGAGTATAATTCACATTAATTAACGTGATTCTGGTTTAAATACAACCATCTCCTTCACTCATGTATGATACATTTTCACATAATACCCGCTAATCCTTTGAGTTTCCATGGAAACTGAGCGTGACACCTCCCTTCCAGCGCGCCTCTCCCGCGCGATGTGTTAAAGGCTCGCGGATAGCCGCTCGGCTGCAGAAGCGGGACGGCTCGCGGCCGCTCGGTGTCAGTAGCTTCGGTATAAACTTTGAAGTCGGCGGCTTTGCAGCTTCCTGACCCTTGGAATTACGTAGGATCGTAAGTACAACGTATTTCTGTTTTGCACGTCAAATGTTAAATATTGCTCTTTTTAAAATAAGATTTATATTTTTGATTGAGTAATTAGCAGTATTTTAAAACCGATAAAAACACACATTGCAAGCAATGTGCAATCAGTTCTTGTTAAACTAAACTTTTAAAAGGTAAGAATATGTGTAAATATGTGTAGTAATGTGAAAGTATTGTGATATTATGTAAAAACATCCAAATAATGAAGATTTTAATCATGATGCCCGCAATAACAAGTGATTCACGACATCCTGACTTATGGTTTTTGGGATTTTTTTTGCGTCTGTCAGTTGAAGATAGACCCAAGCTAGAAGTGGATATATTCAATATATATTCAATATATATTCAATATATTCAATTCAATTCAATTCAATTCAATATATTCAATTCAATATATTCAATTCAATTCAATATATATTCAATATATTCTTAGGGTACAGGACTTGGAAAACAAGGATTCTGTTTATGTGATAAGCATTAGTTTTGAGCATTTAATACCATGGCCAAACTTGTATGATCTGCATTTTATGTTATAATAAGAAATATGAAAACACATATTTCGTTTCGTTCTTGAATATTGAGTTAATATATGTTTTACAAAGCGAAGAGTATCTATCGTGCATGAACATTATCTTCAGAATGGGAAACTGCATAACGAAATATATAAATAACATTCACTGATGTAATAAAATCAGTGATGACGGTCGGATACCACCCGTGTAAATTATAAGCGCTATTTATGTCTCATAAAATTAATTAGAGTATGAGTCAGTGCGTATAAAAATAGCGTTATGGGTCAAAAATGTGTAATTGCCAGTTGACTTAAGAGACGTGCTTCATTCCTACCTAGATGGACTGATTGCATATCTTAAATTGTGTGTAGAGCAAACAAGCGGAACTCCACAATCTAGTCGATTTGACTGATTTTGATATTCCGATGTAGATTCTTTCTTGTTTCCAGCTATGTTATAAAATACAAGGACTTATTTAATCGTATGCAAGAGAAACATTAAAATGTTGCTACATTATTCAGAAATTAGTTGTAATAATGTTTTGTTTTCTGCTTTTTCAGATTTCTCGGTGCTTTTTCTCTGGCACTGTAAGTAACCACAAATGAAAACCGACTTCATAATTGAATGGAAGGTCCATGTCTAGACAGTGCTTTGGTTTTGTGTCATGGCAACTACACAATGAGATTTTAAAGCTCTCTTATAGATTGATATATTTATACAGTTATATTCTATTTTGGTGCTGAACACCAAATCTACTATGTCTGTCCTGGAGTCTCCAGATGGAGATAATCAGGGGAAAGTGGGTCTGAAGAGGAAGCCAACTGGTCCTCCAAGGCTCCTGCTGGGCAAACCCAAATCCAAAGGTCACCGTGAAGGGAGGAACACCAGAGGACCCAAAGACACTAGTGAAAGCAACGGGATCCAGAGGAGCTCCAAGTCTCCAGATTGTCAAAGCAAAGTTCAAGGAGATAAGCAGGGAGAGGCTGCTTCTGTAGATCCCCAGACGCCAGAGATGGGAAGCACAAAGGAGTCTCACAAAACCTCAGAGGGTTCATACGGAAGCCCTGCTGCATTCCAGAGTGTAACTAAAAAAGGGACTTTAAATGCTGGACAGGACAAGAAAAGATGGGGGTGGAAACGATGCTTCTCCCCATCTCTGTTTTGCCTAAAAGGAAAAGGGGAACAACTGGAAAAAGTGTCAGACAAGAAGGAGGAACAGTGTGATGTCAGTTCCTGCAATGCACAGCCAATGGGCAGTGTGGGTCATAATGATGTCACAGGTGACCCTGTAACTCAAAGACGTACCTCTGACATCCCTGCTAATTCTGTTGTTAGAGGAACAGGAAGATTCTCAGCTTGGGGAACATTAAAGAGGCTTTTGCGTACATCCAACTATCAGTCTAGGTCAAAGGAAAGACAGCCGGTACAGAAACAACATTCTGCATCTGTGGACACAGCACCCCCTCATTTTTCCCTCAAGGACAAACTTAGCAGTGTCTTGAGACGTAGAGCCAAGAAGCCTTCTCCTTTCTTTCAGGAGAAGCTTGTAGGTACTAATGAATACATAGAGGAAGAAAATATAGTGCTTTCTAACAGATGTACAGATGGAGTGTATCTGGATGCATCTCCAATCAGTCAAGAAGGAGACTTTATAGAAGGGGACACCGAGATCAAAGGGTCATGCTCTGAAACTCTGACCATAAGTGCAGAAGTGACTGCCGTGATACCAACGGTAGAAGAAGACCAAGACATCTCAGGAGGAAGTACAAGCTATAGTCACTCTGAAGACCTAACATCTGTAGAAGGACAGAAGCAAGATGAGGATGGATCTCCAAAATGTGCAGAAGAAGGACCAGTGTCATGCAAAATTATACTTACAGAGAGCAGTCCTGTGCTGCAACCTAAGGATGGTTTTCTTAGTGGTGAATCCCAAGAGGAACTGCCAGTAGATATGGATACTGCATCTATCAATGCATGTGTTGATGTAGGTGTTGAGTTGCAGGAAGAGTCATTGCAGACTGAGGAACTCAGCTCACCTATGACTGGTGAATTCCTAGATGCAAGGTCTGAACAGGGTGTAAAACACGAGAAAGTGCTTGAAGGAACGGCACCACCCGGCAATGCAGGATCACCCATGCAGGATTACTCTCCATTGAAAAACAATGTAAACAATCATGTGATCATCTCTCTTGAAACCAGTGACACGTTGCAAAATGGCACTGACCAGTTTCCTTTGGAGAGTCTTCAAGCTCTTAACACTTGCGGCCAGTTGTACCCCACTATTGACGGCCTGCTTCCCCAGCCCAATGACATCCTGCTCAGGCAGACTGCATGTGCTTTGGTTCAGGCAGCCATGACGGCTGCCCTCAATCAGCTCAAGGAGGAGATGAAGGACGGTGTGGCAAATATCCATAGGGAGACGCAAGAGCTCAAAAGTCAGGCTTAAGCCTTAGGTTCATCCCATCATGACTTTTCCTGCATATAAAAATACCTCAAAAGATCATCTACTACTGCTGTACCCTACAGAGAACAGTCAGACTTAACTTGTGCAGCGTTATGAGGGATCAAAATAAATCCTCTATATTCCGTTAAAATTCACTGGTTACCCGAATGAGGACTGAAATTAATGTAAGGCATTGAAATATCCCCCCTGCAGCCTTTGTCATTTTCTAGTGACAGTACCGTGAACATTTATTTGACGTACATGAACATGGCTTCTGTCAAACAAGATTATGTAGGTTTCATTTTCAAGCTAATGAATTGCCGGGAAGGTTTCACCTTGATCCGTTATTCCATGTTCCAGGAGAGGTGAACCTATATCTCTATAATGTGAGCTGAGTGAAGTCAATGGTGAATAAAAGGTTGATGGGTCATTCTCCAGGCTTAGACCTATTTTTTACCACCTGCAGTATTTCAGCCTAAGCTTTTAGTGACGCAAACAAGCATGTGAGAAATGTTTCTGTAAAACAAATGGCATTGTTTGTCTGGCTGGTGTTTAGAATCTGCCATTCCTTACAAGCTTACTGCAGTGTCCATGTCGATGAAAGGAAGAGCTTGCAGTTATGTGGAACTGTCAGATGGTGAGTTCAGTGGTAAGTATGGAGCACTGTGCTTCCTGAGGTGCTTCTCTTGTTATGCCGTGTATTGAGGTGTCCAAGGTGTAGGTGATTTAGTAAACACTTCGAAAGGAATGTGGCAGGAGATCTTACTGGTAGGAGTAGTTGCAGTGACAGTTGCAGTGTAACTTAATTCTGATGCAGGATTACTCTTGGTAGGTGGCCCACAAGCACTGCAAATCAAGAGTGTCAAAAATAGGTATACATACAACGCAATGACAGGGTCAAGAGTTTCATTTACTGTTTGACTAAGCATTAGAAGGGCTAAGATGCAGCATTTCATAAACAGCCATTTTCCTGGGATTTCCAAACACTGCGGGGTAGTCTGGAGTTTACAGGTAACTGCAATAAACAAAAATATTCATTCAGCAGCAGTTGTCCAGACAAAAAAACATTGTCTCTGTTAGTTGCCCCTGGTACTAGCTAGGTTACCTAATAAAGTTATCTCTAAGTACTTCTTAACAGTGATGTGTTTGTAATCTGGTCTGTATATTCTTGTAATGTTTTTTTTACATATGAATAACTACATGTTAGTTTCAGAGAAATGTAATATAAAAAGCTGAATGTATAACCTATTTGTTATTTAAGTGAACAATTGAGGAATATTTGGTGAAATAAAAATCTACATGTTACATGTAAATTGGTTTCTAGAGAAGGTATTCTCTGTTTGAAAACACAAATGTCAGTGGTGGGAAGTTCAGGTCCCAAAAGTACAAATCCATACCAAGGTTTTGTTTCCACCAACCAGTTGAGTACTCTGTGGCTGTGACTCTTAATGCTCAACTGCTTGGTTGGAACAAAATCTTGGTCTGGATTGGTACTTTCTGGACCTAAACATTCCATGTCTAGAAAACGTGGTGATATAAAACCAGTGGATTGAGAGTTTCAATATGGAATAAGTGGCAGTGTTTCTATAACTCCATAACACCACAGACACACACACACATCTAATATCTTTTAAAGGAATATACAATTGATGTAATCTCTATGGATAGACATATTCATAGCGCAAACATGTCACAGAAAAGAAGCACAGGCTCCTGTGGGCTTAACAGTCCCAGATTTCAATGGAATGCATCCAACAAACTCTAAATCTGGATATTGACTATTTCATATTTCATGTGGAGATGAACCTCTGGAAAAGTCATTAAATGGCATCTGTACTGGCCATGAAGGCTATGGGCTGCCAAATAGCGTTGGTTCAGTCCTTGTGCGTCAGTACCTGAAACACTGAGGAACGCATCACTGTCATACGGATAGAGCTCACATCTCTCATTCCATTTAATCGGTTGTTGCAGTTGTGTATACTGTTAAATACGCAGGAACCTTTATTTCGTCGGATGATTAGGCGATTCCTTTAAGGGCATCTAAGAATATGCTTGCGCTGTGATTTTACGTCATCGCTGCCACCGAATGTAAAAGACGAGAATAGCAGCCCATACGGGCAGTCCGCTGAGCTGCATATCGAACGCGCTGTACCTCTCACGTTAACCCCAACACTGGAAGGAAGCTTAAGATACCCTTTTTGCGTTTAGTCTCATCCTATTATTTGGTTCTTTATTTCCAAAGCAATTCATCAGTTGTAATCAAGAAGACTTACCCTTACAAAGAGCCCTACGTTCCTGAAACTAAATTACTGAATTACTTTAGAAATTATAATCTGACGGTTTCGGGAGGAATAATATTTGCCGTGTGCCTACGAAAGATTCCGAAACCATCTATTTTCTGAAGTCGTTCGTTATGTTCAGGGTTGCAGGGCTTCTGAACTCAGGATGGGGTCCTAACCCATCGCAGGGCGCACTCACCTGTTACTCACCCCTATTTACAATGAACCTCAGCCTATTTTTGTACTGTGAAGCACTCAGGAAAACCAACGACAACATACAAACTCCATACAGAGCCAGGGCAGAGCCTCGAAAGCAGGTGCTAGATGGGGCAAGGCGACAGTGCTAACCACCGGATCACCACGCTTCCCCCGGCTCTGAAACCTTCGCTGTATGAGATTGAAAAACACGTCCTAAACACCCCATCTAGTGGTTGACATGAATTACAACACAGACGGAGTCGGCTTTTACGGCGTGTTCTTCCAAGTAAATAACACTCATCAATTTATACGAATATCCAGTCATAAAAAACTGGGTTCTCTTTATAGATTTCTCCCTTTCTTCCTAACAATATATACTATACAAAATATGAATGAATGAATGCTGAATGTTTTACATTAATATTGTCTACTGCTTCTGTTATTTTGCTTATTTTGGTGGTGATGTGTGACGAGGCGACGTTTGTAAAAAAAAACAAAAAACTTTTATTTGCAAATTTGTTTATTTTTCAAATAATCCTCATTTTGTTAATGCAATTTCAAAAGACGGGAATGAATTTCTACTGCACTCCGAACTATTAAGAACACAGACAGGCCGCGTGGCAAAATTAAAGGCTCTGCACGGCCAAAAATATAATTTCCGTTTAAAATGTTAATTACACAGCTGAGTCATACTTAAATACAACCATGTGTTTTCACTTTTTTTTCTTGTCAACGCAAGCAAATTTAAAACACATACAAGGTTGGGTTCAAAGAAATTGTAAAAATAAATCAAAAAGAAACGTCAGCTTTTACTCAGTTCGTGCTAACTGCTTCGATATCCAACATGATTGTACAACTTTGCATTACTGTGAAGAACGATCATTTTCCAGCCTGGTTGAATGTAAGACTTCTCAAAAACGAAAATGGAATGCTGAGTGAACAATACCCCGGTATTAAAAATGAATGCACACTAACTGCTACAATGATTACAGTACTTTCGTTAGAGGAACACATTTTAAGAACCTCTATTTCTGGAAATACAGTGATCAGTTTAGCTCGAACGCCGTGCAAAAGGGAAAGCAATATCAACAATTGTATGAGGCCTACCAATTGTAACAAAAAATGAGTTTATCGAAGGGCGATTAGGAAATTATTGTGCTTGATTGGCCTTCATATTTCTCCAAATCTGTATTTAATTACCATAATTCGTTTGCCTCGCACTATTTTGGGCACGCATAATTTACACACAGTGGATATAGAGTGTGAATTTTAAATTAACACACACCTTAAAATGAAAATGTGGTGAGATCTATAAGTACGCATTTACACGTTTTACCAATGGGATTCTGCGTACAGGTATGCTAATTACGGTAAGTTATGAGAATTTAGCCGTGTTTAGCAAACGCAGCTTTTTGCATGTGTTCTAGCTCTCTGATCAGCCTGTACTATTCTCACAATGCTATTCCATTCCAGTGCTGGTTTTGCATATATGTAAAGTTGGTTAGCGTGCTTCTGAAAGAGCTTCGGTGATACATAGCGAAGTAATGCCGGAATATTTAATACTTTACAGCAATGGGTCGTCATCTGAATATGGTGCTGCAGGCTTTCATTACTCAAAAAGAATCTTGACACGGTCCTGAAACTGCAACAGCGTGGTCTGAGATTTTATGTATAATTAACTGCGCCACAAATTATTTCGCGATAAAATCTTTGCCAAAGTAACCACTGCAGAATCTTTTTGACTCAAAACGAGTAGTTTATATATACTGCACATAACTTAAATATGACCGTTTGCTGTCAATGCATTTGCATGCGATGTCTCAGTCCCTTAAATTAAAACTGGCTGTCAGAAATGGAAAAAGAAATAAATATGTCCACAAGCTCTTTTACAGCAATATTTTACAGTGTAGTGACTGTCACTTGCATAATGACCGGACTCACAAATACTATAAAGTACAACACATTATTGCGGGAAACCAAACTGTGGATGCTGCCATCACACCGCAGAAGGTTCTGAAAAGTCCGTCTTTTTCACTCGACCACAACAGTATCTATGCTCTCCTGGGAGACCTCAGAGTCGAGCGAGTAGCAGGAGCTGACGTTGTCTTGCGTGTCCCTGTTGGCCTCCTCGCCCATGAACTCGGCCGGGCTCTCGCAGAAGTGCTGGGAGGCCTGGATGAACTGGCTGCAGAGGCGGCTGTACCGGTGGTACCGGGCTTGCTTGCCGGTGTGGCTATACATGTGTTCCTGTAGTTGGCTTTTCTGGGTAAAGCGGAGGCTGCAGATGGCACATGCGATCTTTCGCTTCCGTGAATTTGCGCCACTTTTCCGCTCTGCCGCTAGTTCCTCCGAAAGGGCCTCGCTCCGCTGCAGCGCCTCCTCCAGGCCGGCCACATCTGGCGGCTCAGACCCACCGGCGCTCTTCCCCACCAAGAAGGAACCCTGGTGGGGGAGCCGCTCATCAGGGCTCTCCAGTTCCTCCCCCCCAGCCCCGGCTACCTCACCCAGGTGGCTGTTCTCCAGGATAGCAGGCATGCTGAAGGGCAGACTGGAGGTGCTGTGGGTGAGGAGGTGCTCTCGCAAACCCTGGCGGGAGCTGCAACGCTCCCCGCAGAAGTGACAGCACAGCACTCGCGGATTTTCCTTCAAGAGCCCCAGGCCGGGACTGTCCTGGCCCAGGGATGGGGAGCCAGCTTGAGGCTTGCCAGTCACCTCCATCTCCATCTTCTCCTGCTTTACCCTCACGGGGAGCTCGCACGCCTCGCCGTCCTCCGTAGAGCCCATAGAGGATGCACAGTGGAGATCGGTGGGCCGCCGGTCGCAGGATTCCCCTTCCGGGCCCGATGCTAAAGAGGTTTGAGTCTGGGGTCTCTCTGCCTGGCTGTTGGGGCGTGACCCTTCCGAGCTGCGTACCTGGCAGTCCTTCAGGGTCAGGTGCTCCTTGGTGGCCGACTGGGAGGAGATCTGGATGCCGTAGAGGTTAGATATCTTGGCAGCGTCGGCGTCCTGGCTGCCCTCGCCAGTGCTGCGGCACAGCTGGTGGGCGTGCAGGAATTTGATGCCCTCCTGCAGCCGGCTCTGGTCCACCTGTTGTTTGGGGCCCATCCCTGTGTACATGATGTGCAGCAAGTAGCTGAAGATGTCCGGCTGGATGTCGGTGGGCTGGATCTTAATGCACTCACTAGGGTGAAAGACATGCAAAGGGCTGATTCCACAATCCACCAGTGTTAATGTAAAAAAAAAAAGTTAAATGCCGTTTTCAGGGGTAAATTACAATTCTGATTTTTGTTGAATAGGAACTTTAATGAAAGCTGATGCCAATTTATAAATTAATATCTAACTACCTGCTTTGAGATGATGTTTTGCAACATTTTAATCCATTTCAACTGTCAAATCGCTTCTGATATAATTGGAAACTTTGTGTGGTGTGAGTCTTCAGCATCAAGTTACTGTGTAAAAACTGCTTTAGCTTTCTTGGTTCACTTTTTATTAATTTGATTTCTATAACACATGCTGGGGATTGAACATTCTGGTAGGAATCTGACCTGGACTGGTGGATGAATATCATTTTGAAGTAGTTTGAAAAGGCTGCCAAAACAGCACGGTGAGCCTTGAAGTAGACATTTCCAATGGCAACAGTGCAGTCACACAGGAAGCCAAACTCCCTCTGAATGTTCAGCTGCTGGAGGAGAAACAGGCTATGGCTGGATACCTCCATGGTGCCCCTTCGACCTGTCACACAACACACGTTACGTTACTTTTCTACAACTTGTTGTAGATGGTGACCTCTGCTGGCCACACCTATGATGAACATATGAAGCTGGACAAAGCTGCAATTCTGTTATTTATTCAGTTTATTTAAAAGTAGCGATTATATTGGTCATTATCTTTTAATACAGAAACAGCACACGTATTTAATTTGTGGACTCATATGATGATTGAACGCACTGCCAATTGCACAATTTTTAATTATACCAAGTAACATTTAATATATAAATGGGTTAATTATAATGTAAATATACGACAATTAAATAATCACACTGTCCATCTATTTTTTTCTTCTGTCAGTTCCATGAAATAAAACTGAGAGCAAGATTGACATCTTTCACAATTCGTTATTTTATCTACTTAAAGCTTATTTTAAGGCTTATGTAAAGTCATGTCACGTATCTCTTTTTATAAAAGACGTAGTTATGCGGCGTTTAAAATCTCTCCGACTGAAAAATGACACCTGGATTTTAAAACCAGTCGTGAACCTTTCATTCTCCGTTTTCATTTGGGAGCGCACCGATACTTGGTACATGGCACACATCAATGCAAAACTTGTCACTGGCATGCATCAATAACATGGCCTTATATGTTTTTCTTACTTTAAAATAAAAACACAACACAATGCATTTTTGCATGCAGTGCCTCGGAAAATTGAGGCATGCATCATCCGCAAGGGAACACGCTACTAAGATCTACCATGCATTACAACTAGATTGCAAGATACCCTAACTAATTTCAAGGCAGCACATCCATTTTCAAAGGTCTGCATTCGGATCCAGTATATTGCTGAAATCACAAACCCTGACAGACCCCGCCAAAGCGTTCTGGATCCCGGCAGGCAAATGGCGCACCTACCTATGAAGCACGACGATTTATTACCTGCAATGGAAAACTATTTCTTGCCACCTATGCGCGAGAGATGGGTTTTGATTTCGTATTTGTTGCTACAGGGAAGTTCTCGTGCAGTCTCGCGCTTCTTCCAGTGTGAACGCAGATCATTTTTTGCACCACGTGACCGCACTGTAGTCGTGTATTAATACTGTACACAGGAACGTAAATTTTAGTTGTGCTGAAATAAACAAGTCGCTGTCAGATATAAAAATGAGTGCAAAACAGTATTTTATTTCTATCTGGTTTTATTAGAGGGACCCGAACTTGGCAAAGTAGTTAACAAAAATACTTATCAGGCGTTATTACTTTGACAAGGAGATATTATTGACAGATTGTCATCTAGAGGAAAACCGGCACGTGTTGTTGCCTGGTTTCGTAAATTGCCTTTCACTTGTGAGCCTGAAAATGGACCGAACGTGGATTTTGAAATGAATATTTTAGTGGACTTATATAACTAGCTCAAACGTTGTAAGAATTACGTATTAATGAGCGACTGACCTCAAATCAGATATGATTGCACATCATTCATTTGCAGTTAGAGTTTATGGCTAAGGTCAGTTTAACATTTTGGGGATTTCTTTTTTGAGCATGCAACCTTGATTTCGTTAACTGCATGAACTGATTCTGTGGGACCGGTTCAGGATCTTTGCACAAACTTTTGTTTTTGATAAAAAAAAATATAGACAAATAGCCTCATCTGGCTCGACTAAGCTGCAGCTGCATTTTAAATGAATATATAAATGACATGAATGTAAATGTAAAAAATTGTTATGCGTTTCATAACAATGTATATTTCAGTCCTTCGTTCATTGAATACGATTGGACTGCAGAAAATAAGTGAAACATTAAAACTGGTTTTACTTAGTAATGAATACACCGATGTTTTATTAGTGGTAGTTCCACCGGCTCGGGATGCTTGGAAATTCAGTACTGTAGGCTACTGTATAAGCAGGCGGCTATAAACAGCAGCGGGAGGGCTGGATTTGCGTGAGTGGGGCTGGATCTGGTTTAGACAGACTCAGTGCGGTGATACAGCTCACAGAGCGGCTGTGCGGAAGTTCTTTCATCCGTGCTGCAGGAGGGGTTCGCCTCTCTGCGATTATTCTCGCCACAACTTTACTGGGATAAAGCAGGGGGGAAAAGCGCAACTCCCGGACAAGATACACCCCGTTTGGAGTTGGCGGTGTTTTACATAGACTCACCTTCCTGCCGGTAAGAATCGTGCGCGTAATAGTTGTCCAGTTTTTGAGGATCATTCCTGTGTACAGTATAATGTGTGTGTTTTTTTTCTCAGCGTGAATGCGGGAAGTAGAGCGGGGGCGGTAGTGCGTGAGACCTCAGTCGCCCGGACAGCAATGCGATGGCGCCCCCTCCTTTCTGCTCTCACTTCGCCCGGTCGGATACACGTACCGAAACGTGTTTCACGGTGATGCTCACGACGGATAAGGCCCGAACGGGCGTTATTTTACAGCATAGTTTTAATGACTTTTTTTTTTTTTGGTGCGGTATGATTGACAGTCGTGATGCCCGCATGAGCGACCTCCGAAAGTAGCCAATGAGCGCGAACGTAGGCGGGACGAAGGCGAATCCCCGCCCTCCGTAATGCTGTCACGGGGATCGCACAACCGTCAAAGGCTGCTATTATTCAAAGTTTGTCAGTGTGAATGCCTCTCAAAACACACGCTGCTTTCATATTTAATGTGAAGGCATATATGGCTCTTAGCAGGGTGCGTTTTCTCTGGCCGTTAGACTGCTCCAGTGCCCAGTTTAGCTTAGCTGTAGCGAACATATTAGCGCATGCTAACGCGTGTTGTATGCATCACGACGAATAGCCGTCGTCGCATTAACCTGTTACGCCGTGCTCAGCCGTTTTATCTCCCCCTCTATTTACACCAAGACTGGTAACTAATTCAGAAAGCCGAATGCGAAATGGCAAGAGTGGCGAGTGGAGGCGGAGGTAGCCAACTAGCTGCAGTCTTTGACTTAGCAACCGCTGGGTGGGTCGAGCCCAAAATAGTCGGCTCACATTCGCACTTGTGCTTTGGGAGGCAGAAAAGAGAGGGGTTTACAATGCAAGTTGCGTGACGCTAATTTCTCATTCGCAGCTTTATATACACGTATTTTAATAGCATTTAGCTGCGCGGAAGGTGCTGGGTTTTGGTCTGGAGTAGTATTAATATACGTGTTTGCTGTCAGAGCTGAGCGATAGGCTTGCGGGGGCTGGGGGTTGAGTGCACGCACGCACGCACGCAGACAGTGTTGGGGGAGAAGTGAACTCTATGGGGTTTTTTTTTGTTTCATACATAGAGTTGTCATTTCTCTCATGCTGTTACTTAGCAGTTCATCTCTAAAAACACCCCCCGCCCCACTAGAGTATGGGTTTAATTTTAGTCAGAAAAGATGGCGACCCAGACCAAAATAGTTGCCTGTCAAACCAGTCTATAGTGTGAAGAGCTAATCTGTAAATAGTTTATTCATTTTAATAAATGTAAGTTCTATGCATAAAGCAACTTGATATTTATTTAGTGTTGCTGTTTTATTGCAACAAAACTATTGGACGGTCGCTCACTATTTCCAATGATCTTTCTTCTGGGTTCTGCACATCTTTGGCATGCTACCAAATCCCAGGGCTGTGAGCAAAGCTGACGGCACCATGACGAGGCTGAGCCACAGTGAGCATGTCCTGCAGCAGCTCAACAACCAGCGGGAGTGGGGCTTCCTGTGTGACTGCTGCATCGCCGTGGGGGACATCTACTTCAGGGCTCACAAGGCTGTGCTGGCAGCCTGTAGCTCCTACTTTAGGATGATGTTCATCAAAGACCAGCAGGCCATGGCGCGGGTAAACCTCAGCAACATGCAAATCAGCGCTGAATGCTTTGACCTCATTCTTCAGCTCATGTACCTTGGCCGCATTGCTGTGGGCTCCTACGAATTTGATGAGCTCAAGGCTGCCATGGTCTACCTGCAGATGTACTACATCCCAGACTCTCTGGATGACCTCAAGGACATCCGCAATTCAAACCTGGCGCCGTCATCCTCCTCGTCGTCATCTTCCTCTTCCTCCTCCTCCTCATCATCCTCCTCCACGGCGCTGGCTCTGCCTGGAAGGAGGATGATGTTTGGAGTGCGGATGTACGAGCAGCAGCCGCAACGCCAGGGGGCTGCTGACGGAGAGCGCCTCCAACAGGCTCCGGCTTCTGCATCGTCCGTCCAAACCTTGGGTGGCCTTGGCGGGACTACAACAAAGCCCACGGAGGAACCGGGACTGCCCCTCAGCCTGTCCCTTGTGGCCGAGGCCATGGCAGAGCAGCCTTGTGACCTGCGCAAGAAGCCGTCAGGCAGGAGTGCTACCATGAAGGAGCGGCCTCGCTTCGGGCGCACCTACACCTGCGATGACTGTGGCTTTGTCTTCAGCTGCGAGAAGCTCCTCATTGAGCACATCCTCACCTGCACCAACCGCAAGACCTTCCATACGCCCAGGGGGGCCAAGGGCCTGGAGACAGACGCTAGCAAGGCAGAGAGCTCCTCCTCTGAGGGCTCGGAGGAGAACTTGGACCCCTGCAAGGCGGAGGGTGAAGCTCTTGAGAAGTCTGATGTGGAGGTGTTGAGCAAAGGGACTGTGATCAAGTCCGTCTGCACAGGGGCTGACAGCCAGCCCAAATCTTCGCGGAATACTATCATCATCAAAATGGAGCCTGAGGATAGCCCTGAGCTTGAAATGGATGGCATACAAGTAGTCCAGGTTGACGAGAACTGTGTGGAGGGCTGCAGCTCACTGGCCAACCGTTTCAGGGACTCACTCCCCGATCCGGGTGCCTTCGACCGAGATGAGGTGGTCGGGCCCGCCAGCATGGAGGATAGTAATGACGCTTTTGAGGCGCACATGTCCACCAGCGAAGATAAGAGTACGGGCACTCGGGCAAAACGTATCAAGGAGGAGAGGGACGGCCGGCTGTGTCTGCCCTGTGAGCTGTGTGGGGAGCTGCTGACGGAGGACGACCAGTCAGCTCACTACATCGCTAGCCACATGGGCCACATATGTGCCTGTGGCAAGTGTGGCCAGATCCTTGTCAAGGGCCGGCAGTTGCAGGAGCACGCCGAGCGCTGTGGCGAACCCCAGGATGCCGAGACGGATTCACTGGGCGATGACTCGCTGTCTGAGGAGCGGCAGGTTGTGGAGGAGGGCCTGCTGGAGGCCGATGGCACATTCGAAGGTGAGCTGGGTGCCGCGTGCCACGATGACACTGATGAGAACTGCCTGGCCTACCGCTGCCCCCACTGCGGTCTGCACCTGGGCAGCGAGCGGCAAGCCCTGGAGCATGTGGCCCGCTGTCCAGAGCAGGAGCTGCTACGTTCTGGACTGCTGGAGGATGGCGAGCGGGACCACCGGCGCAAGCACTTCTGCGGAATCTGCGGCAAGGGCTTTTTCCAGCGTTGCCACCTGCGTGAGCACTACACCGTCCACACCAAGGAGAAGCAGTTTGCCTGCCAGACCTGCGGGAAACAGTTCCTGCGTGAGCGGCAGCTGCGGCTGCACAACGACATGCACAAGGGCATGGCCCGCTACGTCTGCCCCGTCTGTGACCAGGGCACCTTCCTTAAGCACGACCATGTGCGGCACATGATCTCCCACCTGTCGGCCGGGGAGACCATCTGCCAGGTGTGCTTCCAGATCTTTCCGGGCAGTGAGCACCTGGAGCAGCACATGGACGTGCACCTGTACATCTGCGGCGTGTGCGGGGAGAAGTTCCGCCTCCGCAAGGACATGAGGAGCCACTACAACTCCAAGCACACCAAGAGGTTATAAGAGGGGGTGGCGAGACGCAAGCGTCTGTCTGGTACACAAGCCATAAATGCGAGAGCGACAGTAGTCGCCTCAGCACAGTTTCAGTTAAATTCGTCACATTGGCATGTGACCTTCTGTAAACAAAGCTAGCAACAGTAACCAGGGCACCTGATATACGGGTGTGTGCAAGATCCAATGCAGTAGTGTTGCATACACATTGTATGATGTATTCCTTTTCTATTTGTCCAACTCCCTGATGTCCGTATACATTTCACTTGTATGAGACATTCATGAAGGCTCATGCGTTACTTCACACGCACTTGACATATATATTCATGTATAGAAGCTTGGCTTTTCCACCTAGCTCCATGTTGTGTTAGAGCTATCCTTGTAGAATAGGCAGAATTTTCCAGAAGACGCCTTTTCAGGTGTATCAGCGAGCCTTGTTTTTTATTTATTTATTTATTCTTGGGGTTGGCGGGACGCACATCTGGAATCTGTTTGCTCCCTCGTTGGGACATCAAGTGGGATTCTGTCAGATTCTCCAGTGACCCGTGAAACCCACCCCCCTCCCCCAACTCCCCCCACTGAACGATCCCGACTGGAGTATATGGGGCAATGTTCTGACTTGCGTGTATGCTGAACGGTGCGGTCTGGAGCCATCGGCCAAGCAGGAAGCATCTTAGAAAGACTTTTCAGATGCAAAGGGTTAAAAATGTATGTGAATGAAATGCAGCTACAACATGATAAAACACTAGAGTCAGTGTGTTCGGCAGTCAGCTCGACTTGGTCCAGCTGCAAGACATTTCTTCCAGCTTCATCCGGTGACTGTATGGTGCTGCAGGTCTATTCCTTTCATCTTGCTCAGTATTTCTGTTTACAGTTTTTGGTTGGAATTGTGGTTTGGGTCTGTCATGGCTGGACTGTCAGTAGTCTCGCCGGCTCTGTCTGTGATCAGACACCCAATCCTCCAATACCTGTTCCTCTTCCTTCTCAGATATATTCTGGGTCTTCAGGCCAAATAAATTGGCCCCTTGCCTTTAAAATGTCTGACATTTCTTAGGACTGGAATTGTCCCGCAGGCTTTTCCTTTTCAGTTTTCACCCTTGGCGGCACATTGTGAAATATGGTCCCAAGTTTCCAAATCCTGATTTTCGAAATATTCGAAGACCTGAATCTCTGACTTGCCCCTGCTTATTCTTTACGAAGCACAGCGGTCAGTTTCCACATCATGCAAAAAGGTGTAAAATAGTGTCTTTACACCTCTGTATAAAAACCTTTATGGTTAAGTGTAACCTGTTAATCATTTCAATTCATGAACAGAATATGTGGTTGGATTCATATTGGATATATTGTTATGAGTTGTTGATGCCAGGGATAACAGCAAGTGTTTTTCTTTTTGCCTGTTTCAGAAAAGCAGAATTGGCTTTCATCTTAAGAACGTGCATCTGGTCATATTTTATTGTTTCCCGTTACGCGACTTTCCTGTACCAGAAACAGGAGCACTTTTCTGCTGAGGGCTAAATCGTTTTTTAAGGTGCTGAATTCGCATTTACTGTTTACAAAATACAGTGACCTCTTCAGTGAAACTATGTATTTTTTAATGTGTGTGTGTGTGTGCGCGCGCGCGCGTGTGTATGTGTGTAAAGGGATCTTGTGCTTCATTTTAAAATGTTACTTAAGTTGCTGCGCCTTGAAGTGGCGCTGGTCCACTTTCAGTGTTGCACCCATGTTCAGCAGAGGAAAAATTGATGCGTCGTACGTGTTGTGAAACCGGCTCACTCTGATTGGCTGGCTTCACACTTGCCCCTCAGAAAATGCAAATACCTGTTTTTTTTTCCCTGCCCCATGTTGTTTTACTCCTGGCATGAGAGTTAGGGTTAGTACTGCCGCTTCAGGGAGCCATGGCACTCTCCCGAGCAGAGAACAGGTTGCAGCCGTGCCACGTGGACCCCAGGGAATGCTCGAACCCCTGGCAGCGCCACACCTAGGCATGCCCTCCAATGATCAGCTCTTATCGAACAGGCATGATGCAATGAGACTGACGAACACTCGTGGAGCAGTGGGTCGGCTAACAGGTTTAGTACAATGATTGTGCCTTCATTTTTTTGGCCTACGTAGATCTTTAGAAAGATTGCTGCAAGGAAAGTGGTCAGATCAATCCAGCTGCTTTTTGCAAGCACAGTGCGGCTTTTCCAGTATGAAAACAAGAGAAGTGCAAATATATGTTTTCTACTATTAAACAATCGAAGCTAACAGACTGTATACTTTTCCTTGCTTATTGTAAACATTTATTCTCTTTGTTCACCGGTAGGGGGCAGTAATGCAGTGGTTATCTATTAGTCGTACTGTTACTGCTAGTAATATGCTGTTTTCAGAAGGGGTTCCAGCCGTTGTGACAATTAGCCTCTAATGTAGAGAAGCTCTATATTTGCAAGGACGTACATTTTTTGTTCAAATTGTGTTTTTAAAATTTCTGCAATAAATGTTCTAGTTAAAAAAAGAAGTTTTTTTTTTAATAAGTCTGCCAATCTTATATAAGTCTGTCCGTTTTTGTTGTCTTACGAGTGTGCGAGGCTGGGTGACATGGGCTGATCAACATCCTAGGATTAAGTCAGGACAGAAAGATGACGTAAGAAGTGAACTGCAGGTCTGGGCTGCCTCATCTGTACCAGGCATCCAGCATTCCCGCACCAGACTCGGTTAAGCCCAAAGCTGGAATTTTTCCCCAAGCCAACAATTTTGCACTGTCGTGTTTGCGGCACAGAATGATTTATCACCCTAACTCCTGTCAGTTTAGGAAGAACACAGACTCGCGGTGTGCTTGAAAATGACTTTATTGATATAACTTGTAACACATTTCAATCATCGCAGTTGTGCTGTGAATCCGGCTTGTGTTTGCAGGGTCACTTCTTACACGGGCTCTTGTCGCATCCCTTGACATGGTCATGGCTTTGTCCCTGTCCCTGTCCTTGTCCTTGTCCGGGTTTCTGTCCCTTTACAAACTCTTTGGCTTTGTCTTTGCACTAAATGGCCCAAAAAAGAACAGAGGTCAGTCGAAGTTGGTCACATGTAGGTGGAAGGATCTCTTTCACTAACACGAACAGTTACAGCCTCCAGGTTCTTTAAAAGGAAATAAAAAAGAGTGCAATGTTCACAAAAGAAAATCTTATTTTTGCTGTTGAAAGTGACTCAGATCAGTGATATAATGTCAGCAACTTACTTCTTTTCCTTCTTTATGCTGCAGGAAGAGATATGGAGGATTACTATAGGGTTACATGCTTTACATCTAAGTTTTTTTGTAAGCACTGACGATAGTACCTTTACTTTTATTTAACAGACGCTTTTGTCCATAGTGACATACCAGTGAGTCAAATAGCACATTACAAACATACATAATTCGGAGGAGTAAGGAGGACTAAGGAGTAAGTGCAGCTGGGCTGAGCTTCTGAAGAATGCCCAATAGTAGTACCAAAAAGCACCATCAGGGGGCGCTAATCATTACACACTAAGCAGATGGACAAGGTTTGCAAGCAGAATGAACAATCAGCTATCATTTAAAGTATTAAACAAACAGTACAGAAGCCTAAGTCAATGCCAGCATTACAAATAATTGCTAACTTTTACTGGACAGAATAACTGGCACCACGCTGCTTTTATCATGAGAAGTGAGCATTTTTCACTGGATAATGCTATGGAAGTCCCTGCTCAGGTACAAATTGTAGGTGTAACGTGCCAGTTAAGTGAGGAGATGAGAAAATGTTACTTACATCGCCTTTATGGCAATCCGTCTTTGGCTGAGGAAGAAAAAGAAAGGACGTTTAATTTTCATTTGCTGGGTTGCGTGCCTGTATGCCGCAGCCATCATACGCTGACATTTTCCTGGTGGAAGATTTCGGTTGCCTTACCAGTTGCTCGCCCCTCTCTGTAAAAATGAGAAGGAAAAGCAATGGTTAAACACAGTATTTTTGAATACACACGAATATTGCTCAATCTTTATTTTTGGAAGTTTCATGAACGTCGACTGTTTATTTCACAGATCTAAAGCACACAGTACTGACTGGACGATACAGTCTATATTTTCTGCATTCTCATAACTGCAGGTACTTACTGTGTGGGTTACTCATTTTTAAATTCCTCTGCGATCTATCTGGATCTGAAAAGAAACTGCTGGAAGAGGGGAGAGATCAAAAAGGGTTAAAATGCTCATTCCAGGCGCTCAGTGCAGCCAAGCCACCAATGCATTAGACGGAGTGGAAAAAATCTCACCTGGTTCTAAGTCTCGACTCGCTCTGTTGTCAAAGTTGGCATCTCACTCCTTTTATAGGCTGGAGGAATGGGCGAGGCGGCATGTTTGGGCCCCACCCTTCGGTTTTGAGACAGGTAAGAGATGCGATGAGACCGGTCGGTCTGGCAGGAAGACAAAGGAAGAAATAAACAAAGCCTCGAATGTGCTGGCCTACGGTTTGTTTAATTCCTCAAGATGGTATCATGAAACAACATGGGTGTTTCATTAAGCCCTGTACCTGTTCACGTGCTGCGTTTTAGTCACGGTGCAGAAAAACAATGAGCGTTGCTGGCTATTTGATTTTCACGACGTTCTTCATAAACACGGCAAGCACAACATTGGCACCAAACCAAATTTTCAACACAGTTTGAAGAATGACTTGGGCGTTTCAGGAGAGTTTAGGTAGGAGCTTCTCAGAGTGGTTTTAACTTGCTTTTCTAAAATCGGTGTAGAAAATCTCCACATATGAATATTTATCCATCATCCAGCTGTTTATCCTGGTCAAGAGGGGACATAGAGGAGTTTCACAAGCAGCACAGGGCCCAAGGTTGGGGATGCAAGTGCATCACAGCACTTTCATACAGGCAATCATACACTGCAGGCAATTAGCCTAATTGTAATTCCTTGTGCTGCAGGACAAAAACAGTATGAGTATCCGGAGGGAAGCCACGCAACGCCGGGAGAAAATGGGAATCCACACACGCAGCAGGGTTGTCATGAAGTCACCCCAACAAAAGTTCAAGTTGCGAGTCATTATATAAAAAACTTAATGCACTAACACGGAGATGACTGTAATGTACGAAATATAAGTTTACTGATTTTTTTATGTTTTAATATAATAAAGTATTCTAGTATTCATTAAGTGTTATATATGATAGTTAGCAAAGAATTACAGTCACCGGTTACTTCATTAGGCAAACCTGTTCAAGTGCTCGATGACGCCAATTTCTAATCAGCTGATCATTTTTCAGCAGCACAATGTATAAGATCTTGCAGAGACAGGTCAGGAGCTTCAGGTTAATGTTCACATCAAACATCAGAATGAGGAGGAAAGGTGATGTAAGTGACTTTGAATGGGGCATGGCTGTTTGTGCCAGACAGGCTGGTATGAAGATTTCAGAAACTGCTGATCTACTGTGATTTTCATGCACAGCCATTTCTAGGGTTTCCAGAGGATGGGCTGAAAAAGAAAAAGCATCCGGTGAGCGGAGGTTCTTTGGCTGAAAATGCCTTGTTGATGGCAGAAGTCAGAAGAGAATGGCCAGAGTGATTCAAGCTGATAGAAAGGCAACAGTAACTCAAATAATCCCTTGTTACAACCAAGGTATGCAGGAGAGTATCTCCGCATGCACAACATGTCAAACCTTGAGGCAGATGGGCTACAGCAGCAGAAGACCACACCGGGTGCCACTCCTGTCAGCTAAGAACAGGAAACTGGGGCTAAATTGGGCACTGACTCACCAAAACTGGACTGATTGAAACACCTGAATTCAATGATTAAGAGGTGTGTCCCAATACTTTTGTCCATATAGTGTGCATTTAGTGGGCTAGTGGATTTTCACATTTTAAAACGAACTGTTAATGTGTGATATGGACTTTAGATGCTTTTTTTATGATTATAAATCACAGTGTCAGAAACAACCGAACCCAAGACCAAGGTCATGCCATGGAACTATCTAGTGGAAATTCGAGTTACACATGCAAAAAATGCGACACACACTAAACACAGGTAGGAATCCAACCACCAACTCTGCAAGTGAGGCAACAGTGCCACCCACTGAGTGACTATGACGCCCACCATATGAATATGGTCATTTATTCATTCATCTTCTATACTGCTTGTTGTATACAGGTTGGCGCGGGTCCAGAGCTGGAAGCAATGGGCAGAAGGCAATGAATGACCTAGAGCGGGTAACCAACCCATCGCATGGCACCCTATCAATATATATCAGGCTAAATATTCACAAAGTGATCTTCAATAACTTAGGTTAAGGTCGTTCTAAAGTAATTGCTGGATACGCAGGGCAGAAGCTGCTCATGTGTTATATTTGTTTCTCAAACTCAGTGAAATAATTGCAGGCTTAGACGAGCTGGAGTGACTGAAAGCCAGCGCCTCAAATGTGAGCCACTCGGCAACTGTAGGAAAAGCAGCCGTCCACCTCTGTTGTGGTTTTTGTTCATCGTTGTTTACCTCATACCTGAGAATGCAAAAAAAATGCAAGTTAGTTCATATATGATATGATCGGGCAGGATAAACCTGTTACAACCGGCAGCTCGCAAAGACAGTCATCCACCTTGCTTGGAGACTCTTGTTAGTTTGTAGTTTTGTGAGATGCCAAATTCGGGGCGGTTTCTCAAATGTCAAGTATGAGGATGAGGCTTGGTGGAGCTTTGACTCATCTGATTTACTAGCCGCAATTACAGGACAAGCATCTGAATTATGTAATACCTTGGGGTGTTTCCATCCTGGGCTTGTCTGCTGGGCTGAATGATTGGGGAACTGGGGAAGGTTCCTCACGTGTTCCCTTTGGCTGTCTGCCCAAAGGATATATGGCGTGTAAAGTTATTTACAAAATACACACTGGCATGAAGGAAAACACAAGTCGTCCCTTTTTTTCTGGCAGATTCTAGCGCTTCCTCCAGACCGAAGGAAGATGGTCTGAACCATGGGCCTTCTCTGCAGCCCTCTGCATATGAACTGCTTATTCTGCACAGTTTTAGCAACCTGTCTGTCAGGGAACTAGACAAAATAGGCTTCCACTCCTTCTTCTGGCATATGGCACAGAGTGCAGCTGATTTGAGCTTTGTAGAGCAAACAACAGGAGAGACAGAGGGTGAGGTAAATGCTTAGAGAGGGCGGGGGGGTCACTCTCCTGAAGTATGTTGGAAGATGAATCCTGTGAGCTGCCAAGCATGTAAGCCAGAAGACACACAAAGAGGCAGCATGTAAAATCGCTCCTAAGAAAATGAACGGACTGGCAAAGCATGTTTAACACTGAGAGGCGGAAATGAGGAGAACCCATGCAGTGCAAGAACACCAAACACTAAAGGTCATTTAACACGTAAGCCAAGGCCTCTGAGTGAATCTGAGTGAAGAACTGCTATTATATTTATGGTTAATATATACATACAGACACAGACACACACAGATGTGTGTGTATATATATATATATATATATAGATATATATATATATATGTGTGTGTGTGTGTGTGTGTTTCATCACTTGCTCAGTACACGTCCCCATTAATCAACTGCAGGATGTAATTCATCATTTCCATCACAGTGTGTTTGCAACTGAGTGCACAGTCTGCATTTTGAGAGAAACAGACACACTTCACTTTTCTCACGCTGCACCATGCGGCCTGTTGGAAAACCCTCCATTTTTTTTTAAGCCCGGCTCTCACCAAGCACTCGGTTCCAAGTAACAGAATATGCATAGTGTGTCTCTGCAAATCGATTAGTTAGTGAAACGGATTGTAAAATATAACCATAAAGTCTGTTGCTGGAAGCGTGGTATGTCTACAAATATCAAATACAAATATAGTGATTAACGCAAAAAACATGATTGTTCCCTGCAGAAAACCTCAATTAAAGATTCCGGTGCTGAGTGGGATGAGCCAAGCTGTTGATTTCAGTTTTCAACAGTGCAGTTTCAGGGTGGTACAGTATTTTCTACTCAGGACCTGTCAAGATAATTGTACCTTCAGTCGCAGGAACCTGTCCTGCCACTTCTAATTAATCCTTTTTTTACTAGTTACTCCTCTGGTCACACCTATTCTGTGAAAGAAACAGAGAAAAATGTTAATGAGTCATGCCTCTTTGTAGGGGCAAGATTACTCAGGCAGCTCCTGAAATCCCTGCCTCCTACCACTTTACAAGGCCCATGAATACATAAAAAGATGTGTAACATTGGGGGGGAGATGATATTTCGCCGGGCCCATCTATGCCCCTGCCTCTTTAAGCATAGCTTTAAGTTATATTGAATTATACGTAGACTTTTACCGTGTTTTGCATTTGGATTTCCAGGGTTGCCAACTCTGGCCAGCTGCTTGGCAGGAGATTTTCAATTCGAGACAAGTCCGCACACGCAGTTATATGTATGTAAGAGTTGTATTACCTTGTAAATAATCTGTAGGGTTTGCAAACTACCCCAAGGCTTTTGACGTAGCAAATTTTGGGATTATGATGGAATAATTTTGATTTGCCTTCAGATTTCCTGCGTGAGTATCAGGCCTGATGCGTGAGAGTTGCCCACCTCGGATTTCATTTTTATCGCGTAGTGGTTAAATATGTGACCACCCCGAATTTTCCAAGACAGTACAGCCAACTCTGTTTTTTAGAGGTGACTTCATGACATGTCACTTTATATAAGTTTTCTTCAATCAGACTAAACGTGGGAAATACCATGCAGTTCAATTAGCGCCAAGGCTGTATAATCGTGAAGGCTATTTTTAGTTGATTATTTTATATCTCTGGGTAAAAAAAAAAAAAGTTTTAAAGGGGGAACTGTCGTCGTCATCCATCTCAGTTTAAAATCTTTTTTTAATATTTTGTTTTTCACATACATTCAGACCACAGGGCTGCCAATTCTCACGCATCTGGTGTGACACTCACACTTCCAGAGTCTCACGCAAATCTTACGGCAAATCTAAGTCATTCCATTATATACCTAATATTTGCTACATCAAAAGCATTGGTGTATGGGGAGTAATCCTAGAAACTATTTACAAGGTAATAAAACTATTAAATACGTGTAAATGCGCATGCAAACTTGTCTGGGAAATCTCTGACCAAAGTTGGCAGCCCTGAGACCAGACACCAGAGCCGTCGCTGGGAGGGTGCACCGGCCCTGGACGCTTGCGAGGCGTCCGTCAAAAAGGAAACGAACGATAAACTAAATAATAATAAGTTAGTATTTTTTTCTATTTGCAGTTGCATTGTGTCTTAGCACATTATTTAGGCTAAATATCAGGGCTGTAACAGATCACGTGTACATGCAGTTAGGTCCTGCGGTTTCTCTTCGGTACACACAATGAAACGAACGAGGATACATGTCCATGCAAACACCTTTGGGAGATCAGCAGATGGTGCCCGACCGGAGCAAAGCAGAAACAACCTGTTCTAGTCAGTTTCCCTTTGGCGCTTTTACCAGGAAATTCCGACTGCACTGAAAAATAATTATAGGCTACAGGCGTGTTATCAGTACAGATATGCGGTCCTACTCGGCAGTGAACAGGCGATTTAGCTCCTTTAAGAGTGTTATGATATTATTTTTAAATGGCGTTTTGCTATTTGCAGCAATTATATTTGCACCCATCGATAGATAGCCAATATGGCTATTGGTACCTGAGTATATATAGCAAACAGGGAAGATGCTTTCCCAAGAGATAGAGGGAAGCCGATTCCATTTAAATGGTTTCCCATGTGCTACATATAAGAAGGGAAATCTCTCCCATTGTGAGAAATAAATGTCAAGCCCTATAGCTACTGCAAAGACTAGTTAGCAAGACTGATGTGTGCACATTCTATGCTTACTGTCGCCTTCAGAAACTGAAGTATCGCGCAAGCACGCATGTATGACAGTGTTTATATGTTTTTATGGAGCCAGGGGGTGGGGATTGAGAAGGGCGGGTGTAAACAGCCAAATAAATGCCACGTGACTATTTTCATCCGGGCGTACATTGACACTCCGTCTTTTTTATTTATTTTACAAAACTCTTTTTTTTCGATTTTCAAATAATCGTCTCTTAGGTTTAGTTACTCATACATCTCGACAGACGCATTTCCTTTCAACTGCAACTGTTTCTAACTGTAATTTCAAAGCAGGTCACGGTGTAGATTGTTAGCCATCGGTGATTCTTCATTATAGTTGCATTTGTATTACAATCATCAGGGAGTAGCAGGCATAGTGAATGCCACTGCTTGGTTTATGTAGGCCTCAGCTGGGCCCCTGACATACACAGTTGCATGGTATGTGTAGTGTTAAAATGACAACAAAGATATTCTGTTCCATTGAGCTCCCGTGCTTGTTTTCATCGCCCTCTAGTGTTGATTAAGTAAAATGGACAAGAAGTCGCATCTATCGACCTGGAGCAGGAACTTGCCCAATATCCGCAACGGTTAGTGCTAATTCGTTTCGGGCAACAGCGGCGCTAATACGGCAGTCTGGATTGGGTTTGTTTTGAATTAGCATTTCAAAAATGTTTTAAATATGAAACTAACTGGTGAAAGTAGATTTTAAATACCTATAATAAATTGTAAGTAGGCATACTTTATAGGCCCATAAAATGACTTACGACATTTTAATAAACCCCCTCCCAGCGTAATTGAAATGTTCGATTATGCTGCCGTGTTGTATCGTGGATATTTAATTATGTTGTGCCCTTTATTTTACATTAATCTACTTATGTTTGTTTAAAGGGGTTTAAATGGTTTATAGTAGATGCATGAACTCTATACATCATTACCTGTATGTAAAGATTAATGTTATAATTACATATAAATATTTATAATTTGTTGAATTTTACTGTGAAACTTTTTGCAGTGCTTATATATTTTTAAAATAATATTTTTGTTCGTATATTTTCTATGTATAGAAAAATATAGCGAATAGCGCTCATTGGACTGGGAGCACGTGCATGTACGAGCTCTTCCGACTTTTGAGTGTCCAGATTTTTTTAACACATGTAAGTGGAGTATTGGGCTAGGCCTGTGTCCAATGTCCTGCAAATAAACGTTGTGAAAATACGAAGACGATTAAGCAAAGACGCCACTGTCCGTTTCGCGTCATGTTTATTCCTGCCTTTATATACCTGTCGCGTTTGTCCGTGCGGCCATTAATATGCGCGGCGGCCGGTGTCGCTCGCCCGCTCTGCATGCGGAATCGTGGGAAATCTTGGGGGTCCCCCGATCTTTCTCCAGAAGATCCTATCCCTAACTCATTCCCTCGCTTTCACGCACAGGTTTTTAGCTATATCTTTACGGGGACTTTCCATTTATTTCTATGGGGAAAACGCTAATGACAACATGACCACCTGAACCCCTACCCAGACCTAACCTTAACCATAAGTAACCAAACAAAATATGAGATTTTTGGCATTTTTATGCCATATTTTTTATTATGCAATCATATTTTTTATGATTGCATTCACAGATCTTTGTGGGTACCTGAAAAATGGTCCCCACAATGTCAGATAAAACAGGTTTTATTACATTATGGGTGACATTTGGTCCCCACAATGAAATATAAACCTAATCCACACACAGACAGCAAGACACACACACACACAAAAGAAAATAACCGGCAATACCATGGGATATCCCCATTTATGACCCGCAGGTGCTGGAGTTTTGTGGTGTATTAACACCCACCGAAGGTTTGCGGGGGTGCACTGGGCACCATACCAGTTCTTACCTAGTAGTTAATAAAAGCATGTGCTGGAATTACATGTACAGATTCTGCAATAAAACTAATTTGTTAAAATGACTTTTTGAGTGATGTAGGTATTGATTTTCGCCTTCAGGTTATGTTTCTTTGGTCTCCGTAGCCAGACAGTGTCACCTTATAGTTTGATTTGACATGTTTTTATGTATTCAGCCACTTGAATGTCCCTTTAAATTCCACGGTGGGGTGGGGGGGAGTGGTGGGTAAAGGAACAGAGGGAGGAGGGGAGCAGAGAGAAAGGAGGGGTGTGCAGGGTAATTTTAACAGAGAGCTGGCTCTGGTGAGAGAGGGAGCGAGCGGGCGGTCGGTCGGTCTGTCGGTCGCTGTGAAGCGCGGTCTCACGGCCGTGTCGCCTCGTCTCTGGGGCTCCTTGGCCAGCTGCCCCGATAGTGGGGGGGCCCTTTCCCCTTTCCTCTCCTTTTCTTCTCGCAGCCGAGGCATGATCGCGGACCCTGCGCAGATCGCCGTGCCTCTGTCGGCCCCTGCGCACCCGGAAGGAGCCCAGGCAGCGTCGCTGACCTCCGAAACACACAGACCCGTGAGTGCCACCCCCCCACTGCTCTCCCTCCCTGCCTCCCTCCCTCTCTAACTCAGTGGACATAATACTAGCTGCATGAGGTGATTGCCAGTGTGGCCAGATGCTGCTTTACCTCCCTATCGCTCATCCCTCACCCTCCCATGCTGCCTGACCCCCCCCCCCCCCCCCCCCCCCGGGCGGCGGCCCCGCCCGGCCGCGGGGCCCCCAGGCCCGCGCCCGGAAACGGGGG
>JAODJX010000027.1:15855983-15870197 GCA_026776945.1 Isichthys henryi
CTCCCTGGGGGCCCGTTGGCCGCGCGTGGGTTGGGGGGGGCTTTGGCGAGGGGGGGGTTGTTTTTTTGGGGGATTTTTTTGTTTTTTTTCCCCCCCCCCCCCCCCTGCCGTGTGCTGCTTTCCCTTCCAGCTGAGCTCTTAATTATTCGGCTGGGATGAATCACAGAGTGTAGGTACTATCCATCAAATATTACTGTCAGGACAACATATAACAGTAGCAGGTAAAAGAGAGCTTTAGACTAGTGAGGTTAAGAAGCGTAATGGTGTTCGGGTTTAGCTGTTATAGTTACCTTTAAGTACCTTAGTGCTAATAGCATATCGGTTTGATGACAGAGGGAGCAGCTGAATTTAGAATAGTGTTTGGTCAATGGCCAAAGGAAACTAAATAGAGATAATTATGTTCAGCTGTAGCAAACAAGAGTCAGCAACCAGGCTGAGGGAGCCATGTTTATGTTCCCGGGTCAGAGAGAGGTTGTCTTATTGCTCAGAATGTTCCAGGTGCTCATGCCGCCCTGGGAAACGCTGGTGTGCCGTGTTTGTTTGCGCTCCAGCTTCACCTGGAGGCCGGCGGAAGCCGCTCTCCCTGTAACTGTTATAACCGAGGAACCCCCCGCCGGGGCAGGAAATTGAAAAGGCTAATTGGAGGGGAGGGGGGGCGACCCACAGGGAGGGATGCTTGTTTACTGGCCACTGATTGGCTCCTTGACTTGGAGGAAAACACAGCACCCAGTTCTCTTGGTTTCTCCTTGCCCCTCCCCCTTCTTTCTCCACCTGCATGCTGGGCTACTATGAGATGGCCAAGTCAGTGAGACAGCGAGAAGCCATCTGAGGTTGCATTGGCACGACTCAGAGGTCCAGCGAGGTACAGAACGTGGGCTGGGCATGGCTGGGCCCTCACAGCTGGGCCTCAGACAGCTCACACGGCCCAGTAAGGGCAGACACTCGTGGGTCAGAGCCGGACACGTATGGGACTGCTGAGTGTCAAACGTGCAGTATAGTCCCTTAGCGTGCAACTGATTGGTGGGATGAAATGAACAAAGATAGGAATCGTCGGTGTTGTTAGGGCCTGCGGTGCTCCACTCAGCTCAGGTTCGCAAGATTCCTGTATTTCGTGCAGAGATTCGGCCACAGGGAGATATGGAGCACATGTGTGTATCTGTGTGCATGGAAAGACCGGTTCTGCTCCAGGACAGACCACATCAGCGTGTCCACGAGAGACGCTCTACAGAGTGTAACAAAGGCTTCCGATAAGCGACCTGAAGCTGATGATGCGTGAATGAGGATGTTGAGAGGCAAAGAATTCCTTAGTTGACCCCCCGCCCCCCACAGACAACCCTGAGCAGCCCTCTCTTTCCTCCAGTCTTTGACTATGTTCTCTCAGAACAATTTTGTTAGTTTTCGATGTGGGACAAACATGTGTCTCTGCCTTGTAGGGTTTTCCTGTGTGTAGGTGCATTGACTAAGTGGGGTTGCAGCTTCTGCAAAAAGCAGCCCCAATCACCACGAGCAGAGTGACTGAGCGCCATGTGCGTCCCGTTGGCAGGATGGCCAGGGCTCTGGCCGGCAGGCCCACACGGACCTCACCGTCCCCACCTCCAAAGAGGAGCAGCTGGAGTACCTGCGTTGGAAGAAGGAGCGTGAACGGATCGACCGAGAGCGCGTGGAACGTCACAAAAATGCCAAGGGCCAGTGGAGGAGGGCCTGGGACATGGACAAGCCAGAGACAGGGTAAGGCAGGCCTCCAGAGACAGGGTAAGGCAGGCCTTCAGAGACAGGGTAAGGCAGTCCTCCAGAGACAGCGTAAGGCAGGCCTCCAGAGACAGAGTAAGGCAGGCCTCCAGAGACAGAGTAAGGCAGGCCTCCAGAGACAGAGTAAGGCAGGCCATCACTGACGTCCATTTATGTTTGTGTGTGGCCCTTGACTTTAATTACCAAGCAACTGGGTACTTCTTTACCTCTTGTGCGCTCTCAGCATCCTCGTGGAGGTTTGTCTGCCTTGTTAGCCCATGAGTGAGTCTGAAATGACCCACTAAAGTGGAAATTTGCATGTGAACAGATCGTGTTACTCCAGCTGCCTGCAGTGGCGCTGGAGTGAGAAATGACCTCGTGGATTGAAACGTGACATCTGGTTCTTCTCGCTCTGATTTCTGGTTGCATATCTTGTCATGCCTCGGGGATGCAGTGTCACCATGGGACAAAACAACTATTTCATGCAGCATTTCTCTGATTCATCCTTAGGTTCCTCCAGTTCTGAGGAAAAACATACTATATTTGTACAGGAGCTAACCCTTTACCAGTTACCCTGCAGGAGTACAAGGTGTCAGTATGTCATCAAATATATTGACTGCATTTTAGCATAGTGAGAGTACTTGACTATGGAAGTCCAAACTTCAGCGAAAACCTTTAGAAGAACGCAAAACACTTCCCCTCATTCCTTTCACAGCAGGGATGGGCTGCGTTCAAAAATAAATAGCAGATTCAGCCATTTATAGAAGCTGCAAATTTTACTGGAGATGTTCGGGTCAAGTGCTCCCATTAGCAGCCACAGCAGATACGACTGGACTTGAAGAGGACAATTTGATGTAAAAAGCTTGTATGCCTGCCTGTATGTCTGGCCAACTAATGGAAATACTTATTTTTTACAACCATCCGTTAAGTCATTGTGTCATCAACCAAAAGTAGTATGTAGCGTGAATGAAAAATAAAACAACGCATATGGTCATATTTGTGGGAATGAATAAACATCTGTACTTTGGATGATGGGTTATGGATCTGCTCTATTGACTCTCTCTTTACTACATTGATTTTCACAAGACTATTGAATCATTTCATTGGGGGGGAAGAGGGCTGACGCACTAGGACTGAGCTGGAACTGTGAATGCTGTGGAACAGAGGCGTATAGAGAACAGGGGTCCCAAAACACGATCCATCATGGTTGCTTGCGTGCCTGATTCCTTGCGGAACAGTTCTAGATAAGCCTACTGAGGTCCGTGCCTTTCGCAGACCTCAGTAGACATGGTGGGAGCATTAGGTTTGTTAGCCTGTTCGCTGGACGCTGCTGCTCTGAGCTGGATTGCATGTGTGCTAAAAAGGCAGAAAACGCTCCATGGAATAGTGTGCAAATACACCTGGTGCTTTTGGTTACTTCATTAACACCCAGGAAAGTCACTCACTTCTATCACACTCTGTTTACTTAATTTCCTCTGGTGAGGGAAGTATCACATCATTTCAACCTTCTTGGTTTGCGTGCGTGTGGTTT
Source organism: Isichthys henryi (assembly GCA_026776945.1). Taxonomy (NCBI): domain Eukaryota; kingdom Metazoa; phylum Chordata; class Actinopteri; order Osteoglossiformes; family Mormyridae; genus Isichthys; species Isichthys henryi. The sequence continues at coordinate 15,859,243 of JAODJX010000027.1, forward strand.
TGTGTATTATTGGGTCTCAATAATGTAATAAAACACTGATTCTTTTTACATTGTGGGGACATCTTTCCAGGCCCCCACAAGGGAAAACCCAATTTAATAAAAATCTGTGACTGCGATAATAAAAAAAATTGCTAAAGGTCTTGTATTTTGTTTGGCTACTTATGATTAAGGTTAGGGCTGGTTAGGTTATGGGGTGATGGTTATCATAGTTGAGATTAGGGTTATGGGGTTATGCCCATAGAAATAAACAGAGTCCCCATAATGATATGAATTCTAACATCTGTGTGTGCGTGTGTGTGTGTGTGTGGTCAGGACTGAGCGATCCTGTTTAAATACAGAGCAGATCTCTGCCACCTGACAGTGCTGTGATTTTATTGAGATCCTTTCCTATGCTCGTCTTTGGGCGGCACTTCTGTTCGGTTCCCGGGACACTAGCCTGTGAGAGCAATACCTTTTACAGTAATGCTGTAGAACCTTTGTTCAACTTCACTTTATGAAGGTGTCTTTCTGCTCAGTGTCTGGAAGCTCTCGGGCGTGGATTAGCGCACTGGGACTTCAGCATGGGATAGCGTTTGAATAAATAGATACTTAATGTGAATTAGGGCAAAGGGATGGGGAGTATTTTTAGCATGGCTTGAAATGCCTTACCTTATTTGGGAAGGTTTGATAATGCTCCAGCGGCTTCCCACATGAAGGAATGCATCATTTGTCTACGCTTCCTTCTTGAATATTAGCTGGAGAAGCAGCCCTGGGGGGGGGGGGGGTTAATTTGTTCCTGCTGGGAGGCCCCTTAGTAGTCTTGCTAGCTACTGTTGCTGGTGATAATTTACTTTTGATAGTTTTTTTGGTCTGCAGGCTTCGGGAGAGAGTTCACGGGGAAGCTGATCGTGGAACTCAAGGCAGAGGTGAGGGATGGTCGGCTGGGGAAATCACAGAGTGCTGAACGTTGCTCACTTGCAGCTGACTTTGGGGGTAGGGGGCGAGCTGTGAAATTGAGCATAAGCACCCCCCATTTTTATCATTGTCTGTAAAAGATAGGTCACCTGGGTTCACTGTGCCCCTGTTCAACCTCCGCCATCTTTGTTGATGGCGCCCCGCGACACGTTTCTCCAGCGATGATCTCTGACAGGCCTTCAGTTTCGCTGTCCCCCTGGGGCTTGGCTCTCATTGACGCTCCGGCGGAAGGGAGGCGGCAGCCTGTCAGTGAATCTGTGGCTTCCTGGCGCCTCCTGAGCCTTCAGATAGCACCACAAACTCTGCGCCCCAAAAGCATCAAGCCTACTGATGTCTGGTGGCACATATAACCATCATCATATGATCCCTCCAAGGAGGCGGCTTGTGGAGGTTTACTGCACAGGGGACCAGTCACAAATCCCACAGGGTCTAAGGCAGGGTAGGATTATAAAGCCTGCGTGAAATATCCTAGCTGGACCTGTGCTCTTTTTCCTCAGGAGGAAGAAATGTGCGACGGGGTAGCCTGAGACCAAACGCGGAGTCGCGGGGTGAGTGCATGTCGAGCAGAATGGAGCCGGAAACGGCACAGCAATGACAACACAATCTGAAGTAATTATGGTTTATGGACCTGGTTTTTAATTTAGAGCAGTGTTTCCCAGCCTGGTCCCCGTGGACCCACAGATGGTCCACATTTTTGCTTCTGGTCCTCACGTCTTTCCAGTAACTTGGGCTGTCTGCAGGTCCCCAAGGACTGGATTAGGGAACAATGATTTAGCGTGTTTATAATCCCTGGATCTACACTAAATCAAATCCGTTCACTTTTCTTCTGCCTATTTACTATAAGCACCTTTGGTTTTACTCCATATTTGGCTTGTGTCGTAGGCCCCCAAGCATATCTGTGAAGCTTACATTGTCTTTTACTCTTTTTTTAATTTGCAAACAATTGCAGTAAAATAACTTCCATAATATTTAACATATTAATGCTGATCAGCTGCAGAAGCCCTGGATTTCAGGGTTATGATAAATGATTACCTGGAGCCACAGATCCTCCAGCATGCATAGCATTACCTAAATTATGGATGCTTTTTCAATCACGCTGCTTTCCTCTTATGAATTATTAAATTGTCCTTATGCCATTAGCTGTTGTGACACCTGGGACGGCACTTTAACATTATTATGCATTATAAATGAAAAGCGTTAATTGTCTGCATATTCTCTTTCTAAAGATGCCCACCTCCCGACATCAAAGGTCTCCGATCTCCGATAACGGAACCCACTCTTTGTGTTCTTTAACTGAAGCAGGTTTGGCAGGTTGAAGTACAATTAAAAAGAATCAAACCTGTCTGCATTATTTTGATAGATTTTTTTCAGTTTGTATGCTGGAAAAAGCCCCCGTAAAATGTAAAGTGGTGATTATATGTCCTAGCCTGACTGGTGTTCTCTGGGGTGTTCAGGGCATCGTACCCGGGACAGGGGGACAAAGAACCTGCAGGCTGTCGGCAGCAAAGCCAAGGGCAAGGATCGCCTGACAGGAAGAGCTCGGAGGTGAGATTCTGTAGATAGAGGATTGTGTCCTGGGGCCCTAGTCACTCCTTGGGGGCCACACTTCTTGAACAGGAAGTCACCAGTGGATGGAGAGGGTGACCAAGAAAAGAAGACCACCCTGCCCATGCTGACTGTGCATCACACTTCATGGAGAATACTCGTCCCATGTTCACGTTCCGCATGAAAACTGGTAGCAAGTTTAATGAGGTCTTGTCCAAATATGTTTTTTTTCAGATGTTTCTCAAGAGTTTTATCCTACAGTAGAGAAATGTAACATTTCACAGCTTCTGATTCACCAGTGTGAGTCGATGGTGCAGAGCATACAGGCAGTGCTCCAGACTGCAGGCCAAACGTGGGAATGAGACATTAGTGCATGAAGGCGAGACCATTAACATGGAAACGTGGTGTTTTATCGAAAGCGTGTGTTCAGTGTTCACAGGGGTGCAGGGGAAATGCTTGGTGACCTTCACAGAAATGTGCTCTGTACTTCACTTGCTAACGTGGAATATTTGGCTTTTCAGATGGGATGCCAAGGAAGAAGCAAAGAACCCACAGGTTAGGATTATCAGTCAGTTGTCTGCATGTTTGCAGTGTGCTTTGTGACTCGCTCAAATGGGAAAGGGCACTGTGGCTCCAGTAAGAAACCTTCTTGTTTGATTATACTGGTGCCGGGTCACAAAACTGCCTTCTACCATAAGATTGTATCTGCAGGGCAGTCAGTTTTCTTCCACAGTGAGATCATTGGAAAGTTTGTCAGCAAGCTGTTTGACTTATGTTGAGAATTTGGATCATATCAGAATATCCTCCCCCACACATTTTTGGTATTTATATCTCCAGATCCCAGAGAGTTTTGAGGAGTTCTTAGAGGAACTGGATGCCTATGGAGATGCTGATGTCGAGGATACCCATCCTGGGGCAGAGAGTGGAGATGGAACTACGGGAGATAAGACTAGGGATACAGTAAGTGCTGTGGGGACTGTTACGGAAGACGGTTCCAGAGGTGTGCAGGAAGCCACTGGTCTAGATCAGGACAGTGAGTCAGCTTTGAGAAAAGGCGAAGAAGAGCAGAGCCATAAGCCAGCCAACCCGGAGGCTTTGCCCCAGCGAGAAAAGAAGGTCCGCTTCTCCGCAGAAACTTTGAAGGGCAGTGAATGGTCAGACGAAGAAACCCCTGAGCCGACCCTCCCAGAGACCCAGGAGGACGGCCTCGATAGAGCCCTGCAGCGCACAGACAGCCCTCCAGGGGGCGCTGACGCACCTGGGCTTCAGGGAGACCGTACTTCAGGCAGGCCTGAGCAGAAAAAAGGTGTTTGCCTTCCTGAGACTCCCAGAACTGGAAGGTCTGATAGCAAACCCGGTAACGTGGTCACGGCCAAAGTGGAGCCAGTGTCTCAGCCTGTGGACGACGACTCTCCGACCGCTCAGCCCACGGGACATTCAAAGGGCAGTGCCAGCAAAAGCCCAGGTAGCTACCATCGCCATTCAGTGTGTCATGCTGTCCTTCCCCTAAGAGAGCAGGAGCGGCCATTGCTGTGTGCGTCTCGAGGCCCTGACGTGTCTCTCGTCCTCAGGAGAGAGAATTGACGCTGCGTTCTCTGTGATGACCACTGACTGTGAGACTCCTCACGATGCTCACAAGAGCAACACTGAGAAGGTGAGGTGCCAAGGGTGGAGGAGCTTTCAGACCAACCCGCATCCACCCCCTCTCCTCAAATCAGCCGCGGTGCTCCTTTAATCTGGGACGACTGTGCTGCGGTCTCTAACAGAGCATTGCTGAAGGGGGCTGGAACGTGGACTCTAACGTGATATTTAGCTAACAGTTTAATGGTCTACACATGAAGAAATGAGTCCAGGAATGTCTTTAAGAGAATGTATCCACGTGGATGGCGTTGAGGTTACAACCTCATGGTTACAACCTTTTGTTTTGTTTTGTTTTTCTTCTAGGCAAAAGAAAATGGGAAAATAGTTTGAAAGTGAAGAAGAGGGGTCTTATGCACTACGCTAAGGAACTGATGCACTGTTTTGCACAGTTGCTTAAATGTCATTGATGGGCTTGTGGAGAAAAGTGGGGATGGAAAACATTATCACAGGTGGAATCAACGCACAGGCAGCACTGTAATGGTGAAGAATTAGTTTCGCTTTGCTTTTTGGAGTATTATGTATATTGTAGATTAATCACATTACGGTTAATATATTTCACTGTTGAAGTGTATGAGAAGAACCTTGGTTTTGCCCTTTTTTTACTTGAAACATTTACATTCATATATGACCTGGGTTTAGAGAATGTCATACTTCCCAAATTAAACTTAGAGTTGGTGACATCATTATTAATATTATTACATCATAAACTCCTGTCACTACAATACTGGCTTTCAGTTTTTGTGTTTTTTTTGTGTATTGATTTACTACATGTGACACAGAAACTCTTGTGTTCATGTAATCAATCAGTGTTTCTAACATTTCTATGTTGTTTTTAAGAGTGAATAGATTAGCGATAGCCTTTGCACAAAAAATATAGTCTATTTATTTGTGTTTGAACATAAAATACTTTTGGCTCTTTTTTTTGGAAATCAAGGCTGCTTATGGGCGTAAGTCCATTACCTAAGCCTATAAATACTAATGATAGTAATTGGATCCTTCATGTAGAGCCTCACAGTTATCAGAGAAGGCCGTCTGAATGTAGATGTGCAGAGTCTCTCGCCTTTTGTGCATCGGATCTGCTGTTCTGTGACTGATGAGGTTAGAATTGAGCGGTGCGATGCGGAGCCATGTGGGGGCAGCCTTTCAGAGGAGCAGTGCTCGACCTTTTGGCTTTAGATTGCACAGCCATCGTCACTTTTAGTTTCACTTCCTTGCTCGGGCAGCTGAATGTTTTTTAGGTGCAGTGAAAGCCTGTGTTGTAAATATTCAAAATGGTTGATTTCATTGCTCAGAAAGGAAAAAAAAAGATTGGATGTCGATATTTAAAAATGCACTTAGCGTACCTATTTATCTCATTATGGTGGCAGGGATGGTACAGTGGGGGCACTGTTGCCCTCCTGTCCACACCCTGTGTGTGGAATTTGCATATTCCCATGATGCTTCTGGGGTATCCTCCGGGTTCCTCCCACAGCCCAAAGACATGCAGGTAGGCTAATTGGTATTGCTAAATTGCACGGGGAGTGTGATTGCATGTGTGTCCTGTGAGGGGACAGCATCCCATTCCCAGGTTTGTGCCGTTTGCTGCCTGGGATAGGCTCCAGGCTCCTCTGTGACCTCCAGAATAAGCAGCTAGAAGAAGAGAAGATGAATTTAATTCATTATCTCTTTCACCTGAGATTTAATGGAGCCTTAATGTAAAAAAGGAGAGAATGTTTGCTAAGCACTTTCGTATGAAAATTCATATGCATCTGATGTACGTGGAAACCTGACCGTTTTAGGGAGAGTGGCGGAGGTCGGCATATGAACCCTGGAGAAAGTCCACAGCATACAGCTAGCGGCCAGTGCTGGGGTTTGTGTCAGTTGTAGCACATCATTACAGAGTGTGAATTAAATTCAGCGTGGAGCAGCGATGTGTCAGAGGACATGATTGCTAGCATGACCACATAAACTCCATTAGCAGCACATGTGCACATTTGCGGGTCTTTAGATGGTCTCAGACACACAAAAGTCCAGGTACTGATTAGGAAATCGCTTGATCGAGCAGATGATGAAGACCAGTTGTTTATAATATCAATTTGGAAAGTGTCACCTGCTTGATTCTGCTCCAGGTGTGATTTGACCCACACTTGTGTTTCATCGGATGGTCAGGAAGTCGATTCCTTGGAGCGCGGGCCACACCGTGGTCGTCATAGTGCTGCAGTGACAGCCATGGAGCAGACAGACACTTTGTAACGAAACCCCTCCCAAGGCTGACAATGTGCATTTGGTTTCTGCTCTCCTGGGACACAAATGACACAGCTAAGTGATCCTATAGGACTCTGATGTGCCCGATGTTAATCCCAGCAAGGTGTGAACACGATTAACGGGCATCATTGACTTGTGTGTGCACTGTTACCTAAAGTCCTGTTTCGCCCCGTTTGTTTTCACTGGGTCGTCGCTAAATGTTTGACTGTGGAAACCGGAAAGTAGGAGTGTATCTGTTACTTACCGTTCCGCCCGCTAAATGTATCTCCCCAAGTCAAAGGGCACCATTGTCATTTGCCTGTGTAGTTAAGGCTGCTGAAACAAGTTTAGTTTTTTTTCAGTAACGCATAAATCTGTTTTGCGTAAGACGTAGTGCCTTTGTTGTGGTATCTTTCCCTCGGAAGTACCTGAGCAACCAGCGACTTAAAGAAATATATCTTATAGCACTGGATAACCTGGACATATAGAAGTGCTGGGGAAAAAAAAAAACACCTGTAGGTCATGCTAGAGTCACATGACTGCTTCAGAGACCATGTGACTTGATGGCAGCCTATTAATTAGGTTCTTGTTTGACAGTGGTTATGGCATGTTGTTCCCAGGGCCTTGTTAAAACATTAAACTTCCTGTGTTGTTTTTATATATTAAAAATGTATTTCTCTTTTTCCATTAACCATCAGATTTGAAGGAATACAAATGTAAAAATTCTTAAACTATGTCGCTTCTAAAACACTTTACTGCTGATAACCTCTATTAGTGTCCCACCTTGTGTACGTCCTGTATGTGCTAATGTCAGTGTTTGGCTCTTGGTGTTTTCCATGTAGGTTTGAAAATCCAGCTGGCTAAATTCTTCATCCCGCCGCCCATAATCCCGGTTCACATAGTACCAAAAACACCACTAGTTTGAGTAGAATCATGGCTTAGAAAATCCCATGCTGTGTGTGTCTGATATTGTGAATCATTCATGTTTTCATGTATGTGTATTTACTGTAGAATTGTTTAAAATAAAGTGTCTTGGTTATTTTCGCTGTGTTATCTGTGGAATTGGTATTGACTTAGACTGCAGACGACAATGTAATTTATTGCATCTTAATGTGAATCAATTTGTTCAGGCCTGGTAACCTACGTAATGATTAATAAAATAATAACGTGACCTTAATTAAATAGCACCAAGATCTTAGCTGAGACTGGTTCCTCATACGTGGGATGAAAGGACTTCATAGTGGTCGCTAAAACACAGAAACATCCAGATGGTGAGAGACTGGAGGGAAGGTGATTTGTGCGTCTGTGAGCGTCCTTCGCCGGTCTGTCCCAGAGCGTCACGAACATTCCTCACCACGGCCCATCACCTGAACCTGACGTCTACATCGCCGCATCACATGCTGCTCAAAACTGCTTGGGAAACAAAATAGCTTACTAATTATCACTGATTAGAACGGGACCGTTAAAGCCCATCTTGCGGGCTATTTAAAGGCCGCGAGATGAGTAACAGTCTGGGATGGAGACGAAGCAGATCTTGAAGGATAGCCAGCCTACTAGCTAAATACATCAGTATCGTGATAAAAAAAAAATAAACACAAGGTGCCACTGCTGTTCACTTATCTTTGTAAATACGGTGGCGTGTGTCTTAATAACATTTTGAGGATGATGTGCTTTAACCAATGAAATATGTTCGTACAGATTAAAGTGGTACCCTCAGCTGTCAGGCAAACACCATCACCGGTGATACTGTTTATCACATTTGGAGGGACTATGTTTGCAGGCCACGAAGATGTTCTCCGAGGAGACTGTGGAACTGAGGATGTTTTAATCAGACAGGAGAGACGGCAGTAGGGTGCGTGTTAATTAAGCCGGCTCCATGTGGGAGTTGGGCCTGATTAATTTGAAGCCCTCGCACTGGGAACGATGCGCTGGAAACTCCTCCCTCTGCAGGCTCTGTGGCAGCGTTACGCTTTTAATCACCTTCCCCCCCACCCCCCATTCTCCTCAGCCCCTGAGCGACTCCAGCCAATCGTGAGCCACCGTATGGCAGGGGCAGAGGAAAGACTGCACACATGCCAAACCATCTTCCCTCTTCTCGTGGTCAGAATGCGTTTATGTTCTAAGATTGTGATTCCCATTTGTATCTTATTATGCAACAATGTAAAATATAATATCCTTAAAAATGAAAGGAGCAAATGTTAGTTCTGGCTGGAGCGGATCACGTGAGATTACGTCCACACGCGACAAGCCCAAAAGGAACACGCATCCCGTACAGTGTTGGCAAACGGAGGCCTGAGAACAGCCCATTTGGTGCCAATAGCTCATTTTACTCCTGGCAGGTTAAATCTCATAACAGGCTCAGATGCCACCTTGGGTGGAGGCAGTGCTCCTCCTGCACTGCTCAGCTGGTGCTTCACGCTCCAGTTAACCACTTAATTTATCACCACTGGACCACCACTTCCAGTGAATTTCATGTTTTTAGTCTTTGAGTTGCGTCACAGTGCTGACGGCAGCCGATGGAATGACGGCTAAGCGACCGCTGCTTTTGGCTCGATCTAATTTTGCCAGTTCACCGCAGGGGCATTGTCTGCACGATGGCGCCCTTCTGGTGGAATGGCGTTTTAGTACTGCATTTGTTATGACCTTTCCGTTGCTATGTAACAATTCTCTGCACTGCAGGTTATTTGAGGCCTACCCAAGTGAGGTCTTTGGTTCACGTTGATAAGATTCAGAACCCGCTTATACGAAGCATTCCAGATTTTTTAAATCGGTTACCGGTGTGAAAAGATAGAGGACAAGACTCTTATCTCAAAGCTTTCAAGACATTTTTCTACATGCATTACTTAGTTCAATTTGGGGGAAAAGACTTTGTACCACTTCTCACATTCTGAACACCTCAATTCCTCATACCTCTTTCTATAGTCAAACTTGCCTATTAAAAAATAGATCCTATAGTAATGGAAGTTAGTTAGCAGATCTGATCTCTAACACGGCAGCATACAGTAGTTTGGCTGTTTAAATTGCCTCTTGATATATCAGTGTTTCCCAAACTGTAGGGATGCACATTTTTTTGTTTTATCGCAGTTCCCAGCACACCAGTAAGGTATTTAGAACTTCTGACTGCTTGGAAACTGGGGTAAACCAGAAACGTGGATGCGTCCAGTATGCCCCAAGGACTGGTTTGGAAAACACCGTGTTATATAATACATAAAAGAGGAAATTTGTCTTATGGCTCTGTGACTTTGAAGGCTCTGACGTATGTGCATGGCTTTCAGCTGCGAGGCATTGGTCATTGGTCTCGTCAGAATATCACTTGATTGGCCGACAACATGCATTAATATTTGCCATGTTGAACACACACAGAGCCTGATCAGTCACATGCGTCGATGCTGCCCGGAGCCCTGGGTCACCTGCTTTCCCATGTGAAGCTTCTTTTTCATGCTCCATGCAGTAATACTCCGCCTTCTAGGGTGTATTTCCTGGGGTTTTTATACTGCGTCTGTGCACATTGTTCCCTTTTGTTCCATGTCCCTGTAGTTTAGGCCTAAACATAGCACATTACGCCTGGCAAAGACAAGAAAAGCCACGAAGTGTGTGGACAGCTTTTTTGACACACAGCCTGGGCTGCTTCGGCGAGGGGGGGGGGGGGGTCTCTACACATGCAACACTCTTTTGCAGAAATAAAGGAGCTGAGATGGCGTCTGTCACAGCAAGAGCAGTAATCACCAGTGACACAGGGCACTTTCGGCACCTTCATATTTAACTAGAAGGTGCTGCAGAGCTGGGAGGATCGTGGAACGACCCCTCAGCTTAGTCTGATTCCCTCTGTTTTCTTACAGAAAGAACAGTTTAAGGGAATCCAGTACCGAGGTATCAGATGGACCAAAACTATAGGGCATGTTCAGCATCTCTTCCAAATATCTCCTACCCTAAAGCCACCCTTACACAATTGCAATCGAAGTGGCTTCATTACTATGCTTTCTGCTAAATGGTGATAACATATTGGCTGTTAAAGGTCTGGTTTTATTCCCGCTTACCCAGGAGAAACAGCTTCCCTGTGTTGTTCCCTGATTAATAAATGTAGTACCTATAATTCTTCCCTTACAGAAACTGAGAAGGCTGTTATGCTTTGGCTCCACCCTGTACCACTGTATCGATGGTCTACGCTCAGCACTTCACCACCACCACTGGACGGCGCAGACTGCTGCAGTTCGATAGGTCTTTGCGACATCTCGTGTCTCCGTTTGCCGTCTACCATATGACGGGAAGCACTTTTCAGCAGACAGAGCTAATAGCTTCCTACTCCTTGCCTCTGGCAGCTCATGGCCATAAAAAGCTCACGCAGCCCGTAAAAATGCCCCTGGACTTTAACCCGCCTATCAGTGATAGCTATACAAAGTAAAGGTTGTCATCATCTTCTGTTATAGAGCCTGAGATAACATATCAGTAATTCTCTTACTTTGTGGTGACAATGCCTAATTATATTTAACAAGGGGTGGCATGGTGGTGCAGTGTTTAGCACTGTTGCCTCACACCTCTGGGACCTGGGTTCAAATCCCCGCCTGGGTCACATGTGTGCGGAGTTTGCATGT
>JAODJX010000027.1:15870297-15882999 GCA_026776945.1 Isichthys henryi
TGTTCCCTGCCTCGTGCCCATTGCTTCCGGGATAGGCTCCGGACCCCCCGCGACCCAGTATGGATAAGCGGTTTGGACAATGGATGGATGGATGGATGGATATTTAACAAAGGGGACTTTCCGTTCAGAATATTTTCTGCATTTTGGGCATGTGACAATATCGCAACATGCTGGTATTCGTGCAGCTTGAAGGTGCCCCGATGTCTTTGTGCCCGGCTGTGCGATTCTTTCCATTCTCACAACACTTAGTTAATGAAAATAAGCAAAAGGTTTGGCTTGCAGAACCAGAGAGACCAGAAACAGTTTGTGGAGATGTAAACGGTTGTGTCCCAGCCAACAATTCAGTTCTAAAAGTGTTTCCCATCAGCAAAACTTGTCACAAAGCTAAGTAAGCCAAAAAGACAATTTCACTGTGCCATTCAGTGTGTTTAACTTGAAATCATATGCTAGAGTAGCCTCTTTTAGTCTTTCCTGCACTATCTCACTCGCTTGTTTCCTCACTCGCTCACACACACCTACATACATCCATTAAGGGAAAAAACCCTGTGCATGATGTTGGTGCTGAGGTCAAGTAAAAAGCCAGTGGGCAGCTGAGCATTTTCTAGACGATTACTGCACACTGCTTGCCCTCAACAAGACCGAATACCCTTCAAACGGGCCAGTGGCAGAATGAAAGAGCTGCACCACCAAGTAATCTTGCGTAACATTCTCCTCCTTTGACAGTTTTTTCCCCCCCAATCAATAAGACCTTCATATGCTATAAGAAGAAGTGGAGCAAAGTGCAAGCTTAGTTTTTCTATAGATGCACTAAAAGGTGATGTGACTCGTGAACAGGGCACTTTCTGGCTCTTCAGTGGCTCCAGCTGTCCATCTGGTTCTAGAAAAACAGGAAGTAACTGCACCAAACAGTTTTGCGGGCCTCTTGTTGCTGCCGGTGCAAAATACGATTTCCTTTAGGGTTTTGGTCTCTGGGGTAATAAATTGCTGTGAATTAGTTTTCAGAGTATTGAGGTTATATAATTTGCCCTGTCTCACAATAATATCATCAGTTTCTTTCCACTGTTATCTAACCCGCCACTTCTTTATTTTTATCCAATTCGCCCCACGACCACGACCACGGTAACCAGTTAGAGGGATTATGTCCAGTGTGTTGATGTATGCAAACATCGCAATGGAAGCAGGTATTTCTAGTTTAACCTTGAAGGTTTGTGTGTATTAACTACACAGTTTCACCTCGAAGAGCACGTTTTAAAGAAATTTATAAATTATCGTCATAGCCCCAAACAATTTACGAAAATGTATAAGAAAAGAAAATGAAATTCGCACGGTTGTATATTATCTGTAGCGGAAACATACGACCTTCCCGTACATAAACGACAAGAGTAGAGTTTAAACAGGATGACTAAAACATCGTCACAGATTACATAGTCCAATCCTAATGATGTTTTTTCCGTCGGTCACCCTTAATATGTTTCCAAAATGTTGTAAACTTTTGAGAAAATCCTTATGTGTTTGTTTGTGGTGGAAAAACAACTAAATACTGTTCAAAACAAAAAAAATCTTGTAAAAATGTATTGTAAATTGTATAATGAAGTCTATAATAAAGCAGCATTTCGTTTTTAACGACGTTTATTTAGTCGATGAGATATATATATATATATATATACTGTACCTACTGTACATACTTTTCTTAAAAACTCTAGTTTGACTAAAACTTCTATTCAGGCTGCAGCATGTACAGTGTCTACCCTATATACAATACCAAATACAGTACATTTACATGTTTCTATGCACATACCTGAGCGGAAATCATACAGGGTAGTCTAGGCCGGGAATCCTGATTAATTAGTAAAAGTGGAAAGATTGAAATGAACCGCATTAATATAGCAGTTCTGATACATATAAATAGCTCATTAGGGTTATGGCTCAGTCGCCATTGAAACGTTTTTTTTAAACTGCCTGTTATTTACAAGGTGTGCAACCCGAAGCGTTCGCTGTTAATATATTTATGTACACAATATATATATATATATATATATATATTATTTGTTTGTTATAAGAATAAGAATGTAGATCGAGACCTTGATGTCAGCTGTTTGTAACAAAAAATACATATAATTTAAGGCAAAACACAAAATGCAGTGGCTTATCAAAGTAACTGTCATCTTTGAGAAGCGTTTATAAGTAATTTTTACTGCCGTACATCATTCGTATAGTTGCTTATGCGTAATCAAACAATTGCGATTGCGATTAAAGCCGGCGCATATCCCCGAAGACCGTCCATGTCCTCAGACAGCGGTTGTTTTCAGGAGACCCTTGTATTGTATCCGACCTGCGCGGTGCGAGGCTGTCGGACACTATGGCACCTTTCTGGGCATGGTCAATGGTCGTGCCCCTCTGCGGTCTCTTTTTCATTCGTGGTGGCAGCTTCCGAAAAGCCATCCGCAGCATCTTCGTATGCATCAAGTTGTAGTCCACTGATCGGCCTGGACGCACTTCTCTCTTTGCGTGTGGATGCCTGTGCCCCAAAACTAATTGACGGGCTCCCGTTTTCCATCTCATCCTTCCCGACATTAGCAGTCTGGGGCGCACGGATGCCTTTCCCTGCTGTGCCCATCTCTGGGGTCCCAGCTGCCGTGTAGCTGCGTCCGTTGTGCTGCGCTGCAGGCTCAGCATCTGCGCTGTGTGAGATAACGGTCTGCCGGGCGATCCTCGGCGCCCAGAGGCGATGTTCTCCTTGCAGGTTCGTCGCGTTCGTGATGGTTTCATTCAGTGCCATCAGGTCCGTCAGCGTTGAATTGGCGTCTGTTGAATTGGTGCCCGGGCTGTTATTCATGGAAAGGTTCGCCAGGGATGTGACCGTGGGCGCTTCGGCTCCTCCAGGCAGTGAGGACGCGGACGTCGGTTTCCATATCAAACTGTAATAAATGGCTAAGATGATGGCAGCCAGGGATACGGATAACACGTACGCGAAAACGGTGGCCAGTCTAACCCACTTTTTGTTGGTCTTCGCAGCCATCTTCGCCTTTTTGTCCCCAGTGTATGTTGCAGGTTTACCTCTTTCCATGTTCGGCATGAAATCCCGCTCCCTCATGTTCCCCCTGTTTTTCCCCCGATGCTCCACCGACCCCTCCGTCTTGAAGGTGTTTGCTGATCCACAGTCCACGAATAAAACAGCTCTTTGTGCAGGAAGAATGAAATAAGACGACAGACACGTTTGGCTGCAAAATTGATTTTGCGTTCATTCAGCTGGCCCTGGAAACCACCGCAGTTTGTGTTTTAAACCCTCTGCAGCGCACCATTTCTGCATACAATCAAGCGCAGAATAATTATTTTCTCATTTTTTTTGGGTCCGGCATCCAACGTCTGGAAAACAGTTCTTTTATCCCAGCTTCATGGGCGTAAAAGCATAAGGGATCCGCAGTACAAGATTTCATGTGATTTATCAGACCGATTAAGTGAGATCACAAGGTGCACAACTGTCTGTCTTATCCAACAAATGAAGTGACTACCTCAGCTACAAACAGAGAAGGGGAGGCGGGTGAGGGCTCTTAAAGGGGCGGCAGGGACGAAGCAAATGCGTTTGCTAATGGGAGAGCATCTCCTTCAAGACCACAATTTATGACCGTGGAACGACAGAAAGATCCTTAAGTGAGCAACCAAAGTGTTTTCTCCTTCCGTTTTACTTAAGTCCTGTAATTTTATATCACATTACACCACTTGATAGTTTGAATTTGTACCCCTAATCTAAGTAATATTTAGCCAGAGACCATAGGAGAATTTTGGCATTATGCAAGATTAAATGCTTTGAAAATCTTGACTGAGCATGAAATGATTTTAGAAGTGCTTAAATCTTATTGGGAAAGCGGTTACTACACAGTCAGAAAAAGGGTACAGTCCTGGTACAGTTTTGTTCCCCAAGCCAATGGTACAAAAATGTTCCCCAGAGTCCATTTCTGTACCTCAAATTAGACTGAAAGGTACCTTTACCTACAACTATGGTACCACTGGCAGAATCTTGAAGGTACAACCCCAGGGAAAAGTAACTGTACCATCAAAAGGTAAAAATTGGTGTTTTTTTCTGACAGTGTATGACATTCATTCAAAAAAAAAATGGCTTTGACTTTAATGATGATAAAAAATGACAATAACAATGCTAAGATCTTTACAAAGCTTCCAATCTGTTTTTTCATGTAGTACCTTAAGATAGGGGTCCTTCTAACAGATTGGGATTCATGCGAATCATACTTTACCAGAGAGTTACTGCATATATAGCTTGTGAACAATAGTTGAAATCAATATTTTATAAAGACCCATTGATTTAACAGTGCAGTGAATGTTAGACTTACGGTGCATTTGTAGTTCGGCCCATAGGCCAAACTAATTAACTGTAAGCCAGTGTTTCCCAATCCGGTCCACAGGGACCTGCAGACAGTCCACGTTTTTGCTCCTACCAGGAGCTGAGAGGGAGCAAAAATGTGGACCGTCTGTCGGTCTCCAACAACCAGGTTGGGAAACACTGCTGCAAGCCAACAACAGTTCAGCACCCAGGACAGTGACCTCAAGCAACGTGATGTCTGTTAATGTCGATATCAAACTAATCTAATGGGAGGTTCGGCGTATATAACAGAAGAAAGGATTTTGATGTTCACGAAAGAAAAGGTCTAAACTCCAGGAAAAACAAAAAATCAAATAAACAAAACAGGTGGTTTCAAACCAACAACTGAGGTTAACAGTCTCTGTGCTGCACAATCAACGCATTGATCTCTGCAGCGGACCTGGGAACAAGGAAAACTAGTACTGGGACTAATACAATGACAGAGGGAACAGGTTGGCTAGCAGGGACCGAACACGTAGGACCGGGATGGCTGGACACCGACCATGGGAAGGACATTTTTGCAAAAAGCACAAGAAGATTAAAGAAGTTTGAAGGACATTATATTAACCCACATCAAAGGCTAATGGAGAGAAACAACATAATGGCAGAAATATGGCAGACACACTGTTTCTGCAGCCGCATTTATACACGAGTCATGTAATATGAAATGACTTGTATACTTAGGATTAAGAATTTTTGTTGCCTCTATATTTTCTGTTGAGTTTTTGCCCACACTAATTATTGAAAAATTCTCTATAACTTTACTGCTGCCAAACTGCTTTTGGGCACTCGTGTCCAGAAGGATGGCATTACAAAAATGCTATTGAACCAAAGGATAATTTACTCATAGTAGTAATTATTGTGTAAGTAATAGTGTTTAATCATTGCTGACACAGTCAGGTAGTTCTGTAGTTTTTATGTCTAACCCTTCCAGCTATAGGTGAGGTCTGCAGCTAGATCTAGCTCTCTCCATCCACACCGACAGTCCCAGACAGTCCTTTATTTGAAGACCAACACCGGCTCTGCAGGTCCACTTGAGTAGGAGCCAGCGACATGGTGCTTGACAGGGCAGAGGGCCCCAGCTGGTCATCCCACTGTGAGCATGCCTGGAATGTCAGCATGTGTCAACAATCTTACTACCTCTGCAATATTACTCATGGGTAATACTGTTCACATGGAGGCCCATCATGACAGAGTTAGCATAATCCACAATAATTATATTATTGTGACACCTAGCAGACTCAGGCTTCAAAAGAAGTGAGGCAACAACTTCACATAAAAGGCAGTTTTATTGATAGCCCTTAAGAGGACTGGCACACTAGGCCAGACAGTAACAACAACTCACTACCCTGTCCTCTGTACACAGGGAAACACAGGGAGGTCCCTCAACACACAATAGGATGCACACACGGTACACTAGTCAGTTCGCTAACATAATCACTACAAATGACACAACAAGCGGGGAACACGCGACACACAAAACATGGCACAGTCATTAACAGTGACGCCTAACAGGGGCTATTTACAAAACACACCCAGAATGCACTGGGAGCATGTAAATTACCTCAGCTAGTGAAAGGCAACTCGACAACGCTACATTATATTTATGGTGACTATACTGAAAATGGTAGAGACAGCATTGAAATCAGTCACCCAGTGGCCATCTACTTCCTCTTGCTGGTAAGGAACAATGCAGCCCTGAGACTTTCACACAGATGCACTTGGTTGATAGGGAGACTGTGGACAGCTGATAAGGCACAGACATTGCTAAGTTAGACGGGTCCCTGCTGCGCATTGCAGTCGTTGCACCACTTGATGCTGGGTGGACTGCATCAGCAATCCTCATTTTCACAAACCTTCTATTTCAGTCGTCTTCTTGATAGCTCTGCAGAGGGACATGTCGCTTCTAATCAAGGATACGCTATATTTGTTTTGCGTAAGAAATCTTATAGTATATTTTTTAGACATTTTTATGATTTGAAGCACCCCAAAATATTTGTTTCTGAAGCACCAAGTTAGAGATGCCTCAGCGATTGCGGAGTGATGACTGGTCGAGTGGGACACGAAGAGGTACTTTTCCCGTCCCTTTGATTACATTTGTGACCCATCACCACGAAATGAGTCTTATGGGTGCAGTTCTACCAGTGCGACTTAAGACTCATTTCATGGCGACGGGTCACATTTCTGAACTTAGCTGGTTCGGTTTCCTTTTCATGCCTCATCTGTGTCATTTGTGTCCTTGAATCCTTGCATGATGGTTGTGACCCCGTACTATTTGCCTGAAGAGTTAAACTCAAAGCTTCCCATTTGAATACTACACAAATTTTGAAGACCAGTCCTGCCTAGATCCAATTGACTACAAATCTGAGCTCTTTACAATACAGGCCTGAGAATATCCTGGAATAGTTTTATGATGCAAAAAATGTTTCTTGGGTCTGTAAATTAGATGTTTGCTGAGTCAAATGTAGTCACAGATGTGTACTTTCATTCGTATTGTACATGTTTGAGTATTGACCCAAATACTCACGTATGATTAAACTAAAAACCCTGAGAATAATATGTCAAATGATCATTTTCGTTCTATATTTCTTCAGATGCAGAAGTGCCCAGTTGCCTCCCTCCCCAGTAACTTTGCGGTGTTGCTCTTATATGGGGGTGGTTGTAAGGGGTGTCCCATTCGTCACTGCACTAATTTGCAATGCATAACTCACCAGACAGTCTCCTCCTCAGTCATTTCTGGAGAGTTTGTCAGGTGCCCTGCTGCACGCCAGCTTCCTGCATGGTGCAGACGCTCACAGCTTTGTGGTCGGGTTAGATGATGTAGGGATTTCACATCCGCCGGTGTCAGACGTACCAAGACAAGACGACGGTTTGGTTGAGAAGGGGGAGAGAATAGCCGTGTGATCGAGCACGTGTGGAGGCAGAGATGGAGAAGAAGCCTCGTGGTCTGGAACCTCCAGATGTAAAAGACTACCTTATAAAAGGAGACAGGTTCATCAAATGGACAGAAGTAAGTTCACAAAAAACCGGCCATCTGTTAGCTAATCCATCTCTCTAAATTTCACTGCACCAGCCAAAAGCCCTGATTTTTCAGTATTTAGTGCTTAACCCAGGCTGGTATGCTAAAGACACAGTCTGTAAAAAATTATCTATGGTACATTGAGCCACTTTGCTCAATGTTTGACTGCACGCCACTGTAACTCAAGACTGACAAGACATTACCTAATCGTCAGTCTTGTTTCACAGACTGCCTTCTGCTGATAAACCGGAGTTTGCTTGTGGGTTGTATAGATCACACGAAATAGTGCTTCTCATTATACAATCTACCATGGAGTCACAAGAGGTTTAAGCTGGCCACAGAGACTTCTGGGAGTTTAGATTGGGGAAGTCATTTTTCAAGCTGTCACATTCAAGCAATTATGCTGGAAAGAGCTGTTTGCAGAATATAATCCACCATAGTTACTAATCCTTCAGAGCAAAAGCATTTTTTGCCTGTTTTTTTCAAAACTCGTCTGCTTCCTAGTTATTGAGGTTGTTGTTTGTTTTTTTTTAAAAAAATAAAAAATCTTGAAAATTCCTTTGAAGACCACAGTATGTAGAAATCAAAAAGCGAACCATAAACGCACAGGGTAAATTCTCTACAGAATCTGGCAAATGGATGAAATATTTTATTTAAACAGAATATATTTCAGGTCACGTGAAAAAAATTGAATGTTTATCCGTATAAAAAGCAGTCGTCATGGCAATGGCCTGCGAATGTAGTTTTAATAAAAGAATTTGAGTTCATTACTATTGGCAGATTTTTTTTTTCTATTCCTTTAATAAATGTTGTTGAAGCTGAGTTTTGCACCCAGAAAAAAAACACGCTGTGCTGGGACCGATAACAGAATTGTTTCACAACATCTGCTTGAAGGAGAGTGCTCTTCAGGCTCTTCAGAGGAACCCTATTCATTTCCATGCTATGTTCATCACACTGCATTCTTGATCTCCAGTCATTATTATTATGACAATACCAGCCTTTGTTTTAGCAGGTATCTGTGCCAGCAGGAAGCCCACCTTAACCACTTGCATTTGGTAGCCTCGTGTGCCTCTGTTTGGACACTTGACTCCACATTGCTTTACAGTAGTGCTGTCCTTCAGCAGGAGTGAAAAAGCTTTGCTTTGTTCCAGTGGTAATTCCTGGCCACTCTGTGGCTAAAGTCTAAGCAGGAAGGGTGAAGCTGTAACCTACCTGTTGGAGATGGTACATATGCTTCATGTTGTGTGTCACAGGAGTCAACCAGAACTTCACCTGTCACCATGAAAATGGACCCGAAAGGTTACTACCTCTACTGGACCAATCAGAACCGGGTGAGAGGTCCCAGAAACCTTTGGTTACACCCAGTACTGTGTACATTATGGCTAATAACACAATCCGGGTGGCTTATGAAGCATTTAGTGGTGTTTCTCATTGAGTTGTAACAGGTATTTGCATGTTTTCTGGGTGTTTGAGGTTTTGGGTTGTGTTGCTAGGTGATTGCATGATTTACTACATGAAGCACACAAAACAAGTTCGCTAATATAAGGTGTATTGAATATATACAGGTATCCTGGACAGACATACATAAACATACATAAATAATAGTTATAGTCCTGTTATTTTACACTGTAGTGATGTAAGACCCTCAGGATCTCAGCCAAGTGTTTTCATGATACGAAAAACCACAACATCTGTACAAAAATATTGTTATTCTGTATGCAAATGTGCTGAATAATACTGCCTCCGGGTTCAATTTGGTCGTCGCTCCCTGGCGAATTGCTTGCGACTGACAGTCACTGGATGCCTTCGCACGACGTCACATGACGGGTGCCCAGTGTAGATGCGGCTGCACGTTTGCAATCACTGCTTCATTCTTGGCATTGTGGTAAATATAAGTGTGTTATTAAATACAGGAGACGGTGTTCCTGGATGTCGCCACCATCCGAGACACAAGATGTGGGAAATATGCCAAAATGCCAAAGGTAGGTGTTCTCCTTCGATGCTGCAACCCCTAGGTAGATCGATAGCTGAGTGCCTCTCTGCATCCACGTGTTCGTATATAACTGAACTGACATTTGTGGGTGAGAGAGAAAGACAGAGGGAGAATGAGCCATTATTATCTGTTGTCCACTTTCTGCCTGTCCTTTCCTGTGTGTGTGCGTATGGAAATAACCTTTCTGTCTCATTGGAGTCATGTATGAATTATAGATCACCTCCTTGGAGGTGAGGCCAGAAAGCCTTAGGTTTGAGACCCAGGTTGACAGAGATGTATTATTCCTCTGTGGTGGTGGTATTGGGGGGAGACGAATTCCATTCATGTTGTTCTGAGGTATAATTCCGTCTCCCGTAACGGGCTTCCTGCCATTACTGTTTTTAAGTCTGGCATGATGAGGGAACACATCAGTGTCGCTTCACACTCCCCCCGTGAACTGCCGTCGCATTGGGGGACCTGTCATATGATGTCAGCTGAGGATGTGGCCATTTAACTCGGGCTGTCACGTTGTGGGGTCGTCCGTGCGGTCTCTGCAGAGGATTTGCATCGTAAACGTCGGATCTGATGTCAGGGCACTTTGCCGCGCTCGTCTTGGCACCAGAGTACAGAGCCTGTGGTTGTACAGCCTACACACAAATGAGCACGTGTAGTGAGAGATGCTTTCAGAAAAAAAGAGTAACCTACTTCTGAGTACAAAACCTTGGAGCCTGGAAGCACGTAATTGGTTGATGTCTATTTTGGTCCAGAGTTCCAGCGGACAGTGTTTATAAAATCTGTCCTTGGGGACTTCCTAGGCGCACCATGTTTTTGCTCCTTCCAAGCTCCCAGGGAACTGGGAGACTGCAAAAATGTGTGCCGTCCGGGGGTCGGTGCATTGCGTTGGTTTTCGTAAACCCCCAGTAGCTTCAGCCGCATAAGAAAAAAAAATTCTATATATTATTCTGTCTTGTTGGACTTTGTATATAATGGAGCCGAGCTGCTAATTAATTTCACAAAGATTGCACTGCTGATTCATCCAAACACCATCCCAGTGCTAGTCTCTGTGATACAACCTGATCGTATGACGTTTTGCTAGTGCTTTGCCTTGCGCTGGCAGAACTGCCACTCTGGACGTCTCCAGGGCTCAGCCATCGCGATGTTCCCACATTGCACTCCGAATGTTCTCTAGAGACCGTTGGGGCATGTGGATATTAACTGGAAGCCAATGTAATCCTGGTGTGTTTTGGTTTTTTTTTAGCTTAAATTTGTAAGCCTAAATGTCTCTGATGCTGGGAAGACAATTCACCCATTGTGACAGTAATAGAAATAATTGGAAGTTCCCTTCCTGCTATTTTCACCCCCTGTTTTGGAGGCATCGGGAGCCAACGTTTCCTGGCAAACGGTGGAGTCCCAGCTGGCTCTGTGTGACCCGTAGACTTTGCTCGCCATGACTGGGCACTGCAGCCTGCAGACGCAGCAGACCCACTGTGTGAAGGACCAGTCAGGCCAAAGAGGCCCCAGAGTGGGCAGTGCTTCTCAGAGCGTGATACTGGGGACCTGCAGAGCGGACCGGCCATTGCTGTGAAAACATGCTTTAGAATCTGTAGTGAGACGCTTATGTTCAGTGTTTTGTGAAAGATCTATGAAGATGGCAAGAAAACAAAGGCAGTTTGGGGATTATCCATCCATATTCTAACTACTAATCCTGGGCAGGGTCATGGGGAAGCTTGGAGCTTATTCAAGGCAGCATGACGTACAAGGCAGAAACACCCTGGATGGAATTACAGTAATTTGGGGACTAATTAATTACAAATATGACTAATAAATGCTGGTCTTATCAGTTCAACTCTCACTGAGCATTTGCCTCACCAGCGGAAAGTTCCAGCGCTTTTCAGTCATGTCCTTGCTTTGCATTCAGCTTGTCATTTGCCTGTTTGGGTGAAGCTTCTCCTTGCACAGGCCTTGGTATGAAAACCTTGCATACAGGATGGTGCCTGGTAACTCAATCATTGGGGGGGGGGGGGGGGGTGACTTTGGTTGAACTACTTCCCTTGCAAATTAGCCTTGGCTGTGGTTAGCTGCAGCTCCACACACACAGTCTAGGCTCAGCACAAGGCTTTATTATGACCTATTTAAAGGATTTTTTAATCTTATGTTTACTTGAGATTTATTCTGTTCTCTTAGGTTTGATTTGCATCAAAGTGTTGGTAACAGTGTTGATGTGACTGGCAGACACCCGTGCTTAAAGAAGCAATATTAATTTTGATTCAGTGCAATAACTGTGATTCTTCTGTGCCATTCACACCTGCAGCATCCCAAGGTCCGCAATGTCTTCAACATGGACTTTCCAGACAGTCACCACTTAGCCAAAATGCTGACCATTGTATCTGGCATGGACATGGTGAACCTGACCTACCATAACTTCTTTGCCCACAAGGAGAAAGTAGTGGAGGTAAGGCCATGGGGATGTCTCAGGAACAGCGATGAGCATCGTGTGAGGGGTTGTGATCTTGAGTGATATCCTGAGAAGGGAGGATAGGCTACCCAAGTTGTGCATCTTCCCTTTGTCCTTCAGATATTAAATATGAGGTTTGAATTCAGTAGATAGTTTAGCACTGGACAACAAAATCATCACAGCATTTTTAGCATTTCGAGGTTAATCTGGCAGGAATTCGAAGAAGACCAGCTGTCTGACACTTCAGTATTTTTTATGATATATTTATGACACCATATCAACGTCCATTCTGGATATAACTGGCTGTGATTAAATGTGTTTGGTACAATGTAATAGTGGATCACTTCCCTAGAGCAGAAGCTATTTTGATTCTCTATAGCGCTACCAAGAAGCCTTGCAGTTTAATTCTACAGTTAGCTCTTTTCATTTGCCTGTTATGGCGTTGAACGTGTACAGACTGCTAGTTTCCTGCATTGCAAGTTTTATTTCATCATAAAACAGTATGATAAATATTTGGCTACAGCACTGGGCAGAAGACATCCTGGCGATCTCTTACAACACGCTGAGGAACAATGCTTGCAAACATGTCTTCCTGGAAAAAGTGTGAGTGAACCGTTTGATAAATGATCCCACTCTTACTACCATCCAAGTTTGCACACAGTCCCCAAGAAATGCAGCGCTAGGCAATTATAAACAGTACGCAAGTGGTAATGTGAGCTCCCCACAGGAGCGAACAGTTCTGGGGCTTTCAGAGATGTTTGCTTCTGAAGTGATACTGATGGCCACAGTGACATCCCTCTCACAGATGTCTGTAGGGCCCCCCCCCCCCCCCCCCCCCCCCCCCCCAACAGCCAGGGGGGAAAGCGCGGGGGAAACAA
>JAODJX010000027.1:15883099-15895679 GCA_026776945.1 Isichthys henryi
TCCCTCTCACAGATGTCTGTAACCCCCCCGCCCCCCACCACCACCCACCCAGTTCCTTCTGGGCTTTCTGCAGGTTCGTACGCATATCTTTGCAGACCAACAAAGACGGAAAAATCCCTGTGAAAAAGTGAGCATTCGTCTTGACACTTTTCTTGAAAAGCCAAATATATTCTAGCTACATGTAGAACATGTGGAACTCACACCTGGCCCATGCACCTGCTGCTGTTTCTGTCTCCTAGCATCTATAAGATGTTCCCTGCGGACAAGAAGAGGGTGGAGAGCGCTCTGGCCGCAGCCAATCTGCCGAAAGGAAAGGTGACGCTTATTCCGTGCCTCTCAGCGGTGAGCCGCCCTGCCTCTGTCCTCCTGCTGGTCGTGCAGCCTTGATGTCATGCTTTTCCTTCTCCTGCACAGGGGGACACCATGAAGCCAGATGTCTTCACCGAATCTGCCTTTAAAGCCTACTTGATGCACCTGTGCCCCAGGCCAGAAATATATGAAATCTTCACAACCTAGTTAGTCTCTTTGGACACAATCCGGTTCCCTTGTCGAAGCCTCCAGTATTTCCATTGCATTTATTAGGGGTAACAAGAATGCTGTGTTGTGCTGGGATTTTTCTTTTATTATTATTCTTTTGCCTTAAAATGATAAGGAGAGCAGAAAATGTAAGGTGTAGAAGCACCAAATTTGGTGGAGTGGAGCAGAATTCCCCACATTTCTCAGGCAAGCATAATCTTAGCAATTCTCCCGATGATGGTGCTTTCGTGCGATGTTTTATGTTCTGGGCTATATCTCCGGAAACGTGAGTCATAGAAGCGAAATTCTTTTTTTTCCAGACATTCCCTGGCTCATGGTAAAAATACACTTTTGCAATTGGGACTAGGAAGCTCCACGTACTTAGATTTTTTTTGTGCTAATTTGCATAATGTCAAAAATCTACTTTTTCGAACTTGTCCTAGACGATTCATCTGAATCACGCAAAATGTGAACTGAGACCATGCAGACAATCTGTAGGAATTTGATCAGGCAAATCATTCCGATGCTACAGACAAAGAAATTTCTTGAGAGTGGCCTTTTTGCAATTAATGACTGATTTCTGATCAACAAAACATCCGATTCTCACAAGAACTTGCTAGGTCTAGTTAGCACTCAACTCAATATAGCTTATAGCTTCGAAATCATTTGACACCGAAAGAGGAAAGTTTGGATATGTATTCTTGGGCAGATGTCCTAATTAATCATTTAATAAAAGTTAATCTATTCATTAAACAGGCAGACAATAGCCAATCAAATTTCAGCAAGCTATAATTATCCTTGTACATGATTGAGAATCATGAAATTTAGTGTAACGGTGTAACATTTCTTCAGCACTAAGGCCGGAATCAAGACACAGGTTGGGTTAATGGATGTGATATAGTGCCCACAGATATTGTCTTTGTACAAGACCAAGAACATGACTTTTGCTTATTAAAAGGAATCTATTAAGGTTTCCCCTCTTTCCTTTGGTGTTTTGCATAGCTTTATGTGCATATAAATGGTCCGCAAAGTCCACAGAAACCACTCTTCTCTAATCTGCCTGAAACGCCTTGTTGGAATTCCAGCCCTTCCTTCTGTGACATGGTGAGGTCACTTCATGACACAATCCTTATTGGTCGCTTACTTGCAAGGATCTGTTCGCAGACTGTAAGGCAGGATGGAATGTGTAGAGCAAGCTGATTGATCGGGCGACCATATCCAATCAAAGACCACTGAACTCGTAGGGGGTGGGGCTTAAAGCTCTAGCAGAACGTTTCAGAGTTATAAACAGAGTGAATAAAGGTGTACAGTATGAGAAAGTGTTTCTGGAACATTGAAATATATAAGTCTATTCTAGTACACCCCAAAAATAAAGTCATGAAGAGTGAAAAAAAGCATAATAGAGCCCCTTTAAGTAATTTCTTATGAAAAAAATACTTCTTGCTATCTTTCAGTAGGTTAAGGGTTGACCCTCTCTTATTCTTGAGTATGACATTTAGTTGTGTGAGCAGAGATCAACCAAGTTGATTACCTGATAACTTCCTGTTGCCTCTGGGCAGCTCTACCAAGCCGTATATGACAAAGGAGAACCTGCTCAAATTCCTCAACGAGAAGCAGCGCGACTCACGGCTCAATGAGGAGCTGTTCCCGCCTCTGCGCCTGGAGCAGGTGAAGACGATTATTGAGAAGTATGAACCCTGCTCCTCCACTGCCAACCGAGGTGAGAGCCCCCCCCCACCACCACCAACTTTACGCTTGGGTTTGCAGGTTGAGTATTCAGACTTCGATTACTGTTTCATTTACTTTGCATGTGTTGTGTTTGTGTTGCAAAATCCAGGCAACATCTCCCCTGAAGGGCTCCTCTACTATCTGATAGGGCCCGATCTCTCTGTTGTGGCACTGGACAAGCTCGCCAGGTACCAGGACATGATGCAGGCAGTGCCTCACTACTTCGTCAAGTCATCTCACAACACCTACCTCACAGGTGAGTGGAACCATGCCTACCTGTGCGTTCATATTCCTCGCCAACATGCGGACTATCAAATGCATGGTAAAAAGGCAGTGGTAACACTGTTATAATGCGATGGGTGTTTGTAGTATTCGGGTTGCGTATCTCAGCAAGTCCTTCATGTTCTGGAACATCTGGAGGTTGACTGAAACCTTATCTCTGGTCATCTCAACAGCGGGTCAGTTTTCCGGCGTATCGTCCCCGGAGATGTACCGTCAGTGTCTGTTGGCTGGATGTCGTTGCTTGGAACTGGATTGCTGGAAGGGCAAGCCTCCAGACGAGGAGCCAATCATCACCCACGGTTTCACCATGACCACTGAAATCCTGTTCAAGGTGCTTGATACCTCCCATCTCTGGGAATGCGGGGCTGATGAAAGTTTTGGGGCAAGCTAGGCTTTGGGGAAGAGCTACAGTAGCTACGGATCTGATGGTCATAATGCGTTTCCTATGGCAATCGTCATTATTGTGTGACAGGTTGTTATTAACCTCAAAGTCCATGATTATCTCATTACTTCAACCAGTCCTTCCATTAACAGCTCTCATAACTGCTGCTGTGGATGTTCCTTTTAAGATTGTAATGTAGCATTAGACACTATAAGCAAACCAATATTGTCTGGCTTAGCAAACCCACCAAACCACAAACAAACAGACGCATCTTTTCTGCATGGGTTCCACCCCACACTTAAAGATCAGAGGAGAGCTTAATGGATAGTAATGCAATAAAGTAATGCAACCTTTCCCGCGAGCCTCTGGCACATCTCAGGAAGTGTGGGGGCAATGAGTTCTGCTTTGTGTCGCAGCTTGACTGGTATTTCTCTGCCTTGGCCGAGACATGTCAGTCTGTCCCTCATCCTGGCCCTGTGCCTGCCCATGTCAGTAAGCCTGCGCTTCTAAGGGTGACGGGCACCCACGTCACCAGCCCTCATGGTACCAAGCAGACTAGCTTGGGTACCAAATGCATCACGCATTATTGCCACAATAGGAAAGGGTAGAATTTGTAGTGTGACGCACGGGCATTTTGTCTAAGACGCACAATGTTTTGCATCCAAGGTTTCTCAGTATCGGTTCGGAGATAATAATGACCTTAATTGCAGTTCTGGGAGATGAGTGAATAATCAAATCCCTTTCTGTGACACAGGATGTGATTGAGGCCATTCAGGAGAGTGCGTTCAAGACTTCCCAGTACCCGGTCATCTTGTCCTTTGAGAACCACGTTGACTCGTAAGACCACCTCATCTGCATCGCTTCCTCGTGTTTCACCGTAAAGAGAGAACTTATGCTACCATGTGCATTCCCAGCTCTTCCATTAATTGATATTTGTGTCCTCTTCAGGTGTGACTCAGCTGTTTATTTAAAGGAAGATTTGCCTTAATATTGACATCCGAGGGCGACACTTTCGAATGATTATTCTAAATGATTCTGTGAATATTTTTAGGGTCAAGCAGCAGGACAAGATGGCAAACTATTTGAGGACCATATTTGGCGATTCTCTCCTTGTTGACCCCCTGGAAAAGTATCCTGTGAGTATCTGCTTCCTGTCTGAATCATATGACCCCCCCCCCGTGCTTCCTCAACTGCCTATTATTTCAATGTCTGTCGCAGAGGTGAGTCTTTCATCTTTTCCCATCAATGCTCTACGCCTGACATTGCAACTATTTTGGAGGGTGACGACAGCAAGTCATCCATCACAAAAATTTTTTTAAAAAAATTGTTTTGGCCTCCCTCAGCTGCAGGCTGCAAACTTAATTTAGCTGAGAGGTTACTGCACTGTGGCACTTGTTTTTAAGCATTTCATGCTATCAAAAAGGTCATTCGCACTGAGTCATTTACACCTTAAAGATCTCTCCTTTTAATGCTGCCAAAAGGCCCTGGGCATTTCACATTCCTTGGCTCATGTATTTTATCAAACACACACCACCCCACCCTCCTATTTCCGCCTCAATGACCTTCACTCCTTCTGTGTATTTCTGTACAAAATAATTGTTCCTACCTTCTCCGAGATGAAACAATGTTCTAGGCTTGTTCTCATCTTTTTGTCTGCTTGTCTGCATGCATTTTTAACCCTTATTTGCTTCTTCTTATGTTACACGTTCGTTCGTCGACTTGGGGGCCATTTAATTCGAACGTCCGTCCGCTATATCTGCGTTCCTCCGCTTCCTGTCGGCATGCGGGCCTGCCCATCGATGTGCCCGTCCTCTCTGTCTCACCAGCTTGAGCCAGGCCACCAGATTCCAAGCCCGGCTGAGCTGATGGGGAAGATCCTGATCAAAAACAAGAAGAATAATTCCGAGAAACAGAGCCAGGGGGCTGCCAAGAAGACCACAGGGCCGGATCAGCACCATGGCGTGTCGGGCCCACATGAAAGCCAAGGTGTGTTCACCACTCCCATCTGTGAGGAAAGCCTCGTCCCCTGTGGAGTGCCAACATTTCCTCACGATGAATGCATTCCAGGTCCTAACGCCCTATTTTCTCACCCAAAACATATTTATGGTTGCGTCTCGAAAAGGCCAACCAGCACCTTGTCAGGCATATGTTTCCACATCCTGTAGCGATGGGGAATTTGGATCCCTTCCCTTATCGATTGTTACACAGCCATTCCGTGCATTAAAGCAGAGGCTCTTGCATTCTGGCATTTACATCACATACATATCTGAAGACGCCACATGAATACTGAGGCAAACGTACAAACAGCAATTTCCAGAATAGTTCAGGATGTTTTTCAATTATAGGGATTCTTAACTTTCATTTAAGAAGGACCCTTGTAAAAGCTGAGGAGCTGCGTACGTATGAAAATGTACATATACCTCTGTGACCTTAAAACCTGAGACGTGATTCCAGATGGGGAGGTGCTGGACGACCACGACGACCACGACGACCACGACGAGCAAGATGAAGAGAAAATGAAGAACTCTGATGAGGTAGAGGGTAGCGCATTATCCCACATGCCCATATGATCATTCTCAGGGCCAATAGGCTTCTCACTCAGACCTGTAACTCTCCAATCAGGGCACGGCAGGGCAGGAAGTGACAGCATATGAAGCCATGTCCTCCTTGGTCAACTACATACAGCCTAATAAATTCATCTCCTTCGAGAATGCCAGAAGTAAGACATTCAGGTGTGGGGTAGATGCATTGTGTTTGGGGCGAAATCGGGAGTAAGATGATCTTTGTGTTGTGGTTTTATGTTGCTGGGTGTGAGACAGAGACAGAGGGTCCTCGCACTCATGTGACAGCTAAAGTGACTGTGATTTTTACTTTTCCTTTGACCAGAGAAAAACAGGAGTTATGCAATATCTTCCTTTGTGGAGACCAAAGGGAGTGATCTGATCTCCAAGTCGCCTGTGGAGTTTGTTGAGTATCCTTCCTTGGTGAGGAGTGATGCACATGTGTGACAGTGGGCCTAAGGACAGGACAGTATTGCTGTTACTGTTGTGTTTTCTTCGGCGGCATGGGGCAACGTTGTCCCCTGACACATCCGGATTTCAGTGTTTGAATCCCACCCATGTGCACATGTGTGTGTGGAGTCTGCATAACTGGCATTTCTGAATTCCCCTGTAGGTTATGTAGATCATGGGAGTTTTAGTTACACAAAATTTGTTTTGAGGGTAGAAGGAAAAAGATTAGGTTTAGATTGATGACCAATCAGATGGTAGAGGAGGTGGGTCCAAGCAACTAGACTAGGCTGGGCCAACCAATCAAATATCTTGGTCCCGCCTCCTCCACTAACTTGGACCCACCTCATCTACAATCTGATTGGTTATCTCTCTGAACCAATATTTTTTTCTCAGAGCATGTGCCCCGTGACTGACAGACATCCTGTTTAGAATGCACTCCATACCTGTCCAGGATTACCCTACTTATTTACCGAAGCTTATTGTGTCAAATGAATCTTTCAAGGATACAGCAACAGGCCTCTCCTGGGAAGTCCTCTTTTACCTGTGATGCAACCTTTAAGTACAGTGATGCCAGGCAAAGTTCATTCTTGACAGACCCTGTATGTTCTGGAGACACGGGTTCCTATACAAGCCTGTTCAGATATAACAAGAGGCAGATGAGCAGAATTTATCCCAAGGGCACCAGAATGGATTCTTCTAACTACAACCCTCAGCCTTTCTGGAACGCTGGGTGCCAAATGGTAGCACTCAACTACCAGACTATGGGTAAAATCTTTCAGTTTGATAGCCTGGTAATAATGAATGTTCGTTTTTGATGTTTTATACCAAGTGAATATCAATTGTTACGTGGAAATGAATGAAATCCATCCAGAATT
This sequence comes from Isichthys henryi, assembly GCA_026776945.1. NCBI lineage: Eukaryota > Metazoa > Chordata > Actinopteri > Osteoglossiformes > Mormyridae > Isichthys > Isichthys henryi. The sequence goes on from JAODJX010000027.1 coordinate 15,889,894, forward strand.
GCACGCTTGCAGTTTTTCAAAAACACCACTAGAGACCACTGTTGTGCAAGTAAAAATAACGCCAAAGACGAAGGACCAAAGAGCTAAGAATTACGCTACAAAGAGACTAATATTACAGAAAGTGAACGTGTTTTTTTTTTATTTATCTCTTTTACCAATCACGTCTGTGGTTTGTAGATTTTCCAATGCAGCTGAACATGGCTCTGTTTGAGTTCAATGGGAGGACAGGTTATCTTCTTAAGCATGAGCTTCTGCGTGGAAGTGACAAGACCTTCGATCCTCACACGGACCGGCTTGATACTATCGTGGCCAGCACTCTGACAGTCAAGGTATCAGCAACACTGCACTTGTAATAGTAGCAATAGACTCCTCTGACTTATTTTCTGCCCTTTAGAGTTGTGGCACGGAAAAAGAATACAGCCCAGTGAAGGCATGTATGTGCACACGCTTACGATGGATGAGTCAACGCTAGGAATGCCGTGTGGCAAGTTATTTGCATCAGGGAACAACGTCATACTGTCACCATGTCCCCCTAAGGCACCATGGGGAGCTCTCTGGCTTGGCAGTCATAGGGCTACGTTGGTGGGGAGATGTTTGTAGAGTCTTCTTCATCCTCTCCTGAAATTAATAAATCACTCAGCTCTCAGTTCCAGTGATTTGCGTGTTTGCAAAGCCAAACTGTGTTTGAAATGGAATTTCTGCCCTTGTTTATCATCCAGGTCTATTCAGGCCAGTTTCTATCGGACAAAAATGTGAAAACAGGGGTAGAGGCAGAGATCGTAGGGCTGCCCAATGACCCAAAGCGCAAATTCCGGACCAAATGGTCAAGCACCGCCAATGCCATTAATCCGGTGTGGAATGAGGAGCCCTTTGTCTTTGAGAAGGTGAGCTGACAGTCCTATTTTTGTTGATGGACAGCTGCCATCAAAAAAATCCTCGCTAATAAAGAACACTTTTTTAAGTAGTAAATGTGTCCCACCAGATCCTGTTGCCTGAGATGGCTTCTCTTAGGCTTGTGGTGCATGACGAGAGCGGGAAATTCCTCGGGCACAGAATAATCCCTATTTATGCCATACAGTCAGGTAAAAGAGATTTTTACAGTGTAATACCAGCATTTTGTAAAATGGCTGTACGGTATTATCAGCTGCGTTACAGGCTTTGCTGTGCCTTGCCGACGTTTCATGATTTCGATCCTCCAGGCTACCAGCACATCTGCCTCCGCAGCGAGAGCAACGTGCCCCTCACCCTGCCATCCCTGTTCGTGTACATCGAGGTGAAGGACTACATCCCAGCTGCTTTTGCGGGTAACCCTGCTTCACATTGTTTCGCTCGTCAACCGACAGTTGCAGTCAAGGTCATTGAAAATGCAAATCGCCACAAAATCACTGTATGGCCTAAAAATTCACAACCAATAGGCAACAGATCGTCGTCACTGATGTGTTTGTTTTTAAGTATCTAACCTGAACTTTATCCAGCTGTGTGCAATATCAGTAGATTGAAGGTCGTTTAACAATAGCAGCTTTTATGCACATTTAAATGGACAACTGCAAATGTTTTGTGGGTGAAAGTGTAAAATGTGACCATTTAAGGTATCAATGAAGAAATGCACATGCTCGCTCCAGGTGGGATGTGGAATGGAACCATGTCGCATAATTTCGGGAGAAAAGGAATGATGACTTCTGTTGGGGGTGGGAGTGGAGGCGGATTTAACAAATCCAGAGGGGGGAAATCGAAGTGAAACACGGCCGTTTATAACCACAAAAGGAAACATAAATAAGAACAGGGTGAAACAGAGCTAGATACCATTATTAACGGTTTCAGTGGGTCTTTGAATTGAAGGTTTTGGGAACATAAAATACAACAGATTAGGAGGTACAATTAGATGATTTTTGTTGTATTCAAACGATTTACTTGTGTTCCAGATTTCAGCGACGCCTTATTCAACCCAACAAAATCCTCCGACAAACCGACCAAGTCTTCTGAGGTAAGCCAGTCACAAACAGTGAGCGTTTTCTGCGGGTTGTTGGTAGCTGTTGAGAAATAAATCAAGGTTGTGGCCTTTTCTCCAGTATACTTGCCCCTATGAGGTGCCCTTTCAGCCATTTCCTGGGGCAACAGAAGAAAAGATGGGGCTCCCCAGTGCACAGACAGACTCAGGTAAAGTGACTGCTTTCCTGAGGTTGTGAAGTGTCCAAGTACAGAATGATGGGCGGCTGAAAAACAGTACGGAAAGTCACACAGTAACGCCTCTCAAAATGTCACCTTATTTGAATGCAGGGGCGGAGACTGAAAGATCTACCCCTCCCCCAGAGGGCACTGCCCTTCAAAATGGGGTTGACCCTTCTGACACATCAGAAGACAACATCCAAGATCCTGGCTCTTGCACTACACCAGAAGAGGGTTGTGTTTCATCTGTGGATCCTACCCCAGCTGGAAGTGAGGCAACTGAATCTGCACCTGCAGATGAACCTGAAGGAAGCTCCCTTGTCACAGTAGATTCCACCCCAGATGCAGAAGCTCCACCCACCACAACTCAAATCCCAGATTCTGACCCCTCCCCAGAAGTAGAAGCTCCACCCAGCACAACCCAAATCCCAGATTCTGACCCCAACCCAGAGGTAGAAGCTCTTGCTGCTGATGTTGCCCCAAATCTTGACGGTGACTCTAGCCAGGATGTCTGCTCCAACCAAGACAGCTCCCCCTCAGATGAGCCCTCAGTTCCAGATATTACTCAGGAGTCTGCATTGGCCAGTACTGTCATAATGGACCCTTGCATATCGATCGAAGCTGGATCTTCTGTAGATTCTGAATCAAACCCTTCCTCTGATTCCTCAGCTGATGCTTCATTCCCAAATACACAGGAGCTTCCTTCAACAGACTCAGTTTCAGGTGAAGCATACAATCCACCAACCCTTTCCCATCTCCTAATTTCTCCTAACCTGCCTGAATTTGCCATGACTAATATGCAATATGCTGTCTCAGTGCACAATTGCTTGGTGCAATCAAAACAGATTTATGTTTTTCTGGTTAACGCAGGTCTCTCTAAATATTGCTTTGAGCAGACTTTTCCCATATTCAGAGCTGCCGCGCACAGATGTTCATTCTGTCTACATTTTCCCCCACAGAGCTCTCAACTGTGAGCATAGAGGAGCTCACGCAACACAAGAGCTTCGTCAAGGTAACCAAGAGACAGGAGAAAGAGATAAAGGAACTGGAGAAGAAGAACGAGAAGAAAGGAGAAGAACTGATTCAGAAGTACAGAGACATGTTCAAATCCATCAAGAAGAAGAACTCAGTGAAGAAGAAAGAGTAATGGTTCCCCTTTCAAAGTTTCCGTTTAATCTCTGGAGTGACTTCTTGAATTGATGATTTTATTCATCTTGTTTTCCTGATGCGCAATTTTGATCAATGTCCACTAGGTGGAACTAGATTATTGGAATTTGGACCTTTTCACTACAGTGTTTCTAGTAAGAGACATGCAGTAAATGCATAAAATCCACACCCTTCTGCCATGTTCACAGCCTGCTCTACTTATGACCTGCAGGGCTGACAAGGTTGACTTGGGTGACAAGGTGACAGAGCTGAAGGCGAAGCTGCACGCGGACCTCAAAGGCTTGCGTGAAGATCAGTATGAGCTGGTGAAGAAGAAGAAGGAGCAGCACACTACTGAGGTATGGCACTTCTCTCGAGAGCTGAGCCCAGACCTTCTCAGCATAGGTCAGTCGGGGCGTTAAATCATACAAAACAATAGCAAATCACTCAGGAATTTTATGATTCTCCGCAGAACTATGTAATACGAGCAAGGCGCAAAGCAGAACGTTAGTGACATTTAGTTTATCACCTGTACATGTGAGCCTATGTCATCAGGATATGATGCAAACTGAAAACCATTAAATGAGTCACGCAGTTTTTTTCCAACATTCCTATTCATCTCCAGGAATTAATAAGGAATCCTTAGGTCGAACTTCCCGGTTCCTTGTGTTTTTTGGCCCAAACGTAGCTCAGCTGTTCATCAGAAATTGGTCATATATCAGCCTGTCAGCTCCACAGTGACTGTCAACGTGATCACATTCATTTCTAGACTGTCTCTATTAAGCTTGAGACATCCATCTTCTGGATATTTGGTTTCAGATTCTACTGTGTTTTACAGTAGCAGATAAACCAGAACAACAGTTACACGTGTACTTTTTTTTTTGTCCATCACCCCGGAATGCTCACATGACTCCCCTGCCCAATGAGATATCACTTTCAGCTTCCAGGCACACGTCTTGGCTTGAGAGTGACCGTGACACTTCTCATTTTCTTCATCCCATGTCACAGCAATTAGCGAAACTGCTGGAGATCGCCAAGGAGAGGCACATGAGCGAAGCCAAGTCCTTACGAGAGTGTCGAGAGAGGTAGGGCCGCTACTCCTGGCACAGAGATGGGACAGGAACTGAACAGCCAGTTCTGGGGAGGGGTCAAGGGGGAGGGCAAAAGCTTCTTGTATCTTACAGCAGTGTCTCCCAACTTGGTCCTCAGGGAAACACAGTCAGTACATGTTTTTGCTCCCTCCAAGCTCCCTACCAGACAGTATATATTTTTGCTTCCTCCCAGCTCCCTGCCAAACAGTCCACATTTTTGCTCCCTCCAAGCTCCCTGCCAGACAGTATATATTTTTGCTTCCTCCCAGCTCCCGGTAGGAGCAAAAATTTTGATTATCTGGGGGTCCCCGAGGACCGGGTTGAGAAACACTGTCTCACGGTATCGGAATACATGGATTGGGCCACCTGTGCATAATCTCAACCCCCCGCAGAAAGCTTGTATCTTGCCACTGTACCACCACAAATTCACAGCCAGGTTGTCGACGTCCTGTGTGTCTTTAATTCCTGTCATACAGCTACGAAAGCAGGTATAGGGTTTGCAAATCCAGTGCTTTTCCCCTCATCTGCCAAGTGAGTGTGCGGTGCTGAAGAGGGATGAGCACAGCAGTTAGTGAGTCATCCTGCCTCCCTGTGTTTTTGCCGTCCACTGGTGAAGGGGTTCGAACAGGTCCGTCAGAATGACGGGCTCTGTTATCCTGTCTGGGTCTCCTGTTCGCTAAAACAGGACAAGCGTCTTCAATATTTACTCTGTTCCATGGGCAGAAACGAAAAACAAACAAAAAGCGTGGTGACATATACCAGGTTCGATGGGTTTTCGCCTTAAGGATACTGATCAGACTTTTATTTTGAAATGTACCAGCTGTGATCTTCCAGCTGATAGTGCTGGCAGGTTGCCTCACACAGTCTTTCTTCTAGGGAGGTCAAAGATAAGAAGAAGAAGCTGACGTCCTCTGGCAAGTCAGGCTCAGGGAAGGGCAGGTGAGCCCCGAAAGGCCGCTGGTGCAGAGAATGACCTGTCCTGTCTCAGAAGGCTGAATCAACCTCATTTAATGTTACTGCAGGACACAGAAAGGAGACAATGGAGGACAGTCAGAGGAGCAAACGAATCAAGACGTAAGCGACCCCCTCTCTCCTCCTGTCTTCCCAGAGCGTGCGTTTTCTTCCAGCTTTTAATAAATCCCTAAACTGCAATTTTTTTTTCAGAGCTAAAATATTGTGGCAGACGTTCAGGAAAAAAAAACTGTGTAATTACTTTGTTGTAATTTCAGAATTGGAATAAATGTCAAGGGACTTCTGCTTCATGTAGCATATTTGCTTTAAGTGACTTCAAATCCTAGATTTTCTGAAAATCCATCCATCCATTTTCCAAACCGCTTATCCTACTGGGTCGCGGGGGGTCCGGAGCCTATCCCGGAAGCAATG
>JAODJX010000027.1:15898918-15913563 GCA_026776945.1 Isichthys henryi
CCATTGCTTCCGGGATGGGCTCCGGACCCCCCGCGACCCAGTAAGGATAAGCGGTTTGGAAAATGGATGGATGGATGTGACCGTGCGAGAGTGATTACGTGGAACACATCTGAGAAAAACACAGCAGAGATGTTTGGCCGTGACCTTCGGCCTGCACCGTATGCATGAATGCTTTACCTAGAGCATTATTTTTCTAAGTTTGAATTCACTTACAGTCGCTGGTTCCAGCCGTGCCTGCATTGGTGCAAAATGTACAGAAGCTTTAATATCACATGAAAGGTAAGACAGATGGATAGAGAGACATCCTGGCACGTTAGCATATTCTGAGAATGATGAACATGTTATATTTGTTGCATACGTTAGTACTTATTGTTGGTAACGCATTTATAAACATCTTATAATCACCAGCACTGATATTCAATAAGCCACATATTTCGTGGGTGCATTAGGGAGCCCTGACTTTGAAGGTGTCCTTTCACAACACATCCGTCCTGGTGCCACCTGCCCACGTACCTCCTGTCTTATGTAAGTCCTTTAGAGCTCGCCCGCTGACTTGCTCTGGTAAATGTAGCGCAGGGCCATCATGAATTCTCCACCCACGTTTATAGAAACAGGCGGAGTTTAGAAGCGGTTGAGAGAAACCAGTCAGCATGGTCGTTTTCTACCTTGACGTAGATAAAGGTGATGGGGCAGGAATTATCGCACAGCTAGGGCCTTATTGCTGTCAATCAGGCCTGTAGCCACTAGCTGATAGATTTTTCTAAGTGAGGTGTGGGGGGGGGGGTGCTGGCATCCCCTTGGTAGATTTCATTAACTAGGGGGGTCTCCCCTGTACATTTTGCTGACAAGGGGGCTGGAACAAATTTCAGGGGGTGTGCAAACTCGTAATTTCACTCCCTGGCTATATGCCTGATCGGTAGCAAAACAATTTCAGGGGGGTGGATGTTACTAATATAATTGTCATCATCATCATCATTAGCTTACTGCCAAATGGCTGGAGCCTTGCCACTCTCTGGTTGCTCTGCTGTTGCTGTTTGCTCTCGATGCCGGACTCCATGAATTGTATCACTGCTGAGTCATTTGCTGGCTCCATCAGGGCAGTGCTGTTCAGGAGTGCATCCAACATCATGGAAGATCTACGCCAGCACTTGCCAACACTTACCCACAATCACGTTCCCATCATTCCAAGGTGACTTTTAACTGCCCACATTTCATCCGTGTTTCTCAGGTGACCGAGCAGAACCTGGGGACCACAGGTGCCCATGAATGGCTCTGAGCTGTCTTTGAAATGCGAGACAAACCCAACCATCAGCCTAGGTCCTTTCTATTGGGTCCCCCCCCCTCCCACGATTGCTGTTTGACTATTCATTGTGTTGATGAAGGATGCTCATTGGCTATAGCGTTGCTATGATAAAAATCAGTGTTTCAGATGAAGCCTCTGGCTATCTGAGATTCATCGCTCATCAAGCTTTATACATCACACTGTTAAGACAAAGGGGCTTTCATTTTAGTCTGGGGTTGGTCAGAAGACAGCCGATTGAAGAACTGACTATGCGAAAGAGATGCAAAGCTTGATAAAACGAAGAGCTTCACGGTGCGAATATTCAGTGTCAGGTCGTCTGGCTTATCTGTCCGGCAGTTCTAACTTGCACCATCGCCAGTCAGACTCATGCCTGGTGATGGAGTCTGGAGCCAAAGAGGACATGGTGGGGATGTTAGTTATTGATTCTGTCCTCCCCAAACCTCCCACAGATGCAGAGACTCAGACGGTGGCAGTGGAACTGAGCTCTGCCTCCCCGCCCCCCCAGCCCTCGAGGCTCCTTCTCCACGGCCTCTTGAATTTTAACGCGTCCGTGTTTGTGAGGCAGTTCTGTCCGCTTGAGTGCTTCTCGTCAAGGCTGCCCAACCAATGAGAGCCTTTCTCTCCCCCACCTCCCGGTGCCATCTGGAAATAGCGTTGCCTAGTAATTTCCCCGCAACGGCCGAACTCGGTTATTTTTAAAACCAGTCCGAAAGGTTGAAAAACCAATGGACTAACACACAGAGTGAAAGCAAGGTTTTTATAACTCCTCACGTTTCCTTGTCCATCTCAAAAAGATAAATTCAGGAATGATGTCACAAAAGACAACCAAGCAGATACTGAGAGTGGGGTGAAAACATTGGTGAAAATGACTTATTTCAGGAAGATCACATGACGAGTGTAATACATTACACTACGATTTATTACTTTTCATTCGGTGTGTTTACAGTTCTTTTCCTTACAGTTTCTTTCTTTTACCTGTTCCTAGGTCATTATGGGTCCTTTCATTTCTTTGTTTGCTATGCAAGTGCTAATGTCTCTTTGACTGTATCTTGTTCTCATGGCACCGTGTAAACCCAAGGTCAGCTTGTGACAGTGCTAGAAGTGCCAGATGTTTTGGTTGTGGAAAAACAACTGCCAACCCCTTAATATTATGATCACAGGTGTGAGGTTATTTTTCTCAATGTTCGATGACCAGGGCTCTTCTGTTTTTCCTTCAAGCCTGATGTGAGTGTTTCCTGCGCTGCGTATCGACAGTCTCACCCTTTGAGCGCAAGCACTTGCCCGGATTTTATTTGAGCATGAGCACAGCATTACTCTCATCTGTCACAGCAGGCCAAAAGCGGCTTGTTTAGGTCACATTGTGCATCACCGGTGAACGTGGTTGCTATTCCAGCAAGACCAATTTAGGGCTGCACAAAAGTGGAACTGTGGGAGGAGAATGACAGGAGGATTAAAGGAGAATGAAGGCGCAAATTAAATCTTTAATTCTTCTCCCTGGTTCCAAAAAATAATTCTGAGAGATTACAATGAATATATTATTTAAGGAAGTTATTTTTCACGCACAGAAGACCCATAACCAGTCAGTCTTATTTTTCGACGGTGTTTTATTATTTTACCATATTTGTGATTTAAAAACCCAACATTTTCCAACCCTGAATGTCACGCATTCTTCATGCAACTCAAACCTCAGCTTGCTCTGTGTGTTTTATGTTTTCACTTCCTGTAAAGTTTCACTTTTATTTCATGGATAAACATACATTATAACTGTGATTCTCTAAGGCAGGAGACTGTAAAGAAACCCCTAATACTATATCTTATCTTTTCTAAATTTGCACAGAGAATTTTCATATTTGCTGTGACGAGTGTGGAAAACCAAAGAATAATATTCGGGGCATCTGCCCTTCCAGTGCAATGTGCTGCATTTACATTTAATCAGCTGCCTTTTATCAAAATGTAACTAGTGCTTCAGTTCCATTATTCCAGTCCCTGATGTATCAATTTCCAGTTGCATCACTTATCTTCAGTTTCCTGAAAACAATTTAGCTTACCCTCCAAGGGTTGGGCAGATGCTACAGCAAATGTTGTCAGGGAAGCCCTGCATGTGAAATAGCGTGCCAAGAGATACTGGATACTGAAACAGCAGAGGGATGCCTCGTCAAGTAATTGTCAGTGATGAGTGTCATCCGATTTTTATGGTGAAAACAGGTAAAATAGAAAGTTTCAAATTATTTTGTATTTTAGAGCACGGAAGTACTGGATGCTGTATAAACTGCTGAATACCTAATAATAAGGATATTTATTTTTTAGTTTTGTTAGTGAATAGCTGAATACGTTTAAATTTAAATTCAAGAATTTCTGTAAAATACTGGGATAATGTGACAGAATTGGGCACGCATGCAAACTCAAGAATAGCTTATCTGCTAAAGGCCCATCAGTCGTCGAGTGATTTTTTGCCAGGTGTTTCTCTGGTCTTGGCGCGAAGCTTGTTCACCTGAGACTCGGCAATGTCTGCCCTCTCCTCAGCTTCCTCCAGCTCATGCTGTAGCTTGCGAAACTTGGCCAGGTTGGCGTTGGCCAGCTCCTCTGCCTCTTCAGTGGATCGCTTGTAGGCTTTGACCTTAAGCTGCAGCTTGTCCACCAGGTCTTGGAGCCGTGCCATGTTCTTGCGGTCCTCTTCTGTCTGATAGGTCAGCTCCTTGATGCGCCTCTCGTACTTGCGCACTCCCTTCATGGACTCTATCCCACGCTTCTGCTCTCCCTCCAGCTCACTCTCCAGTTCCCGTAGCCGGGCTTCCAGTTTCTGGACTTGCTTCTTCCCTCCTTTCATAGCGACCTGCTCTGCCTCATCCAGACGGTGCTGCAGGTCCTTAATGGTCTGCTCCATATTTTTCTTCATGCGCTCCAGGTGAGCGCTGGTATCCTGCTCTTTCTTAAGCTCCTCTGCCATCATGGCAGCATCTGTGATGGCCTTCTTGGCCTTCTCTTCTGCATTGCGGCTCTCCTGCACTGCTTCCTCCACCTCAGTCTGCAGCTGCATGAGGTCCCCCTCCATCTTCTTTTTCTGGTTGATCAGACTGGTGTTCTGAGAGTGAAGGAGTTGCATTCTCTCTGTGGCCTCAGTAAGCTCTTGCTCAGCTAGCTTTCGCCCCCTTTCTGTCTGTTCCACTACAGCGCGCAACTCCTCTAGCTCTGCTTGTATGAGGTTATTTCTACGCTCCAAAATGGCAACATTCTCTTTTAGCTCCTCGTGACCTCGTACAGAATCGTCCAGCTGTAGCTGGGAGTCCTTCAGGTACACTTGGACACATTTGAGCTGCTTTTGGGCTTCTGCAGCTTGTCTGTTAGCCTGGCTAAGTTGTATCTCCATTTCATTGAGATCTCCCTCCATCTTCTTTTTGATTCTCAGGATCTCGTTACGACTTCTCGTTTCAGATTCAAGGGATGTCTGCAATGACTCCACCATGCGCTGATAGTTTCTTTTAGCTTGTTCCATCTCCTCATCCTTTTCAGAGAGTTTACGTTCAATTTCTGCTTTTACCTGGTTGAACTCTAGCTGGGCACGAAGGATCTTACTCTCTTCATGCTCTAGAGAGCCCTCTGCTTCCTCAAGAGCAGACTGCAGCTCAGCCTTCTCCTGTTCCACCTGCTTTCTGATCTTCTCCAGCTCGTGAACATTCTTCGCTCCCTCCCCAAGCTGATCAGTCAGGTCCGAGATCTCCTCCTGCAAGTTCTTGTTTTCTCTCTTAATTGTTTCTAACTGGTCAAGAGCTTCCTCATACGCATTCTTTAGTTTGAAAAGCTCAGTGCTAAGAGTGCGGGCCTCCTTCTGAGATGCCTCCAGCTCACACTGAGATTCTTCGTATTTCTGCTTCCACTCTGCCATGACCTTGTCAAAGGACCTCTGCTTCTTGTCGAGGGCTGCAGACGCTGCATTGGAGCGCTCAAGGTCCAGCATGAGGTCCTCGATCTCATTTTGCAGGCGATGCTTGGTCTTTTCAAGGGAGGAGCACTTTGCATTCACTGCTTCCACAGCCTCCTCTGCCTCCTGCAGCCTTTGAGCCAGCTTTTTCTTAGCTTCTTCTAGCTCCTCGGTTCTCTGGATACCATCGGTTTCATACTTAGCCCTCCATGTGGACACTTCACTATTAGCTTTGGATAGAGCCCTTTGTAGCTCTGCCTTTGCCTCCTGCTCCTCTTCATATTGCTCCCTGAGCAGGTCACAGTCATGGCGGGCTGACTGCACTGCATGAGCTAGTGCATTTTTGGCTTTCACCTCTTCCTCCAGCTGCCTGCGTAAGTCTTCCATCTGCTGCGTGGAGGAACTCTTCCCCCGCGTAAGCTGGGAGATCAGACACTCTCTCTCCTCCAGCTGCCGACTAAGCTCTCCATTTTCGGTCAGCAGTTTGGCCCTCTGAGTAGTAAAGTCATTGATGGATCGTTGGTTTTCTTCAGTTTTAGCCTTGCATTCATTCATTTGGTCCTCCAGAGTGCGACACATTTTTTCAAGGTTACATTTAGACTTCACTACATTCTCCATGTTGGAGGCTAAGTCGTCGAGTTCCAGCTTGTGCTCACCTTTCTCCTTCTCCAGTTTCTGCTTCACGCGCTGGAGGTTATCGATCTGCTCCCCCAGCTCAGCCATGCTATCAGCATGCTTCTTACGCAGGGCAGCTGTAGTGGTCTCATGCTGGAGTGTGGCCTCTTCTAAGTCTCTGCGAAGCTTCTGAAACTCCATCTCCCGCTTCTTGTTGAGCTCCACTTGAGCGGATGTGGCACCTCCAGCTTCTTCGAGACGTTCACTGATATCTTCTAGTTCGCGGGACAGGTCAGACCTCTGCTTCTCTACTTTAGCACGTGTTGCTCGTTCGGCGTCTAGCTCCTCCTCAAGCTCCTCAATGCGTGCCTGACTCTCTTTCATTTTCTTCTGTAACTGGATACTAACCACTTGTTCATCCTCAACCTTGCTGTTCAGGTTGCTAATCTCAAAGTCTTTCTTCTTGAGTTTTTCTTCTAGTTGTTGTTTGTCATTTTCCAAATCCATCACATTTTCTTGAGTCAACTTAAGATCCCCCTCAAGCTTCCTCTTGGCACGCTCCAAATCCATCCTGACCTTTTTTTCTTGTTCCAGGGAGCCTTCAAGATCATCCACTTGTTGCTCAAGCTTAACTTTAGCCTTAGTCAATGAGTTGACCTTGTCCTCTTCGCTTTGTAGGTCATCCAGTGTTTGCTGGTGTGCCTCTTGTAAAGCTTTCTTCTCTTTTGTAAGCTTCATAATGTTCTCCTCTTGAGAGGCCATCTCTTCAGTTAGGTTTTTCACCTTATTTTCTATGGCATGTTTCTCCTTTTCTACTTTGGCCAGTGTTAGTTCTAAATCATCAATGTCCTTCTTTAACTCTGCACACTCATCTTCCAGCTTGCGTTTCTTGGCTGTGAGTTCTGCATTCATTTCCTCCTCCTCCTCCATTCGTTCTGTGATTTCCTTTACTTTGGCTTCCAACTGGATCTTGCTCTTGATCAGCTGCTCACAGCGCTCCTCTGCATCAGTAAGCGTGTCCTGTTCAGACTGCAGTTGGAGAAGCAGATCATTTTTCTCCTGCAGTAGTGAGACCATCTTCTCTTCCAGCTCCTTTCGCCTGCCATCAGATTTATCTAGGGTCTCCTTCAGTTTATTGAACTCCTCTTTCATGTTGGCCATCTCCTTCTCTGATTCTGCACTCTTCAGAAGTGGCTTTATCTTGAAGTACAGTTTCATCCACGGCCAGTTTTTTACACCAAGGAAGGAACGAAGGTTCCACTGAATAACCATCAGTGCATCCCTGCGTTCCACAAGCTTTTTGAACTCTTCCCTCATGAGCAAACCACGGGAGTTAGCCTGGATCCTTGTGATAATGCGAGCGAGCTGTTCATCTCTCATTTCTTCCAGTGTACCCAGCAAACCAGCTTTAAAGAATACCTTAGTGTTTCCAAAGCGATACTGTGTGTGATCGATGTCCAGAGACCCAAGGAGTTTCTCCGTACTCTTCTTGCTGTCGATAAACTGGCCCTCGGGAATTGCGGAAGCGTTCAGGATACGGTATCTCTGTTTGAAGTCTCCATAGAGGACTCTGTTGGGAAAACCCTTTCTGCAGATTCTGATGCCCTCGAGCACACCGTTACACCGCAGCTGGTGCATAACAAGACAGTTCTCCATAATCCCGGGTGTTTTCCTTTCATTAGGGATCAGACAACGTACAAAGTGGGGGTGAGTGGTCTTCAGATTCGTCATCAGTTTGTTGAGATTTTCCCTGTGTAGTGCTGACACAGTTTGGAAAGATGACCCCTTTTTCTTCGCCCCTTTGCTAGATTTCTCTGCCCCATCAGCTGCTGCATAGCTGGAGAACAGATGACTAAGGAGTTTGAGGGAAGACTTCTGGTAAAGCCCTACTACAGTTTCATTCAGCGGGTCTTTGTTCTTCACCAGCCAGCCTGTAATGTTGTAATCTACAGTTCCTGCATAATGGACAAGGGCAAAGTGTGCCTCTGGTCCACCCTTCACTGTCCGTGGTTTTTGGAATATGTTTGATTTTCCTAAATGATTGTCATAGAGCTTAGACTTGAAAGTTTGATCTGTGGCCTTTGGAAACATACATTCTTCCTCTAGAATAGACATGATCCCAAGGGGCTTTTCAATTAGTTCAATGCAGGCCTGCAAGTCCATACCGAAATCAATGAATTCCCAATCAATGCCCTCTTTCTTGTACTCCTCTTGCTCAAGCACAAACATATGATGGTTGAAAAATTGTTGCAGTTTTTCATTGGTGAAGTTGATGCAGAGTTGCTCGAAGCTGTTAAGGTCAAAGATCTCAAATCCGGCAATGTCCAGCACACCAATGAAGTGCTGGCGCTGCTGCTTAGTCTCAAGAGATTGGTTGATTCTCACCACCATCCAGCTGAACATCTTCTCATACACTGACTTAGACAGTGCACCAATAGAATAGTAGACCTGTGACACACTTTGACCCTTGGTAACATATTCATTGCCAACCTTGACCCTAGGGTGGCACAAACCCTTCAATAAGTCAGCTGAGTTTAGTCCCATCAGATAGGCTGACTTGTCAGCAGATTCTGTTCCATCAGGCTCAGCCTGTTCTTCACGTTGCTTATTCTTGAACTTCATGTTGCCATAATGCATGATTGCACCGGTCAGCTTGTAGACACCAACCTTCTCCTCAGTTGTGAAACCAAGTACATCAAAAGCATTATCAGTAGCAACCAGTTCCTCTCCGTCATCGATGGAAGCAACAGTTACTTCTCCTTGTGAGACATAGGCATAATCATACGGGTTGTTGGTGATCAGCAGCATATCCAGCAGCTCTGGCTTTTTATTGGATAAAATTTGGTAAAAAATGTGGTAGTTTCTTTCAGCTTTGAGCTGGAAGGTGACACGAGATTTCTCAAGTAAATACGTCTCGATGTCAGCAGAAGACAGTTTTCCACTTACTCCAAAATGAATGCGGATGAATTTCCCAAACCGAGAGGAATTGTCATTCCTCAAAGTCTTAGCGTTGCCGAAAGCCTCCAAAGCAGGATTAGCCTGGATTATCTGGTCTTCCAGCGTACCTTTGTTCGCATCCTTCTTGCCGCCACCGCCTACAGCAGCAATGCTGGCAAAATATTGGATGACTCTTTTGGTGTTGACAGTCTTCCCTGCCCCGGATTCTCCAGTGATGAGGATAGATTGATTCTCACGATCTGTCAGCATGTACTGATAGGCGTTGTCAGAAATGGAGTAGATGTGCGGGGGAGCCTCCGATCTCTTCTTCCCCCGGTAAGCATTAACAACCTCCTGGTCATACACCGGCAACCACTTATAAGGGTTAACAGTAACACAGAACAGCCCAGAGTAGGTATAGATCATCCAAGCTGCATAACGCTCTTTGAGGTTAAACAGCACGGCAGGCTCATGGAGGAAGGTGAACATGGCCATGTCTTCGATTTTGTCAAACTTTGGCGGATTCTGAGGGTGCACATCTGTCTCTTTCACAGTGACGATCATCCCATCTTCTCTTTTCACGGTCACCTTGCCGGCCTCTTTGCTGGTGATCTGGCCCTTGACGTATTCCTCCTTTTCATCCACCACAAAACACTCGGTCCTAATGTCAAACGGCCTGGTCTGGGCTTCCAGGCGCTCCTTGTCGGATTTCCTCAGGTACGGAGCAGCTTTGCCGAACTCAGCCATGACAGAGTCACCCATTGTTGAAGCGCAGCAAGCACAGAGTCAGGAGACTGAATCGAGAAGCAAAGTAGCGTGACGTGTGGGAACTGTACACTGGTCTGCACTTTATAAAGAGAGAGCGAGCTCCAAATTAGGAAGCAACTAAGGCACTGATGGAAAGTGATGTTCCTTTTGAGGCTGAGATGTCTATTCCTGTTAGTGTCCATTTAAGGATACATGACACCTCTCCCCTATCTGCTTGGCTTCTTTAACATCCAGCCCCTACATCTAATCAATGTACACTAAGCCAAACACACTCATGCATGCACACACACTTCAGTTAACATTCCTTACATGTCTAGCTTAGGGAAACCACTTCTTTAGCCTATATGCATACTTTTCATGCATATGTAAGAAAGATATGTGGTAAATTAAAAGCAATTTTTAAAAGGTGAGTGAAACACCTACAGCAGGGAATGAACTGTGTCATGCTACTTGGTTAAATTAACAAGTGACAGTAATGTTTGCCAAATTCTGACTGTCTTTATCAGGTATCTGTCAGGGACATTGGTCTGACACTGGCACTCAATAAGACACTGGTAATGGAGGCTGTCAGCTTATCCTCACGCTTGTCCATATATCAGAGCTCATTAGGAGACAGATTACAGCTTTGAGGTGGAGGTTTAAATTCAGGACCTTGTTTTGAAACAACACAGCCTTAGTATTAGGACTGAAGGCTGCAGTGTGCCAACCGGGGTGCTCCCTGGTCAGCTTCTCTCTTCAAATATTAATGCGTCCTCCAATTATACTCTGGCAGTGAGGGAGGAGACCTAAGATGCATCTGCTATTCTGAGATTCCAGACAATACAAGCCGCTTGGTCATGTCTGTGGTGTCTGCTTCTCAAGTGCACTGGAACACACGTCTTCTTAATCTTCTTGTTTTCCTACACATGTCCTGTTCCAGGCCCACGTCTTCGTGGAAATGAGAAACACACTTGTTATCCAATTGTCCAATTTATTCAGCTGTCACATGCAAGCACAGGAAGAGGGCTGACAGATCAGGGCTGTCAAGGGGGAGATGGAGCGGAGGCTCTCCTGGCTACTGTCTCTGCCGCTTGGCACATCCCAGAAAACAGGGGGGAATTTCTATCAGGCCAGAGCTGATGGCTGAACGGTTGGGCCCCGTCTGCCTGGCTCTGCATGTGGGTGTAAAAAGAGGACAGTTCCATCTTCTTCTTTTTTCCATCGTTTCGGAATTCTTGCCGTGGGCCTTAAAGTGAGCTGTGCTCTGGGACTTTTTAGATTTTCTGGTAAAACTGATACAAATATTTTGCTTGACAGAATTTTCAACATTCAGAATTCCCTCAGCGGACAGCTCCAGCCCAGAGGTCGGCTTGCCTAAATTTACTAGAGTTTAAATTCTCATTGCCTTAAATTCATATACCTGTATTTTATCACGTTCTGAAATCACTCTGGATATGGGTGTTTGCTTAGAAGACATTTTAATAGCAAAATGTGAAGAATTTTTAGATTTATATCATATGTTCATTCAATTTATTTTGCGTGTGTGTCCATAGGTCTGTTAAACAGTCTACCCTCGAGTTCAGGGGTAGAATTTCCGGTCTGCGTCTGTGTACCCATGCATCTATCCCTAATTGTGGTCCCTGTTTTGAGTCAAGGCTGTGATTCACATGCGGACTGACATATCGATCCACCCACACCAAGCCTGCTGCACTTGTTGTTATATTAACTGTCCAATTTGTAAAATTTGCACTGTGTAATGTGATAAACTTAGACAAAAGGCAAAATGTCAAGGCACTCTTGATGTGACCAGATAATGTATTGCCTTGAAAAAAAATCATCCCTGCTACCTAATAATGTATATTTATTTTGTCTAAGGTTTGACTGGCTCTAATAAATTTTTATAGTAAAAAGTTGTTTTAGTTCTCCATATGGACCGAGAGGATATACATTTAAATTTACTCACGAGTTGCCTGGTGGTATAAAACCTCCTAAGAGCAGCTGACATTTTAGAAAGTTGTCGAAGAGCAGTTAACCAATGAAATCCTTAGCTTGCATTTGACAGTTTGAGGCGATCAAGACAAAGGCTGCGCATCTCAAAACTGGGTGTTCTTCACAGAATGTGGAATAAGATTTATAGATGTTTCCTTGAGCAAAAATTGCTCTCCAATTTACACAGAAATCGCCAATAAGAAGCACTGAGAACACATAGATTTATTCATTACAGACTGTGCACAGAATGTTCCACTTTTGTCCTATGTTCTGCTGGCTTGTGACTCACAACGCAGAGGGTTTGCGTGAGTCTTTCAGCATTGCTATAATGTGGATAAGCAAAGTCATGTATCCGAAATATTTGAATGCGATTGAATTGCAGTGACAGTGTTCTGTGAATATTCTGCAAACTTACCCATAATCCACCTGGCTGCCTCCACTCGACTGTCATTTGCAGATTCAGAATGACTGCGGTGCTCTTCCCTAAGCATGGTGGCTCCTACTGGACCATACATATACTCAAACGATTATGGGTGTTATCACACGGTGACTCTTATGTCAGTGATGTATCACTTGCACTTGTCTGGGTCTAACTGCAACGTGACTGCCACCTCATTGCTATCCGGGGTTTGAGATAAGTTTAATAGCGTCCTTTGCGTAGTATCTTTGAAAGTCGAGCTGAACAGCATGTCTCCTCTCAGATGGACCGTGAACTCTGGCGGACTGTATTTATGGTAACCAAGTGGGCACCGTCCCCCGGATAGGATCCACACACTGTTTATTAAGCTTTTAAATCCTCAAGTCGTTTGCGGTATTTTTTAACTCTATGCGATACTAATTCAGCAAGTTATATAAACGCATAATAGATCCATATATTATACTTTGTGTGAAATCAAGCCTGTGTTGTTTAACCAGTCTCTGGGCTACATAGACAAAGCAGTTTTACCATCTTGCTCAGAGGGTCAGAAGCTTTTTCTCTCCTTAAAATCGGTGATTTCTTATACAATAACTTACAGTACTATTGCAGTAGCTAACTTAAACAATACAGATTTGTGATATATGTGGATTTCATAACTGGGAATCAGGTCATTCAGGTGCGATATTTATTGGAGACGGTATCATCTGAAGGATAATGTTTTGAAAATTCAAATGACCTTTTTCTTTGAAAAAAATTCTTGAAAAATAAAAGCTTGTGGCACATTTGTACCAAGTCCTTTCTCAGCAAAGTGCTCACTGACCTAAGCCGCAGCCTGATGATGAGGAGTGGCTCAGCGTATTGACTTGTAGCTCTAATGTTTGGTTGTCTGAAGGCCGTCAAGACAAAAGCAGAAATTAGGCCCTCAAAATTGTGATGGGAAATGCAAGCCCTTAATTAACCACCGGTGATGATGTAGATGCCAAGGTTCATAATTACAGGCAGAGTGAGAGGCTAGAATTTTAAGGATTCCCCCCTCCCCACCCACCTAGAGGCAAAGAAACCTAGGAGGTGGGTGATCTTCTGAGCAGCTGGATGTCATGGTGATGGATGACTTCCAGCAAATTGTCTTCTGCTTCCGAAGGTCTGGAGCTCCCAGCGACCCCCCCCCCCCAACCCTTCAGCTCCCTAGAGGTGCTAGCTTTAGCTCCAATATCTCATCCACGTCTACGCAATCTCATCTCAGCTCTTACCATCAAATGCAACTGTTTCTCATCCCCTTTAAGGCAATCAGCTCCATGGTCCCGTGTGTCACTTTCATCCCCTTTAAGGCTCTCTTGGTGCTGTGTGTCACGTAAAAGTCAGTAATATGTCATTGCTACCGCCTTCCTTCACTGGTCTGCTTGAAACTTACGATGTCCTGCTGCCATTTTTGGCAAAGGCGTCTTTCTGAGAAGGTTATTCCAATTTGATTCGACCTGAAAAGAGCCTCAGAGTGATCGACGCTATGACAACCTGCCAGCTGCTCTCGCTTTCTGCGATGACAGAGTGTGAAACGGCAGCCGAACCCAAGCTGTTGTGATCACGTGCCCAATCAGAAGACACGACACCGACAAGAAAGAGATGCTTCAGAGGGAAAACTCCGGCACAGGACCTCACTGTAGCTGTCATATGTGTCCAGTGCCATGTCAGACCGACGGCTAATAATTCCAAATAATGATCAGCAGTGTGTGTATTCCTCACAAAGTGTGATCACTCTGCTCTCTTGCACAATGGCCAGGCCTCTCAAGAGCAGTGTGGCAATTAATGCAGTGGAAATTGCGGCCACTGCCCTTATGGCCGGCCTCATCTTTGCCTTCGCATGGGGAGCGCAGCAGGGAAATCCTGGAGGAACACAGACAAGAGAAACCATTTTATTTTTTGGAGGCTGATGTGATAAGCAGTGCTTGCTTTCGTGGGTGTGGTTTATTTCAAGGTGGGCGAGAGACTTCGATTTTCACCTGTCACCCGCATATATATCAGTCATGTCAGCACTAGTTCTTTGGGGGATTCTAGATTTGGATTGTCCTGTTAAAGTAACATTGGTAGAAAGACTCAATTGGTACACGTTGCACATTATGCCTTGTATTCAAATTACATTTTATATATGTTTTGAATTACTTTTGCTTTACGACGTGGGCACTTTACAACAAGTGGCTGTTTTGAAGTTGAAGGTGCATGGAGCATGGGTTGTGTGAATTGGCAGGGATATTATCTTCGTTTGAGACCCCCATCCAGGTCTGCAGATGTGTCTCACCTCGACAGCTCATTTAGTCACTGGTCAGTCACAGCTTAGCTTCATACTCCTCTTGGACCGGTTTTAAACAAAACTGACCCTATGGACTAGTGCAGCGTCTCTCAAACTTATTTGTCCCGGGGACCAGTCATGTTAAGCTTTGTGGCTGCAGAGTCCTGCATAAACGACTGCCCCCAACCCCCTGCCCCCCCGCGGATATGTATCCGCATAGATAGATAGATAGATAGATAGATAGACAGACAGACAGACAGACAGATAGACAGATAGATAGATAGTATTATAATTATTATTATTATTATTATTATTATTTTATTATTATTATTATTATTATTATTATTATTACTATACCTGACCTGCTATTTGGAGTTGCTAAATTGCCCGTAGGTGTGCATGTGCGAGTGAATGGTGTGTGAGTGTGCCCTGC
>JAODJX010000027.1:15924665-15938323 GCA_026776945.1 Isichthys henryi
CCCCCCCCCCCACCCCCCCCCCCCCCCGCCCGGGGGGCCCGGCGGGCGGGCCCCGGCGCGGCCGGGGGGCGGGGCGCGCGGCGGGCCGGACGGCGGGGGAGCAGGCACCGGTTGGGCTGGTGGCCAGGGAGCCTGTTGGGGACGGTCGGGGCTGGGATGGGCTGTCCTGCCCCAGGGGGGTAGACCCAGAACTGCTGGCCAAGCGTAGGGAAGGATCAGCATTGATGCTGGGGGACAGCCCGATAGTGTAGCTTGACGAGGGCCGTACTGCTCGGTGGGTTCTCGTTCCACCCACTTGTGGGCTGCGGGTGCCATTGGCCAAAAAACTGGGCTGGTGCCGTAAGATAGAATCTGCCTGCAATGAGAGAGAGCAAGGAAAGAGATCACCCTGTGCCTGCTGGTGGTACCCTGAATTAATTAAGGTCAGTCAGTGTCAGAAGGACATTTTTAAGGCAGGATACAATTACAAAGTACCCTTTGACTGAAAGCATCTGAGTCAGTAAACCCTTGATCAGATCTGATTGGTCTGTCTCCTAAACCAGCGTTTCCCATACTAGTCCTCAGGGCAAACTGGATGGATCCATGTTTTTGTTTAATGCCAGTTCCCAGCACCCCTGTAAGGCATTTCCAACTTCTGATTGCTTGGGTCAGGTGTTCTGAGCACTGGGATTAAACAAAAATGTGGATCTGTCCAGTAAGCACTAGTTTGGGAAACCTTGTCCTAAATCATGGATTCACCCACACCCTACCACTAACATTTCACATTCTTATCACACATTTATAATGAGCTTTTTTTTCACTGATTCCTTAATCCGCTCATCCGCTCACAGTCTAGCTGAAGTTCCCCCATTTTGTATCAAATGACACCTCAACGTTTTCCAAAGCCATGACTGCAGTGAACTTGGACTGTGTGTTCTGCTTTACTCTGGATGGATGTGCCCTTGAGCTGAAGCCAGCACTCAGGAGATCTGTATTTGCTGCATCATAAAAGCAGTATCTTGTGAATGCTTTTCAGCTGCCTTCCGAAACCATTCGCCACGAACACGTGGGAGGGAGCTGCAAGAAAGTCTCCTAAATTTTATGGAGGCACCTACTGTAGTAAAAGGGGTGTATGAATTCCATTTGAGTTCCGTTATGAATTCAGCTCCTTTTATGAAACACAATGTGTGCTGACAGATTGTCATTGGCTTGTTCATTACTGAGAGATGCTCTGCACTATTCACTTGCTGTAGGCCTGTATCCAAGGTAACCTACATTGCTTATGGTTTAATGCTCACACACCCAGTAGCCTGGAGAAGTCTGTGCCCAGAAAATTTAGGTCAGCAGGCTGGCTTGCCGGTAGCATCAAGTCTGAGAGAGTCCCACAAACACACTTTTAAATTACTTTATGACGCGTGACTCAATGGCAGCTGAAGCGGTGATTACCTTGAGGTCGTACGAGGAGAAGGGCCTCCCTGGACTGTTCTGCGTGTGAAAGGGGGGCCTGTCAAAGGCGCTGAAGTCTGCCAGGCCCCCTAGGTTGGCCCGTGGCTGTGGAGCTGATGTCGCTGGGCTGTAAAAGCAGGACACTGGTCTCTGGGCAATCAGGCCAGTCCTTGGGCCCTTGTCCCTCAGAGGCACCAATCTCCCTGTGGGGCTGCTGGCATCAGGCCACAGGCTAGGTGCCTCCCCATTGCCGTCTGGAGACGGCAACTTGTTCAGGGATGTGAGGCTGACCTCATGGGTGGACTTAGCCCTGGGCAGGGCTCCGTTAGCCTGCAAGGGGTTACGATCCAAGCCCAGACGCGGACTCCCGCTCTCACTGCGCACATTACGCATCTTGTCACGCCAGCTCTGCCCCCCACTGTTGGAGTCCTCTTGCATCAGGTCCTCATACTGATACGTGTCTCCCTCCTTGACCTCCCCTAACCGGCCCAGGGATTGCGCCCTCTTCCGGGCCGAGGGGCTGCTCCTCCGCAAAGAGTTGGAGCTGGTCACAGAAAGGCGGTTCATGTCAGAGATGACCGCAGAGATGTACTCGCCATGCCCTATGAAGCTCCCCCGGACGATAGTCTGAAAAAGAAACAGCGATATTGCATTCCTTAACTGACTTGTAGGGGTTTACCGTAAACCTGCAGGTAATATCAGGGAATTCTTTTACCAACAATGTAGAAATTTTCTCAGGTATTTTTGCAATACAGATACTACTCTCCTGTGATGTCTTCTCCAGAAATCTAGTGCTAGTGAGGAAAGTGCTAACAAGCTTCTGTAAATCTAAACCCAGATGGCTTCGCTTCTGGGATGATTGCTGTACAGTGGCATTGGCGTGTTTAGTGGTATGTTTTTTCTTATTCAATTCTGCACTCATTTGCACAGGAAGCAGAAATGACGTCTACGGTGACACTTCAGCGCAACCATAGAGAACAGACAAAAACTGCTTATGTTCAATGCTTGCAGGGCTGATGATTCTGCTTGAGCATGTTCACAACGCACAGATCCACAGGCGCCGTTAGACTTTCCATAGTTGGGTGCACAGACGCATGATAATCCCCTTCACTTGCGATTGTCGCGCGCCTCCCATGATGCACCACACTGTTGGAGCAGAGGCGTTAAAATGCGACGCGTCGCGTGGCTCGTCCTTTCAGTCTATGCGGCACGGCTTTGTTGCTTGACGAGTAATCTGTCGGCCCGACGCGCTTTTATCAGCCGCAGACCGCTGTTAAGACAGACTGCTGACGCTGTCCGATTTTCCCGAAGCTCAGCAATCAGAGCAAGTTATAATTATGTAGCATTCTGTTTATTTATGTGCGGACGTCCCGTTCCCTCAATTTATACAAATGAGTCGTAGTGTTATAAATCCCGCGGTTCGCCGAGCAGTTATTTTTAAAAGTGTGGAAATAAAACCGTGCGATAGTTGACAAAGTGCCGCAAGCCGAACCGGGCTTCGCCTGTCACCTCAGGCGCGCGTGATTCACGGCGTCTAAATTTGAAAGGGAAAAAGCGAGGACAGGTGCCGCAAAAACTGACTTTACTTAAGAAAATAAAAACATATTTTATTCCACCCCTAAATATTAATCCGTGCCCGGTTTTATTTTAGTTCAGTTGAATCCTCAGTGTGAATCTTTCGCGGCTGTTCAGGTGAGGTAAACGACGCAAGTCTTAAAGTTTCACAGTACGCGAGGTGCGTAAAGAAAACCAGAACGAGCGACACAGCACAGAACATCAACGGGGTGAGACCGCATTGGTAACATAATACCTCCGCCACGAACATTTCAACTTTTGCTACAGCGTTATTGACCTATTATCGGCCTTCATATAAGCGATACGTGGTTGATTCAGTCCTGCGGCTGTACTATGAGTATCGTCTGCTTGTTCTTATATATCTAATTATGCTCGTAGACTGTTAAATTGGGGAAAGTATGCTGGATATTATTTACGAAATGCATCCTTATTTCATAGATATTTGTAGCAGGGGTAATGGTACCGAAGCGCCACCTAGTGACTATTTCGTACCACTGAATTTTTATGGATAGACCATCAATATCGGGCTGTAATAAAATTTGACATGGAATCGGGAACGCGTGAAAAAGGTTTAGATTGTTTGAAGATCTTTGAGATAAAACAGCGGGGAATTTAAACCTTTGGGGCACAAAAGTACTTTAAGGAGGAAAGCAAAAACCTGTCACAAAGCTCTTAATTTACAGGGTCTTACTAATCATTATGTATATCTGAATTCCAACTTGCATTCACAATTTTCATTTACTGCTCCACGTTTTTAATATTCTGAGGAAATATGTTGATGGTACAGTTAAGCGAGAGAATGTTGCTCAGCATGAAAAGCATCAATATCACCTTTCAGGTCATAATTATAATATTGTAATTAATTATAAGGGTTTTTTTTTTTTTAGTTTTAAGTGTATTTTTAAGTTGACTTTAGTGTGTTAACTTTGGAGCCTCCTTATCACCCAGGAAACCAAAATATGTTTGCCATTACTGTGATGTTAGATTGTCATAACATTGCAGTTGGCCAGTTATGCTTAATGGTGTGAAAGTGGGATTTTTAGAAAATAAAGTACAGCTTTTATGCTAATAACCGACAGTGGGAAGAAAAACAGTAAATGGACTGATATGTTGCCATGGCTGCAAGCCCTAGAGGTTAAATACCACAATCATGAGAAAGAATCGAATTATCTGGAAGATACAGTGATAGAAAAAAATTAAGACCATGGCTAAAAAAAAAATGCTGCCATTAAAGCACATTTTAGGTTGTAATTAAACAAACCACAGTAAGCTTACACGCTCCAGCAGGCATTGCATGCAGCGTGGCATGCAGTAAAAACGGCGTGGCATGCAGTAAAATCCACATGGATGCTGCTTTATGAACTCGACCCAATGTGGAATCCTGGTAAAGGCTGCACCTGTGTTTGTGTGATGGTGCTTGGGAGGGGAGGGCACAGTGGGGGCTCTCATGAACAGAGAGGACCTGAAGTGGGCAGTTTCTTCCCCGTTGCTGTTATCAGCACTGCTGAATCACTGCTGTACCTGCACAATTCCTCCCCAAGCGGATCATTCATAAGAAACTGTCATGGACAGTTATTAATTTCCTGTACAGACTCATAAATCTTACATCTACCCCCCATAACCCACAAGTACGCAGACAGGCCTTGTTAGCTGCTCCCAGCAGGCAAAAACGTGGACGCCTAACCCAATGGTTGCTGGTTCAAATTCCAGCAGATTCCTGGCAGGTTGAAATGCTCTTCAATGTCCAACAACTTGCTAATAAAGAATTTTATTTGAGCAAATAATTAATGAAATTATGCAGAATGCATACTGCCACTGTATAACATAATCTATTGACAAATTACTGAACAATACAACATACTCCAAAAGAGCATTACTGATAACTATAGTAGCCAGCGTGCCAATGAAAAAAGTGTCTTCTATTTTAATTTACATCTGACAGCCTCCTCAATTCTACGTGCGTTGATGCCCATTTTGCCTTGGTGAGAACTGTTTGCTCCCACTGCATTCTATCAGTGAGAATGGCACTACAGTACCACAGGGCTAGTGTTGGAATAAAGTTTCTCCAGTCCGCATGAAGACCAGACCCTTTGGAGAATGAGACTTTAAGCCAACTGGCATCCAAGACTGCCAGTTTTTTATTACTGTCGTCATATACATGTACACAACTGGAGATTTACTGAATAGTTCATGTTAAGTACCATAGTCAAGGAAACAACTGCTCACCCTGTTATTAGCAACAGATTAACCACCATCTGTTGCCCCACTACAGTACTCAAGAGCATATTATTAAAGTAAGAAAGAAGCACTCAACTACATTACCTTTTTTGGCTTGAGCTCCACCGGTGTGATCCTGGAAGGATCCACCACTGGCTTCGGCCTGCGAAGATTCTCGATGATGCTCTGCCATTGGGGCGGCAGGCCCACAAAGCAGCCCCGTTTGGAGTCGTATGACGTGTGGACGCGGTGCTCGAAATTCTTTGGAGCCGAGATCTCAGGTCTCTTCTTTTTCTTCTTTCGGAACATCCTCAGGTCCGAGAGAGCAAGAACCTGCCGGAAGCAAGACATCCTCCTGTTAAAAGGAGATTTCATTCTCAGGTACGCCATTGTGTGTAGCATAACTACACGATGGTGGCCCTTGTGTGTTTAAGGAGCCTTTGACTTTAACACAAGTTGAGCTTCCTGCTAGCATACCACACAGAAATACATTCCAACGGTTGGCCAGGTACAAAACAAACCAAACTTTCCAGGTAAGCCTGATGTCATGTGATTCTGCATTCTTGTAGCATGTCTCATGGTTCAGTGTAACCAATCAAGCTGCTGATTTGCAGTTCTGTTAAGGAGAATATAGTTTAACACCCTCCCATCGCAAGTGGGTCCAAGGCAAAGACCATCTGCTCGTGAAAAGTTTTGAAAGAGTGATTGAAGCCCGGAGTTGAAATGTTGTCAGTAATATGGCATCCCTTAGTTCAGCCTGCTGACTGGCTCATGCATCTGATGAGTTTTGCTCTGAGGCATAGGGACAGGGAACGTGTGCACATGTAAAATGGAAGCTCTTTGGTCATTTGGGGCTTATTCATTTATTCATTCACTGTACCCTTTTACCAACGAGGACACAGCTTGCATTTGCAGCAGAAAGACACACAAAGAAGCTGCTGACCGTGACCCACAATATATGTTAATGAAGGGCAAACAGCCCTCTTATAAACAGCCAGTTTGGCTTAAAGAGCATCATCCCTGGCAATGTCAAAGACAATGGCTGGAAGGTTGCTTGCAGGGTCTGCTTTTCTACTAACTTTGAGCTAATGGCCTCCATGCTGTGTGCTGTAGGTTTCATATTTGCAAAGATAAAGCATCTTTGTCTTTAGTATTTGCCATACTGCTCTTAAAAGAAAAGTCCTACTTTGCATATCAGCTTATCCAAATGTGTCTCACTGTTAATCCATGACATTTATCTGCACATGGATTTTGGTTTCATGTCCCTGGTGTTCCTGTAGACAAAAATTCCAGGTAAAGCTGCTATGATCAACATTGTTACAAATACAGTGGGCAAGGCCAGCATTGTGGTTTGCAGAAACATGCGAAGGAAAAAGGAGCACAGAAAGCTATTATATAACATATGCTTTCCAGGGTGGTGCATTTTATATGGCCCACATTGTGCAGTGAAAGCAGGGCTGTGCTGCCCTGCTCATCTAGCTGACTGTCATACTGTCAGGCTCCGCCCTTTGACATACTATCATTGATCTTCACGACTGGCAGAATGAGTGGCCTTTGTGACGAAACATACTCCAGCAGGCATTGTCCTTATGGATGCATGGCAAGGAAGAGGCATGTAGCAGATGTGAAAGCCTGAGTAAAAGCCAAATCAGGATAATTTTTTCCTAATTATAAGGACAGGGAAAGGTGACGCATGACAGTTGTGTATCGAGGAAGTAAGCTAAAAGGTTTAAGAATAACTCAGTCACATGGCTAATATGCTAGGTGTTACGTAACCATATCTTCCTTTGCCGTCCCTATGTAAATAACTGGGCTGCAAAGGATTTTAACGAGACCTGACAAGAGCGGCATGGCTTGCGGCAGTCAGGATGGGGAGAACGGTGAAACCAAAAAAAGAAAAGTGTCAAAGCCTGTTGCAGACTGGGAGGGTGCAGTATGGACGAAAACATCAGAAGTCTATCTGGCAATTTGTTTTGATTATTCTGTGATTTGGCGTCTATGAGGTCGCATCTCGCAGAGCCACATGGAAACAGTAGCCGTCACGAACGCTTCAAAGGGCATCCGTGTGTTGGGATGGTGCCCCGCGTTATTCTGTGAAAATATCAGTGGATCCTACACCCACGCACACAAAATAAATACATGTTCAAAAGAAAATTCCTGTTCAGAGCACATCCTGTATTCTTATTCGTATTCCTAGTTTCTCTCATAATCTCTTATAATCCTACCAGGGGCTTCAGAAGGGCATGGATACCCTGACAGATTCAGGGGGCCCAGTACTAGGGGCCCCAAAATATACTATCAGGGGCCCCCCGCTTGGTAAAATTCTATATATATGGTGAGACCCGTATTTGCCAACTGAATCAGGACACCCAGAATTTCTAGCTACACCTCTGAATCCCACTTTCGTGTCTTAAAGTTGATGATTGGTGTTTCTTCTCTTACGCATTCTAATGTGCATGAAATTGGGCATTCAGCATTTGCACTATCCTTCCTTCAAGTTGTGATATCGCAGCTCTTTGCGTAATTTGTTTTACGTGACAAATTAGTTTACTGTCACTTAGAGAAGCAGTAGAATAATTTTTGGTATTCCTTTTTTCATCCTTACACATCAACTTACCACCAATGACGCAAGGACTGTAACTAAATGCAAAAATGTCAAAATAGGGACAAGGTATTAAACTTTTTGCTTTGTAAGAATTTGAAGGCTTGCACATGTACGTCAGGTCTACCAGCTTGTGCTATCGGACCACTACGGATGATTCAAAATGCAACCACGTGATATTTATTCAACCTAGACGTTCTCATCTCACACCCCTCCTTGACTTTCTTCACTTGGCTTCCTATTGGCACTCACATCAAGTTCCAGTCCTAGATGTTGGGTTACAGGTCCATCAGTGGACAGGCGTCCATCCCCTTCAAAAGCCTACTCAAGACCTATGCTCCATCTTGCCCCCTTGCTCAGAGCTCCCATTACTACATGAGAAGAGTCACTACAGTCCAGCTGTCATACTCCCTCTCCACCTTCAAGAGATGCCTCAAGCCCGGTCTGTTCCATGAATACTTCTACTACCCTGATGCCTCTTTACTTTCTCTGACTGTTTTTATGCTGCATGTCTGGTCCATGAATATTAGGCTCCACCTTTATTATGAATTGTGTGACTCCTGCTCCACTTGTACCTCATTTGAAGCTCAGCCAATCTGCATTTATGTCTAGCTGACTCCTTAACATGTATGTTTGCAAAGTGCTGTTTCACTCACTTGCATGTTGCTTTGGAAAAAGGCGTCTGCTAAATATGTAAAATTTAAATATGTCAGCTCTTTCTGTACATCCCTGCTCATCTTCATAAGTTAAGACTTTAGTTTCAGCTCAGAACTTACCTAAAATTCTGTCTTGCCTGACCTTTATATGGTTCTACAAATGCATAAAAACATATTCTTCAGTGGCTGTACAGTGTCTTAACTGAGACAGCACTTATTAAAATTCTGAGATGTGTTTGCTTTACTAGATTGGGTAAAGAAGCAGGTATTCTTATCGATTCAGAAGCCCTGATCTCATAGGAGTCTGAAAGCTTTCATGACAGCTTGTTATTGATTTGGTAATATAATCATCATAATACTTGTTTCTGGAATGTTGGAAGTACAGGTACCACACTGTCAAGAGAACTCCATGGGGGGGGGGGGGGCATCAAATGTTGTGAAAGAGAGTGACAAATAATAATATATCCTCTGGGACTAGAAATGCCAGCTTTTAAATTTGTTAGTAGAAATGGAACAACTTCCTCTGAACATGATGGATTCTGATGAGCATTTTGATCAAAATGCTATTTTTTTTTTTTTTTTTACTAATAACAGGGTATTTAAACGTGCCCCTACATAGCTGTTTCCCTCAATCACAATATTTTGCCATGGACACAGACAAGCCTCACCAAGGACACGTTTATCCATGTACGGACAGGTACATAGTCCATGCCCCTGGAGGCTGTTTCTTGGTTTTCGCTGTTAATGGAAGAATCAGGTGAGATGGTGCTTGCACGAAAATCCAGGTCAGTCCATAACTATGAATCACACTACACTAAGAGCAATGCCTGATAGCTCACTGGTTCTCCAACAAGTTACATCCTGCGCAGGAGCCGTACAGTAGTCAAGGGGAAGTATGTCCCAGCCTCGCCTGATTGGCCTGCACTCCTTCCCCAAGGAAAACAAGCATTCCCAAGCTGTTTACCTGCAGCTATGGCTTTGGGAAGAAGAGTGAGGATGAGTAGATATGAAAGATGTCCTGCCCCTTCACCAAACTAACTCAGGTTTTTATTTGGCATGCCAGAGGATAACAGTAAGGAGAGCTGGGATTTTCAGGCTACCAGTTCTCAGGCAAGAAAAAAGTGAAAGAATAGGATTAATTTTGTCCTCAGTTTAAAAGGTTGGAGTAAGACACCACAAGAACCACAGTGCAAGGAACTGGATTAGCTAGCTAACCAATTTATACACAGCTTCATCTGTGCAGTCGTTAGGACTTCTGGAGGTGTACAGGCAGGAATGGATTCTCACTTGTGTTTCTGTTTTGGAAAAAGTGTACATGTATGGACCTGGACATGGCCTGGACCTGGGTTTTGATCTCGGACACCGTGCACCTTTGTCACTTTTATGTTTACCGCAGAGCCCTTTCCAGAGTGAGAAGGCTGATTTCTCGTGAAATCGGGGATGTTCTCCTTAGTACATAAACATTTACTGCAGGTGCATGACTTGGGTGAAACAATAACATCTAATGGACAGTTGACTCAACTTTCAGGAAGGATTGTGAGTGTTCTCTTAAAGGGAAGACCTTTGGATAGCCGAAGGGGACTTTGTTGACAGTTTAAATGAGGAGAACACATTTTATAAATGTGCACTAAATCTGCCATTCAGTGAACAATGTTGATTCCAGAGTGTTTGTCACATGTTTTAGCCAGATTCACTGTCTAAGTGAAATACACTAAAAGATTGAATGTGAAACATTTCTTAGCCAGGTGGATCTTATGTCTCCCACTTCCTGCAGAGCTGTTGGGAACACAGTTGGTTCTGTATGTCGGAAATGGGCTGTCTCTCTGGATTATATCAACAGGCACACAGGATTATTATACTTGCTGAGATGGGTGGTCTGTTTCTAAGCACTACACTGGTCTTCCTCTCATGCCCCAGATATAATCGGTAATTAAAAAATATAGGCCACTACAGGTTTTTTGTGCTCCAGATGATGAAGAGAAGACTGCGGGGCCACTAGGTTGGAAATCATGCAATACCGATATGGAGCAACACCCTGGTTGTAAAAAGGGGAAAAAAACACAGTGTCATTCTTACCAAACTGGTTCGTAATGTTTTCTGCTCCGCTTTGAATTTTAACGCGCCATTTTCCGCAGCCATGTGAATCGACTCCAGCTACTGTTGTCTGCTTTTTAAGGCCTAGAGGTAGGGTGGACTGACGATGTGTTTCAGAAACACTGCACCTGGAAAGTCGTGGCTGCACCGAAGCCTCTGTTGTTTACCCGAGGTGCTACGGGATTTTCTCCTAAATGTCTTCTTATGTTGCTCAACTTTTGTTACGCCCTTTGGCGAACCTTCTGGAGGTGAGTAGCTTATAATGCCAGAGGGGAATTTGCTGAAGACTGGGTCATAGGTTTGGCAGAGATAATTTCAGGCGTTGTCATAACCAGAAATGTGTCTCTTCTCTCAGAATGAATCCTGCACTTGACATGGCGTTGTGCAGAAATACTCTGTAATGTCAACTGCCTCTTCGCAGTGCGATCAGTACGGCTGGATGTGGCACACACTCTCTTTATTTACAGTGATGGCTTGGACGGTAAGAGCAGTGCCGTTGGGGAGTGGGGGGGTTAGGTTCTGCCAGCCGTCCCCCCACTGCTTTTTACCAAGCCGCTGTGCATTCTCACTAATTGAGTCGCCCCTCTGTTCCCTGGAGACCCCTGCCTTTCACACGGCACGTTCAGACGTTGAGCCCTTGCTACATGCCTAATAAGGCGGATTCGGTAAAAGGAGATGGCAGATCTAGCAGTATGTGACTCCCCTCCCCTGACTGTGTAACTGGGGGGGAGAGGGGGGGAGGGTTAAAACCAAAAGGAAACAAAACAGGAGATGTGTTCTGTCAGCATTGCAATGACATACAAACTCGGACGAGCAAACAGACTTATGTTAAGGATACTTGGAAGGCCTCTGTCACCTGTTCTGAGCTGCCCTGATACATTGCTAAAAGAAAGCCCATTGCCTTATGTTTAAATCTCACCCTCATTTCCAGTCCTTCCCCATGAAAGTAATATAAGTGGCGGCTCCAGCCGCATCCATCTGAAAGCCTGTTTTATATACCTGGCAGGCCAGAAAGGGAGCTCTTCCTCACACACTGTTTAATTAAAGATCTTCCTGGCTCAAGCCAATCCCTTAGACAGTTTTAGCCTGGCAAGATAAAGACGTACCATCAGCCCACACCAAAAAGACAGGCCAAATGGCTTCTCAGGGGCTTAATTTATTGATGCAGTGTGCCTCCCCCGCGAATCTCACCATGTAGCCTTTCCCCATGGAAGCGGAAACTCGCGTTGACTTCCTTCCGCGCCTCGACTGCTCCCCGGGCCAGAGTGACAGGGATTTCTCAGAATTTGGCACATTGTCCAATTATTCAGCTCCGTATTTCACTTGCTTCCTCCTCACCCTGGGGGAGCAGATTTCACGCCGGACCCGCACCCCCCCATAGACGTGGCGCGATGATATTTTTAAAATGATTTGTTTCTGCACCTCATTAACGTGCTACAGGTGTCTGATGGCGAGTCGTGACCTTGCTCACAGGCCCGTATCTGTCAGGAGGCCCTGCCAAAATCCACCCCCTCGCCGTCCAGATAGGAAGACAGAAAACAACCACCACTGGATTGGCAGGAGCCACAGGTAAATGGATAACGCAGATCCGAATATACATATCGCACCCCAGACACGCGTGTCCATCTGCCCGCTTCCCATTGTTACTTCCCCTGCCTGCTGCTCCCCACTCGCTGGGATCGCCGCTCTTGGGATGACATTTGTTCCTGCGCCATGGCATCAACCACAATCCCCATCGGGAAGCTCCGTACATTTGACCATGAAGGGCCACGCTTGTCTTCCGAAACGAGCAGACTAATTAGGTCGACTTGTTTATGTTTACAAGGGATTAACGTCCCCTGACATCCACAACCTCTCTGGTGCTCACCAGTCCATATCCTGAAAACCCCCAGCTATCTATTGGCTCCAGAATGTGATGGCCACTTGGCGTCACTCCTGCACTCGGCGCCATCCCCTGACGAGCAGGGCCGTCTACGGCCACGGGTTCAGGTGGGGCCAGGTGGGTTCAGACGGGGTTGTTGCTGTCCTGGGAGGGCGGTTACCGAACTCGGAGGCATGTTACACCATGACTGGAATTTTAGGCAGCAGACGCGATTTCTCAGATGCTTTGCTGCAGAAACTTTTCAAGTCGCGACACAGTATATCTACATGAATTCATCAGAGCGGACAGTCAGGCTCCTTTAGCAGTGCAGTAACACCAGGGTAAATGTCCATGCATGGAAACCCCAGATCGGGGGATCGGGATCGGGAAGCCGGTGCTGTACCGTACGGCAACTCCCAGAGGCGCTGCCACATCGACATGGACATTACAGTAATGCGGGCACATTGTTACACATCACCTAGTGATTGTCAGCTCGCTCCAGCCCTCCATACAGTCATGCCTGACGACACCCCGCTGTGCTGGTTTGCAGGCACCCTCCCGCACGGTCGAGTAAGGACAACCTTAAGGGGGCATGTTATGGGAGCAGGAGAGAAGGCAGTGGGAAAACAGCGCATGGTCACCCTCAGGAACGTATCCTTCACCTGAACACTGCCTCACCCTCTTAACCGTACCCAAAAGACAGCAGCAGTAGGACGGTAAGAGGCGCACACCTCGCCGTGAACACGAAAGTGACAGGAAAGGCACGGGAGCTATATCAAACAACAGGGAGTCTGCACAATAGCATGCACGGTTCCGACTCTCTCACCTTGCTCAGAATTTACATCCTTCCTAGGAAAGGTGAAGGGATAGCGAAGGAGGAAAAGGTTTTGCGGAGGACAGGAGGGCAGAGGTGCTTCTCTCGTGACACCCTTTCAGAGGTGGACCTCCTCCATCTCCCTTCTTTTCTCCCCATTCACCAGCCTCTCTGCTTACTGCATTCAGCTCTTGCCAGTACCCAGTGTCCCTCCAGTGCTGCTGCTGTACCTAGCCCTTAGCTCTTTGTCAATGAGCCTTTGCCTCCTTTCCTTTTTTCCTCTGAACCCCCCCCCCCCAACCCCAACACCACCAACACCCCCCACCCCCAACACGCACACCGGCTACCCCCGGTACGCGCAGGGGGGGCGGGGCGTGGGATGGCCCGGCACAAAGGAAGAAACCACACCCCCAT
>JAODJX010000027.1:15938423-15952114 GCA_026776945.1 Isichthys henryi
CCCCCAACACCATCACCACCATCACCACCCTCCCCCAACACGATCTCCTGCTCCCCAGTGTACGCGAAGGGGGGGCGGGGAGTCTGATGGCACGGAACAATGGAAGAACGCAGACCCCCTTACCTTAGCGTTTGGTGAGGAGGAGAAGATCTCCTCTGGGAAGAGGCTTGCGAGTGAGAGCATGCACACACACATGCGCACACACGCTCGCCGGCGCGCACACACTTGCATACACACATTGCTCAGAGATAGAGAGAGAGGCAGAGAGAGAGAGAGAGAGAGAGGGCTGGCTTTCAAGCAAGCGCCTACTGCAGGCTGCCGCTTGCCCGGTGAAAGCCTGATGCGTTCCTCCCTCCAGGCAGAGAGAAGGAGACGCAAGCCAGCTCAAAGCCTCTTTGTCTGGGATGACTCACGCCCAATGCCATGACCAACTCGTTGTCCGTGTAGCGGTACCAGCAGGCAGGAACGCTCCCGGACGGAGGAAACCGCGGGGAAGGAGAGCCTGCGAAGACACCGCAGCACGGCGAACAAACGTACTCTCCGCACAATCCCCCCCCCCCCCGCATCCTATAGGCTGTCTTTATGGTGGACCAAACAATCTACATGCGCTTGTCCGTTAAACGCAAGCCTCCAATCGCAGGAGGTGTAGGAGACGAGAGGCGGCCCTATGACAGCAATCAGTTACCTAGCTCTACCTGGCACATCCTCCCTCCCCTGCAGCTGACATGTGACCTGGAGTTGAGAGATGGAGGTTGTGACCCACTCACCACCCAAGGGCTGAGGGGGCTCCTGCCCACCTGCCTTCCGGTTAATGATACGAGTTTACGGCACCACTTTTTCAGTTGGAGAACCTGGCAAACTTGGACATATGCCACTCATAATCTCACCTGACTGCAGAAGCACATGCTGAGCCCTGCCCAAGTGTTCTCTGGGAAATATAGTCATGGCTGGTTCTCCTGATAAGAACGGACCAGTGAGACATTTATGTAACACTAATCATTTGTTTGAAGGCTGTAGTCAAAAGTCAAAGCTCTCACATCAATTTCTTAATTGGCTGTCACTTGGACCTCCTCCATTTCCATCCGCCGAGGTTCCTGGCCACGTGACAGGTGTGTCATCGCGTTCACCTTCGTGGGTCCTTCAGGGATGGCAGTGACATTGAAACAACATGGGGCGTGAACTGCAGCTGCCTCAGCAGTGACTGGCTGTGTTCAGGACAACCACGTCTTATCCGGCACCAAAGAATGGGACCAAAAGGCCCGCCTGGGCCAATTTGCATCTCAAACAGGCACAGCTCCTCCGTGAGGAGGCATGACAGATGCTAGATGTGACTCCGCCCCCCTCCAGTCCTGCCTCCTTTTGTCGTCGTAGTTATTAATTGGATCACTCAGCTCCCACCTTCCTGCTGCTGCCCACAGCACACGGCTCCAGGGAGAGCCGTGGGTGGAGGGGGGCAGGGGACAAAAAACCTGGGGCAAGAGCTATAAATGCCACTGTAAAATGAAAAAATGCCAAAAAAACATGTGCCTTTTATTTTTTCACCCCTCAGCTGAAATTCTCCAAATATACTATCGCGCAAGACACACGTTTCACTCATTCTGTTCCCCATAAAAACCATGAGGACATACAAAGGCTGAATCCTATTTTGATAACACACAGACACTCACGTCTCATAGACGCACTCAGGCTAATTTTCGGGGAGCTAATTGCCCATTGTCATGCGACAGCCTATTGTCCTGACGTGGGCCACTGCTGCTCTGAGGGAAGCTTCCTCTGTAAACAGGGTGGGCGGGGGACCCAGCCGCCAGCCAATTACAGAGGGCAGCTACAGAGCCCTCTTCTCACCTGCTGTGACTGTTAATCTGGAGGAAAAAGAGGCAGAGAGAAGCTCGACTGCAGCCCATAGATTACCGTGCAGAGCCACGTTAGATATGAACAGCGCCAGATGCTGCATCCCCCTCTGAGCATATGGTCACAGTACCTTAAACATGAATCATTGATTAACCAGGTTATGGCTTGTTCTAAAAGAATGTGGTAATCTCACACCCAAGTCAGCTTCTAATACTTTTAGTCTGAAGTACACTTCTGCCTTCTATAGGTTGTCTGCAGCACTCATTTTCTCAATTATTTGGTTAAGCCCTCGTGGATGCAATTGTATGGGCGTCTCTAGGTCCGATCACTCGGGGCTATAGCCCTGTATTTTAAGCCTATCCCGAGTATCTTAGCCCCAATGCCAATCTTCCTTCAAAAAAGAAATAAGTCAAGCCCCAGGCAAACTTGGCTTAGCCCCGGATCTTTTCAATAGCTAGAAACTCCCCTTTGCAATCCCAAGGTGTCTCAAGGGTGTTTGGCATTTGGTACCGTTCCTGTAGTGTGTTCCAGAAGGGCGTGACACGGGGAGATGCGCCTCTACATCAGACTCCTTCCGTTTCATCTGCTCGGTGTGGTGCTGCATTTTAAGGGCGGGGGGGGGATGCTTTGGAACACCTAGAGAAGGGAAACACCGCCCACTTCCACTCAGGGTGGCACCCTGCCCCATGCTGGTCGGTTGGCGTCTGATAATAAGCCGTACTTTGCAAGACAATACGGACCCTTGGATCCCCGTTGTTCAAATACTGCTGGGGGGGGGGGTAGCAGAAGGAGGCCGAATGAGTCCAGATACGCCCCCATGCTGCTGAGTGACACAAAAGAAATCAACTAGACACACTGCGACCACAATCGGCCTGCATTACATGAACCACGACACCAGTGTTTGTTTGGGCAGTGTTTTAAAGGGTCAGTCACACCCAAGCAGCAGCTATATGTGGAACCCGGGTCCTTATGAGCAAGGGCCTGCTCACCCTGGACTCCTC
Source organism: Isichthys henryi (assembly GCA_026776945.1). NCBI lineage: Eukaryota > Metazoa > Chordata > Actinopteri > Osteoglossiformes > Mormyridae > Isichthys > Isichthys henryi. Next base: position 15,941,276 of record JAODJX010000027.1, read on the forward strand.
TACTGCCTGCTGCTAGTTCTTAATTTCCTCATTGAATCCAAAGAAATGCACAAAGCTTGTATTGCCCATTTGTACAGCTGAATAACTCCAATGGCCACTCTCGATGCAAACTCACACCTCTCAGACACATGTACGTGTGTCTGTCCAGGGAAGCGAGAGACCTGCAGTACAAGTTCGCATGGATCCTCAAACAGGCTGAACTGGAACAGACTCGACTCACCAGCTGAAGAGATCCAGTTCTGACCGACAGACGTGGGCTTCAGTTTCTCGCCGGTGTTTCAGGCCACTTCGACACAATGGCTGTAAGGAGCCGGCAACTCTCTTGCAACCCGGCTTGCACCAGCGATTCTCACTGATCCAAGGCCGCCCAGCCGGTTCCTCTGATACAGCAAAGGAGGTCAGTTTTCCCTTGCACACAACTCCCCGCCCCACTATCCATTAAATATTAACTTCTGGCCATGTGAGAAGACAGCAGCCCTCACCACCTGTTACTTACTTATATTTGCTGGCACAAAATTCTTGTGAGGTTTTTTTGTTGTTGTTGCTACGAGTTAGTTTCCAATATGCGGCCACTCACGAGCAAGCAGTTTGAGCTTTTCCGTTTGAGTCATGTTCAGGAAGGAGATTCTGAGTAGTAAATTACAGTTACAGCTTATGATAGGCTCATTCAGACTGATGTGCATCTTAGTTTACAGAAAGAAATGTGTAGTTTATTGTTTTACGGAATTTATTACCAAGGTGTGTGTTCAGCAGGCTGCATAATAAGGGCATGTGGCTCATTTACACTGGTGATGGCCTGCTAATATTAACTACTTAATCCTCTACCTGATTAACCCCAAAGTATCCATCTCCTCCTTAAATGGTAAGTCAGCTTTGCAGGAGCTGGAACGACTGCTGAGTTAGCCAGAGCCAAGTGCTGAAATCACCATGACAACACTGCTTGCAATGCCCCCTGCTGGCAGCAGAATGTATCAAGTGCTCTAAACTCAGAATAGTACAGAGAGCTGCCTTGGATATACACTCAGGTTTTGAGATACCTCAGTTTTTTTGAACATCAGTGGATTTTTAGAAGGAAAAAGGCAGCTGACTGAGTGCCAAAGCAGTCAGGTATCCGTTTTCAGACACTGAGACAGACAATGTAAGGCAGGGCAACCTTGCCTGAAGCCATCCTTACGATGACAATTTGTTTTGCCGAGTTTCTTGTAGAATGGGCATTTCACAGACACATGATAGGTTGCTCAGAATTTTCATGCCAACATGCCTTTAACATGTAATTTTAATTTTTCTTATTAATACAGAGGGTGTGAATGTTTTTATTTAGTTAGGCGGCGTTGACTAGGCAGCAGAACGTTGGCTCAACCAGTCTGATCTGTTTGCCAGGAGTGTCAGGACAAAGGTTAGAGATGGTAGAGCAAAGTTTCTCCAAACAGAGGAGCATATGGTTAGCAGTCATCACCAGCTGGCCAGGTACCAGGTAGACGTTGTTGTAGCAAGAATTGGACTTTAAAATGCTGGGGTCATGGGGTTGGCATTAGTTTGCAAGTCATGGAACACTGGCACACCTGTCAATAGCTAAAGGGGAAAGAGATCTTTCCCAAATCACCCTTAACCTAACCACTCCTGTGGACTGATCACCGCTTCGATCGCGTCTAACCTCTTGCTTCGTGAACGTGACTCTTTCCGAGACAGCTAACCCAATGCTCCTGACGGCTAAGGGTATGGAAGTGATGTGAAATGAAGAATTATGTTACCAGTGGCAGCAGGAGAAGACAGGCGGGAAGGAATCAGTGGAGGCAGACAGCAGGGCTGCTGCACAGGCCACAGAAAGGCTCGTGCGTCATTTCTGTTGCATGGTAAAACCATGCCCCATCATGTCAGCGTAATTATGTTGTGTTTTCTAACTGCTCAAAAGTGCTAGATAATAGTAAACAGCTGTGTTCCACCACTTGTCAGCGTACTTCAGGAAAAAAATATATATATATTTAGCAGAAGTCAAAATGCTCTTTTATACAAGCCAGCCAGTTTTGTAAATGTGGTCCGAAGGGGGATTATAAGAAGAGATTCCAAACCTTGATAAACCAAGGCAACAGCTTCTGGTTTGTTTAGGTTGAATTTCTGATGCAGGAAAACCTGCAATGTTGAACCTAAAGCAAGCCAGTTACACTTATACAATCCAACTCAGGCTGGCATTTTAGCACTGAACGGGAAAGATGCCACCATCTCTTTGACTGGCAGTTAAAGGGGCAGTTCACCCTGAAACTGGAAAAAACATAGCACCAAAACATCCATTTTCGTATGCCGAACTCCACATACCAATCGTATCATTGAGCAGAAGATATGGCCGGGGTGCTCGTATCTTCTGTGCAGTGATACGATTGGTGTGTGCAGTTCGGTAGAAGAAAATAGTTCCTACATTAAACTCCTCTCTACAAAGTCTGTGGATTATCTTCAGTAACCTGGTCATAATTTCCAATAAGAGACATTGCTGTTAGATTTTTCAAAAGTATTTTTCTAGCGCTTTAATCACCACAGAAAGAATGCTATTCACTCCCATTATATTCCAGAGAAGCCTGACGTCTGCAAAACTTGGCAACTCCCAGCAGCAAGCTAGATGGATAGATAGCACTAAGACATCTTTTTCCCAGTTGTGGGGTGAACTGTCCCTTTAACATTGACTCAGATGCAGTATCATACTAACAATTTATTAATAATCAGGCAATGCAACAGTTACTAAAATCCACATAAAAAAACAATACTCACAGAATATGATTAACCTATTTTACTAAATTTTTACAAAAGCTACCTGTGACATTAGCAGTGTTAAAAATATTCAGTTATCCCGAGGTTATTCTCAATGCCACCGAGGAAAATCCTCTGAACAAGATGCTGGAGGTCAGACAGAATGGACACTGTGGACTGACTGCCTGGATTCAGAATTTTCCGGAAGAATTCTTGCCAAACATGACCATGTAGAGTTCTACAAATAAAAGCGACAGATAAGAGAATTACTCACACTCAAAACACATTAAAGACTCTACTATACTTCCACAAAGAGCTCTCATACCCAGCAAAGTCATCAGTGGGCTTCCATTCAGAATCTTCTTTCACGATATTCAGTGTTTGTTTTTTCACCAACATGTACACTGTTTCTGCGATTCCAATAAGGTCAACCTGTGGGTGCACGAGGAAATAGGAGAAACAAGTGTTTAGTTCAGCTCGACTGAAGACTGATTGAGATTTTAAGGCAGCTGTAACTGAGCAGTAAATTTTATGACACCTATTACGGGTAAACCAGGTCTTCCCTAGGTCAATAGTACACAAAGTGGGGGGGAAGGCACCGAGTCAGGAGCTTCTCAAAAGGGGTGGAGAACCAGATCCAGCCCAGTACACACCTGGTAAGGGCTGGAGGATGCTGACAGCAGGCCCTGTTTTATGAAGGCCTGGGCAGACGGAAGGTCTCCAGCAGACATCACCTCAGGCTGCTGGTCCAGGTCCACGCAGGAGGAGAAGTCCAGCATTTGTAGGACGCTGTCTGCATCACCTCCAGACTCCCTTGGGCCAGACACAGACAGGAAAAGCATAAGAACCAAATAAACAAGGAAAGAAGGAACAGGAGAGTACGGAAGGCGATAGGACTGGATCCGCCCACCTGCATCGCAGGAGAACAGCGTCAGGCCGGATGTTCCCATGCACCAAGCCGCAGGAGTGCATTTGTTCCATCATCTCCAACAGCTGTTTCGTGAGAGACACAGCCACCTGTAGGAAGGGGGATCTCTCCAGGAAGTCCTGTAGGAAACGAACTCATTAGATTAATAATCCCCCTCCTCCGCTCCAAAGGGAACAAACATGAGGACCGAAGATCTGGAGATGTTCATCCACCTGCAGAGTGCTCAAACTGTGCCCCCAGCTGAGAGTTATGCAGCCATCCATGTAGAAGAAGCAGCTGCTCCGGTAGCCAAAGTACTTCTGGGATTTGGGACCGAGGCGGCTCCTCAGCTGAGCGGCAACATAGAAGTCCCAGGGTACAGTTTCAAAGTCCACCTGTAGGGGGCAGTCAGAACAGGTTATGGCTCTCCCCTCCTGTCCCATTCGTAGCTCTCAGGATTGGGGGATGGTATGGTACCTTGATGACGACGCTCTCTCTGCTTTTGGTTTGCCCAAAATGGACCACGCCGTTTTCGCCACCGATTATCTGGGAGAGGATCATGATGGACTCTTCACCTTAAAACCCACCCAAAAAAAAAATTTTTTTAAAAATCAGTGTTGTTGCTGTGTGGTTACCGATCAACAGTTTACCAGTATCGTGTGTTAAGGGGCAGCTTTCTCACACTGGATGCTTAACAAGCACCAATGACATGGAAGCCAATCTGTTTGAATAACCAACATTGCTGGTCATGGTTACCTATGAACAGTGCATCACCCTCCATCACCTCTGGCAAAGACCTCACATTCCTGTAGAAGTTAGGAAAGGAATCGAGGTCCACCTTGCTCAGCATTCGCCTCCTGGAGCTCATACTGCAAGGATTGTCCTTCTCCACATCTGCAGACAGGGCAAAATGAGTAAATTCCACAAAGGTGGTGAAGATTAACACTCAAAGCGTGACCCCAAAGACTTACCCTGTGCAGTTTCCTCAGGGATGCTGGGAAACTGGGGAGGGCAAGCTTCCATCCCATTGGATGAGTGCATGGCCTTCGCACCGGACGTACCGCCCAGAGAGGAGCCGGAAAAAGCTGAAGACACTGAATAGTGGCCATCTTCCAGGCTGGCCTCTTCAATGGGGCTGTCAGGGTGAGAAAAGGTACTCTCCATTTCACGTTCCCTTCTGGCTACAGTCCTCAAGCTTACTGCGTCTTTGAACATTACTAACCTGAGCCGTTCCCCACTCAGAACCACGTCATAATCCGCCTGTTGCATTGCAGGGGTTGGTGCCGACACCATGGGCTCGACACTGAAAGTGGACAGATCCGGGAGGCCGTCGGCTGAGCTTGCAGAGGCGCAGAGGCCTGAACCTGAGCCGCCAAAAGGTGTGGATGCTAGGTGAGCAGCCTGGGCGAAGTCGCAGGTGTTGTCAGGGCTACGGCACAGGGTTTTGTTTTTGTAGCTACTGACAATGGCATCGTCGGTCAGGGACTCTATTCCTTCCATGCCATCCTGGGATGGAAAACAATTCGTAAATAAACTACATACGATGATTTGATTCAGGAAGCCCTAGACCCACTTTACAACACTGACAACACCACTGTCCCGCAAAAACATTATTCATTTATACTAATACTAATTTCTAATTAGTATTTGCATACACCAACTGTCAACTAATTGTCCAATTACTTATTACTACTGAGTAATGGATGATATACCCTTGTGTGTATATATAAATTATGGGTCGAAACTTAAAACACTACCAGGTTTTAACAGTCAGCTCCATTTAACTAGCCTGGGTGAATACCCATCTGTGCAGGATGGAGATAAAGTCTTACACTTTCCAGTCTGGTGGCAGGTGCTTCTGCCAGTGGTTTCAGTATGGCAGTCAGCGGTCTACAAACAGATGGTCTACATCCAACAGCCTTAGATGTCCTGTGAAGGAAAAACGGCATTTAGATGCTCTGGTGTCTCATTTTAAACAGACTGAGAACCACTCTGCATCTCTCTCCAGACTTACACTTCTTGTGTTTTTTCACCAGTGGTGCTCTCATCAAATATGGTGAAAGGCAGAACCAGGGCACAGCCTTTGTCAGCTGGCAAAGAAATGGCACAGAATTAATGACCGTGGGCTCTTCCCCATCTCAAGAATATTTCCTTTACGAATTTGCTAGGCAGGTCCAACGACGTTCAGAAAAGTCACAGGGGATGGTACCCCTTTAACGACCAAGGGAGATGCTTCTGACAGCTACATGCCGTTAGTGAATAACGCCATACCTAAATGAGAGTCCTCATTTTCTACAGGCTGGTTGATCCTGGAAACAAAGACCAAGAATGTTGTTATAGTAGCAGCCGCAATTCCTTATGATGTCACTCTTTGGGCAGTATTCGACATAATATACTGTAGAAGGTTAGGGTTTATAAATGTAACTGAGGAACAGCAGCACTCAGCCCATGCCGAGATTTGATCCGGCAACCTTCTGTTTACACACCCAGACCCTTTTCCTCCAAAACACAATGATATACTGCAGTTCAAGGTGATAAAATACACTAACCCCGCCCAAAAAAATGGGAGAGTCCCAAACATCACAGCAGTCATACCTTGCAGAAGAGCTGGCCTCGCATTCATCGTAAATTTTAAACCCTGGGTCAGAACCCTGCCTCCGTGATACAGCACATCCAGGCAGACAGTCCACTGGCTGAGATGATTCGCCGGTCTCCAGTCGGCCCTGTGGTAGGAGACCCGGCTCAACATGCCGTTGACGGATACACACGTGGGAGGCATGGGCCAAGGGGGAGGGCTGACTCACCTGCTGGCCAGCACCTGGCTGTGGACTCCTGTCTTGGAGAAGCTTCTGCTTCTCCTCAATTTGCCGCTTCAGGTTCTCTTTAACCTCTCTCAATTTTCTCTCTTTTTCTAATTTAGTGGAAGGGAAAAAAACTGTTACTTGGGAAAAATACCTGCAGTACAGAAATAAGGTCCATCAGTGTAGCCAAAATTTACTTAGGTAAGCTCTTTCTTCACATCGGACCCCCACCCTTTAGGAGCTGACTGGGGGGCTCAGACTCCTCCACATTTCAGCTACCTTCCAGCTCCTGGGCCGCTCTCTTGTAGTAGCGCTCCGCCCGTAGCTCCTCAAAGCAGAACTCTGCGACGCCACTGAACAGCAGCTCCTTGCAGTACATGCTCTGCTCCTTTTTGTCACCCTCCACCTGCTGGGGCTCCTGCAAACGCTCCAGGGGTGTCTCCTCCTTGGAGGGCTTCCGCACAGACAGCACCGTGTTCACCGTGGGGTTAATCTTACATGGTGTCCTGCCACAAGGCATGCAGAAAAAAAATCCATTTCAGGACTTCCTTTGGATACAGTATAGTAGCTCCAGTGTGCTGCTGACCAAAGACACCCGACCAGAGACCTAAATGGTAAACCAACACCCCTAAATGCAAGGTGATCTTTCTGATCCACCCATTATTTCCATTGTCCTATGGAAACTCCACAATGACATGGAGAGAACATGCAAAATTCCACATGCACAGAGCCAGGGCAAAGACTCTAACCCTGGCTTCTAGATGTGCGAGGCAACCGTGCTAACCACTGTGCCCCCATGCCTTCAGAGCCATGTAGATCATTCATAAACATCAGCCTAGAACCCTACGTCAACCCAAGATGAATATGAGAAATTCATAAACAACGAATGTTTGACAGCCACGGCCATCTTGGCAATACTCACACAACAGGGGGCTGATCACACTCTTCCACATAAGGCTGGAAGTTTGGCTTGCTGGGTGGGGCCACAACACTGTAGCCTGCCCTTGACTTCTGTGGCATCTAGACACAAAGGCAATGGCTCTGTAGAATGTTCTACATTCACTGCAAGTTTAAATTTCAAACCATTTTTGATACTTGACACAGTGTGTAACAACTCACTAAATTTCAGTTGGAATTTTGTTTGCAGTAACAACTTTTGCACTCATGTCACTGTCTAAAAAGACCTGCGTGTTCCACTGTCAATCAAAGCAGCTATGGTAAATCATGGTATAATCGTGTTTAGAGACACTCGGGAGCAGTAAACAAATATTCAAAATGGGATTGTTACCTATGATTACTACAATGCATAATAGAACAGATCTATAAGCATCACTTTTACATGCCGTCATTATCTGGCGTCTCAAAACAAATACTTGTAACAATTGTATGACTAAAGTTTGAATGTGGTGTTATTGTAAAGTGATTGTATGAAGCCAAAACAATCCAGGAGGTAAAAGTAATTGCAGACCGTTCTCTTATTGTTAAAATGTTTAACAGACTACGAAAAATGTTAATCCATAAAAAAAAAATGCATGTCATATCTGTACTTCAACCACAACAGGCTCATACAGATTAACTCAGAAATAAGACAACTCCCTCTAAACTCTTTGTATTGCATCTTGTGTCTATCCTTTAAATGCTTAGCTAGATTTGTGGTGTTTCCCCCCCACCGCGTCAGCATAGTGCAGTGGCACCACTTGCATACGTCCTAGTGGATTAGTCTTCATTTGGCACAAAGCCAGAGTATTTCCAGACGCCACTCTGGCTACACTCGTCATCAGTTAAGCTCCGACACTTGTGAACTAATCATGTTAGTGTGAGACTGCACGCAGGTCTAGGCATGCACACTGGTAAGGGCAAACTGGAAGTGCAAGCTGTAGAATCAATTACATGCAAAATAAGTATTGAAAGATTTATATATGACAAAATACTTTGATATTTTTGACAATACTACCACAGGGCTTCAGACTGCAACACCTTTTGAGTGTACGAGTTAAAATTTCACGTGGTCGCATCTGTACCAGTGTGTGCTAATGCAAAGTTTTGCTCCTGCACGAGTACTGCATTAATGAATTGTGATTGAAAGTTGTCCCCCCCCATCTTCTCTACTACTCAATGCGTTTTTTTTTTTTTTGTTTTTTTTTTTAAGAGTTGGTCTCTCCCAACCTGCAAACAAGACTACATACGTATACATGCACTTATGATACAACGCGCAAAATGATCCCTTTAGCGGTGGTGTTAACGTGTTTCTGCAGGAAAGCGATGGAGAGGGGGAGCCAAAGCGAGGTCCTGATACGGTCACTAGAGGTGAATTAGGTTATTAAAGTTAAGGTTCGGATTAAAAGATTCTGCAAATAGTTACTGCATCAAGTCTCAAGTCACTGTCAATCTCTCAGTAACACAAAAAACTATATTGTAAATTAGGATAATTATTCATCAGCATGCAAAGTCATTAAAACCATGCTGCACTGGAAAATAAAAAGGGGTGCGACCAAATCATGTGCTGGTGCTACCACTGGAAGAGTTAGTCTGAAGCCCTGCTAGTACCTTTCCTGCAGCATGCTGGTTTTCTCCTCAACTCCTACCTTCACATTGGTCCATTTTTCAGGCATCATCTCATTCTCTTTCGCCCTGGAGCTGGGCGGGGCCATCCAGCGTTCCGGCCTGGCTTCGGAGGGCTCGGCTGCGGCGGCTGCAGACACCTGGTTTTCATCAAACACCAGGAATCGAGAATTGTGGCCATTTTGAGGGGCAGTAGGTAGCTGGAGATTCAGGCCACGTGAACGACCTGTCAAGAAATAAAGAGAAACTGAAAAATCAGTATCAGGGAGGTGGGGTCCAGCCTTTTCACAGTAGCCTATTCAACCCTGGAAGTGACACTTACGGCTAACGGCGGCTCCAACCCGCACGATGGGAGCGATGGCCGTCTTCTTCCCCCTGGGCTTCAGGTCTACTAGCGAGGACCTCTGAGGCTGCGCTGGCTCTGGGCTGTCAGGCTCCTGCTCTCCACCACCCAGCATGTCCTTCATCACCTGTCGTGACACACGTGCCTGGAACGCTCTGTGTGCGTGAAGGTTAGTGTCAGCCTTTGCTCAAACAGAGGATTTCAGAAACTATAGATTTCAATGCTCCGCGATCGCAGGCGTACTTGTGGTACTGATGGAGCTTTTCAGTAGGTTCAGCCCCGAACTTAAAGCCCTCCTGGTAGATGCTGTCCGCCTTCTTACAGTCCCCGTGTTTCTCCAACTCCTCAGACCAGGCGATGTACAAGGCTGCCTGCTGGACACCGATACCCTGCCCATGCATGTAGTTGTACATGTCTAGGGGCTCAGTGCTGCTCTCTGCCTGAAAGCAAGTGGGGCATTAGTACAACTGTCCAAGTGCTCCGCTTACTGAACAAGCATCACGTGGGAAAAGCGGAGCAACTTACAAATTTGATCCAGAGGTTAACGTAGCGAGAATCACTGTGGTACTGTGTCTCATCCACAAAGCGTTTGACTGCCCTCTCCAACAGCACAGAAAGATTACTCTCCTTTCCTCCCTGAGGGTACGTCTGCTGAGTCCATTTGATGTACCTGAGGAATGATTACATGATACTATGGACCATGTCCTGGATCAAGCGCATTCCAGCTGCTTCATCTTTACATCAGTTTATTTATTTATTCAAAAGGCTTCCTACCTGTCCCAGACATCAAGTGGATCATCTCCACTGTACAATCGGAGCTCAGACTCAAAAGCCCTTAAAAAAGGAAAAAAAAAAAAAAAAAACTTTTGTTTTTAAGATACAGAAAAAAAACAACCTGCGTTGTGGGAGGTACAGGTGACACCTAGCGGAACATGTTTAATTACTACCAGTCACTTAACCACTACTACCTACAGCAAAAGATACGCAGCATCACCCCTTATCTGCCCAGCAGGAAGGTATCCCAGGCAATGGCTAATGTTACTTTCATTAGAGACCGAAAACATAATCTGTCCGGTATTCAGCAATTCAGACTCCCATATAAACAAGACGTGCCCATACTGTTTCTGTTGCTGAATGGCAGCGTATCCCGCGCCGTCCTGCTGGCTCAGTGCTTGGTGCAGGGCTGAAATGGCTCGACCACGCCTCAGCGGCTGAATATTCTCCTTGCACAGCTCCCACTCGGCTTCCCCCTCAGCCATGGCGAAGCTGTAAAGCTGCAGATCTGCCAGAGTAGTGATGGGATTTATGGCTCTTTGAGGGGATCCGGATCTTGGCGATCCGTTCCTTCCTGCTGGCTCTTCTTAAATATTTAGTCAGTTTTAAGAAGCCAGCTTGGGGGCATCTCAGTTCATCCTGGAAATAATCACTGGGAGGAATGATGAGGTGAGATTTGTAGTCTAATAATTAAAACTCAGATATCACACACC
>JAODJX010000027.1:15952214-15965485 GCA_026776945.1 Isichthys henryi
TATTTAAAGTTTTAAATATATACTGTAGATAAAATTAGAATAAATAAAATGGAAATGTCTACATACAGTCCACTATTCATGGCTCCGCTCCCACCCAATGACAGAGGCACGCAGGGTTTTTTTCCACTGGAGGGCTCACGTGAAGGATGCGTGCGCAACTATCATCATGCCGTTAGGCAGTAGCACCCCTGCGCTGGGTGCGCCCCTACCCCTATAACCGTTCTGTCTCGCGGAGGAGCTAATTTGTGTACATCTGTGTGAAACACGACAGAAAGAACGGCTCCCCCCCAGCCGCGACTCGGCTCCCCCCCAGCCGCGACTCGGCTCCCATCGTTCATGTCTATGAGCCGTTCAAAAGAATCGGTTCGTTCGCGAACGTCACAACTCAATGCCAGAGCACGGAGAACATGAGCTGCCACTTAGCCCGCGTGCATCTTCGCGCGACACTGCGAGCAACCATGTCAATTAGCTGTTAGCTGAATAACCTCGCACCAATCGGCCAAAACATATCACACAGACACAGAAACACGACATTTAAATGGAGCAGCTTTATATTTAGCCATAATAAATTAACAGGAAATCATTTTTCTAAAAATCTGCAGTGACAATAGTATCGCTATCACATCATCATACATTAGCTTATTAAATGTTGGAAATAGCAACGCTAACATTGAATACTAATTGCTGCTTACTCAAAATGAATATATGTACCAACCTGCTTAAAACTGACCAGAATAATCTGAAGTTTCCCAGAAGGACGCCGCTCTGCTGTCTACACCTCACGCCCCTTCAAAATTTTAAACGAAAACCGCCAGAAAAGCGAAGCTGATTGGACGGCCAGGTCCAAACGGTACTTCCGGATATATGTAATTTAATCTTTTTAGTATTGTATATTTTCAGCGCAAATAGCACAAATTGTATATGACGTAAACGTATAATGCAGCGATATACTTCAAAATTCTATAACACTGACAAAAACATTGATATACATATATTAGCTGAACGTACCCACCCCTACGCCTTGTACGGACCATGGGAAATAGAGTTCGATGTGTGTCTGCGTTTCATAATTCTAAACTTGTAAACTGTACTTTCTGTTCATATTTTACAAAATTGCGTTTGTAAAAGGAGACGTTATACAAGCAACGTTATCAGTTGTAGCTGAGTATAATGACATGGTGGTGTTCTTTTTTTCATTCATAAGTTTAGTTTTCGCTGCGATGGGTTGGCGCCCCATCCTGGGTTGCTCCCTGCCATCCGTGATTCCCCGCGACCCTGAATAGGATAAGCGGTTACAGAAAATGAATGGATAGATAGATGGATGGATGGATGGATAGATGGATGGTCGGTCGAATTAGTTTTTGCTAGAAAACTACGTGTACCATGATGCAACGGGAATGACTTATACTTCCGTTATGTATTCTTGTATTGGTTTGCTCCGTCTTGACAAGATTAGTGTTCTTCGGCTTGACATGGGGGGCATACTGGATTTTTTCATTTAAACAAAGGCTCCAGGTTAGCTTTCGTGTTTAATACGGATATCTCTGACCTGTTCTGGTAATTTGACATCTAGCTCCCGACTTTATGGAGTTTGACAGCGGTCAGGGCTACGCCACCAAAACTATTTTCTTAACTGATTTTTAGTATCATTACATGCAATCTGCTTGCAGTTATTTTGGTTCCTGAAAAGAGACAATGGACAAGCGATGTTACGGATGTGCTTCAAAATTTACGCTATTCAGGAAAGAGGTTTGTAAATACATAGCTTATTTTAAAGGATTTGTTCATTTGCGGTGTTTCGTGGTAGCCAACATGACTGCTATTCAGGACCTTTGTAAAACTTCCTCCAGTTCAGGTATCTGAATAGTTGTCCTTACTGGCTTCTTAGATGGGCTGTAAGAACTGCGGGCGCTGCTTCTGCTCGGGATGCCTGGCTTTTACCGCCGTGGTGCAGCGTTTTGGCAGCTCTCCGCAGAAGGTCTGCAAGCAATGTCACGGGAACCTCACAAGGTGGCCTCTAAACTCATTCTCCGATATGCATGTTACTTTATCATGGCTGTACGCGGAGTGACATGTAGAGCATTTTATTTGTTTTTAATTTTATATGTTTTTTTTTTCCAGTGGTGGCACTGAGAACGATGCTGCTAGGTGGTCCCCTCCTGAAAATTACAAAAAGTGAGCATTTATGCGTTGGATGTGGGCCATTCATTTATGTTGGTGGAGGGTATAGGAAGAGCAGGAAGGAAACCTTGTGAGTCACGCCATCCTTTTATATGTGTGCCTTAGGCGAGTGGCCGCTTTGGAGGCCAGGCAAGGACATGGAAAAGCCTCCCCCACACAAATGGGAAAACCTACCAGCTCTACTAGGCCAAGCAAATGTCTAAGTAAAGAAGACCAGGTGATTGCAGAGAGACTGCAGAAACTGAAGGAGGACACGAAGCCAAGTAAGAATACATAGTCCTTTCATCGGTTTCTTTGAAAATGCATGACCCCCTCCAACCTCCTATCTATCCCTGTGCAGAATCTCTTCCATCAGAAAAGGAGATTGAAGCTCGTCTGGCTGCACTAAAGGCCCCAGTCCAGCCAGTTCCTTCAGCTAGCGAGATGGAGGACCGTCTGGCTGCCCTGCAGGGCAGAACCCCATCCTCCGTGGCTCGTCCTCCTGTGAGTCCGGCTGCAGACACTTGCATATCCCAGCTGAAGCTCCAGAGACTGTGTTAGCTTTCCGGTGCTGCGCTAGCTCTGCAGCTCCAGTGATGTTGTGGCTTGCCATAGGTGCACCAGCCCCCCGATGCCCGCACTCAGGTGGAGCAAGCCAATGACCTGATTACACAGATGACAGAGGAGGTCAACATTGACAGCCAGCAAGAGGCGGACTCAGAAGGTACTGTCGTGTCTGATGGGGGGGAGGTGACGAGGAAATCTCTCTTTACCACCAGAGTGTCTGGGAGTGATGTTATTGGTTGACCCTCCCTCAATTCAGGCACGGATGGCCCCTTGAATAACCTGAACAAGCCAGTGGGCGGTGGGCTTGAGGAGAACTTGGACGACCCGCAGAGGGCAGCCAAGCAGCTGGAAGAGGAGAAGAGTCGACTCCTGGCAGAAGCCATGGAGGACCTGCGTCAAGACCGGCTCAACCAGGAGGAAGTGCTGAAGATGGCCCGTAAACTGGCTCTGCTGAAGGGGCTGGACCCAGACAGTGGTGCGTCTCCGAAGGGTACCCAGGGGCGCTTTTCCATTACACTAGGAACTGAACTTTTGGTACTAAAAAAACAGTACTGCCCTTTTTACATTGACTTCTGGTGCAGTACCGAAGTACCAAACCAGTTGGGGTACTTGATTGGTACTTCAGTACTTTGGGATGGGACATGCAAAATATGTTTATTGTTGACTGGGTATGCAAATAACCTGCCTCACAAACACAAAATACAACTGCCATCTTGAAAATAGTTACAGACTCAGAAAATGAGTATAAACAAAGTAAAATAAAAGTAATAATAATGGACGTGTGGACAAATGCAGTCCCAAGGTTTGTGGTCGGCTCAGTTGTGATCAACATAATGCTAGGCAAAGTGTTTACACTGCAAGATCTCACTCGTTTATCAAGTCAAAATTAATAAAAAAAAAATTGTGCTCGTCTTGCAAAACACTCGCAATCCAAGGTTTTAATGTATTTTGAATAGTATCATTTGCTTAAGTATTTAATGACCTTCTGCAGATTGTTGATTTCGGAGATGGTGCCGATTTAATCCTACTTGATTTGACAGCAGCTTTAGATAGAGATGATCATGGTGTACTTCTTGATTGCCATAAGTCCTCTATGGGCATCCAGAATATTGCTCTGAGTTGTGTGGCGTAGTGGATTAGGTGCCTGTGCCCTTGATCAGAAGGTCCTTGGTTCGAATCCCAGCGTTGGTGGTGGGGCACTTAACCCCCCCACTGCTCCAGGGACTGGCTGCTCCAGCTTTGCAAATGGTATGTTGCTTTGGACAAAGGTGTCAACTAAATAAGAAATGTAGTATAAAATGCAGGGTTATCAGGTAAAATTTTTATAAACGACTATTCTTTAGAATACTATATTTTGTATTCCATATACCCTTAAAGCAAAAGTGAACCATGACGATCAATAAATGATTAGAAGCAATTAATGGGATAGGCTAACGAGCCGGAAATTTTTTTTCTTACTTGAAAGCAACAATATCTGAGTTAATTATTTAAGGACTTGTCAGAGTTCCTTAAAACCAAACCAGGGCTGGTCAGCACAGGGTATTAACACTTCTTTGGTTGCTTTGCCAGGATGCTATTATAGAACTTCTGGGAAAGAAGGCAAAGATGATTATATTATTTCGTCATGTTTTTTCTCCTTAACTATATCTGCCATTTATAGAGCCTTAGCTGCCCTGTAAGACTCCCCATGTCTCCACATCCTGTTGACATCTTTCTCACCCTGAATTTCAGTGCCCAGGGATGATTTCCAGCCCCCTGACAGCGAAGAGGAGACAGAAGAAGAGGCAGCAAACAGAATAATAAGGCAGGTGTGTAACAGCGTGCAATGCTGGTGAGATTCACCAGCTAACAAGGCACGCGTCTCACTGGCAGAACGTAGCTTCGTGGAGAAGTTATATGCTTCCTAAATAATGAAGCTTGCCACTAGGGGTAGCACTTTAGTCTTAAGAAATTTATGGGCTGTGGCTTACTAACAGATCCATGGTGCCTATGGTGATGCTGCCTGTTTGAGCTTTGTGTCAAATATATGGATACTTTTCTTCTTCTAGCTGTCTGAAGAAGCAGCTTTAGACAAGTCCTGTGGCTACAACATCCCACCTGAGCCCAGCAGCCGGCAGACCACAGAGAAGCCTGGTCTCCAGAAAGAGCAGGTCACATTCTGTCACCGCCGCCGAAGCTGTAGAAAGCTTTTCTGAGGAGCAGCTGCTTTAAATAGCAGCAAAAAAAAACATGTTAAATGGAATGGAGTGTGTGATGACCAAGCACATTTCCCTTTGAAGGTCTTCTCCTGGTTCACTGAGTCTTAACCTAGGCTCAATTTGCCCCAGTGCCCCAGTGTGGGCTGGTGTTGGAAACCTTGGGGGTGGAGTTTAGAGTGACGGATGTTGTGCCGCACCCGTGATGATGACCTCTCACGTTGCAGAAGTCACGTGCCCAGCCGGCCAGCAAGAACCAAGGAGCTCACGCCCGGAACTCTGACAGCGAGGATGAGCTGCCCTGGTGTTGTATCTGCAACCAAGATGCTACTGTTCGTTGCCTCTCCTGCGATGGGGACCTCTACTGCCAGCGCTGTTTCAGGTACCCCCACATCAACAGACAGAGGGCGGTGTTGTGCACACGATGGTTTTGTGGCAGGTTGACTCATAGCTCACTTAATGCTGTCCTCAAATAGTTTTGGTTTTAATTATTTTTGTAAATTGTACTTCTGTTCCAGGGAAGGCCATGATGAATTTGACCGAAAAGAGCACCAGGTGACAAGCTACAAGGTGCCACAGAAGTCGAGGAGGCGGACGTGAGAGAGAACAGGAGTAAGACCTACTCCCAGTACGACGTTAATAAGAGAGCAGTAGGAAGCCAAGATGGACCAGTCTCAGTTCTCCCTGGGTGTTGACCCATAACATCTGATGGTTGTCAAAACCACATTGGCCTGAGTCCAAGTGTGCTGTTAGCCTAGTGTTATGTATGCGTTAGGTAAGTGACCGATGGCACTTTCTGTTATACTAAGGGATACTATATGGCAGAGCACTTTTAAGGTACACACTGATTGTGCATTACTAAGAGCTAACTGGGTCTGTTAGCTTTATTTACGAGTAGGATTAACCACTCTCCATGTTGTATGTAACACTAAATGGGAGGAGGAGTCTTCTCAATTGTAATGTTTTCACTAATCTGCCTTTAAATTAAATTAACTGGGATGGGGCAAGTGGTGATTTTATTTTTTCTATTTTGGACAATGGTTCTGGCCCAGAAGCTTACAGGAATTCTCACCTACGGGAGTAGATGTTCTTGTTTTTACGTGGATTATATGAAAGTTGCTTGATTCCTTTTTCCGGGAGAGACCAGCAGCGTGAGAACATTGGAGAGGGGGCGGGGAGGTGGAAAGGCTAGTGGGAAAGTGCACCCCGGCCTTCATTCTGGGAGGTGTCATGAGAGGTGTCACCAACGTTGAGAGAGCCTTCTGGAGACAAACTTCATTAAAATGTTTCTCCATTCGGGCGCTGACTGACCACATTCCCACGAAGAAAAACTCGCACACATGGGACGGAAGGAGAAGCAGAGTTTCCTGGGTTAACAGACCACAGATGATAAGTGAAATCATCACCCACAGATACACGCATTAGTGGAGCTCTGTGCGCCTTCATGCGGGAACTATGTTTACGCTCTGGGTACCTTCATGTGACCGTGAAGCCATTTTTGGTTGTTTCTAATGGTCTGGTATAAAGAGCATGTTTATCTGAAACACTGGGGGAGTAGATGGGTGGGTCTGGTATTATGTAAGCCCTGCAGTGCACTGTGACGTAGGATTCAGTAGGGGGAGGTGTGTGTGTGTGTTTGTCTGTCTGTCTGTCTGTCTGTGTGTTACATATTACAGCCACTTCCCAGGTTACGATGCTGTTGCGCTCCAGTAAATCTATCATAAGGTGAAAATATCGTAAGGCGAAAACACCTAATATATACAAATTTATACACCTAACCTAACAAACATGACTACCGTAAACAAGCTTAGAACACTTACATTAGCCTACAGTTGGATGCAAAGCCTATTTTATAATAAAATGTTAAATATCTCATGTGATATATGTAATATATAACCATACATATACATATTTTCACCCGCTGAATCACTGACACTTTCAGCTTTTTCTCCCATGATGCACTTCTGGGCAGCCAAGCAGTTTTCGTTCGTCATTTGAGAGAGAGGTTTATACCTCGGGCATAAAGATTAGCAGAGCTGCAGTATTTACAACTAGAAACCATTCCTTTTATTAACACAATATACAACACTGTAATCCAGAACAAAAAATATCTATATAAATAGGAAACATTGCATTCATACACTAGTCACAAAATGACATACGGATACATCAAAAGATGAGACCTTCTGTTTTTTGATTCATAGACAAAAGGGCATAATTCCTACCTAATTTCAAAACATGAGACTGTCCATAAATGATGGTGAGAAGGCGATCCAAAGCAGGAGTTTGTCCATGAAGAGTTTGTACCCGCCCACGTGTGACACCCCCACGTTAGTCCTGTTAACACAGACCGTACAGACAGACATTCGGGATGGGGGGAGCAGTGGGGCACTGGGTCTTCGCATTGTATCGAGCGTCTCCTTTCCTCATTTCTTTAGGGACATCTTCCGGAGGCCCTTTATCCGGTACAGCAGGCCATTGATAAAGTCCTGAGGGACAGATGGAATTAAAGTTTAAGTGACAGAGCTGGGTGGGCACATAACCAGGTGCCCTCAGACCGTCCCATTTCTGAGACGTAACACGAGTCAACCAGGCGCCTAAAGTCCCTAATCAACCAGGACGTCATTGTTATTGTTCTCTGTTATGTATTATGCAACTGTGCATCTATTGTCTAATTATGGATCCACTGCATACTCATGGAGCACTATTGTTACCCTATTTATGGAGGCACTGGCTGTAAAAAATGGGCATGCGCTAGGTTAGATAACGGTAACAGGGTAATTTCTTATTAAATATTAATCATTATTAAATGGTAATTAGCATCAGACCCATGATTAGTGCCATATTTATCCAGCTGTGCTGCATTGTAATGTCCTGGTAGACACAACATTGAGCTCGATGGGGAATAACTCCAGATATAATAGGGAGGGGGGTGTTTTTTTCTGTTTGTTGTGAGTAATACATACTCCTACGGGGAGTCTTTTGAATAATCTTAGTCCTCAGTGCTCTGCTTCATAGCTATCTTATTTGCTAGCTATGAAGGCGTCCGCTTGATGGCTTACCTCCTTCGGCTTGCCACATTCTTGTAGGAGCTCCTGTGAGTGGAGAAACGTGTTAAAAGTGTGTCCCATGACAGAGCGAGGCACTGCCCCCTTACTGCATCTTGGAAGTCTTGCGCAACGCAAACCAGAGCAGATCAGTGAAGGATGTCGGGAGCAATCAGCCCACCCCCGTGCCGCATGTTCCCATAGGCAAGGAAAGTCGCAGCTGGCAGCCTTTCTGAAGCGCTCCCGATACGACGGGTTTCGACAAGCAAGCCAGAGACTCGGCTCGGGTCTAGACTGGCAACTCACGTGCAACTTCGATCTCTGCTGCGCGTCGGGGAGGTCCAGCAGCTCATCTATGTCGATTTCCAGCTCTGGAATTTCCTCCTCCTGTCCCGGGCATAATGGGAATCGTTGGAAGAAAACAAAGAAAAACAAACTGAGATACAGTGGCGGCATTGTGTGACTGTCACGGATACACTGGGCCTATTGATACACGGCCTGATCCAAGGTCTGCTTGCCTAAGCGAATTTCAGTGGCAGCACACATGTGTGTATCTACCCCTGCTGGGTGTGTGTCAGCCCTGTAATCGAAGCCGATAAGGACGCCCCACACACAGCCCTGCATCACCGGAGGGAAAATAAACAAACAAATCAAATTTTATGGGATTTCCCCCATTAAAAGTCCTCCCACTAACTCAGCAGTGTCTCTCAGGGTAGTTAAGAGAAGCAGCTCTCGGTGCTGGGGGGCCGGAGCCTGGAGAAGTGGGCCTGGCACTGTGTGGTAAAGCTGGCAGTGCGCGGTATGGGGGTCCAGGGCTAGAACCCTTGTACAGCTCTTATCCATAAATAGAAAATAGACTCCGCCCCCGAATGACATCGTGGCAAAGAAAACTGTCCGCTGCCTGCTCTCCTCGGGGTCCGCCAGTGTGAGGCCACGCAGCTACAGGGCAGTCGGTGATGACAGACCTCTGGACCTGTTCTCAGCTTGTGCTGCCCCTTCCTGTCAGGTGGGTGTTGCAGGAAACCCATGTGAATGTTTGTGGTGATCATTTTCCCAAGAGAAGGGGAGTGTGAAAGCATGGTCACTTAGCAGTTGGGTTGGGTTTTCCTGCCTTCAGGTTCCTAACTCTCCCTCCCCTAATCCCAGTTATGAGTCTTAGTGCTGGGATACCACACAGTCTCTTCATTTTCATTTGCCTATTCTTTACTTGTTAATACTCCTGTTAATATCGCCTGTTAAGATGCTAAAAGTTTAAAGGCTCGGTTCACTTACTACGTGGGAACCCCCACAGAAGATCTGCAGGCCCATGTGTGTGATTATACAGCAGAGCCAAAACGATGACCAGATGCACAGTAAGGAAACGGAGTACTAACAACCCAAGACACAACCGAAAGAGGAATATAAAAGCATCCTGTCATGCCATCGACGCCACTGCAAAGGTGACCTGGAAAGAGCCCTGTTAGTAGAAATGATCTGTCGTTGGCAGGTGTTCCCTGAATGAGGAAGCGTATCCGTGGCAACGCACCACCAGCATACCCGTATGATTGGGGTGCAGTGAAAAATGTAGCACGTTTTCAGATACACAACAACATTCGTGTCTTGGCTTGTTCAGAGAAAATCCGTGCAGGAATTCCTTCGTAAGGATGAGCCCTGCTTTCCTAATCTCAAAACCTTTCCAGGTAATCAGCAGGAGATGGAAGTACCTCTTTATGGTATTTATTTTACATGTAAACATGTCTATATCATTGACTTCTTATTGACCTACTTCAAGCATGACTGTGTGGTGTCAATAACGGGTGAAATGAGTAATGCCCTGACTAAACACTAGAGACCGCCTTACCTGGAAGTCATCTTTGGTTTGGAAATCAGCCAACAGTGATTCGCTCAAGGGCCCTATTGCTAATAAGATTTCCTTTTACCTCTAAGAGCTGTTGGCCATATAACTGTTTAAACAGCAGATACCTGAAGGTCGCAGTTCAAAAGTCACATTCCTAATGAATGCACATAGAGTCCCACATAGACTGCTTAAGTGAAATGCATTGTGGGGAGGATGCTGGCTATTGCTCTATCACATGCTGCCACAATCGCACTCTGTACTCTTACAGTAGACATCAGCTGACCAAATCGCAGCATGTGCTTCTTTTCCTACCCCTGCTTCAGGGACCTATCTGCTAAGGCTAGAGTTGTTCCTCTCTGTGTGGTCCAGCACATCCTTTGGGGAATGCTGCGTGTGTTCACGGAAGGCAATAACCCCAGCCAACACAAGTATAAATTAGAGATGAAGAGTTGAATAATTGAGCACCCAACAGAGGGAGCTTGCTGTAAATGCTTCCGCACAGCAAGGCGGGTGTGCCCACGGTGTGACCTATCCCACAATGCAATGCAAGCAGAAGCCCCCCTCGCACAATGCCAGCCTTTATTCCAGAGCCAGCCACGTCACCTTTTTCCTTGTTTTTGACCTTCCTCTGCTTTCACATGGAAGCACATGCTGGAACTGGAGACTTGCTTACAGACAGGAGCTCCACTGAGATCGGTTATGTACAACGTGTATGTCTAAGCCAGTCACCCTGTGCTGCCTCCCATCAGCAGAGTTGGGTTTGACCAACAGAAGGGTAGAGCTTGGTTTCATTGCTATCGATCTCTCTGCATTTCTCAAATACCTCTGTGTTCCCCAATTGCTATGCAGGTGAATTTGCCTTTTTGAGCATAGAAAGCGATTGTCATCGCTGGCACACCACAAAAAAATGTCCTCTGCATTTAATTCACATATGACATAGTAGTAGGCTGCTAGTTCAGTGCCTGGGGAGCAGTACCTTCCTCAGGATGCCTGAGTGGTACCTTGCTGGCCTCGGATTCAAACCAGTAACCTTCTACCCACAATCACACATCCCTAACTATTAGACTACGACTGTGAGCTCAGAGCCAAAGGCTGCAGTTTGGAAGCAAGAGAAGCAGGAGAGCAACAATAGAGCCGACGGAATTATTTTGGTATCTAAGTTACATTTAAGGTATCAATGAATACTATTGTTTTTACTTACATCTCCTTAATTCCACAACCTGATGCGAATGTGTTCTCGTTTGTGCTCAGGGTTTACTGCCGTTTCTTTATAGTGGTGCACCAGTTTGCACTGATACCAGTATATATTATTCTCTAATATTGCTGGTGCCTGTGGCCAACCTTGCCGGTGCCGATTAGCGGAATGACGGCACATTATTTTTTATTCTGTGGAAAAATGAGAGATCGATCTGCTGACCAAATTTAAAAATTAATTCTGAACATGTTGCAGGATGCACAAATATAATGTAATATAATACAATATAAAATTCAAATTCAAAAAACTTTATTTGTCCCCGAGGGGCAATTTAAAAGGCATAGAGGAGCAGTGCACACACACACACACACACACACACACATAACAGTTGTAACATTTGACACAACAGATTGACACACAATAGGCACCTCATGTGATCCCTGAAAAGCCTCTTAAGTTGTACCCATACAGTAAACCCAAACAGTGAAGCAAAATCACTCAGGGTGTCGCTGTACAGGAACAGGCGGGCAATTATGGAGGACAACTGTTTAGAACTGGATAAACTGAAGAAGGAAGTGACTTTATAGAGAAAAATTAGAGAGCACTTGGGAAGAATAATTTAGGCTCTGCACGGGAGGGTATGAAATCCATTATTGGTGCGAAGGACAAAAGGAACTCTAAGATTGTGCTTGACGGTTTTAGATGCGACAGACTGTTTTCAGAAGAGCGCAATAAGAGTGATTTGAGGTTTGATACACTAGAGTAGAAAGCCTATCTATGTGATAGCGTCCCTGCGCCTTTCGATGCGCACGCTGTGGGTAACACATTCAGGAAACTCCAAAGCTAAGAGTCCTGGACTCGGCAAAAGAAGGAGTCGCCTGCTTAAATCCTGTGCTGAGTGCTAGCACCACATGCTATCAGCAGCTAAGGGCTGCAGCTAGGCTAGTACCATACCATTTCAGTGGCTAGGGGCCGAATCCAGCCATCTGCAAATACATTATTCGCCAGCGAATAAAGCGGAGTGCAGCTAGCCACAGAAACAGATGGAGTCCAGAGGCAGAGTCATGCACATTTTCACAGTGAATGCTAAGGCGTCTAGGATGCAAACATGACTAAGCACCGTATTACAATAGCGGCTGAATTAGCTCTCTGCTGTTTCATAAGCGAACCTGAAAGGTACATATGAGTACGGCTCTGATAATCCCCGGTAGGGGCTGATATATCCAGGGCCGGCCCTACCTTATCAGGGGCTAAGCTTTACTAGGGAGCCCCTCTTACCAAAAAGATTGATCATTTCACTTCCTCTGCAGCACAGGTAATTCGGGGCCCTAAGCACCTGTTCTGCTGAAAGCTAGAGCCAGCTCTAGATATTTCAGTCCAGCCTTCAGCTACATGACCCTCCTCTTCCTCAGAAATGATTTGCACTGCAGTTCGGTTTCCATGACTTGTTTGGGGCACACCCCAAGCAGTGTGATGCATGGTCTGGATCTGATATAAGAGGACAAGGGGCACTAGGAGGAAATGGGGGGGGGGGGCAAGCAGGCATCTTGAAGCCAATCAAGCATAATCCTTCTATAAGCTCCCCCTGTGAAGAGGAGAGTGGCAAATCTTTCAAGTTATTAATCCCTGTGATGGTGCCGGCTGCTCCAAAGCAAAATCGATTGGCTCCCCGTCCAGATCATTGATACCATATATGGGATGGGAGGCGGGACCAAGATGCCCTCATGGAGGGACGTTTTATTAAAATTTATCATATCCCTCTTAGGCGGAGAAATGCAGACAGGAATGACTGGCGCTATGTCCAGCACGCTGACCATGAGAGTAAACAAAACAAACTGACCATGAAAAGCTTAGTAACAGCAGCACCGTAAATGTATCCTGGGAGTCGGTATCATTTTCATAAACATGAATAGCTGGAATGAACATTTGTAGCTGCAAAAAGCAAAACTGATGCTCTCTTTCACCGCTGACAAAAGAGAATGTCGAGTCAGCTATGGCTTTAGATGCGAATGATCATAAACATCACACGCTGCTTCCCCAGACCTGTGATTATCATGTATGGTAGAGACGCCACCAGAGTTCTCTCACAGCAGCCTGGAAGCCTTCCCCTTCACCTACACGCAGCGCGGCATGTCCACGCACCAAGCACCACACCCCCCCCCCCCTCGCCGTCCCTGGGCTCGTTCACCCTGTGACCTCTGGACCTCGGGGCCCGGCGCGCGGCGGCGCCTGGCGCGCGGGGGGGGGGGGGGGGGGGGGGGGGGGGGGGG
>JAODJX010000027.1:15999283-16011073 GCA_026776945.1 Isichthys henryi
CCCCCCCGCTTCCCCAGCCACGGCTGCCACAGGAGGCCGAAAGGATTGGGGAGGGGAGTGAGAGGAGGGGAACCCTGGGCTTTATTTTGCATCCCGTTTCCTCACAGGCTGTAAAACTCAGAAAGGGGTGCAGAGTTCATCTGAAGAGGCATCGTTAAACATACTTTACACACCACGATAAGCAGAGGACCGCCTCCAACACCCCCCTCTCCTTACATAAACTGGGCTTTGAGGAGCCTCACAGGAGGGTGGGTGGCTATGAAGAGCTGTTAGCGAGGAAGGGGAAGTGGCAGGCAGTGCTGGCCGGTGCTGGTGCATTATGGGTTTGCACGGCGAACGGTAGGAGGAACGCAGGATCCGAAGACATTTCGGGGCTCCATGCGAAGGTAAATACAGGCCGGGTGGGGGCAGGGGCCAGGGGGGTACTGTCACTCCCAATGATGCCACTTGTGTTGGGAGTATAATGTGTAGCCGTGAGCTTGTCTGACGTAACATTGGCTGGACTCATTGTGAATATGTGTGTGTTCATTCAGAGAAATCTGCGATAGATCGTCTTCTGTTTTAATGAGTTCAGCTGCAGCTTGTTGGTAAAGCGTCCCTGAAATTGTTTGTGCGGGGCACACCGCTAAAATGAAAGGAAACGTGTCTGGACTATTGTCTGGCGGTGGTTAGAGTGCCAAGTGAGACAGCCGTTTTGCAATTGCCAGTGATTCAGACCGAGTCGCCACTCTGAGCGATGGTGAGGCTGTGACGGAATCGGGGTTTCCGCAACCCTGATGTCTGCTATGTCCCTCAGAGGGGGATCGCGGCGGCTGCTCAGCCGTGACATGAGCGTCTTTACTTTTTCGTACTCGGTTTTTGCGCTGGGTCTCCTGTAGCGTGACTCGCGTGTCTTTGCTGCATTTCAGCATCACGTAAGCCTTGGCGGACCTTTGGGGGAACGGGTTTGATCCTCCCTGACCAATCAGAATGTCGCTTCATCCACCATCCCTCCCTCCACTAACCTTGCAGGGTTGTTTGTATCTCCATGGAAACAGCATGGTGAACGATTCCTGGAGAGGGGAAGGGAGGGCTTGGGCGATCACAGTGCCAGGATGAAGCCCACCCTAGGCTGTGGCCCTCCTTTCTCTGGTGGGTGTTGGAATTTCCCTTTGCTTGCAGAAATTGTGCATGGGAGGGTGAGACTCAGAAAGGAAGGGGCCTGAACACTTTACAGAAGAAGCACAGCTGCTCCAGGTCCAGCCTTCTGGCCCGGACGAGCCGCAAATGCCATGAAATTTTCCGACTTTAATGCCTCGGCGCTGAGTAACGGGCCGTGGTGGCGTTCCTGTGGCAGGCGGGCCACACCTGGGTCCTGGGGGGGAGCTTTAAACCACTTGGCCTTGTTTGCTCACCAGCATGCAGTGTGAAGGACCCTGCGGTGTGTGTCTGGAAAAGGTTCTGTGACTGTGGTTTTCTCAGAAATTGCTGCCTTTCCCCTCTGCACCTTAGGTGTACGATAAGTCCGCTGAGATCCGCTGAACGTCAGCTCTCTCTCCCCGTCTCTTGTCTCTTCTCGGTCATGTCCTTCGCACGCTCCGTTGTAAACTCCCTCCGTTACAGCATCGTAGCAGTAATCTCCAGTTACTGTAACACCTTTTTGCTGTATGCAATTTATTGCCGGATTGAACAGATGGAAAGTACTGTGGTCGTCATGTAAGGCAGATGTTTTGAAATATTTTTCTGAGGTGCATGTTTTTTTTCCGCCAGCCAATTGCATCAATCAAATATACCTTCAGACTTAACACATCCCAGAACCGTCCCTGTTTTTAAATAGAAGCTGGTGGCCTTGACTAATTCAATCTGTTTGGCTTGTGCTGTTACACCCTTCACATAGTTAATGAAGCCCCCATCTGATACAGCGTTGAAAAGCCGTTTCTTCACAAACCGGTTCCGTAATGAGTCTGGCATATGTCTGTTTAGTCTGTAGTGCTTTGAAAGAGTCATACACGGTGCAACATCAATATATTTTTCTCTAAATCTTCTCCGGGTCACTATCTTGGTGTATCCAGATATGTGGACTTTCCTTTGGCTGCCTTGAAGAAAGACTCATTTTGGTTTGAGCATGAGATCAGTAGCTCCTTCTGTTACCTGCATCTGTCTGAGTGACCCTCGGTCCCACAGGTCACATGTTTGAGGGCTGTCAGCACCCCACAATGTGACCTTCTGCTCTCGTCCCTATAAAGTGCACTGAGGAGTTGGCCGATACGTAGGCGAGTCCTGCAATGCCCTGTTTTGTAAGGTTCCAGTTCATGATGGATTAGATGGCGGTAGTTGTTGTATCGGCAGGTGCGATGCATGGAGGACTGTCCATAGCAAGCATGTTCCTCTGAAATATCTCAGGGCAGAGATGCATGGTCCCTACATTCATAGATTCATTAGGTTCTTTCGAAATCGCTGCCGGTAGAATTACGCTTCCGCAATGTGGAGCTTAGCCTGGTAACCGGTCACATGGGTCTTGTTGTGGACAGACAGCTTGATATTCCTGCCGTCTGTCATCTGATTGTGGATCTGCATGCTAGCTTTTGTTCCCCAGTAGGCTCATCAACTCAACTCCAGCTGAGCACAGAGGGGCTTGCGACCTCTCAGCCTGCGTCATAGATTGCAGGAGTTTGCTCAAAAGAGTCAATGAGGTGTGATTTCTGTTTGTTAAATCTGATTAGCATGTATGCAATTGAGTTGAACTGGGTGAATAAACGACTGAACCTACCAATAGGATTTACTGCAGCTTCTGTGTGAGCTCCTCTGTGGTTCTCCAGACCACGTTACTCATGGGCATTCTTCTGGTCTTGCCAGTGACCCTGGATGAACTTCCACTTGAGTAAAGACAGGAAGCTGGCATGACAGTAAATCAAACTTGGTAACTGAGAGAGCTCTGTTTGATGCATCTTCCTTTCGTACCCAGAAATCCAGTGGATTACTGAAACAGAAACTCGTTTTAGGCTTAATTTTAAACAGACATTTATTACTATAAAGGCTGGGTTTTCCCCTCATGTTTGCCAGCATGAAGCGCAAACAAGGGTTTTAAAAATACTTCGGCCTCCTCCAATACTAATTACCAGAGCACGTGAGTTAAAATTTCCCCTGGTCACATTTGTGTGAGTGCATACTGATCATTTGATTTGGTGCCTGTTTGGGGTTGAAAGTAGTATTTATTTTTTTTCCCACGGACAGTATTATCAGTTACGCGCACGCCGGCACAGTGCACTGATGATGAAACACGTCACATTCCAAGATGTAGAGGTCGATAGTTTATTTTTTAAAAATTTAAACAAATAAATATGAGAAGAGACAGGGTTGCCCACTTTGGTCAGCTGGCTGGCGTGAGATTTTCAATTCGAGAGAAGTCTGCACTCACACACGCACACATTTACGTGTATGTAACAGTTTCATTACCTTCTAAATAGTCTGTAGGGTTTGCAAACTACCCCAACGCTTTTGATGTAGCTAATTTTATGTTTATAATGGAATGAGAGATTTGCTGTAAGATTTCTTACGTGAGTGTGAGAGTCCGAAAGCGTGAGTGTCACGCCAGATGTGTGAGAGCTAGTGAGAGCTCATCTACAGTCGAAGCTTCTGTTCTGTCCTTCACAAGTAATATTCTAGTCTAGTGATCAACAGCATGTATGAGTCAACTGATTGAACAAATGTAATGGAAATAGATTTGGTGTGAGGTTTTTTGCATGAGCGTGAAAGAGTGAGATTGACTCTGTATGTGTGAGTGTCACACCAGATGCGTGAGAGATGATGACCCTGGAGAGAACGGCGGCTAGTGGAGAGGGGGAGGAAGAGCGAGAGAGTCTCAACTCGGACACTAGTGACGATGAGAGTACAGGTGCTGGGAAAGGAGGACTGGCTGAGATGCAGAAGGGAAAAAAAAGCACCACTTTTGACAACAGTGGCTCTTGCTACCGGTGGTTATGGTACGAGGGGGATGCTACGCTATGTGTGTGCAGAAAAAATGGGTTCAACCAAATCATGTTATTGTGTGACTAAATGAGAAAGCTGGTAGCACCAGTGCGACCAGTGGAAAAGTTAGTCTGGAGGTATCATAATAGGGACAAATTTGCTGCACTGTACTGCGTGCCTCAAGTTTGAAGGACCCTCGTGGAAGATATTCAGCTGCAGGTGAAAGCACTGTTTGGGGGGGTGGGGGGGCAGTGGCCACTTGTCAGACCAGCTGGTGTGCTGGCAGTTGCTGGAGCGGGGAAGGCAGGCCTTCGGGCGATTCCTATCATTGAACTTGAGCAGACTGTGACCAAAAGGAGCCGCTGCGCTGAGACAGGTTTTTCATTGAGACGTGGAGGAAACTCAAGGTTTCTCTTTTTTGTCCTGGAGGAACTTCTGACATCACACAGATACGCTTACTGATTAATGGGAGCCCTGGGCCTCTGGGAGGGGAAATTTAAAACGCCGACTGAGTGGCAGCCCCTGAAAGTGCAGATCCATGAAGAATGTGGTGGGTTTTCAGGCTTCTCTTGCTTCTTGGACTTTCCAGTTTACTGGATACTGGCTCCAAAGAGGCAGTAAGACAACTACTGTATCTCCAGATAACTAGAAAGGTTTGAACTCCACAGGAGCAAAGCTAAGGTTTCTTATTTCGTGACGTAGGTGAATCCTGTGATGTCTGTGCACTGCAATTACATCTGGGAAGACTATTCATTTCATATTAACTGGATTCACTCTGCAATTTGTGCAAGGTTTCCGTGATGAGTTGGAGTTAATTGCACATGCTGTGAGGGGAGTATTCATCAAGGGTATGCAAAGTAGGAACTAGCATGTTTTATTTCCTCAACCAATGCTAGTTTTGGTTTTCTTCCAAAGGGGGGTTAACACACTGAATGGTGTCCGCTTAGCCTAGAAATGTCATGGAACGACCTGAGACTGTAGGCATTCAGATTCAGTTTCATTCTGAGATTACTTGTACTATGACGGAAGCAGGCCTTCGTTCCCAACACCCCCAGCCTCCGGCAGCAGATGGTCTGTTCAGTGAAAACTAGATGGGAATTCCAAGCTGGACCGCGTCTCTGTCAGAGTGTAAACAGCAAGTTCTTCAAAGCTCGTCATGTTCCGCAGTGCTGTCGCGAGGGGGCTGCCGGTTCATGAATCCCGCCAGGGAAAGGAACTGTGGTGTAGACCACATCCCCGCTCTTCTGGCTTCCAGGCCCTGTAGGTCCCCCTGCCTTCTCCCAGGAGCTCATGCGCTCGTCTGCCAGTTCCCCCGTAACTGACCGTCCAATGCATGAATGTTGCGGGGTTTTAGCACGCATTAGCAGCATTAGAGGGAGAGTGCAGACACAGAGGATAACGACGGTGGGTCTCCTGCGTGATCCTGCAGGTGGTGTCTCCGCATCCATAATATAGGAACCCCACCCACTATGGACCTTGTCTACCTGAATGCCAACAGCCCTCGTCTGGAAGTTAAACATGTGGGTGGGCATGTAGGCTCCTTGGGGGGGGGGGGTAAATGGATTAAGTGGATTAGGTCAGAGAGACAGAGGTGAATGGACAGTTCTTAAGCCTCCTGCCCCTCTGCAGGGGATGATGGTGACTGGCTGCAGCAGATTAGGCTCAGTGGGAGGTAAAGGCTTCCAGGCCTTATGTCTTTGATCTTAACGTTGAAGTCTTTCCTGAGGGCTCCTCGAAATAATTCGAATTTCGCTTTCCTGTAGCTCCGTTATACCGGCATCACCCTTAAACGCAGATAACCTTGGGAGAGGCGCGTCATGTGTCAGGCATCTGAATGTTTGAATGTTTCAATAGCTGCTTTGTGACGGGCACGTGCGCAGAGTGCTTTGTATAACAGCTCATCTCACTTTCAATTAATGGCAAGCAGGAGGCCAGTGCATGTCTCATCTACCTTGCATGTCCCTTGATTTGATTAGGAGCGCACCCTGCAAGTCTGCGTGTAGTCTTGCATTCACCCAGGATTTTGGTTCTTTGCCAGTTTTGGAAAGACCTAGAAAGAATGTAAACGGGGGAGCTGGCAGCAGATCGATAGGCTGGGACTGGTTGGCTCTGCAGGCTGGTTCTTGTGCCCGTGAACCGAACTTTCAGCACCCACCCAAAGGCTCCCTGCGGCAAAAGCAGCTAGTTTGCCCTATTAGGCATGCACAGTGGCCTTGTGGAGTCGATCTGTAGGTTTGCCTAGATGGAGGGCGGGCCTTGCTGGGAAGGGGGTGGGAACTGCAGTTTCTGTTCTCGCTAAGTCCACCCTAATTGGATAGGAGTCCTAACCCCCCCCCCCCCATCCAATCTCCTGAATGGACTGTCAGGAGGTCGTCCAACAAGGGCAACAGGTGTGCTGGGCTGAGGGCAGACTCGGTCCGGTGTGCGGCAGACCTGCGGAAGGCCTGTTAAAAGGCATTTCTCACATTCTCGACTGGAAAGCGATGGAGTACTTCTGAGGAGGCCTTTCTGGAGGTCTGTTCCAAATGTATTTTCATTTCTGTTCTATGTCTGATTTCAAGTTTTGAATGTTGTGTGCAACTCGAGAGCAGGCATATTTAAAGTTTTAGACATTTTGGGAGAACCAGCAGAATGGGTTTGGTCAGTTGTTTGTAATTTATATGAATGTTGAGAGCTCTGTTTAAAAAATATGGACCTTTGCATATGAGGTTTTTACTTTTCGTTTCTCTAGGATTAGTGAAAAGGGAAATGCCCGCTTGGGGTCAGTTTGGAGGAATTATTTCGGGATAATAGGTTTCCCGCTTCCTCGTTTTACTGTAGTCCACCAGTTTGGGAATACTGCTGATATTTGTGGGTTTCCAGTTTAAACAACATGTTTTTCCACTTTAAGATGAACCCAAGCCTCTCGCTGATAGCCAGTGGGCCATGGGCTGAGGTAATTTCTCGTAAGCTGGGTGCTGAATCACTTTAGGGCAGCCACACTTCTTAAATGTCACTTGTAAATGTCTAGATGACTTTCCTGTTAACCTTTCCATCATATCAGCCTCCAAAAGTAGGTGACGGGTTAATGAAGCTGGAGGTAAAAAAGTACATTCCAGAGAGGCTGAAATAGTCAGTGTGACACCCTGTAATCTGTGTCTCAGCGATGTGCATCGGTTGTTTGTGAGCCCTTTGTCTTCAGGATTCAGTCACTGAGGTTGAAGTGACGGCTGTCTTACCTCATCGCGGTGCGATACCATCCTGGCAAGAGAGATCACTATTTCGCCATCAGGAATTAGTTATTTTCTCGTTTTTTCCAAATGCTGTTCCGGGTTCTCCGAATCCAGGGTCCATGGTATCGGCCCTGGAGCTTCTGTGACCCCAGCCCCAGTCATGGAGGTCAGGTCCCCAGTTCGGCCCGTGTTCTGCCACGGGATCTCGCAGCAAGGCTGCACTATCACCATTTCCTAAGGCTGGTAATTATTCCGGATGGGTTTTCATTTGCCGAGTCTCTCCGCAAATATGCAGCCCTGCAGCTGCGGCGCGTGAGCCTGGGTGTTCCCCACCGCGACCATGCCAGGACTTAGACAAGGGGCTGCATTCATGTACGCCGGAGCCCCCTCACAATATGCCGTTTTTACACAAATGGTTCAGTAATTGCCTTTATTCCTCGGCAATGATGTGGTTGGATGATACTGCTTTTGCTGGTCCTGGAATGGGTTCCTACACCGGCCTGGCTGCCTGCCCTGCCTCCCCCCCCCAATCCCCGATGGCTGCTCCTTCCTGTACAACTAGTCCAGTATTGGTACTAAAATATCCATGTGGGGATTTCAAAGTCACCTTATTTGACTCTAGTAATGAAAAGGTGAGGACTAAATAAAGAGCAGTGAGATATATTTTTATCACGGAGTGGAACTGTTGGTGCGTTCTGTCACGGTGAGGATGAAAGGTCTCACGCACACTGTATCCCACAATGCACTGTGCAGTCAACCATTTTGCTGTCTAGCTAATAGTCTGACCAGCTTGGATTAGATTGAGTGTTCTAACCCAATCTAATCCAAGCTGGTCAGACTATTAGCTAAACAGCAAAATGGGGAACAATCACCAACTGGTAAACTTCTGTACCATTACCTAGGTGATCTCTTGGGTGAGGAGGCATTTTTGGGATCAGTGTTCCGAAATCTTGTCCACGTTTGCCGGAGACCGTGGCTCATTATTCTGTTTACTACGAAAAGCTCTCAACTTTGCATATCGCAGGTTTTAGTCAGCCGCCACAAATGTGTTGCGCTTCTTTGGAAGCTGAGCTTTCACTTGTGGGTTTTTATGGTGACGACGTCACGGTAATTACCGTCTCCGGGCGAGGGCCACGCCAGCCGGCCGATACTCCGTGTCTTGATTGCAGACGAGACCCGTCTTGGAGAGCGGCGAGTCTGCTGCTGTTTTTAACTTGTTGCCCGAATGCCTTCCCACAAAAATCGGACAGAAGCACTCGGTCATCAGAAGTGTTTTGTTTTTTTTTTGTTTTTTTTTTGTCTGCTCAGCAAAACATTTTGGACAAAAAAATTAGGATAGAATGCTGAGGGAGGAACCTGTAAGCGGAGGGTGCTTCAGTTTTGGCACAGCACTCCTGGGAGTAGGACCAAGCCTGCCCACGCCAACATCTGGCATGTTATCTTTGACTATTTAAGGCAGCGGCGCTGTTGTCCCCCCCCCGCAGCCTGTTGTTATCACAACGCTGCAGCATCACGAACACCCCGGTGCCAGCGCTACAGGCAGGCGCGGACCCCGCTCTCCGTTTTTAACTCCGACAATTTCGGTCATATTTGTGGAACTCGCAGCCTGGTCTTCCTCGAGATGGCCATCTGGAAGGTTCCGTGCCTGCTGACTGGTACTTCTTGGTATCTTTGAGATTTGTTCTGATTCCTCAGGGAGCTGGGCCTAAGGGGACGCCTATGGAGACCTGCTGTCTGGCACCGTCAGCGAAGTTCACAGGGCCTGTAGAGTAAAGTGTTCCTTTGTTTGGTTTTTTTAACTCGAAAATACAACATATGGAGACGACCTGTGCCCAAAAGCTTGTGATGGGAAGGTTGCCGGGTTGAATCCCATCCATGGCAGCATAGTCACATCTTCACTACGCTCTTAACCCCACAAACTGCTCCACGGGCACCATATTAATGGTCTGTCCCTGCATTCGGACCCCAAAAGTCACCCTCAACTCTATGTATGTCTCATGGAGAGGTAGTTGGGGTGTTTCAAAAGCAGGGGTGTAACACAAAAATCACGGTTGGGTACGTACCGCGGTTTTGAGGTCACTGTTCGGTAGAGCAGTGGTAAAAGAATCACAACATAAATTGCTTCTTTTTTTCTTTATTAAACAGCAATTTACTAAACAAAGACTGTCTTTCTTAAATAAAAAGTCTCTGTCAGTACTGTTGCAACCTACTAAAAATTTCGGTACGAATACATGCTCCCTGCTCCCCGATTTGTGTCAGAAATCTTTTGACTTGGACAGTGTGACTTGGCACTTAACCATCTCTCTGATTTGACTCTCCCTGCTGGCCCCTGGAGGATGGGCTCCCCCTTTCAAGGG
The DNA here is from genome assembly GCA_026776945.1 of Isichthys henryi. Lineage (NCBI taxonomy): Eukaryota > Metazoa > Chordata > Actinopteri > Osteoglossiformes > Mormyridae > Isichthys > Isichthys henryi. The sequence goes on from JAODJX010000027.1 coordinate 16,008,801, forward strand.
GCTTTCAAGACTATAGCTGTTTTGCCCTGCTAAATATCCTGGCTGCAGATCTCCAGACTACAGACAATGCATGTGTACTGTTGAGTGGGGGGGGGAAAAAGGCATAAAATTCACTGTGAAATCTCAGGAATTCTCAGGGAAGTAACTTATGTTGAGAGTTTTGGAATGTGGCTGCTGATGAACATAGAGGACTTATGCAAAATGGTCCCTTCTTCCTGCTTAGGGTTGAGTTGTAAATGCTAGCGGGACGTCATTTTTAATAGGCAACCTGCAGAGTGGATTGACCCTTTGTCCTGTTGAATGGATGTGTGTTTAACCACATCGAGCTCAGCCCGTTAAAAGCTTTGTGCAGAGGCTTGGGCGAAAGATCACTCTGCGCTGATTAGCTCTGAGCTTTGTGAGGCGTGCTGACCTTTAACCTCTGAAAGAATGGTCTTCAGCAAAGACCTTGGTGGACAATCGCAGCTCGTATCAGTACTTTCGAAAGAGTCGGTCAAACAGCCTGCTGGATTTTGTTGTCTGTGGCTAAAGGCGTGAACAGGCCAAACAAAAGCTGCACTAGGACCTTTTTTTTGGGAAGTGCGTCTTAAGTGCAGAATATCTCGCCTCTGTCTGGACTCTGTAGCTCCAGGTTTTGCTTTTGCCGTCCCAATACTCTACTGATAATCTTCTCCAGAGCACAGGGCCCTCAGTCACCCAGTTATTCCCCGTCCCAGTGGCACAGGTGGTGAGACTTTGAGGAGAGAGGAGATGGGAAGGGCGGTATTTACGTCTGCCAGCCTGCATCACTTTTCTATGAGCAGCGGACAGGAATTCCAAGAATCGCAATCAGGTTGCAGACTGACTTTGGCTGGAATTCCAGCTATTCTCCCAAAGCCACACCCCCTTAATAACCTCTTGGAAAAATTGCTGTCTCATCCTCCTCGCGGTTAATCAAATTCCAGGTATTAGGTGACCTGGACATGAAGGCTTCCTGATCTGCAATTCCCAGACCACGTGTTTGGTGGTCAGATGGATTGGTTCTGTCGTGATCAGGTCTGGTCTGATTGGTCAGAGTGTGAACTCTGGTCTGCCAACCTGACCCCTTTGAGTTTTCGCTGACAGTCTCTTAGGCCACACTAAGTTTTTACTTAACGATGCAAACTTCTGTTTTCGTTTTTGCCTTTCGCCCACACTACCCCAAAGTCATCAATGCCAAAAAAATGGACGTTTTTAAAAAAAATGCTTCAGAGCTTTCTACTTCTGACACCCTAATTGGTCCGTACTCCTCATGTGGCCCTTTCCTAATTTGATCCCGCTAGTTACAACCATTCGTCTGATTGGTCACCCTACATGGAATGTACATAGTAGGGATGGGCTATACCACTGATTTATTTTTTTTTTCTCCAATGTGATTTGATCCACTACCAAGATTGGTATCATAGATACCCTTCTCATTGATATTTGGTGCCCACTATAACCACAGGGTGGGGGGTGAGGGAGGAAGACCAGGGGATTGATTATTCCATTTCCCTAGTTGCTAGTGTCTGATCCTCTGAAAGTTCTTCGCTGTCCCCCCCTCGGAACTGCTTTCGATGGCACTTTCCTTGTTGTTCACCTTCAACTTTGTACGGACATTATAGCTCAGGGCATTTAGGTTTCGCTAAAACATTTTTACTCTGTCATAGGAAAAGAAACGTAGCAAGTTTTGCCATTTTAATTATTCCTTTTCAAGATTATGTTGCATGCGTTTAAAAATCAGTTTAAAGTTGACCTCTTCTGCTTTGCATGAGTGGTGTGTGTTTTCGATCATACTCTTTCTTTTCATCCTTGCTGTTTAAATCCCTCCCAGACTGTTTCTGAGAAATTTGTAGTTCAATATTTATTACAACAAAATCACATTGCAATACTTAGAAATTTTCAAATACCGTGCTGTCCTAGTATATTATACAAAATACTTTATTTCTTTTTATTCAATCCTGATCTCTGGTTCTTCCAACCAAATCAGTTAAAGCTTAGACCACCTCATTGGATCATGCATCCATCTTTATGATTTTTTTATTTATTTATTTTTTTTTAATATAACCTCATTTATCGTTTTCTGAGTTTGCAACTGTTTTCAAGATCGAGGTTCAAGGTCACTTTGTCATCGGCAGCTTCATACATGTACAAAGAGTGATGAAACATCGTTATTCCATGGCCTCGGTGCAACATATAGTACACACACACACACACACACACACACACACACACACACACACACACACACACACACACACACACACACACACACA
>JAODJX010000027.1:16018231-16034560 GCA_026776945.1 Isichthys henryi
CAGGCGGAGACTCGAACCCGGGTCCCAGAGGTGTGAGGCAACAGTGCTAACCACTGCACCACCATGCCGCCCCCATACTAGACCAGAGGAAGCTTAAGAATAAGGAATGAACTCAAGTGTTTGGATCTAGTTTCACGGTCGGCGCTGCTCTGTGCTGTGAACACAGAGGGATCTGTTTACATTTTGTTTTGTTTTTTACAGTATCGTATGTGACCGGGCTCCTCGACCTGACCAGTCCACACAGGATTTCCAGTTTTTGGGGGTGACTGGGGGGGGAGGCGGGTTTCCGTTTGTGTGATCCACATCTGCCCAGTAACACGGTAGCTGCTGGTCTGGTGACCTCTGACCCCCCTTTGGCTGTCGTGTTTCTGCCCAGTTGCATGCCTGGGTTCCCTCCCCCATCTTGTAGGATGTATATATTTTTTCTGCTTGCCTCGGTTTGTAATGAGTTTCCCAGCAGCCCAGATGAACAGCCGCTGGATGCCTTTTGGACTCGTTTTCCAGAAACGCTCTCTTCCTCTGTCTGGCCTCCAGGTCATGCTGTGGTCTCCTCATCATCTGTTTTGACACTGAAGCCACTGAACTGCTTCCCTTTCTGGCTTTTAATTGAATTTGGAAGCATCTGAATGCACACATGGGGCTGTTTATTTGATTTAAGAGTCCGGACAGAACATGTCTCCATGTACAGAAAAAAACAAAATTCCTCTCTTGGAGAAGGAGCAGTTTTAAGTCTGATGTTTTATATCTTCCACATCTACTTGCTACTTCTGAATCGTTCGAGTCTCAGTGCGTGTCTTGGCCTAGGCTGAAACAAGCTTAATCCTCGCACCCATCCACACTCGGGCTCGTGGCCCAGTGACGTCATTCTTTCCCTGGAAGGTGCGGCTCCAGGCCTCTGCAGGTCCTGCTCCTTCGTGTTCCATCATGTGACGGCAGCCACTTAGCAAGCAGTGCTGGGAACGGCTCACGGAGTCGATGAGCCGACGTGCAGCGCGGCTCCTCTTCCTGATAGGGCGGGTGGGGCACGGTGAGCTCATGGTGATACAGCAGACAGGAAGCCCAGAAGCTTCTCGTGGAGGATTGTTCAGCATGGGCTTGTTAGCGTTGCAGTGAGAGAGGCCTCTGATGGCCTGGAGGGCCTCATGCTGAGTTAATGCAGCGGAGTCCTCATGTGACACACACCACACACCCCCCCCCCCCCCACTGTGTTTTTAAACTGTCTGCCGCATTTTTATGATCCGGATCTCCATGTCCCGCCTTTCTGGCCTGATTCCAGAACCCAGGGCCTTTCCGCCGCCTGCCACAGCCCAGTGGGGAAACCCTGGGCTTCTCTCTCAGCTGCTGGATGCTGTAACAGTCCCCCCGTCCCCCCACAGAATTGTCAAGCCACAGACAGACAAAGTCAGACTTTACCATAAAAGAGAGGTATCAGAACGGCAGGGATGGCTGCGTACTCCGTGTACGCGTGTACCTTTGTGGCGTGTACCTTCACCAGGGGCCTGCAGACCACCAAATGGGGGCACCCACTAGAGATGGCTCAGGCTGCTCCCTGAGTGTCTTCTCAGGACCTCACGTTTGTTAAAACAGTCCCAGAAGCGATGTGGAGCTGTACACTGAGATAATGCGGGACCCCGTTCCCATCTGTACTCTCCAGACATCCCGAGAATGGCAGCATGGATGAAGAGCTGTGTGCTGGTGCTTTGCGTTCCAAGGTTACTGCCTTGCAGACATTTACCATGTGCTTTCCTGTGTGTTCACTTCCTGGCTTCTGAGAACCGGCTTGTGACCTGATTGCATCACACCAGCAACCCCCTGACTCCTCCCCGCCCCTTCTCCTATCGCCTTTTGGACATGGAATGTGACCCCCAATGCCCACCTCAGTTAAGGATCTATCGAAGTGAACTGTGTGCTTTAGCTGCTACGCGCTAAATCAGCGGTCTGCTGGCAGGCCACATCTGGCCTTGGGGTCAGAAGGTCCCTGGTTCAGGTTCATACGGGGGGTGGGGGAGCTACTTTGGCTGTTTTACTTCAAGCAGGCCCTTCAGTGTTGCTGTCGATGGGAGTTACGCCATCTTGTCTGTGTGCCTCCTAATCTTAAAGCAGCAGATTGTCTTTGACAGTAACCAGGTGGTTGTCGGGTTTAGTTCCATGACCTACAACTAAGGGATCCTCAGTAATTTGTCTCTCAGCCCAGATGTTCTTTTGTTCCCCCCCATTTCAGAATCTCCTCGGTTGTCCACGGCCTCCTCCGCCAGCAGCAATGAGCGTGCATCTCTCGGCGCTGTACCGGACGGCTCCGCCCCGTTCGGCACCGATCCCTCTGACGGAGAGCGCCCGGTGAGCCTGGTGTCCACCTTGTCGTCTGGCTCATCACGGGACGGACACAGCCTGTGCGGGAGTGCCCCGCCCCCACCCGGAGACGACGTTGATCTCGAGTTGAGCCCAGCGGGGGGCACCAAGAAGTCGCAGCAGGCTGACTCACGGGGGAACCGCCCGGCAGAGTTCCGCCGTAACGGCAGCCAGTCAGCTGAGGCCATCCCACACGCGTGGATCTCCCCCTTTGCAGCCAAAGCAATGGCCCCCAACCCCAAGCTGACATACGTGGACCGCGTCGTGGTGGAGATCATCGAGACAGAGGGCATGTACGTCAGGGACCTGCGCAGCATCGTACAGGTCAGTACTGGCTCCGCTAAAGACCGTCCCACGTAAAAGACCCCTGAGCTGCAATCGCAGAGCTTATACCCCAGGTCTAAAACAGTCTTTACAGTCAGCAGAGGAATCCAGGGTTCTGAGACTCTCCCTCCACCCATCATCCGCCACCTGAAAGGCTGTCCAGAATTACTGAGCCTTCCCACAATCCTCTCTGGCTTCCCTCCTTCTCAGAAAGTCCAGACAGGGAATCCCCGAGGAGCCGGAGGACATAAGGACGTGTCCCGCAGTGTCCCGCAGTGCAGTCTGGAGCAGCTGCCTGTCTGTCCCCTGGATCCTCAGCTTGTTTTGCTGCTTGTCAGTTTTAATGCGCATTTGCTTCTTGGTGGGAAGAAGCTTTTGTATCCCACAGTCGGTATTTACATGAATGTCCCGCAGGGCTGCTCAGATGAGTGCGTGTCAGAGAAATGCAGTCGCATGCCCTCAAGCTGCAGCATTATACCTGATACTGTCCTGGAAGTGACAGTTTTTATAAAGAGTCTTACCTGAAACTGATATCTAACATTAGTCACAGCTCATTCAAAACTTGTCAGACAGTCACAGTCATGGCCTCCCTCTCTAGTTTGTTGGCACATGCTGCATGCATGTGTGCATGCATGTGTGTGCATGCATGTGTGGGTCATGTAAGTATTGCATTGGGGTTGCTACAAAGATATGACTACAAGTATGTGGGGATAGGGGGTTGCTTGTTAATCAGGTCGCAAGAGTTCTGGGCACTTGAGAGATGGGAGTCAGAATCCGCGAGGCTCGAGATTAAATCTCGCCTTGACTTTATTAGAACATTTTTCTCTTTTCTATATGGTTTTCAGATGTACAAATACCAAGCCATGTGAGGCCTGTGAAGCTGGAGATGGCGACTGTAACTGTTACTGGCTTCTGGTGTTCCTGGGGAAGTGCTCAGTGTCAAACAGACGGGTGCCTTCATGGGTGCCTGATGGTTTCAGCGTGAGCAGATAAGAATTGGCATCTTTTGGGTCTCCTTCTGGCCAAGAGAGAGGGGCACGCCGGCCCGAGAGAGGGCCTAGCAGTTGGCCGTCTCGTAACTGAGGACTGGTGTGTCTGTGGAGTGCGGCAATTTGACATGCAGAGAGCGAGCTTGACTCTTTGCGTGTTGTTTCAGGTGCAGAGTGAACCCAACCTGCCCCCTTTCCCATTCTGTGCCCCCCCACCCCCGCAGACACAGTCCTACACCTCCCACACGTCGAATTGCAGACCTTTCCTTGGCAGCCAAGACTCTGCTCTGTGTGTTTTCAGAGAAGCCGACTCTGGCCTCATGTCTGGCAGCATTTTCTCGAGGCCGTTAGGGGAAGTTTAGCGTCTTTTTCCCCCCCCTGGCCCCCGCTCACTGCGCCCCTGGCGTCTGGGATGGACGTACCCCACGCCCTGGCTGCCTCCATGGTTTCAGCTGAACTTGCTGCTCAGGCTTGTGGTCTCCTCAGGTTTCCTATTTCAGCTGTCCGCCTGTGGGCCAAAGGTGAACATACCTGGTTAACCTGGTTAAGCAGCAGAGCTGGTATTGAGAAGGTGCTATAGTGTAGTGTGTTGCAGGAGTCTCACCTGCACCCACTGTAAGAGTGGTCTGACTGACCTGCAGTAAACCACGCCCCTTCGTACTCAAATGCACATTTGCTGTCATGAGCAGCAGAGAACTCTTGTGCGGTCCCTTTGCATCCCTGCTGTGAACATTCAAAGCCAGCATTTGCATGGAGCCTTGTCTACTCCCTCCTCCTGTGCGTCTACTTGTCCGCCTTGTGTTTACCGGCTTCCTCTCTCTTCCCTCCCCCTTCTTGGAGATCCATGGAGCATCGTAAGGCCGATGCGCTTGGCACAGCTCAAAAAACAAGGATTTTTAATAAACATGCTCTTTGATTTATGCGTGCGGTGCGACCATTGACTGTCTCGCTGAAAACACAAGTTACTAAATATATCTGAGCTCCCCCAAAAAGGTGATTAAACAAATTTGTGCCATGGATTTCAGCACCATTCACCATTCTGAGGGGATATTAAACTCATAAAACATGGACAAAAGGGCGCGGTGACTTTGGGATCGAGGGGAATGCCTCTGTGGTACTTCATGAGGATATGAAGGGTATGGACAGATTGTACCACAGACAACCGCAGGCTGAAAAGACATGCAATTGATTAGCTTGTAATTGTAATTGAGACAGTATCCTTGCTTTCTTTCTGAGTACTGAATTCGATGACCTGAATATGAAGGGGTGGGCCATGCTCCTTCATTGATCCTGAGGGGTCTTGACATGGCAGAGCACCCCCTACAGGTCAGCCTGGGTAACCACACCTCGCTGGCGGTCCTTCCCCAGCTTTCCGTGCACTTCCCACCCTCACCAACAATCCTCCGCCGGCACCGGCATGTCTGCCTCGCCAACAATAACATGAGCGCCCCTGATGTGCAGCCCGGCCCAGACTGGCCCAGAAACACCTCAGCGTCTGCGTTCTGATTTCAGGGGTCCATTCCCACTTCAGAGCAAACACAGACGCGGGCCTCAACAGCCAGACAATAACTCGGTCTACTAACCTTTCTCTAATTAATGACGTTATGTTAATGTTATAATAAGCCAAGATATGCGGCGGTCATGTGAAATAAAATCTGACACTGAGTGCTTATATTGAGTCTGCTTTCCCTTAAATTGCTTTATGTCAGACTGTTTTCCATAAAAGCTGAAGACTGCTAGGTGAATATGTTACCTGAGACAGGAAGTGGTCACTGGATGCGCATGATGTCACCCTGCCGGTCCCAGGAACAGGATTTAGAGTCACTTGTTAAATATAATGGGGAAAAATCTGAAAATCTGTTCTGATTGCATTGAAGTTCTTCTGGCTGTGCTCTAGCTCCCTCTTTTGGGCAAAGCCTGTAGTTATAACCACAGATCGACTCAGTTCTGATGTGCTGAGGTTCGTTTTAAAGAGAAGACCTTTAAAATTGCTCTCTGAGTTGATTGGGAGAACGGTGCACATACCAGCATTTGTTAGTCAGTTGAGAAATATAATTAATTACGTGAATTCATTTAAGCAGTAATTGAGTGAATTGATGTGATCACACGGTCTGGTTGGATTTGCAGGATTACTTGGCGCACATAATCGACAAAGCGGACCTGCCCATTAGACCGGAGCATGTGTGTGACCTCTTCGGAAACATCGAGGACATCTATGAGTTCAACAGGTGAGCCGCTCTCTCATCCAAAGGCGCACTGACTGGCTTGCCCAGGGTCCCTTTCACAGCCTGGAGGGGGGTACGTGTTTCCCCCGCCCTGGGTTCGGTGCTGGTTCCATTTCCTTACCTATCCCACAGAAAAAATCAGTGCTGATTCCTCCCTGAGGAAGCTGGGACACGCATCAGCAAGATGCTTCCACATCATGCCAGAGCTGGTCTGTCTGTTAAAATAGTTCATTCTTTTCCAAACATCCCCCCCCCCCCCACTCAGAGATAGAGGTCACAGTAACCCCATCCCTCATCCATATAGTTTTCTCATCACTATTAACAGAAGGAAGAATTAATGTTTACAGGTAAAAAAAAATAAAATAAATTTAAGTAATCAAAGTAAAAAAAGATGAACAGATTACTGTGGTGGGGGTCAGGGTTAGTGTTAATTAGGGTTAGGGTTAATTAGCAAGAGCACTTAAGGTACCTAAACCACCAACTACAACTGCACCCCCCCCCCAATCTTGGCAAGATGGCCATGCTGTTTATCTGCTAGGATGAACTGTCTTCTACACCAGGAATTTGGCGATGTAGCTTGTGTGATTCGGGGGCAGGGCAGCCAGGCTCCTGAAAATCCCCAGACCTTGTTTTACCGGCTTTCTGTTTGCTCTCTGAGAAACTTGCTTGTTTTGTTTGTCTTCCCTGAGCCTATCGTCCTGTTTCAGGGCCGGAAATGCCTGGTCAGGATACTGGGGCAATTTGCACTGATGGCCCAGGTACCGCGTGTGAGAGCTGTTCCTGCACACTGCGCGAGTCCAACGTCGCGTGCCTCCCACTGGGGAGGGGTGTGTGTTTGGGGCCGGGGGCATGTCTGCAGTGTGATCACATTTCCTATCTTCTCATAAAGCCTCTCCAACTCATAAGCGCTCCTGACCCCCCCTGTGGGAGCGACTCACTTTACGCTACAAGCACGACGTACCTTTTCGCACCCCTGACTTATCTGTGTTCTGTTCTGTCCCCCTTAATTTCTTAGCCTGTCTGGGAAAATGACCCCTCCTTCAAATTTTGAGCCGAGCGCCTTTAGACATTCGCAGACTGCATGTGTGATGACATCTCCCCGTGCGGCTCTTCTGCCCCGTGTCATTTCTCCATGGCAATGCCAGGACCGTACCATGTGTTCTCCATTTCGGGGGTTTCCCTGTAGCTCCCGTGGGCCCTGATCGGGCCTCTGTGTGGAAATGAAAAATGACTGAAAACAAGTGCTCGGAAATGGTTTGCAGTTGTGGCTTGTGGTCACCCGGTTTCTTTGGTGTGATGGTAACCCATCCCTGGTCCGTGAGAGCCAATGCGCTGTAGCATTCAGTAAAGCCTTACGGGGTCTGAGTGGCACCTGACCCCAAAGATAAGAAGAGAAAAGTGCATCTCCTGGGCCTCACTTCACAGAGTTGGGTTGTCCTGCTGGCTTTATTGGGGCTTTTCCACTGATCTACGGGAACCGGGCCATACCTGACCTGTGGCGCGAAGAGACACTGATCATAGTACGGTTCCAGCTCGCCTCAATATTCCACTACAGTCATTGTCAGGAGAGTGACAGTGACGTTATTTACTGTTCACACGCCGTGCATCAGGATTTACTATGTGGTAATTTCCATTAGCATTCGTTCCTGTAAATTTGCCTTACGAATCCATGCCGTTCAGCTGTTCTATAGTACCACTTTGAGTAGGAGATTGGAAATTTTTCGAGTTCTGAATCATCGAGGACGCAATAATACATTTTGATGTGAGATACTACTAACAGTGAATAATATATAATGAATATACACATTTTCCTTCAGATAATCCATTAGCAGACAACCGGTATCTCCGTGCATTTTGACCAATCAGATGCAACCAGCTCAGTTTAGTCACGCTTTCAGGAACATGTCAGTATGGGTACAGTTTGGGTACGGCTTGCATAACTTGCAATGGAAAACCGTCTCTTCCCGGAACGGGCCCGGTTCTTGGTGGCAGTGGAAACGTGCCGCATGACAGCTGTCCACCCTCACCGTGGCCTCCTCTGTTTTGTTCCAGCGAGCTTCTGCAGTGTTTGAACCAGTGCGACAATGACCCCGTGGCCATCGCCAAATGCTTCGTGGACATGGTGAGCAGAAGCGTCCATGTTGTCCTGTTTGTCCTCCTTTCTGTATGTTGAAATGGATGCAGCTTGACATCTGCCTTTCTGTGTTGGGTTTTTTTTTTTGCAGAGTGAGTACTTCACAATCTACACCCAGTACTGCACAAACTACCCCAAGTAAGTCGGACGTGTGACTGTCTTGTGGCCACTGCTGATCAGGCAGTTTTAAGCCAGCTGCCCCGCTTCTAATCTCGCTCTTGCCCCAAAGCTTAATAAACCACAATGAGCCTCAGTGACTGATGTGGTTACAGTTTATTATTATTATTATTATTATTATTATTATTATTATTATTACCTGGGTCTGTCAGTCGCTGGAGCGTGAAAGGAAAACTTGGTCCCTTGTCGGACTGATATGTTCAGCCTGGCTGATGGAGAACTAATGAGACACAGGAAACAGAGCATCCATAATGTCGAGGCGATGTTACTCTGAAACTCTGCCCCGTCTTGGCAAAAAACAGTGCAGGTCAGTTAATTTGATCAGGAAGGTCATTCACTGGTGAATGTGAGATGGGTGCCTGGATGTCGCAGTAAATACCCATTCTAAGACGGCGAAATGTGCGGCTTTCTGCTGGTATCTCCGGACAGTGTCGTGTCTCTCATCACGAACTCTTCAAACCCTGCTGTCTGATTTTAATAAGCAGGACATGTGGCTGTCTGACAGCTGTCAAAACAGCCCCCATGTTAAATCAGTTAAAAAAATGTAAGATTTAAAATAGAGCCCCCTACAGCGATCATATCACTAAAGTTTTGAGTGGAAATCTGACAGGACAGGCCCTGTCAGAAAAGCACTATGCAGTTAGGTGAACTAGAGGAAACCGGTTTGATCCGGACGAACGAGAACTCAGATTGCCATCAGAATGACCCTCTCCAGCCTGCTGCATCCCAGCTACAGTTCATCTGCGTGTCGTCTTCCTCTTTATGATGTCCATTTTGAGACATCCGAGGCCCTCAATCATCACTTAAACTCCCTAAAAGATCCTTCAGGCTGGCGTCTGCAGTACTGAGCCTCCGAAGCACATTAAAATTGCCCACATAATTCTCTCTGCTCAGTTTTCATCATTGATATGTCCACTTGCATGACCTTTCCCTAGTCTACCTAAGGGGGTGCTAACGTACACCGTAGTACTTAGTGTGTCTTTCCAAGGCTACTGTCTGTATCGGGGAAACTAATGGAACCAAACTGAATTATGGTGGAACAGTGTTGGCTGGGAAATTGAGTCTGGGTGCCAATGGTAATGGTATTCGAAATGGTAAGGAAAGCAACAAATGATCTGGTCTTACTGCCATCGAAATGCGTTTAGGCGAAAATTACAGGAAGGCAAAATGGATGGAGAAATAGGTCTGTGACAGGGGCCCAGAAATTAAAGGGAAGATGAACAGACGCAGAGCAAGATATACCATGTGTTTGACTCTCCCGCCATACCTTCCCCGTCCCCCTACAGCTCAGTCGCGGCTTTGACAGAATGCATGCAAAACAAGGTCCTGGCTAAGTTCTTCCGGGACCGGCAGGCCTCACTGAAGTGCTCGCTGCCACTGGGCTCCTACCTGCTCAAGCCTGTGCAGAGGATCCTCAAGTACCACCTGCTGCTGCAGGTAGGAGCTCCACAGCTAGTCGTCCATAGGCACGGCCTGCCAGGGGGCTGCCATCCAAAAACAGGTCATGCCCACGCAAGGCCCTTCCTGCCACCCTTTGTAGGCCACACCCACTTAATCAAAACCCACAGCCACTGGTCGACAAGCTCCTCCCAGCATCTCCTGACAACTGTCCTCTCGCCCACTGCAGGAGATCGCGAAGCACTTTGACCCCGAGGAAGAAGGCTATGAGGTGGTGGAAGAAGCCATCGACACCATGACGAGGGTGGCCTGGTACATCAACGATATGAAGCGCAAACACGAGCATGCCATCAGGCTGCAGGTGAGTCATGCAAGTGCACCCCTCATAGATAAGCGCATAAAGACTTCTATTATCGCAGGAGGAAGTGGGTGCCATTACACTACTTTTTTTTGCTATTCTGTGTGTGGTTCCATTTTATCTTCTGTTCTGCCAGGTAGCCTTTAAAGTTTCGGTGCTAAAACTGCATCAGTTATATGGCAGGAAGGGTTGAGTTCTGCCAACCTCAGAACATTTCAAAATTCTTCAAAGTTCAAAAAATTCTGCTAAGCAAAAACAGTTTCCTGTACTCTCTGCAATGACAATAAAGAAATCTAATCTAATCCAATGATTCCACTCTGCCCACACAGGAGATTCAGTCTCTGCTCATCAACTGGAAGGGACCAGATCTCACCACCTACGGCGAGCTGGTCCTGGAGGGCACGTTCCGGATCCATCGCGCTAAGAACGAGCGGACGCTCTTCCTCTTCGACAAGATCCTCCTCATCACTAAGAAACGGGGGGAACACTATGAACACAAAAGTAACATCTTGGTGAGGATCCCGTGGCAGCCGTGAGGGTCGGCACAGGCCTGTCTGCGCCAGGGCGTGTTCAGCATTAACCTGACCCGACCTGCTCCCGTTCCAGTGCTCTGCACTGATGCTGATCGATAGCGCCAAGGACTCCCTGTGCTTCAGCGTAACGCGCTTCAAGTACCCCAAACAACCCCAGACGGTGCAGGTGAGCGCCTGGGAGCCGACCGTCCTCTGGCCCATGCGGCCCATTTAAGCCTCGTCTGATGTGATTTGTGGCTGGCGTGGTTTAGTTTGTTGTCCTTATGTGTTGAATCTGTGCTGTGAAATCTGAAATTAGCCCATGTCGAAAAATCCTTAACTTTTCAATCTCGCATGTTTTCATCTGGAACTGAGAGCTGGATCTGTTGGTGGTGGGTGAAGGTCTCCAGCCAAAGGCGTATTGGCTGAATTTGTCAGAAGAAATAAGCAATCCGTTAAGCAGATGAATTTGAAAATCGCCTGGTCTGGTTTACTGTTCAGGAAAAGCTCTCTTTCACTGATAAAGGTCAGTTTGACATAATGTTTGGAGACCGGAGACTACAGCTGCTACCTGTAGTAATGGTTCGATCACACAGAAGTGTTATAAAATATATAACTGAGCGTGAGCAGTATAGTATGAAGTGTATACAGATCAATTTTAAAATCTTATTTGCAGAGAGCAGGACAGTTGCGTGTTTTCTGAGACTGAGTCTCCTAGTGGTGACTGCTAGATATTTGATTGAGCTCCTACCAGGTACCCCGTGCCTTTTGTCCCATTTAGGGACCCCTCCCTGCATACGCTGTACGGGACGCCACTGACACTCTGCGTTTCTCCCTCAGGCTAAGACAGTGGAGGAGAAGAGGCTGTGGACCCATCATATTAAGAGGCTCATTCTGGAGAACCACCATGCCATCATCCCAGAGAAGGTACACCTTGTATCTGGCTTCTCCCTGGAGGGTCCTTTCTGTCTCTGTTGTCTTCAGTGCGTTCATTTTCGCTTCTTTCTGTCTTTCAGGCAAAGGAGGCCATCTTGGAAATGGACTCCATATGTGAGTGTTGGTGTGGCTGCACCAGGCTGTTGGGTTACTTTGGACTAAATGGGCAGTGCAGCTTAATGGCTAACGATGGCTGAAAGTTTAGCATGTTTACAGTGCTATAAAAAACAGGTTGAGTACGAGGACTATTAGCACATTTCAGGTAAACTCTTTATGCAGGGCTGGGTAATAAGATCTGTCTGCTTGTACACTGCTAGTCAAAAGTTGTCCACTGCCTTGTACACTAACTTGTACATTACTAGTCAATAGTTGTGCAGCGATCCCCGGGCTGCAGCGATAGGTGAAAATCCGCAATAAAGATAAACCAATATAAATAAATATTTTTTTATAGTTTTAAGCCTTAAATTGTAGGGCTTAAAACAAAACGAAAAGTTCACAAAAAGTTTGCTCAACAATCTGACCACAAGCAAGGTTCGTGATACGCAGAGAACTGTGACACGTCGGGGAAAACAGGGGCGCGGTAGTTGAACCACGATATAGCGGTGGGATCACTGTACACTACCTTGTACACCACCACAGGTTTTTACCACTTTTCAGTTTATTTCATAAACTGCACATTTTTATATGTTAAGCATTGGAAAGGTGAGTAAATAAAATATAAGTAAAATAAAACAATTTTCCTTTATAATATGGAAAGGATATGTAACAGTGCATGTCTGACATCCTATTGACTGGTTGCATGGTGATTGCGTAGTCAGATTCAAAGCTGTCCTTTAAATTTAAATGCACTGGTTAACTGTTTCATCCCATGTAACAGAGCAGTATTTAATGTCCCTTGTAGAAAGGATGCCTTGAATTTTTTCTGCTGTTATAACTGCTAGAGGTTACTTTGATGAATCAAACATATGACATTTTCTTGGTAACAACGGAACTCAAATAGTCAACATACTGTAGATTTATTTGTTAGCAAAGAATATTGAGTGTATTTTTTAGTAAATGTTAAGTGAGTATCATGTAAATGTAGAAAATGTCAGTGTGTGCAAAAAAATTTGACTGGTGGTGTACGCAGAATTTTCAGTGTTTTGCAAAACACTTGTGTAACAAGTGGAAGTGTAATATCTAAGCATGTCTCTTGTCCGTCACGTGGGTGCTGATCATTTGTATGGGTGTGGTTGAGCAAGTAAGCATTTCATTGCTCTTGTTAAAATATAGCATGTTGAATCTCGCATCTAAGCAGAGCATCTCAAAGGCAACTGGGGAACCACTGCTGACGAGCTGAGTTCCGTTAGCCTGAAATCCTGAGGCATCTCCTGTAGAGAGAGCTCAGCCAGGTGACCATATGAGATTCTCGCACTGATACTCACGGGCTGCCTTCCACATTCCAGACCCTACAAAGTACCGGAATAGCCCAGAGAGACTTAAGAAAGCCGTGTCCTACAGTGCAGACGAATTCCCCGGTGGAGTGCGACGAGGGCGACGCCGGTCAGGTAAGAGCCGTCTCCAGAACACAAGATGCTCAAGTACAGCCTTTAATGGACCACAGAAGCAGCACTGGGGATTTTTCAGAGTTCTGTCTCTATACGTCAGCCGATGTCTCAGTTTTACATTTTGTTTTCGAGTCAGTTACGTGCCGACTACTGTGACATGACAGCCAGCACCATAAATATATTAAACTTTATATTCCCCTTAGGTAGTTATATTCCCCTCACTTTCCATTTTGATTCCCTCTTTAGAACCTGCCAAGCAGATTATCACAAGCACCAAAGGTGAGGAACAACTGTTTATACGCACATTTGGCCCCATGGCAAGACATATTTACCCATAATGCAGTGTGATGCCTGCACCTAAGGGAGGCTCTCTGTTATGAAAGAAAGGATGTCGCTTCTGCTTTGGTCTCTGCCCTTCAGTGAAGCACTCAGCAGGCAGCCGGGAGGAATAGTAGAGTCACTATGTTGCTGGCCTGCCTGTCCAAAGGGACGTAGCTAGAAACATGGACCCCTGGACAAGATGTCACCTTAAGCCCTCTGGTAGGATTCCCCCAGTAAGCAGTACATCCTGTAATGTGCTGGGCCCCCTGAATCTACCTGGGTCTCCCTGCCCCTCCAGCGCCCTGGCCTGTCTGTTCAGCTTTTGCATCCTCGTCTGCCTCAGTTTCCATGAGGACTCCTTCACGAGCTTGACAGGCCCTACACACAGTCAAAAAGGCTGGATATCCGCCTGCAGGCAGTGCTGTCCGCAACGGCACGGCCTAAAACAGTTTGGCTCCTGTCTGTAGCCAAGCTCAGCTTTGGCAGCAGATCAGTAGAGCATCCCATTTGCGAATTATTATTTGCCAGGGATGAAAAGATGTTCCCCCCCCCCCCCGCCATTAGAAGCAGTTTAGATGGGAGTGTAATGAACTCGACGTTCTTCATTTCTATTTTTGAGGATCCTTCAGCAATGCTGAGGGGAGGGGGAGTCGGCATCAATTGCTCTGAAGAGGCGTGACTTGGAAAACAGCCCTTTTCATTTGTGTTCCTTATAATGACCCAATTACAGAGATGACGTTTTAGCACTGGGTAGGGTTAGGAGACACGTTGTTCTTTCTTGACTTCAGTAAGTTGCAGGAGCTTCTAAAATTGCCGTGCTACCTGTAAAAATGGCCGTCACGTGTCCCACGAGATAATCTGGAAAATCTTCCCGCTCTCATCCATCTTGGGGCGCGCGTGTTTGCAGCATTATGAACCCGTGGTTGTTCTCTCTTGTCTGACATCTTCCATCCCTCTCTTCTCGGATTTTGCTTCCCATGTGACTTCGTGTCCTGCTCCAGCCATTCTCAAGGTAAGACCTATTCGTTGCAACCTCATGACCTTCAGGTCTCTTTGCTTGGATGTTTCTCGGCGATCAGCGTTTGGCTGAGGTCGTATTAGTCATGAATGCATGTTGCCCCTTTGTGGCCAGTGGCATGATGTGTCCATCTCCGGTTCCCACTGTCAGACCGTTGGATGTGGTACAGTTTGACTGTAACTGATGCAACAGAAATGCAGCCCAAAGAACTGCAGATGTCTTCCCTCCCACACATAAAATTGGACATTGATTTCTTGTCGTAAATTTGGTTTATTTTAATTTTTTTTGGTTCCATTTTTATTTATTCTGTTCTTCCCTTTCAATAAAATTGATCATTACTATAAATTTACTGCTATCTTTATGCCCTCCTTAGTTGTTATAACGGATAAATCTTTTTTTTTTTCCCCCCACCATAAAAATCGAAACCAACACCCGAATATTGGAGCCGCACAACAATAAAACACCTGACTGACTTTCTCTGGCTTCGTACTACAGCACGCAGACAGCGAAGGTGCCCTGCAAGCCGACAGGCGCTCACTGCAGGCCGGAGCTAGTGTCAGCACCTTGGGCTCAAGCCAAGGCGAGCCTGAGGCTGAAAGGCCTAGTGTGGAGGAGGATGATGAGGAGCCGGGAGTCCAGAAGGACTCTTTTGAGTGGCTCTCCCCTAGTGACAGTGAGGAACCTAGGCCAGGGGCACCTCCCTGTGAAAGGGTGGAGCAGGAGGACTGGGAGAATAACGAGGACGATATTCTGATGGGGGACGACCAGGTAGCCGACTTTGCCAGCTCCATGTTGGCCGCCATCTCCTGCTGGCACTATAGAGCCAGGGCTTTGCTTTTCGCTCGGTTCACAACGGTGAGGCTCTCTGCCACCAATGGGCTTCTTACTCCCCCATTTGTCCTCCCCACCACTCCCACCTAACTTGGCCAATTGAAAGCATCGGCTCGCACGCTCACGTTGCGCCGTAATCCACTTACAAAGTAACCAAAGGCTGCAGCTAATACACTGAATGGAAATCTGAATGCCGCATGGAGCATCCTCACTCCCGCCTTCACATTAACTTGATGCATGACGTAATCACTCTCCCACTACCTCCCCGGAATGATTGTAATGATGCTCAAGAAATGTAATTGCAGTTGGTAATCTGGTCCAGCCATGAGGGTGACTGCCTGGCCCCTGAAGGGAAGGCAGGCTCGCCATCGGTGTCACTTTCGATGCACGTTCTTCCTCGGTTTGTCGGGCAAAGTCCGTTAGTTTGACCATCCGCCGCAAGGCTGTCATGAAGCCGTTGAGTTGGCCTCCACACGTATGTCGTTCCTCGTGGCAATGCGGTGTCACTAAGGCGCTGGCTCGGTCAACGCCCTGGTTCAGTCTCTCTCAGGAGACGGTGGTCACCCTGTGCATTTATCCATGGTCACGGACTCATAACCCTGCATGACCATCAACAGATATAAACTGCTTCCATAACTGCACAATTTCTGCTGTGGGTGCAAATGAAAACATTTCCTTCACAGGATTTTTTTTTTTTTTACAGTGTCATGTGCCTTTAAAATATTGGTTAATAGAATTCCAGTTAATAATGTAGTAGATGGGAGCATCAGTGACGGGCAACTTTCCCTAGACTTGACTTGAAATGCAGTGGAGTTTTGATAAGCACTGTAGGGTCATACTAATTAGATTACTAGACTCCCAGATTTAATGGTTGTTTGCATTTCATTCAATAGCTCAGAATTAATGGCCAACTTCAAAGGTGTATTTTTCAAAGGTCACTAAAGTAAGCCACACTTTGCCTTTGGTGATTAAATGAGCAGTGGGTTTGCCTTTTGATTTCTAGACAATAGGGGCTGTTTGAAAGGAGCTCTTATAAGAATCAAAACAGGATGTTGATTGAACTTTTTAAGTGAATCTATTCCTAAACCAGTAAAATGGAGGGATAACATTTTAGGTGCTAAACTCAATCAGCTACCAGCAAAACCACATAATGGACAGACAAGACCATCTGAACTCGCATGTCGTGATGACTGACCAACCCCCTGCCGAC
>JAODJX010000027.1:16053394-16075062 GCA_026776945.1 Isichthys henryi
AAACTCCGCACACATGTGACCCAGGCGGAGACTCGAACCCGGGTCCCAGAGGTGTGAGGCAACAGTGCTAACCACTGATTTTTCTGTCTGGTTTAAACATCACAGTGCACGAGATTTACATCCCATGGCTATCAGATAGCAGCAAAGACAAAAAAGCGTGAGTCTCACAGATCAAACACGAGACTTTGACACCAACGGTCCAAACACTCACCATCTGGAACTTTATTACTTCTTTACTGCTGACCTGGAAAAAAAGTAAACAAAACATATTTGATGGTTTTGCCCTTAACTGCAACCTTCCAATTTAAAAGCTCCTACTCACTTGTCTAATGAATTGTCAAAGTTTATTAGACACCATATATAAATGCCATTTTAAAGCAAATATATACATTTTTAATGGTTTTAAAGCCTCGTGCACACTGGTAGACTCACCACTGTGCTGATTTTCCTCTTGCCGTCCGTTGCCCGGAGGAGACACTTGTTATCAGCAGGTTCAAAAGTGTCTGGGTTTCCTTTCCTGGGGACTGGTTTTGTCCTGCCGTCATCTGTGTGGATGTGGAGAAATCAGGTATGGGTTTCTATACAGCAATGTACACACTCAGGCCTCATCACTGCATAGTACCGCTTATGAATGACCATACCACGGGACATGCAGCACTTACATTTCTTTAATGTGATGTAAACGCTCCCACTGGTCCGACATTTCTGAAAGAGCCGCGTCAGTTCGGTCAGGAACTAGAGAAAGAAAAATAGGTTCATATGGCGCCCTTGGCATGACATCTTTACAGTATTACAGAGCAGTGAAAAATTGATACAATGAGAGAGAAATGCATTTACACATTCTGCAGGATGATTTACTAAATCAGTTTCAATAACGGTCGCTGGTGAAAAACCCGGTTATTCCGTAAGTTTCATCCAGGAGGGGGAGGCAACACTACAGGCTTATCGATACGGAATTTCGAGTTAATGCTTCTGCCAGTTATCGCGATGCATAGCAGTTGTATCAATGCGTATTTAAGGTAAACACGGTGGTTACCACTGGTTTTTCATCAGTCTATTTGATATCTTCCCGGTTCATGTGTATGTGTGATAACAGATGGTTAAAACCGTTCACAGTACACATACTCTGTTTCAGTACCTGCCCCGTCGTCTTCATTCGGGGTTAATTCCTGTGTTATTTGTTTTTCTTATTTTCTTTTTATTTAAGTCTCCCAAGTTATTGTAGTCTGCCCAAAGAATGGTACCCAACCTGGCTAGCCGACTCGTTTCACCATACTATGGTTTACCCGAGGCTGAAATGTCAAATTAAATCAGAAATCTGAAACATTTCAAGGAAACTGATTTTCAGTTCGCAGAGGCACCAGATGTTAGATAAGTAAAGCATGCTCATTGAGTTCATTGAAATTAACAACACAAAACACGCCACGAAAAACACGCAACCCAAAGTAATCTTACGGTTGAATTAATAAACGGAACATACCCTAATAACTCACCGAGTCATTCTCAAGGAGGACCATGACTTTTCCCCGTAATTATAAATCTCAGAAGCGCGTCGATCACAGCTGACTCTAAGCACACGTAACTTAACCGGAAGTTAAAGTCTAGCCACGACCTTTCACCTTTGACGTTATGTCATGTGGTGCAAAACAAGGAAGTAAATGTAAGTGAGCAGTATCGCAGCAGAGTAGCCGGCACCGGAATTGTTGGTCAGTGATGCTTCTGTGGTTAAATTTTGTTTTTGGTAAATATGTACATGTATTCAGTGTATCATATGTTATATGAAAAGAATTTTAAATAGACGTTAAACGCGTTAAGCTGTACGTTTATAGACCAGAGTAAATATTTAGTTTTAATCTTTTACGTAATTTATCAAACGTAACATCTGAGAAGTATTTATAAAAGAAGGGAAGCAGCGGTATGACAGTCTTTACAAAATACTGTGAAGGCTGAGGTGTAGTAAACGATTTTATTTATGAAACAGATTAAAAAATGTTAATGCATATGTTACATCACGCTTACTAAATGGGGAAAACACCTGGGACCAAAGTTAATTAAACTTAAAACTAATGTTCGAAAATTCAGCACGTGATATAAAGGCAGACTGCATACGTGTCCATACACCTTCTTTCGCCTAAGAACGATTCTGATCTGTTGGCTAGATTATTCTTCTAACATAAGGCTGCGTTATTTCAGGCTCTGTTGGTAAATGTACATTCAGGGTTGTAACCAAGGTTAGACAGCTTGAACGCAAATCGAGAGTTCCAGTCCCTCTCGAAGGCCGCCTTCAGTTGTTCCTGTAGCGTCTGTCTTGTCCGTCCCGGATGTGGCTTGTCTTGGGATACCACCAGCCCCACGCCGGCAGTATTAACAAAGTAGTCAGCTGACCAGTTTGACGTACCTGAACATAGAGGAAATGGGCTCAGATGATGTAAATGTTTTTTTTTTGTATTATTATTATTATTATTATTATTATTACATTTTATGTTTTTTGCTCTGTCTTACCAATGTACGCCGCTTTATCTGTCACCATATATTTATTATGGTTTACTCTGGAAAAAGGAATGTCTGATTGGTTCGCCACTGGTACGACGTACACTTTCTGAAAAACCAAAAGACACACATCATGAAATGGTAAATCAATGAGATTTGACCAGTCAGTTACAAAACAAATAATAATAGAATTTGGAAGCTACGGGAATGTTTTGTGAACAGGAATTAAGGACAAGTGCAATAACGCCACATCATACCACTTCAATGCTGATGTTGGCCGCTGGGTAGTGCAGATCATTGAGAGATTTCAAAAACGGCAGCATGGCTGGATCGGTGTCCTGACCGCAACTGACCAGCAGGCGGACTGCAACCTGCCTCGCGAAAGCCGTTTGCCTCAATGCGTCATCAAGTGCAGGCCAGTAGCTTGAAAAAAGAAAACCAGGTTACACTATGAAAATATCCATGCTCTCAATTAACAGATTATATTTACTATGTCCTTATTTTGACCACAAGAGGTCCTTGAAAAATACGAATTCACATGTCCAACTTTAATACCACATCAGTCCACTTGAGGGCACAATTTTGTGTTAAATGCGTCATGTTGTACTGCACACAGATAGTTAGTCTCTAAATAGAAACAACAACAAAAGTGTCCATCCATCCATCCATCCATCCATCTTCAAAGCACATGACTTTGAACCGCAGGAAATTTCCCCATGCAACACAGAGCTGAAGTGGTATTAGAACCCTCAACCCTAGATACGTTTGGTCGTACCACTACAAGAATGTATATGAAATTTTTTGACAGATAAATGTAATAAAAATGACATTTAATAATCACTGAGCTCAATACGGACTGCTTATCACATGATGCAGGCTATCCTGGGCTCACCTGGAAGGTTTTGTAAAGCGAGATGTGGGAAAATACTCCATGACAGCTACGTCAACGAAAACCTCCGCCTCCTGGATCACAGTGAGGATGGCGTCTAAATCCATTGTTCTACTGCTTGGGCAGAATGATGGAGGTGAGGCCTGATAAGGAACAAGGAACAAGTTCTATTTGGATGTGGCTTTAATTATGTAAAGACTTACCCTTCCATCATAGCAACAGCGACAATGCGAATACCTGACGACATGACATAATGCGATAACATCGGCAGCGCCCTACATTCAGAATTGGTCAGGAGCTGAATATATAACTACATGTATTATCAGAAATCAACACCAGTAAATTTTAGATTTTCGGTACAGAGGAGTAGAAGAGATTCCGGTAAAATTCTTTTCCATCAGTTTATAACAAAACCTGTTGTTTCAATGTCAGCCCTGCGGGTCGAAGTTTGATTTTGGGGTGTCCGTTTGGGGTCAGCAAAGATAAGATTTAATTTGGGGAGGAAAAAAAAAAAGTGACATAAAAATAATACCTCTAAACAGTGCAGCAACTGGACATTTGTGACACTTTTAAAGTCATATTGAGCACATACTTTTTGTTTTATTTAAGCGACCGTGTTGAAAAACTAACCCATTAAAACTGTCCTCACACAGGTTGACAGTAATTTACTCTGCAGCCGTTTCACAGTTAAGCCAAAAATGTAGGGGTTGGGGGAAAGTAGGGGGAAATGAGAAGGACTCACAGAGATGTAGATCGCACTGGCTGCACCGCTTATGTTAACCATCAGGGGGCGCTCTTTGTTGATGGAGGTGTCAAAATACGCGGGCCAGTGTTTCGGGACAGAGGCGTTGTGGTGTCCCATAACCCAATATGATTTGAAGATCTTATATAGGTCGACTGCCAGATGTGGGCAGTCGTAGACAACCACGCCAAGCTCCTTCACCTTGGTTTGATAAATAAATAAATATGTGCTAAGCAGATCTTGAAAACTCTTTTTTTTTCCATCATTCCAGACCTGCCTGGATATTTAGAGCTTCAAACATCTGCAACCTTCACCTGCGTCAAAGCTCTCCAGTCCATGTTGGCACTTCCAATGAAGATGTGCTTCATGTCTACCACCCAGAGCTTGGTGTGTAGCACTCCCCCAGTCAGATGGCCAAAGTTAACCTTTCTCACATGAATCCCTGTTGGAGGGGAAACACATTATGAAGGTTGACTTTGTGCCTGGAAAATAAAATAGTTTAGCATGCAGGTAACTGGATCTGAAATGGAAACCTTTAGCCTTGAGAACCTTCAGGTCAGTAGACTTGTTTCTCACAGTTGGAACACTGGTTGCCACCCGGACCGAAACATTTCTGGATGGAAGGTCCTTGAAGCGCTTGAATATGTCCCTGCCCTGTCAAACATAGAAGCCCATAAGTCATCAGCCCAGAGGGGGGTAACACTTCAGCAGGCTGTCATGGGTGA
Organism: Isichthys henryi; assembly: GCA_026776945.1. Classification (NCBI taxonomy): domain Eukaryota; kingdom Metazoa; phylum Chordata; class Actinopteri; order Osteoglossiformes; family Mormyridae; genus Isichthys; species Isichthys henryi. The sequence continues at coordinate 16,058,241 of JAODJX010000027.1, forward strand.
CCTCTGACACAAGACGACTCACAAGCCAATCAGTGGAGGAGTTGACTCCGATGTCATAGTCCGTGAGAGTCCAGTAGAAAGATGCCACATAGACACTGTTGGTTGCCCGGGTAAGGAGGTCTTTCCAGGCTTCATGCATGGGAATCCCAAAGGTGGCATTGGAGTCATACTTCATGTACAGAGGGATGCTCTCAGTTAAAACAATCCTGGGGAATTCACAAGGATATATGTATTTTTTCAGTACTTTACCTGGTGTGGTTACAGCCCGGAGATTTTGGGCCCCATGAAAGCATATCCTATTGGGCCCCCAATCCAGATCAATCCAATTGTGTTCCCAACTATCCCCCTCTTAATGGTGCCCCTGGGTTACAGTAACTGCTCCTCCTCTTCCTAGAGTACACTCTCAGAAAAGGGTAAAGACTACACCCTTGTAATTGTACCTTTTAAGGTACAGAAATGGATTTTGAGTAATATTCCAAAGGTAGAAACTTTAATGTACCATTAGTGGTACAGGAATGTTCCTGAGGGTACGCTTGAGGGTACAGGCCCAGTGACAAGCAAAGGTACAATTTTTTACTCTTTTTTTTCCCTGAGAGTGTGTAGTAATACAGATACATAACACTGTGTGTCTGGTGAGTGGCAGTATTTATATCTTGCCAATTTCTTTATGAAGAACAATGAAAGCTCATTTCCTCATCTCCTCACCTACACTGCCCATCTGAGACAGGGAGCTGACTGAGCTGATCATCCTCCGGTTCCCATGCGGCTGGTTCCTCTGTAGCCTTGACCCCCCCGGGGTTACTTGCTTTGTGGGTGGATTTCTCTCGCAGGGTTAAGAAGAGGAGGGTCCCCAATGCAGCCAAGCAACCAACGCTCAACGTGAAGGTTTTACATTTTCTACCAATGTTCTAACGAAAAACAAACACATTCAAGCACTTGGATTTTTCTATAATTTTCTTCTACACAAGTACTGGGTATACAGGTATATAAGTTTTCTGTAACAGACAATAAGGGGTCTAATATTCATCTTACCTTTCGGTTGGAAACATAATTGTCATGCAAAGCAATGTACGGAGAGAACATTGTAGTTGCCATTATTCCCTGCCACTGGAGAAAAACAACGGATTACTATTATGATAAAGATGAATTGATCAACCACAGTAGTGGTTCCAGCTAAATTTCCATCTAGTTTCAAAAAGGTTTTTGAACACTTGAGGTTTATGGTTACTAGTAGTTGATGTATATCTATTGATCATGAGCAGTGCCAGCCCGTTCATGACAGTTGAGTGATACAGCTAAGGTTACGTTTACAGGTTTCACACGGCAGTGTCAAACTCTGCACCAAGACACTCAGCTCGAGACCAGTAGCGGCATGGAATTCATCAATACACAACAGATTTATGCTCAAGCTTTGTGGGGATTTCAAATGAAACAGCGCCACAGAACGTGGAAAAACGTCGCAGAATAGGTAGCCTTACCAGTAAGTGTCAGGTGTCTGTCCTCTATAAAAACGAAACAAAGTTCTGTGTTCTTTCTTTGCTCTGAAGAAGTATCCTCAGACCCCTGTACAGAAACCCCCGCTTCCCGTTTTAAGTTTGTCCACTTCCCCTTTTGTGTGCATTACAGTTACAATAAAAGGATAAACACACACTGAAACCCACCTGTCATACTGACATTTCAAGAGAAAGTTCAGCGAAGTGTATGAAATTTGGGCAGCATAAAATACACATTTTCTGAAAAATATTACCCCCCAGCCCATCTGACCACCCTGCTGCATCATTGTACTAGGCACAGTATCTGCACTTGGTCAATTATATACGAATATAAAACAATGTACAGTATTATGTCATCTTGATCGTTTTGCAAGACATTCCAAAGAGCAAAGATTCACACTGAAACTAGTGAAGAGGAAATATTTACAAATTAAAATGAATCTCGTGTGGCTATCCCATCCAGGGCGTACCATGGTCTTGTGCCCCCTTTGCTGCCTGGGACAGGCTCCGCCCCCCCCCAAAAAAGGCCTTGGCCAACATAAGTGGTTGGCTGGAAGATGTCTGGATGGACACATGCCCACTGAAAATGGACAATGTCCAAGAGAGCAACGAGCTACAATTTGAACAGATTTGAAATCCATCATTTCGCAGCACTTTTAAGTAGCTCACAACAGCCAAATGACCCACAACCCACACACATCAATAAAGATTGACGTCAATTTATTACAAAAGATAAAATCAAACTTTTCTAAATAATGCAAAAAGATGTACATAATTTTCCCCTTAAACAAAATTCTCAAAATAATGTAAATAACCCAAAATACTGGAACTCATCCTTAAATTATACCTTATGTCCGTGAAATTAACAAAACAATTGAAATGTTAGAAAAGGGGAAGTAGGAGAGTTTGCAGCTGAAATAGCAGCAAGATGCAGATCTAACCCAGAATATTGGCGTGATGTTCCTGGAAAAATTCTTTTTTCTGTCATGCATGCAGGGGCTGACCAAAGGAAACAGAAAGGAAATGACCAAGAGGAGTTTACGTAAGACACGGAACATCAGCAGCAGTGGCTACCATTACAAGCATTACAGCCAGTTGTATCAATTTAAACACAGCTGCGGTAAAATGTGTTTTGCACGGGCCAGCATTTCACGATGGTAAGTCAGTATCTTTATTAGGTGCAGTAATTCAACAAGAAGTAAATGCGACAGCCTCGGTGAGCCGGGGAGAGGGTTCATAACCAAAAAAAAAACCAAAGAGCATACTAATGCACATCACGATGGCTAAAGTACTTTATGAACAACAGATTGAAAAAGTGTTTATTATTTTTTTCAAGCTACACAAGGTGGGAGTGTTTTTGTAATCTCATCCAAATCCCCCTGTTCAGTTGGTTCGTTTCCCCACCGTGAACCAGCATGACAGCTAGGTGCCCTTTATACTCCACCTCTCTCTCTCCCCAAAAAACAAAAAAGATGTGTACCACACGTGCATTTTTGCAAAGCCGCCCTAAGGCCTGGCTCATCCGCCTTCAAGTGAAGCTAAGTGCAGCGGGCCCAGGTTACCATGGTACCCTGGGGGACACAGTGTTTTTCTACCATAGTGCAACCAAGAAGAGGAAGCTGGGAGAGGGGAGGGAAAAAAATAAAATAAAATAAACCTACAGTCTCAGCAGCATCTATGGTAAATGACAAGCATCAGGCACAGGGTATTTTGGAGAGTTACTGGACATAATTGGGATGATTCTGAACAGGACTCCACTTCAGGGACGGTGTTTAATACCAGCACAGGGGCGACAGAGTGGTCATCTTTGGCCTTGTGCTACAGTGATGGCTCTAATAGTGCCAACGCCTTGCCGCTCTTCCGACTGGACTGCAGTAACGTAAAACACAGGGGTGGCCAACTTCGGGGTGGCTCCCGAGCAAGAGGGTGATCTTCATGGACGAGTCATAGTACCTCTAACTACATCCTCCTCACAAAAAAAAAAAAAACACAGACTCCGTGCCATCTGACCGTGAGAGTGAGCAAGCCGGACGGCCCGTGGAGGTCCACACGGATCCGGGCTTGAGAGACGAGTGTGGAAGAGACAGGAGACGATTGCAGACAGAGACGTACTTAAAGAAGTATGATTATAAATAGTTCCGCGTACGCCAACACATTGTGCTTCCTGGGGATAATCTGGAAAGCGCCTCGTTAAATACAGCGCGACGTCAAAAACACCATCCCAGTTCAAAAACTAAGAAAAAAAAAAAAATGCAGACGGATTCCTGTCGCACAAGATCGGTCTGCAATCAGACTCGTTTAGTGCGATATTTTACGAGAATTAAATACATTTACTCCACCTGACATCAGGCGGGCTTCCAGACAGCAGCTCGACATCACCAGTTTAAGCAGGACATGGTGCGCATTAACAGACGGGGGGGGGGGTGTGCACCATCATGTGCGGGCATGATTCATCCTCCAGGAAAAAAAAACATTCTGGGATCCTTTTCCTCCACGGCTTATCACATAATACGTTCAGAAAGTCCTCCGTGACACCAGGTTCCAAAATCAGAGCCTGTAGCTAAAGCTTGATCACATGGGTTGTTCGACTTTCAGGCTAACGACGTGGACACAGGGAACAAGTGCAATTGCGGAGCGTCAGTGTGAAAGCATGAGGGCCGGAGAGCCCCCCACTGCTCTGTCCCAGCCCAGACCCGTTTTGCTATAGACCCAAATACTGCTCTAAAGTGACGATGAAGGCATGCAGTTTGCATTTCCACGCAAGCAGCTTGTTACGGCAATCAAGGCGTTTCCCCAAGACTTGTTTTGTTTAGTCTAGGTTTTTTTTTTGTACCATACTGTCATCCCCCACCCATATAAAACACACACAGTAAGCACATAAAACCCAATGGACAATACAAGCGTTTGAGGAGAAACTGCCACCAGGGGGCTCCCCGTAGCTTAAAGCATGATGCTCTCAACTTCTGGGTCTGCCATGGCCCTCCTGATACGCTCTCTGGCGCTGTCAGTCTGTGACGCTGGCCTAGATTCCTTGGAGGGAAGGCGGGACTTGGGAGTGCCGTGCCCCGGGATTGTACAAGGACCTATAATAGTGTTGATGACTGACGAGAGAAAGGAAATCCATTAGCACCATTAGCATCAAACCGCTAAGACAGACGTCTCTGCAGGCATGACTGTTCACTACAAGTCAGTATAGCCGTTATACTGAGTATTACGAAACATCTCCCAGTCTGTTTACCATTTTCTTCCTGCATTGATGGAATTATGACAAGCAGGAAGACTCAGTGACCGAAAAACAGAACGTGAAAAGGGGGGAGTCTGGAGGGAGAAGCTCGACATATCTGGAGGGTGATCTCACCTTCCAGTTGCTTCTGGACCCTTCGCAGCTCCTTCAATATGGACGTGATTTCCTAAAACACCAAATAAGTGTCACCAAACCCGAAGGCCACCGCTGAGACGGGTGCCTTGTCGTTTAGCACATCTAAAACGCTACAGCCTTGAAATGTCAGGCGAAGATGTTCGCAGGACAACCTTGTTGGATGTTTTGAGGATGGGGACCTCGTTGTCCGCGTTAATCCTGGCTTCCAGCTCCTCCCAGGCGTCCAGCCTATCGTGGAACATGGTCCTGGGGGTGGCAGGGAACAAACAGCCTATGTCCAAAATCAATGTAAAGAGGCATCTACAGGTACTTCCAGAGTTGGCACCAATCTTCAACATTTAACAAGAAAAAATGCCTCTAGACATCAGCCAATTTCCCAACATGCAGGAAAAATAAACAAAATAATCATACTTTATGGGATGTACGCTGTAGTGTGTGAACCACACGAAACTTTCTGGAAACCCCACCGCTGCCACACATATTGGTTTCCAGACAACAGAAGATTGTTTCGCCACGACAGCAGTAACTCTGATAGCAGGAGCAGCAACTTGGGCGGACAAGCAGACAACTTTAACCTGGAACGCAACACTGGGAATGGTCATAGAAGCTCACTTCATTTTCTCCGCCAGCTGTTCCGTGTTTTCACGAATAGCCTGCGATAGCTGAGAGACGGGATTCAGCATCAGGTGGTCGAACATGACCTGGAAAGACCAGAAAAACGGGAAAAGTAAATCAAGGGTTTATTCAAATCCTTTTTAGGATCATCGGGGATAAAACGGTACAACTGAAATCTGTATGGGACTGAGAGAACCGGAGACTCAAGGGATCATTGTGAATTGCGCTAAGAAGGGCAACAATAAGCTTTTGTGCTGCTGGTTCTGGAGGGAACGTATCGGATTACCTCCTCACGGTTCCACACGCGGCGCTTAGAGTTCAGGTCTTGGTCATTTGTGTTCTGGTCCGGTTCATTGAGCCTGGCAGAACCAGGCGGAACCTTCTGATAATTTAGACTGGCTTCTGGAATGCGCTGAACCAACTGGTAGAAGGAGAAGGAGAATAGCAGAGTAAACATATGCGGCGCAAGGGAGAGACGGCTTCGGGGCGACTGCAGGAATACGCTAATCTCAACGTGGGAAGGAGCTGGAAAGTGGATTACAGAGAGTGTACAGTGGAACAAAACGGAGGGAGGACGGCCTAGGATGATTCCGACACGGCTAAGGACTCAAAGTGAGTGACAGCCAATACAGAAGGATGGGGGAGTGAGGTGAAGGTGTGGGGGTGGGGGGAGGAATGGGCTCAGCACCTGAGATGTGTGGGCGGCTTGCAGAGATGGGTTTGTTTTCTGTTCACAGGAAGAGAAAGAGATCAACATGAAGACGGAGTTCTGGGCAGCTACTGTGCACCTTCTGACACCAGCGACCCCTACAGGTTTCAATTTCAGTTTAGGATTGACCACCACCAGAAAACTGTTCGGAAGGTTCGGAATAGAGAACAAAGAGAGGTACCTCCTCACGGGCAGAGATGGTAGAAGCGGGGGTGCTGGGAACAGGACTGGGGGCCTGGGAGTCACCATCCCCGGCTACGTCGTGGATCTCCCGGGCCAGGATTGCCAAGTCCTTGGCCAGGTCCTGACTCAGCCTGGGGGAGGGTGGAGGAGGCGAAAGAGCAAAGCCCACGTTAGATTGTATTCTGTACAGGGGATGACTGTGCAGACAGCAAGCTGAGGGCAAGGTGGAAGATCGCAAACTAAAGTGGACCAAAGTGTCCACATATTCTTGCAGTCACTGGATGCACATAAAATATAAAAGCTACAAAGGATCTAGCCACACGCCTTCCGAACCTGGCGATCTCCGCACTGTGCGCCGACCAGTTCTGGAAGGGGTCACCCTCATTCTCCTCATCCTCAGACTGGCGAGACTGAGAGCGGAGGCGGGGCACGTTGGACGCCTGGCCCTGGGGTGTCTGGGTGGCAGCCGACGACTGCGAGCACTTGTGCTTGGGGGTGCCGTCGTACTCTTCGTCCGAGGTGGACGTGTAGTCGGAGCCCTTCTGCCGCCGCCGGGAAGCTTTTCCCCAAGATGCGTGAAAAAAAATTAATAAATAATAAGTCAGATAAATATACTGATGGTTCGGTAACTTATGATAATGGATTAAATGACTGACTTCTAATAATGAGATAATAATATGATCGCCGGACTACATGGAATCAGGGATTGCTGCCACAGTGGGTGACACTATGATCCCAATCTCCAAACAAAACACTGGAATACCACTCGGGAAAGCAGCCCCTCCACTAGCACAATGGCAGCTCTGTACTCACCAGCTGTGGCAGAGTACTTGGCGCTGCTGGAGCGAGTCCGGCTGACGGGCTGCTTCCCTGTGGATGCCAAACCATGCCGGGACCTGGGTTCAGCAGTGGACGCCTTGCGCACAGAGCTTCCAGGCTCGGAGCTGCGGGTGGAGAAGCCCGTCCGTCCGGCAGAAGACTCTGTGTCGCTGGGTGTGGTGAAGGAGCTGGTCCGCTTACGGGGCAGCGCCAGGAGGTCCAGCCGGGACAGCTTCTTGGCATCGGCTGCTGGCTTAGCTGGGTCCGAGTTCTGGGATGCGCGGTCCGTCTCCGCGCCCTCGTTGTCCGAGGCATCGCCCAGACGGGCACGGCGCAGCATGGAGGCTCGGGTGGGCCGGGGGGCAGAGAGGCTATTGGAGCGCGTCAGGCCCTGGTGACCCTTGGACGCCTTGCTAAGGTCCTCCCTCTGGGGCCGACTGGAAGGCTTTTTGCCTACAGAGGTACGAGAGCCGGTCTCCTGATCCGATGAGAAGTTGTCATGCCAGTAGCCCTGAGGCTGGATAGAGTTCTGGGTGTCGTCGCTCAGCTCCAAGGAACCGCGGGTCCCAGAGCTGCGACGGCGGTGAAACCGCTTGTCAGTATCAGCCTTGCCAGTACCATTGGTGGTCTGAGAGCGCCGCTTCTCGGACAGGCGCTCGAGGGCCGTGGCTGTCTGACCCTGGTCCTGGACGGACAAGGATAATGACTTGCCCTTCTGGGTGCTGCTGACAGCAGCCTTCTTCTTGGACACGTCGATGGGAGCATTCTGGTTACTGACCAGACTGACTGTGCTAGACGTATCTATGTCCGACTCTCCCGATAGAGAGTCCTCCGCTCTCTGGCTACAACCCTGAGTCTGGGCCTGCAGCTTTGCCTCGAGGGCTGCCAGCGCGTTCTCAGTGTCCCTGAGGAAGGACTGTGTGTCCTGCCCACACTGGCCCTGGTGCATGTCGGCACGGTCTGCATCCCTTGGGGCGGAATGACTGTGGATGTGTGGTAGCTGGTGGACATGGACGGTATCACTTGGCTTGTCCTTGGTGAAGCTCTCCTGCCGCAATAACGAGGAGGCGTTCTCTTTCGCAGTCGTGTCCCCCCTGTCCTCCATAAAGAAATTAGAGGCCAAGGCTGAGGCAGTGGGCTTGACTACCCTCTTGGGCTCTAAGCTGGCCTTATGCTGGGTCAGGGTTGTCGCAGAGGAGGCTTTCTGGGGTGGATTCCGATCCTTTCCTGCCAAAGACGGGGTAGCTTCTACATCCTCCGAGCCGATGTAGAAGAACGTGGACTTTGGTTGGGGCCTCGTTTTCTCTTTTGTGGGCCTTTCCATTCCCCCAGAGAGGGAGTTCTTGCTCCGATCTGCCACAGCGGAGCCATCATCAGACTTGCTGGCATCACTCAGGCTGTCGGGCTCCAGCTCATCCTGCACTGTCAGCCTCTGGACAGCATCCCCTTGGTGGCCTGTGGCCCCGCCCTGCTCGATGGCCTCGCGGTTTGTGGAGCTTTCCCGTCGCATTGACGTGCTGGGGGCCGAGCTCTCAGCTTTTTCAGATGGAGGAACTTGGGGAAGGAGCCGTCGTGTTCTGGAGCCGTGGCTAGCTTCTGGCTCAGTACTGTCCAATCTGTGGTTTGGCAGTGCATGATGGGTAACCATACCATCTACGCATAGAAACAAACAAGTTATCTGCATTTTCAGTCATCCCAGGTAGCGTTTAAGGATGTTCCCTGGAAGGCGGACTGCTTGCTTCAAAGAAGGCAAACAATTCCCAGACACGCAAATCAAATGGGCCAATGACGTAACACAACGATATTCACCTCTCTTACCTCCATCTGTGAAGTTTCCCTGCGGTGGGGTCTCCAGGAGCCCCCCAGCGGGCCCCGATTCAGTGTAGCTGTCAGCCAGGCTGGCCCACCGAGAGACCCACTTGGGGCCACCCGGAGATACGGAGTCAGTGGGCTGTGCCTGCAGCTATAACACAGGGAATTGGTTAGAAGCAATGCGTGACTGAAGACAAGTCATCTCAGAACATATGATTCATCTGAAACCATGGCCGTAACCAGTTAAAAAAAAGCCTGCCCAAATTTTATTCAAATCATACACCATTAATACAATGCCATTTATGGTGTGTTTGATGGCACAAATCATGTTCAGGGTGGGATATTTTTCACGGATGCAGGAAAGGTGTTATTAAAACCTAAGCACTCTAGCCATGGAGGGGGAAGTCATGTGACATTTTTTGTTTACAAGAGAATTAGAATAGAAGTCAGATCATTCACCAGCAATTACAAGTCAGCCAAAATAAAATATCCCAACCTGCATACTCTCGACAAGCAGACTGATTGGTTTGCCCCAGTGAAGAAAGAGCCCACAACCAGCTTGGGGAGTGACCAAACATAAAACCCACCGACCACAAATGGAAGAGCAAGGAAGTGGATCATGGAAGAAGACAGAAGCACCATGCCAAATTAATAGTGAGATCATGCAGCTCTGATCATTCTTCTGTGAATGATTATTTGACTGGCTGATTGATTGATTGATTGGCTGACCGATGAGGTAGATCTGAGCCCAGGGTGTTTCCAGTGGATGGGTGACAACGCTCTGGGCCCAAAGGTTTCTTTACCTGTGCAGGGCTGCTGGGGGTGCCACTAAAGGCCTCTGGACTACAGGTCTGCTCTGGGGCTGGTTTTAGATCCCCAGAGCTACACTTGCTAGCCTGTTGCTCCCTGTCCTGGTTAATTACCGGCCTATAGGCTGGCATGGTCATGCCGGTGTACTCGGGGGAGTCAAGAACACCAAACACCTGTCAGGAACAAAGCAGGCATAAGTCATGCAGAAGAGGGGAGGAGCCCACACATGGGCTGCTGATGGACAGAAGAGTAAGCCAATCAGACGTTAGCATCCCCTCCCCCTGTGGAGTTGATGGCAGCCCTTTCTTCATAGCACTTCTTATAGAGGAGTATTGCCCGACTGGGTCTTCGCAGTGACCGTCATCAGGGTTGACCGTCTGCCCCGAGAGGCTATGGCAGATGACAAAAAGCCTCCCTGCTGTAGAGGCGAGAGCCACGCAGCGTGAACTGGCAGACGACGCCAGCCAAAATGTTTACTGGGCCGTGTAACTGGGAAGCAAGTTTAAATCAGCAGATATATCAGCGGAAAACAGATCCTCTGCAAAGATAAGATGTCAGACAGCCTTACCACTCAGGTGCCAGTGCACCTTTACTTTCAGAAGCCTCTGTTTTTGTCTGTTATGGGAGCTACATTACGAAGTAAATACTTAAACTGCTGAACTGCAGAATGGGATCTGAGCAGTTTCAAATCTTACAGGCAGGGGGCAGTGTCTCCAACAGAGAGCAGCAAGCTTCAGACTGGGAGCCGAATGTTACTGTTAACATGCCTGAGTGTTTGTGAATGCCTCGTTCCCAATCACACTGTGAGCAAGATCAAAGCGTTTAAACGAAGTGAAAGAAGCCCCAAACAGGCTGCTCTGTGGAGTTTTACACCGACTTTATCTGGGAGTGAATACTCATAACACATCACTATAATTTTACGCTTAATAAAAACACACTGCAATGGCACACATAAGACAAATTAACACTGCATGCCACAGGCCTCTTTGCCAAAAGGAGCAGACTGGGGAGGGCTCCAATTGTGAAGAGCGCCATAGCGGTAGGTTCAAACAGCAAGGACTTTGGACTGCAGCTGGACGAGGCCTGACTCAGAGGAATGTGTCTGGAAGGGGCTGGCGGTGATACATGTCATGTGACCTAACAGCCGCCCACCCCTACTGCTGCTCTTAACAGTTGCCGCATTTTCCATCCCATTTAAGTTAAACCCTTTCCTGCTGCATGTGCACTGCGGCTCAGAAGGAATCCGCACCCCTCCTCTTTCAGCGACTCGGCGGAATTCCCAAGGCATAAGGCCGGGTCACCCACCTTCCTGGTTTGAGGGGGCCAAGGTGTTTTGCCCGACGGCGTGTCTTTAGCTCCAGAATGGGGGAGGGGCCTCATTTGCAAAATTAGGCCGCATGAGAAGGTGGAGCAAAAGGAACTGAAAGTTTTCAAATACTGTAGTAGGGACCAGAAGAGGGCGCTTGAAACAGGCTGAACTGAATATCTGGGCATAGTTTTGCGGAAGCCTCCTCAGCCAGCCCCATAAACACAGCATTAGGAAGCAGCTCAGCTTCACAGCACCTGGCCTCTGTGCACTTCATGGTTACATAAGAGAAGGTCAATATCTTGTCTCACGATGCCCTGTTTATAGGCGTCCCTGAGCAATCATCTGACCTACAGCCATGAGATTATGCACTGCGGCACCTGAGTGTCTAACTGCCTAAAACTACATTTCATTGTTTAGGATACAGCAAAATGAGGCTTCAATACAAAAATATATGCCCTTCGAGGGGCACAATCCAGTCCACACAGACCCTGCCTTCAGAGGAGACAAATATTATAGGCGATGTCCTTTACTCAGTACTCGCTGCAGGTGTGCCCTCACCTGGTCGATCATGTTGCGTGCTTCCTCCACCTCCTTGTCCTGGGCGTCCGTCTCGATGGTGTAGGTACCGGCATCACTCAGGCTGTCCTCCTCCTCGTTCCTAATGGCCTGGGTGGTCCTCGCGATATCAGGACAGACACCCAGCTGGGCTGTGCGGGACCTGGGGCTGTGGATGGGGTTGGTGGTTGTGGAGCAGTAGGCGGCCTGCCGGCGGGGGCTCAGTATGGGGGGTGGGGACGTCTTCTCCTGGGCAGGAGCGACCATCTGGCTCGACTCCCGCAGAAACTCGGCCGCAATGTCTTGGGCCAGCTTGGACCTCCTCCCTACGCTACCAAAAGGCCTGATGGTGAAGCTCGAGCCAGATGGGGGGGTGCTGGTCCTGTCGTCCATCTTCTCCCGCTTGAGAGAGGCAGACCGTGGCAGGGCCCCCGCACCTGACATTTTCAGTGGCACGGTGATCTGCTGGGTAGGGGGGGCATGCCCCTGCGACGGGGCAGGCCTTTCCCCAGTCTGGACCCCAGCCTTGCGCTTCTCCAGCTTAGCTTTAATGGCAGAGTACATGTCAGGCTGGGCGGAGTTCTGGGTGAATGACTGCGAGCGCTTCTTTCGGGGGATATCATCAAAGAACTCTATGATGAAGGCCTGCTGAGGATCAGGCTTGCTCTGGCCCTGTGGGGATGGGGGGGACCGGGGCTCCGGAGATGAGACAGCCTGCAAGCTGTCAGTGGGTGGCGGACTGGGGGGCTTCTGCACTGGCGGCGGGAAGTGCTGGCGGAGGGGCAGCGGGCGAGACGGGAGTGGCTGCTGCAATTCGGCCTGCTTGCCTTTCAAGACAGGGCCCTCGGAGTCGCTCTGGGTGCCATCCTCGTGGTGGTGCCCTGCACAGAGATGGAGAATGATAAGATCACACGGGAGGAGGAGCACCGACCAGATGTGCTGTGACCACAGAAATCTGACCTTTGAGGGTCTTGACCTGCATGGGGAGGTCACTTTTGGTGCTGTAGACGTCCTCACAGGGCGCCTTTGACCTCATCATGCTAATGTCGCTAGTCACCAGCCAGTCAGCCACCTTGCTCTCGGCCGACATCACCTCAGTGGGTGTGGCCAATTCCCGGAACGGCGGCTTGCGCTGGCGGAAGGAGAACTTGGTGATGTGATCCTTGATCTTCATCTTGCAGTCGTCAAACTCGATGGTGAAAGAGGCGTGGCTCTGCACAACAGGGGAAGTGGGGGCCGGCTTCGCTGGGCTGTCCGTGTCCTTGGTGGGGATCTCCTGGACCTCACCCTCGGAGGGCTTGGAGTGAAGGAACTCTTTGGTGGGGATCTCGAAGTAGCTGGGCTCCCTCCGGTACGGGTAGACAGGCTTAGTGAGCGGGTCCCTGTAGTCCAGGTGCGAGCCGTTGACCTCGAGTTCAGGTCTAGAGCTGACCTTGGAATGGTCTGTGGGTAGACGCCAAGGTGGAACATGATGGCATGCAAACACACACCCACCAGGAAAACACAGCCAGATACTGTAAAAACCTCTAACCACCAAAGCTAAACTTGGCACCCAACACCTTCCAATCAGATCAAAAACATCCATTTCTGGTTAGGGGACACAGTACCCTGACAGCTCCATAAATCGGTATTTACAAATCCGGTCCTTGGGGACCCATAGTCAGTCCATGTTTTTGCTCCCTCCGAGCTCCCTGCACAGACAGTCCACATTTTTGCTCAGCTCTACAGGAGCTTGGAGAGAGCAAAAACGTGGGACTGTCTGTGGGTCCTCGAAGGACCTTAAATTCTTGTGGTCCACGGGGGTTACATAGCACAAGTTTAGAACTGGTGGTCTGAACACACAGAAACCTAAACATAGTGAAGAGGTGCCACACCCTGACACAATGTTCAGGGCCCTTGGGGGGGGGGGGCATCCTAAGAACCAATAAAATGCGGCACAACCCATAAAAGGGGCAAGCCGGATGGCCACACTTCAAAGTGTTACCTTCAAACTGCCCCTGGGTGTGGAGTAGCTGCAGAGAAGAACACAACGAGATTTTTAAACTTCTCACAAGGAAGTACGTGGCTGTGCTTTCCAGATTGTTCCTGCTGACCAAAGACGACCTTCTGTCTCTCTTTTGTGTAATTATTTAGCATTCAAACACCAGTTCATACACACTACATTACTGTAATCTGATCCTGGCAACCAGGCTCCAATTTAAGACAGAAGAGAGAAACACGCCTAGTCCAAATTCATTCATCAGATTAATTCCGAAACTGGCTTTTGAAATCTAAATGTCTCTTCAAGGCAACAAAGCCAGTCGTGTGAGCAATAATCACGGAGAAAATTACGCAGCGCAGTTTTGGCTAAAACCAATACAGCCACAGGCCATAAGGCAGCAGTAGGTTCTGACTGCGCTATACTCCACGCCTCAGAATAACCCAGGGTGTCGTTTTCAGAAACGCAGGCTGCCAACGTGATCCGACGCGGCTTTTTTATCCACGCCGCCCCAGGCCTGCTCCACGCCATAGTGGCTTTTGTTCGTTCTCCGATTAGCGTGACCTTCAGCTATACAGCGGCGGACTCTAGCCCGCAGCCTCTCTCGCGCTCGCCGCTCAGCTGTGCGCCGGACACCGTGCCCTGTCCCCTGACCAGAGAACCATCAGAACTCCCAGCAGCCCTGCACTGGGTGCACAGCACCATGACTAAAAGCGCCATGGATTGCATGAGGTCACATTCCACCCCTCACCTGCCATCTTGTAATTGACTCAGGTAACTTATTGGGTTATTTATACATTAGTAAGACAGTGTGTCAGAGCTCCGCCCAGCATGGAGGAGGAAGCAGGAAGCGCCCTGGGGCGGTCGACTGACCTGCGTGGCTCCCGTTCGGCCGGCAACTCTCCCTCTTCTGGCCGTTTATGCCGACATCATTGTCACCCCACCAAGAGGGCTGGCCGTAGAGAGGGGTGGGGCGTGGGTCTGGAGCCTCTGTGGGTACACACACACACACACACACACAGAGAACACAGGTAAGGTTGCCAGACAAACTCCGCCCTACACAATCCACTCACACACCACACTGCTCACATGCCCAGGATGAAACTGTGTGAAACAAAAGGCTGTTTGTAAAACTGCAGCCATAACAGCCATAGTGTGTCAGATAAAGTTCATATCAGCGTCTTTATACAAATTTACCAGCAGACAGGCAGGGCTACAGAAAAGGGTCATGCCCTCAATGACAAGTTGCTGTTAGTATGAAGGACGTTAGAGGGCAAATCAACTCCCTTCGAAAGGCTTTATAATCCTAGCAACAACCTGATCACCATTCACACCTGTAGAACCTTCCTATTGGCTGACTCAGCTGAGCAGTGGGGAGTCCAAACAATACAACCAATCAATCATCACCCTCCCCCACTAATGGTTCAGATCATAAGCAAGGTTCTCTAAGGTTAACTGGTTCAATTACAGAGGGGAAGATCACCACGGGAGAGTGAGAAAGGGGGAACCCGGAAAGTTCCGTAAAGATCCACGCTGCACAGCAGGGAATGAACATCTTGATGCTTCCCTGGGAAAAGGCAGATCTCAGATGCTGGTGCAGGACATAAGCCACACTCCTGAAGCTAGGAGATTGGGGCTGTTTGGGAATTATATATCAAAATGGGGGGGGGGGGGTACAATATCACAACACTACACAAAGGACACATGGGACACTGAGGGGGTAGATGGCAGTGATAACTGGAGGGGGAGGAGAGACAAGCTGCAGGTGGAGTAGGCTGCCTGTGGCCCCGCCCCTTCAGCTTCAAGGTCACACCCTGCTTCAAGGAGCTGCACGGCCTGTTGGCAGTAGCTCGCCACAGGGACACGGGGGGCGGCAATCAGACCCTGGAAAGGTGGGGGGTGTCAGACTGCTGTCTAATGCTCATCCCAGCTCACGAGGTCCAAAGAAACCGGGACATCAGTGCTGAGGGCTGCTACTGCTACAGCAATGAGACGGACAGCAGCACCCTGAGAGACAGGGCTGGGAGGACTGGAGCGTCACTGGTTATGTCAGCAGTGGCAGGAAGATGAGCTAATGCATTCATTAAACGAGGGGGGAGGCAGAGGAAGGGGGGGGGATAATGTGTGGCAATAAACAGTGAAAGGTTTACTCTCCCGACAAAGACCTCCAGCATTAGTTTATGCAGCTTCATGGTCACTAAAGGAAGCACTGCTTCAGTAACACTGTAGTAACGTGCAGTGTACGCAGCTTCATGCTGCGTCCGCCGCTGTTTAAAACTTAGTTTCCTGGCTTTTGTCGCAGAGGAAACGCCCAGCGAGAGATAGTGAGGCGCGCCCTCCCAGGGCCCCACACAGCTCCGTGACCTGTTTTCTTGCTGGATTGACCCCATCCGGATTGCGGGCAGACAGATTGCCAGCAAGTTCTGCAGTGGTTAGGGAGCTTCGACAAAGGTGTGTGGTAAGCAGGTGAAGCGCAACAGCTTAGAGCTGGGGCTGAACACGCATGACCCTCCGAGACGCGCACACATTGCGACCCGTCCCCCCAGGCGACCGGCTCCGACAAGAAATCCAGCATGCAGGATAATCCGCGGTAGGTGGGAGTGGACAAGGATTAGCCCCATTAAAAGGATTTAAAGAGACATATCAGAGCAGAGCCCGGATCATACCAGAAAAATTACTTTAGGTTCTGATCGTCTGCTGTACCAGATGCACACGTGCAGCAGGTAAAAAGGAGGCCGCACATCCCAATCCTGCAGCGAGCTTTCGAACCCACATCCCGGGCGAGGAGATGCTGTTACTGCAGCTCAGAGCTGAAACGTTCGCCCAAAATAATCGCTGCATCAAAGGGGTAGAAACCCACAGCTGAGGTCCTGCCATCTTTCTATTTACAGCTGTTTCATTAAGGATGGGATGCGCGTTTCTTGGGTGGGGGTGCTCTGGGCGTAGTTTCACATTTCCACAGACCCCCCCCCAACACAAAGAGTCCACACGGGAAGGGGGTCGTCTGGTGCTTTGCATCCTGTGCCAGAAGGGCAGGAACTGAGGAGGGGAAACCAAACACCCCCCCCCCCCCCCCCCGCCCGGCGGTGGGGGGGGGGGGGGGCGGGGGGGGGGGTAGACGGGGGGGGGCGCGCGCCCCCCGGGCCCGCCCCCCCCCGGG
>JAODJX010000027.1:16078444-16088568 GCA_026776945.1 Isichthys henryi
AGCAGCAAGGCTGACTGGGGCTTGCAAGCACTTTTGCTAGCGCCAACAGGCCACGCTAATTACTCAAGGGTGCGGTACGGGCTACACGCCGGCTCTAGAGCCAATCACGGTGGGCCACTCTGAGCGGGAAGCTGCTACCAACATAGTGGGGAGAAGGGGGGGGGGGAATGGGTGGGGCAGAGGAGGACCTGAACGAGAAACGGGGCTAGACAAAACACGAAAGGGAGGCAACCCCAGCGGAGGAGTGGAGAGTGTCCACTGTGAGAGAAGGGTGAGGCTGAGGTTTGGCCAGAGCCAGCAGACCTGAATGGGGATGGGGGGAGCGAGTGGCGGTACATCAGTGCGGGGGGGCCCGGGATCCATGCCAACAGTAGCCTGACAAGACGACATAAACAGCCCAGGAATGAGAAACAGAGGCTGAAGTCCTTCTTTAATTACAGCAGGGGCAGAATCCAGCAGCAAAACTGCCCCCCCACCACCCTGGATGCCGTCAGGCTCAGGCAGTAACGGCAAGATGGAGGCCTGCGCTTTAATCAAAGTAACATCATATGGTCTCTTATCCCTCCGGTCCCACCAAGTACAGAAAGAGGACATGAACCAAAATGTTTCGATTTCCTACGGTCTCCAATAGGCCATGTAGGAATGCGGAGAACCTTCACAAAAACCAGGCCCCCGCACCCCATCCCCCGTGACTCAGCGCTAACACATGTAGCGGAGAGGACACTATCATTAAATCATCCCCCTGAACTCCAAAGAGACCTACCCCTCCTTTACTGCTGTAGGCCGCTTCTTAACGACTTAATCAGACCTCACGTACTTTAACCGTAGCATGTCAACTTGATGAGGCTGCGGAATCAGAACTTGGCTCTGCTTCAAAACCAAAGCTACGTTCCCAGGATCCAGGCTAATCACACCACGTACGTGGTCATTATTCACTTGGTAAGTCTGACGTAAAGCTTGACGTAAAAAACTGTTACGCCGAACAAACGACAGGAGTTTCTCAATACCAGGAACACAAAGATCTTACTTGTGGTCTCGACAAAAGCATTTTTTCTAAACTACTAACTTTTCAACACGGGCAATTCACAAATAGATGTTCACGAATTCATAAGTGCATGCTCAGGAAAAACATTACGCTAATTGTGGCTGAGAGTTTGTTCGGGCTAATCTTACACCGTCCGCTAAATTACACCAACACTACAGCATAGCTAGTAAAACCAAGACTCTCCGTCGGCTATGTTACACTGTACTCGAGTATGTTGCTGAAAACACATCCAACATGCTAACCCATTTCACGCAACCATCTGAGTATGTAAACGACCAGAGCGAGGCATTTAAACAAATTCAGCTACGGATACTGGGCAGAAGAAAATGCGGGATTTAGTTTATTATAATTGTCATGATATTTTCAGTTTTAAAACGTTATTTTTCCTTTACAAATCGGCAACTAAGCATCTCTTGTTATTCAGACATGACCAGACAGACCACATTACCTTCGATTTGCAACTTCTTGTGTTTGTGTTTGCGGTTTTAATAATAAATCACAGAACATATTCTGTTCTCCCTGCTGTACCAAAAGTGAACCCAAAACTGTGAATTTTGTGTACTGTTACACCCCTGATACTTAACAGGAAAATATGGAAATTTGCTGTTTAATGTACACTTCCATTTTTCATTCTCTGTGCAAGGAAAACAAGGACAATTCTTTATTTATATTTTTGTTCCAGGGTGATTAAAACACAGAGGAACACAACACTGCGGCATATTGGCTTGTACCCGGAAACAGTGCCGTCACATGATTCAAACGTCACGACTTAACAAGCAGATAAGTGTGGCCTTAGGACAGGAGCCAGGGGCCATGAGCCCACCAGACAAGTTCTCCAACACAACGCAGCATCCAACACAAGCTGGCACTCTGCTTTGAGAGCTCTGCATGCTACGGGAGTGAAGGCTGTGCTTCGTGTTACTGGGGGTGTGGCCTGTCAGAAAAGGGCGGGGCTTGTCCGATAAGGGCGGGGCCTGTGGTGTGGGGACGTGGCCTGCAGTGTGGGTGTGTGGCTAGAATGTGTCAGGATGCATGTGGGAGTTTCTAGAATATTTGGGGAGAAGCCTGTGGCTCCTGGAGGGCAGGGTCACCCACCTGCAGCATCAGTTCGCAGTCCTCTCGTCCCACAAAGATCATCTCCCTCGGCAGGCGGTGGCGTGTGCCGGAGCTGCTCACCAGGAACCATGACGTCACGCTCATCTTGATGGCCACACTCAGAGGTCTGCTGGCATCCTAAGGGGGAGGAGGGGGGCAGGATAAATCCCAATCCACAGCGTGGAGCTGAGCTGACTGAGATCACCCTCAGCAGACACATTCCACGACTGACGTTACAAACATCACAAACCTCGGGCCCTCGTAAGCATCAGCTGAAATCTGTACTGACTCTGAGGACCCAGAATCCCCTGCAGGCTGATATGTGACCTGCTAGAGTGAAAATAAAATGGGACGTCGGGGTGGGGCGGGATAGGCCCAAAGCATGCCCAGACCTGCGCGTGGGCGGCACTTCAAACTCACCCATCGCTGCTCGTAAACATGCCTGACAGGACAGAGCTGCATCACCAAGGAAACATCGTGGTGTTACAGTTGTGGGATGCCTGCTGTTATATTCAAACAAAAACTGCGTTAAAAAAAGCAGCCTTATAGAGATATGAAATAACACGTGCAGGTCTAACAGCAGTTAACCCAGCCAGACGTCCAGCCTTCATCCTTAAAAAAACGCAGAAGAGATCTACCGAAGAGACGCCTGACTGGTTTGCAGAGCCAGAGAGCACGAGTCACAGGCTCCAGGGAACGAGTGACACGCTTTCCTCCTCACTCCTGAGGTATGACATCATCCTGGAAATGGATGCGAACCAAAGCAGAGTCGAGAGCAAACCAGCGTGCACACCAGTACAGCTCAGATGTTTGTGGACTATAACTGGCGTGTTTGTGATCACATGACGAACCCTTAACCTCAAATTTGTATCTTGGTACCAAGTTCCACAGAGCTGGGATGCTATTGATCTAGCTGTGTATCTCATCCATGCTCAAAATCCATTTTTTGCCCCAGACCCAACCACACTCACTCAACGTCATTTAGAGAAACAGTAGGATTATCAGACTGACCCTGGGTCAGATCTCATCGCATGGGCGCCAGCTACAGACTCCAGAATTTGAATATTGATTTTCATTGACGCGCCGCTCAGGGAGCCCGTGTGGATCCTGAAGATGAACATACAAAAAATGAGTGAGAGACAGAGAGAGAGAGAGACGGCCGTCTCACACACAAAATGTTTCATCCACCAGAGGTGAAGCAAACATGTTTCCAGTCACAGTTTGTCCAGGCCAGCCCAGATTTTTACAACTGGATATCCTGGACTGGTAAAAAAAAAAAAAAAAAAGTGTCACACAGGTCTCAGCCCTGACGAATCAGAAAACGAGGCCAAACAGAACAAATCAGACAGTTACAACATGTAGCCATAAGTTCCGGTCCAGGAGGCAAAAAATCCAGGCCGAGATTCTGTTTCAACCAACCAGTTGAGCATACCGAGTCACAGTCACAGAGTGTCAACACAAGGACCTGTAGGATCAGGAAGGATCACTGCAGACGGCTGACATTTGCCTCACAGAGTATTCCCCACTCGATCCGGTGGATGGAGATCCAGCCCACACCTCCCAGTATCTCCCCCAACAAGCAAGGACAGGGCTACCACACGCACCGACCGGTTCTCTGACACAGCATCTAGGTCACAAACACATGGGGTGTTTTCCCAGGGAGGCGGACATTAACCCAAGTACCTCTTGCTTGGATCTAGGGTATTGACTTGATTGGCTTGATGACATCACAAGCAGCCGCAGGCTAACCGCCATCCGGCAGCTACAAGTTAGGGTCGGGATGCCGAGTTTTACGAGCAGCTACACAGCGGGCGACAGACAGCTCATGTCCTCAAGCAGGAACTGCAAGTATCAATGAAGATCTCATAAGTGGCAACTACACATAAAACACTATGCACGATGGGCCACTTCTTTGTGCATCCAATTAGTTATTTACAGCGTGTATTTATTGATTATTACAGTATTCTCCAGTACAACCTGTCTGCAGCATTGAGGTCCTGGAGGAACGTTGATACACTGACATCCAGGTTCCCTGTTTACTTATGGGGGGGAGGGGTTATCTGGCTGAAAGGCCTATCTTCCTCTAACGCTATTTTCTTTCCCAGGGGGGTCCATCACCTCTCTGGAGTCCACGTGATATCTACATCTACACAAAGGCGGTCCGGCCGGTCCGGGGCCAACACGGTACCGTCCTCTTCTCGGAGAAGCAGGCAGGTCTGCTCAAGCAGCAAATCGATGCACTGACATCTTAACCAAGACTTAACTAAACCCAGAATTATAATTAAATTACTGGCAGTGGCAAAACTATCCACAAATAATACATCCCTTAAAGCAGTTAGTTTTGCAGTAAAGTGTAGTCAGCAGTAAATTTGCAGTCAGCGTCTGTAATGTTGGCGGCCCTAATAATGACAAGAACGATGCCATTTTTCCTGTACATGGACATATAAACGCACATTCTTGCAAATCACAAACAAAACAGAAGTTAATTTTACTACGTGGTAAAGCCTATTTATATATAATGTACACAGACAGCTCCGATCAAACAAGGCAGCCAACAAGCGGCCGGCCAGATAACCAGTCAGCCTGCTGCTTAGATAATATTACCATATTTAATAAATGACTAATTAACACGGCGGCTCCAGGAAAACTAGCCCCCCCCCCGCCAAATCCTCCGCCTAAAACCAGGCGAACCGTCCTCGTTTTATTGCGACTTTCAGCAGAATATCCAGCCATCCTAATAAATCAAATGATATTTTCCCGAATATATACCAATGGAACGTTTGCATCGCTCCCATACAGTCACCCCGACGTGGTTCTGCTCGCTCCGCTACCCATATACATCAGGTATAAAGCCACTTACCTGTCCTGCAAAAGCCAGACACCGTTCAGGAAATGAACAACGTATTTTACTCTTATTTTCTGATTTTCCCCACCCGTAATCCTGCACGATTCTTAGTCCCACGGTCCCATCTATGCTCCAGATCCACCGATGCCACCATTAACACCGGGCCAGGGGAAGCGCCGTCCCTCGCCGTTGCTGAATCAGATCCGCTTTTAAACTAAATCTAATTATAATAATTAAAAATGCAGAAACAGGGCAAGGAAATCGGCTTGGGGTGACACCCGCCCTATGCTCCGCACACCGCTCACCGCCGTAGCATTTTTACTGGGATTGTCAGTAGGCGAAGAGCGGCGCCGCCTCCAGCAGCCTTTCCAGGTTAGTGACGCACCCAAAGCGCAGCGCCGGGCTCCCTCCCCTCAGACGACCCGGCCTTGTACGATCGGCACCTGCCTGCACTGTAGCCGGAACAAACCGAAGGCGAGCCTCTTATACTCCCCCAATTACGTGCTTTCATCTAGAAAATCCCCAGATTATTTAGATTGGAAGATACTAG
This sequence comes from Isichthys henryi, assembly GCA_026776945.1. Taxonomy (NCBI): domain Eukaryota; kingdom Metazoa; phylum Chordata; class Actinopteri; order Osteoglossiformes; family Mormyridae; genus Isichthys; species Isichthys henryi. The sequence continues at coordinate 16,083,980 of JAODJX010000027.1, forward strand.
AAATTATGGGTGCTTTTAATCCCCATTTAACTGCACTACGGTTTGGTTTGTTTCCCATCATATTAAAATGCAGTGCTCTTCAACATGTGCTCTTTTTAGCGCACCAAGCGATTGCTGACACGTCCGTGACAAAGGAGTCGGTTTTCCCATACAAAGCATGCGTACGCCCCCTTGTGGAAGGGCATCATAAGGCAGGTTCACTTCAGTCTGTAAGGACTCCTTTTTATTTATTTACTTATTTGTTTATTATTTTAAATCCAGTCCATCCCTGAAATATCAGAGGGATTAGGAAATCAGTTAATGTTACCCAACTCATGTAGGAAAAACGTTCATAGTTCATTGTGTGTCTATTGTGCGTCAATCTGTTGTGTCAAATGTTACTGTCATGTGTGTGTGCGCTGTGCCTCTATGCCTTATAAATTGCCCCTCGGGGAAAATAACGTTTTTTTTTTATTGAATTGTAGAATTTACTTGAAGAAACTTAAGGATTTTGTTCCAGTGAATTTTCGTATAAAACCAAATATCGCCGTACATTAAATGTAAGGATTGCGTGATTTGCGGTACAAGTAACAGAATAATTTAATCTAAAATGCTGCATTGGTTGCATTTTTCTGTTAAGGTTATGTATTATGTTTCCGTCAAGAAAATGCTTCATGATCTGTAACCATACAGACTTCTGAATGCATTTCGTCTGAATCAAATTAAAAATTCAGCCAGGTGATCCAGAAAAGCCGATGCGCGCATTTTACAAGAATTACTGTTACCTGTCCAAAAAATTCTACAACTGTGATGTGTTTCACCAAGTCAGACCGGAAACATTCACAGCAGACAGAGTACATATTTGTTCAATTTAAATAAACCCCATAATCCTACAGTGAAATAAAATTATAGAGTTTTACATCAGCTCACTCAGTAATTCCTCTTCCAAGTTGTGCTTCCCCAGTTTGAGTGGAGCATCACTGGATCTAACATGGGCGTGGGGTCACATCCCATAAGGTACTTTCCCTGCTCACGTGTGACATCCCGTGCTTAACAGCGTAGATCTCGTTTGCTGTCGCTATACACCATCCTGGCCATGGTTACTTTCTGCAAGCCAGCTCAGACTTGCCTCCAGTACCACCCAGACAGGTTTGAAATACAATACGCAGCTGTTGGTTAGAAATATACCGTGCGGATTTTATTACACTGGTATATACGTAATATTCTTATTTACAATGTTCATGTCTTTATTTTTATGTTTATGTTAAAATTCATTTAATAATAAAAGCTTACGTGCTCAAAATGATGTATCGCATTTTTTTCTACATTTATAATCGCATTTGCTGCGTTTCTTCATTAGGCCTATGCCTATTTTATGTGCAAAGCTTAGTTGTTTAAATGTTTTTCAGCTACAGTCAGTTGCTGAAAATAGGCTACGATTCTTCAGGAATCACTCCTCGTGAAATGTATTTAGTGCAGCGATTCTTAACCCGTGGGTCACGACCCAAATTTGGGTCGGCAAGTTCTGAAATGGTCGCGAGGCAGAGTTGTAAATGTAAGCATTACAAAACCAGCGAACTCCCGTTTGATCCACAATCAGATTTCCCAACCCCAGTCCTAGAATTAACATGTATAAACGCGTCTTGCGTCTGCAACTGCTTAGCGCAAAACTAGTGAACATGCAACCGATCCAAGAAGCCAAACCGCATCTGCTTAACTAATTTAAAATTCGCTGGCACATCCAATCAGATTTGTGCGATAGTTATTGATTGGCGTGAATTTAAGAATCTACTACGCATTGATCATAGCGTTAAGTTAGATCTATATAATTGATATAGAATCACGATTGAGCTGCCATGATAAAAAGTTTGTCACGATGCAAAAAAAGGTTGAGAACCACTGATTTAGTGCATGGCTTTCTAGGAAAGTAAAGCGTAGAAGCAAAATTCAGTATCTGAGAAATGTAAACATTCATAGTTGGTCACTGGATGAGGTTGGGGGGTTGTAACCCTCCCCAAAAACCAAAGCCAGCCAATACGACCCCCCTGGACCCCCTAAAATGGTGGAGACCTCATTCCCCCCAACGCTCAAGCCAAAGTTATGTCCTTGGTTTATTGTAATAGGCACCGCTTTGTCATGAAAAAAATCCAATATGTCAGAGTCATTATCATTATTTACAAATTAGTTAAATATTTTATTGTATTATTATATTTGTAGTCACTCATGACGTTGTATAGCTGCGTCTTTTCTATAGTCAAAGATCGGAGGGAGTAAAGGCCCAGTTATGTTCATCCTACTTCGGCGTCTAAAGCTAAGCGTAGAGAAAGTTATGCTGACGGAGAAAGTGCGTGATGCGTACACTGTACAATTCATCCAAATGGTGGCGACATAAACCTTATTATCCAAACCACGGCCCGAATGCTGAGTTTGCTTCACTTTGTCCACTAGAGGGCAATGTTTTCCTGTTCTATTTTTTTATTGTAATTTTATTTTAGTTTATTTTATTATATACTTACCCAGATCCGCAAGTCATACATCTACTTTAAGTAATTTACCGACAGTCACGGTGGGATAATAGCACCCAATAGAGCATTTCATTGTGTGTTTTTGTAAAGCTGTAATGCCATTTGTATTTCGTACATACCCATATTCTTCTGAAAAAGGGATTGTCATAGTATAATATCACAATACACCTCAAAACAGAAAAATATTCTTCGCATCATTCTATGACTGAAATCAATTTTGTAAACATGGATTTTAAAACAAAATATTAAACGCAACTTAAAGTGTTCCAGAAATTAGCTACATTTCCAAAAGGAAAATTGTACTTGAATATATTGTATTCATATGGAACATACAATATCAGCATCAAGCATTAGAATGTAATAATGGGTCAGAGACTCAGGTCAGACCATTGTTCTGGATTCACACAAGCCACGTGACAGAGCAAAGCTCCGAAGTCACGTCTCACTGAGGATTATACTGGCCAGGGCACATTTCACAAGCACATTCCTCCCCTCCAAGCAAAGTGGACGGAGCACCGGACTCGGCAAGGAAAACCTGCTTACTGCTGCATTCCACGTTACTGTGTGAAATCATGCTGAATTTTCACTTAAAAAAAAAAAAAAACCTTTAAAGGGACAAAATAATCCGTGGGAACAAAACCACACACAAGTGGGGAGGGAAATAGATTGAGATATGTTCCCATTTACACAGGACGCCCCCCCCAGAGCTGATTGTTCTGTAAGGTAAGAATCACAGGCTTTGGTGAAACGGGCCCTACAGCTACAGCCAGATGTTTCATTCAATCTCCTCTTTCAGCCGTCCCCAAATTCCAGTTTTCCTCTCCAATTCAAAGTCTCACTTCTGTCCCACAGTGATTGGAGGGTGTGGGGGGGCAGGGTTGCTGCTGGCCAACACCCTATCAGGATTACCTCTCGCACAATGGGCCCCACTGAGGTCATGACCTTCACCCCAGGCTGCCACCAAGCCTCCCTCCTCAATTAAAGAACCTTTAGAAAAAGACTCATCCCAGTCAATTATCACAGTGGATTCCTTCAGCTTCTCGCAGCCCCCCCAGCACATCCTCACACTTCAGCCTGTTGAGTGGTATGGTGCTTTCTTCCCCAGAACAAGGTATTGGCAGCTGTCTTTCAGACATTGGCTTGGGGGGGCACTACATCCTCTCCCCTGATCCGTCTCCCAGATCCCACCTGGTCTGTCCTCTGAATCTATAAGAAGTCACCCTCATGCAGAAGGCGCACTATGGGGCACTGTGTGTGTGACTCCATAGGTCAATGACTGCGAACAGAGGGTCGTCGGTTCGAATCCCATCTTCGGCAGCATCGTCAAATAGTTGATGGGCCATTGAGCAAGGGCTTAATCTCTTGATAAGCTGGATAAATGGCCCGCCCCTGTGCTCAGACCCCAAAATGTACTCTCAGCCGTATGTATGACTCAAAGGAGAGCGGTCAGACACCAAGAGGGTTTGGGACAGTGGCATTCAACTACCTTTTTTTTGCAGTGGCCAAACCGAAGAACATGAGCGGAAGCATAGAGCGGAAATTACAGGACCGTATTGGTGGACAGTGAGGCAGAAGACCTGGGGGCTGCAATTAACTCACCCCGCAGCGCGAAACATTTAACACGGGACCTGGAGCCTCAAGGAGAGTACCTCCTGTCCTTCAGATGGTATTCGAGCAGCACGCCCTGTAGACATGAAGCTTGACAGAGGGCTACTGGAGCGATAATCAGCTCCCGCTGCTCAGTCACATGACGTGTCACATGTCACCCGGATGAAGAGTCCCCAGCTGGTACGAGCTGTAATCGCTCTCCTGTGCTCGTGTTGTAACAGTCAACGCCCACCTGCCCCCGCCGCTTGCGGCGTCCCCAGCAGGTCCTGTGGGACAGCTAATCAGCCTCAGATCAAACTGACTGTTCTCTCATTGACCGTTTAGGGCAGCGGTTCAAGGAAGATGTTTCCAGAAATCTAAGAGATGGTTATTCCAGATCAGATAAGATCAGTTTGTTTGCTGAGCTCTCAACAGGTGCTAAGCTGATGTTTATCTGAATTTTTTTTTTTTTTTTTTTTTTTTGGGGGGGGGGGGGGC
>JAODJX010000027.1:16115401-16126213 GCA_026776945.1 Isichthys henryi
CTCGCCAAGACGGAAGTGCCCACTGACCGTCCTGGGACCATCACGGCTGAGCACCACGACCGACCTGGGTCCCAGAGGCAGCAAAACCATGACTGGCCTGTGTGGTACATCCCCAGTACGGCTCGTACCACCCAACAAGGTTCACACAGCCCTTGGCCAGGAAGACACCTGCTTTCCCAGCAGCCCCAGCGCTCAGTGAGACTAAAGCGTGCGGGAGACAAAAGTAGGTCTCCAGTTTGGGACACGGCGGTGCTCTGCGCCTGAGGGATGTGGGCACGAACGGCATGACTGCTCAATCATGCATATTTGGGGAACACCGTCTGGCTGAACCCCTCATTGGAAAAGCCTATTTAAAATAAATAAATAAATAGGCTTCCCAACACCAAATACCACGAGAATTTGGCAGCACGTTCCATTGTATTCATTTACCACACAGCGGTCCCTCAAAGCATTTACCGAAGCCCAACATTGTGTAGGAGGTTAGGGTGATATAGTCAAATTCCAGCAGGATGTACAGAAAGACCGGAGCAGATCATAAACGTCTGACTGCCAGTAAGAACCCGACCTGAGACAAGCTCTTGGTCAGAGCTGAATTTAGTCTGATTGCTGTGACAGATGGAGACACGACGGAGCAAACTTCACATCACACCTTTGAACAATAACTTCTGTTTAATTTATGTTGGAACGGACAGAGGGAATGATCACTAAATGGGCACAAAGTACAAAGATGGCTGCATTAACATAATCAAATACAAACAAATCCCCAAGTCCATCCAGAGAATTTAAATGACTCTGGACAGGAAGACCGGGTTAGGCTTCATTCTGAATTACAGCTTTTAGCATGTTATTTGTTTTAATGTTCAGTAGCCTAGCAACCGCCATCGCCTCTGCGTCCGATGGACCACCTTAAACGTTTTTCATGGAATCATCTCTAAGGTTTTGGGGGTTTTTTCGGCATTTGCAAAGTTTTCCCACTCTGTCACTCTGTTTTAGGGACCAGTATCCTTTTCTTTAAAAATACCTTTCTTTTTATAAAGTCCAAAAGACGGAATATACCTTTTTCAATACGTAAACCCACTTCAAGCGGATTCGAAGCATGAGAACGCAGCAATTCCTACAAAAGCTTTACAAGGAATAAAGCAAAGGTGCCATAAGGATGATAGGTGCAGGGGGGGGGGGTAACTGCGAGATTCTCCAGGCCATTTGTCAAATGACCGGTTCCGGCCCGCAGCTCTTCCACAATAAACTCCATCGCGCGGCGGCAATTTCAGGCGGCATTCCGCAAATTCCGTAAATTCCGCAAATTCCGCACGTAGCGGTTCGCGTACTTACGGATGCGGAGCGACAAAATATAGACCTCCACGTATCCTATAAAAAATTCTGTTATAGATGCGACAGTAACGTCGTTCCCCACCCAGAAAAAAATACAGCCGTCACATGGCCCCTTTCCGTTCGCACACCATGAATGTCACGCACCGTAATGTTAATGAAAACCACCCACGAGACCGTTTCATTATTTCCATAGTCGCATCATAATCCATCCCCTGATGCAGTGATTTATTTTTTCTAAACACATCGCGGCCTTCAGATCTTTTCACAGCATCTCAGGTGCAGCGTGGCGAAGCCAGGCCTCTGCTATGGTCCCACTGCATGCACCCGTTTTCGGATATTACCACAACCGAGTTGTGTCCAGATTTGGCCAATAAGCCAATGTTCCATAATTCCTGGAATGCCCTTTACGGAAATCGGCCCACACCACAAATCCTTACTTGCTTCTACAAAGAAATAGCTCAAAAATACAAGTATCTGTCACATTACTTCTTGTAGAAACGACTAATTTAGCAACGACAAAATATAGGCCTAGTGCATATACGCCAGTCCAAAAGTGCGATATAAGCGGAAAACGATCGTTAAGTTAAAAACTAATATTTTGAGACGCCTGGACAGAGGAAATGTATATTCTATAGATTGATTTATACATCGACAACATTCCCATAAATCTGACCTCTGCTCAATGTGTGTCCCACTAGCTAAATTATATAATGAACCATTAAACGCTCCCATCGCATCCAATATCTAGTAGTCAAAGACAGTAATCTCAGTTTAGTCCAACGTTAAAGACAACGTCTACCCAAAATGAATTAATATATTCAGTGGTTATGCGGAGATCAAGGACATAAAACCTAATTTATTCGGGGGGTGAAAAGGCAGTACAGGTTCTCTCACTAAGGGGGTCGTGTTTGCCTGCCAGCGGGCCTGCACCTACACTCGTTTACGTGAATGTTGTTTTTAAAGGACGCCGGGTGAGGTGATGCACCGGAGATCAGGTCCTAATACAGCAGTCGAGCGCGGCATCCCACGTGTGCGACCGCACAACCCAGCGAGATAAAGGGTCGCGATCGAATGAAAACAAATGCATACATGTAGCCGACTGTAGAAAACTGACTGGGGGTAAAATGCAACCACGACTCCTGTGAAGAGGGAAAAACAACTGCATTGGATATCAGTTCGCCTTGGGCAAGCAATGCCCCCAGATGCAATCTTTGTTATTGCGATTCTCAGAAACTGTTTAATTATAGTACCGAAACGTGCCAATAATTACTTTTACCGTGCATCTCTTGCATAGTATAACACGTACTGAGCAAAAACCAAAGCACCAGTCGAAAAAAGTGGGTATTTCCCGAAGCAATTCAGTGGACTGCAGCAATTAACACAAAATGATCTAAGTGCCAGTAGTGTAGTATTTTTCCTAGAGTGGGGCAAATAAGATGTTGTAAAATACAGGTTTAACGAAATTAAATGTTTCTTCACCGTTTCGGATTCAAGTTCGGGGCAGCAACTTCCAATCGAGCGTGGCGACAACACTATGGCTGTTTTAACAGGTTTAGAAATGAAACTACCGTCTGTTTACTCTCTCGACAATCTGCGAGAGGAATTACGTAGAAGCTTGCTAAATCCGAGACTTCTGCGTTCCTATTTAGGGCTTAACCCATTATATTTAGCGAAAAAATACGTACAAAAAGTGGATGGGAGACGTCCACACCTTCGGCCTAGGCGGGTCAACAGCGAGCAATCCGTAAAAGAATAAGTATCATCAGCTGCATATGTTAAAAACACACATCCATAAACCATTTGTTACATGCACACGCTTTACCGAGTGGAAAGTTCACCTAGTTGAGCAACTTTGACGCGATCATGTGAAATGAAACGAGAGATGAGTGCTGCGAAGCTATCCACTCATTTTCATGTATTTTGCGAGTTTCTGACGCGGTTCTGGGCCTACCCAGGCCAGCCCGGGTGAGAACAGCCGCATCTCACTGAATACAATGGGACCTACCCTCCCTCCAGCAGCAATCGGGCACATAGGCAAGCGAATAAGAAGAGATACTGGACTTCACCTGGACCGAGGTTTCAGAGCTGGTCCTGGACCATTATTGTGGGCGCCTCCGGTGACTTTTTCAGACTGCGATGTCCTTCAATAATGTGGGTAAAAAGCTCCTCATTTAATCAGATTCTGGTGCCGATCCTCCACTATACCTCCCCAGCTTGCTTTCTGTATTGCTCTCGTGTCACGGTCCTTCCGGCTGGGTCCTAGCGCCGACGTCCCATACACTGCTCCACTTCAGCCACCTTTCCATACATCCGTCACCTCTCACAGCGATGTAGCATCAGAAGCCGGGGCTGATTCTATACTACAAAGTTTTTGAATAAGTAAAATGTATACATGGCATATCCTCGTCTAAAAAGTCATTTTTGCATGATTCTTACAGGCAAAAGAAGATGCAGGCATGTACTTAAGATTCAAAGTAAAAGATGTTAGACATTATGGGATATATCCATTATACAAACAGTACTTTTGATCCATACTACACAAAAATAGTTTAGTCTAAAACTGTTATGAACGTATTAAGAACTTGATGGATGCATTCCATTCTCAGTGGTTAACCCAGTCCCAGACAGATCACATATTTTCCAGGACCGCTGTCATGCTCACTCGTCCATGAAATTCACTTGAAATTTATCAGTACTGGCAGTACATATTCCTTGGGTTTTATTGAAAACCCATTGTGCACACTAATGCACAATTATCCATACGTGCATGGCCTATTACTAAAATATTTTATACGATGTCTTCTTCACTTGACCGATACATCAGATTTTCATAGCACTGTTTTTCTGTATTCGTTTGTGAACAAACATCTCTGAATCATTTGCTAACAAGAAGTTCAAGTGAAAAGGAAACTGACTCAGCGTTATGTCAGTGGTGTTCTCCGCACATGTAAGCGTGTTTTTGTTCTACAGTTTACACGTCCCAAAGGTTTTTGACAACTGGTTTAACTGTGATGTCTTCCTCACTCACCGAGCATCGATGTGCGAACAAACATCCCTGAACTTTTAACTCGTGTAAACCAATAAATGGATAAATACATTTCAAATTGGCGATTTCAAGCAATACTAACATAACCTGGCTTACCCCACGTACATCTTACATATGTGTTTTCGCTAAACTAAACGTCCTATTGGAGAACCATAAAAAAAAACCTTGCGAATTGATGTTATAATGGTGACTTAGGGCAGTGGGCGATTTTCTTTTCTGTGAATGAAGGCACTCCTTTGATGAAACAAGCATTAAGGGAAGTATGGGGTTCAGGACAAAGGCGGGTATGCTTCGTTGCAGTGATAACAGAAAGAGGACATGTAGAATACGATTGATGAGCTATTAACTATTAAACATTGTTAGACAGCCAAGGGTACCTTCAGCGGGGGTGTGCGCCATACCCCAGGTCACACTCTGCATGCTCTCCATGGGTACGATGATACACAGGTCATGGTATATAAATGACCTTTCAAACAGATCTAAATGCCGTTAGCCAGCTCCAGTGCTGAGTTGAGCAATTTTTTGCTGTCGGAAATTAGTGTTTTTTTGTGTTGTTCATCACTGGTCTTACAAGTTTATATGTATGCATACAGTTATATGTAGCCTATACTATGAGAGTATTGTATGGGATGGCGTCATGACTTTGTGTAAGTAAAATGCTGATATTTACATTTATTGGCAGACACTTTTCTTCAAAGTCTCTTCCAAGCTAATGACGTAACACATATTGTTTAAATATGCTTATTTACCCTGAAATGATTAACGCGGTTCATGACTTTGCTCAGGTTGAGCGTGTGAACGATGGAGGGATGATTTTCTTGTTTTTTTTTTTTCTAGGCACATCGCATCATCTATGAAGGGCTGCTTTTAAATGTAATGCTCATTATCTCTGCTCTAACGTATTACCAAACATCATTATGAATATAAAACAACTATTCTGGAGAAAAAACAGATGCAAAAAAATGCTAAACTTCCAAAGTTTTGTATAGTTTATCATTTTCCTGGTTCGAGTTAAAGTGAAATAAGTTTTAGCTGGATTTTATTAAGCGATACGTACTGCTGTCTTTCTCAACCACTCTTATTATTCATGTTTACGCATTGTCGTGTTTTCCCTGATAGAGAAACGAGAGCTGATGGTGAAAACAGATAAGTTGCTGTTGAAACGTCTTTCAAGCCTACCGGCTTGTCTCAAGAGTAAGTGCATATTATTAAAAACCGCCAGAACTATACCACGGCCATGCCACTGAAACCGTAGCAAACAAAACAAGCATTTTGGAGGAAGCGAGTTAAGCAGCAATTCTTGTACAGCGAAAATATTTTTTAAAATAACAGCGTAACCCCGGTCTGATTAATATAAAACTAATTTGTTTTGCAATAGGTGCTACTCGGACACCATGCCATACCAACACTATTGTTTTTAACTGAATGGCGTCCAAGAATTGTGTAATATCTCCTAACATGCTGGCTGCTGGCAGACTTTTCCTCTTGATGAAATATTTATTGAGTTCCCCCTGGTTGCTCTGCCATTGTTTAACTTTCCCCTCATTGTGGCAGCGGCATAAACAGGCTGCCGTTCTCCCTGCTGCATGTCCCCAGTGTGTCCTGTCCCGACCCCAGCCACAGCGCTCCCTGTAGCTCTCTCTGCTAGTCAGCTGTCTGGGTGCTTCCAGTAGAGGAACTTGTTTGCTGTCACGCCCCCCTCCTCATGAGAATGCTGGCTCATCAGCGGTGAACGGAGCCACCTGCTCTACTCCTTTAAATCCCCGCCATACCTCGCATTCAATAAAAGGTGTTGTTGATCCCAATGCAACTTACCGAGTGTGTGTCCTCTGTCTCCTGTCCACAACCAACCAACTACCCAACCAACCAACCAACCATCCTACCCAGTTCCCATGCCTCTCCAACCCTAACCTTGATCCTGTTCCCATCTGATCTTCCTGGTCTGTCTTCCTCTTGTCTCATACCCTGACCATAATACTGACCACCTGGCTATTGAACCCAAATGCTCTGTGACACCAACTCTGATCTTGCTTGCTGGTTTTGTTCATGTGCATCCTAGAATAAAACCCTGTGGACCTGCATCTTTGGGTCACTGGCCATTTAATCTTTCACAGAATACCTTACCAGACCACACCCTTGGGTCCGGCAGCATAACCTCCTCATAGAACTGGAGAACTGAGAGCCTAGTCTCTCAGGTGCTTGCCGCCTGTCTCTTCCTCCCCTGTAGAGTCTTTACTGTCGAGCCCACTGCCTGATGGAGTGGTCCTGATTCTGGAGGAGTACTGGGACTTTGCTGACATCTTTAGCGAATCCAAGGCATTTAGACTCCCTCTGCATGGGCCTTCAGATAGCACCATTGACCTAGTGGAAGGTACCCTGTTGCCTAAGCAATGCTTGTTCTCATTTTCGAGACCCAAACAGGAGACGATGGAGACTTGTGTGCATGATACCCTCAACAAAAATATTATTTACCCGTTGACCTCCCCAGTACCCTCTGGCTTCTTTGTTAAGAAGGACTGGGGACTGCACCCCTGTATCGAGTACTGGGGTCTGAGTGCCAACACTGTGAAGTGCAGTGAATCACCACCCCTCATTCCCGCTGCATTGGAGCAGCTACGCACGTCTTATATAATCACAAATCTAGAACTCAGGAACACCTATAACCTCATCTGCATTTGGGCTGGAGATGAATAGAAGATCTTTTTAACTAAAACCAGTCAGTATGAATATTTCTGATCCTGTATGGTTTAGCTAATAGCCCGTTCATCTTCCAGGCCTTTATGAAGGATGTCCTGTCCAACACCTTGCACTGATTTGTCATTTTCTACATTGATGACACCCTCATCTCTCCCGACTCCCTGGAGCAACACGTGCATAATGTCAGGCAGGTGCTCCAATGTCTCTGTGACCATCACCTGTATATGAAGGGTGAGTGTGAATTGCACCACTCAACCATCAATTTTCTGGGCTATCGGATCTAACCTGGGGAGATGGAATGGATGTGGGTAAAGTGATGTTGGTTCGTGACTGTCCCTGGCTCCAAACTATGAAGGACCTATAGCAATTCTTGGGTTTAGTTAACTTTTACAGGCGCTTCATTCGAGGTTTGAGCACCATCGCAGCTCCTCTGACTGCCCTTCTCTTTGCACTCCGCACCTTACTTACCTGGACCACAGAAGAAGATGAGGCCTTGTGGTGCTTGAAGAACCTTTTTTTCCTTTACCCCGGTCCTCCAGCAACCAGATCCAACCCAGCCCATTGTTGTGGTGGTGGACGCCTCAGAGGTGAGGATTGGGGCTGTGCTCTCTCAACATCAGGGAGATTTGGAGAAGATGCAGCTCTATGGCTTTTTTTTAAAAAAAAACTCACAGCAGTGGAGAGGAACTGTGACATCGGGAATCAAGAGCTGCCGGCCATCAAGTTGACCCTGGAGGAGTGGCAGCATTGGCTAGCGAGGTCTCCCCATGCTCTCCATCCTTTCCAGGTCCTGACTGACTATTGGAACCTGGAGTATCTCAAGTTGGCAAAATGCCTGAATTCCCATCAGGTTCAATGGGCCCTTTTCATCAGGTGTTTTAACTCCAAGGTGTCCTACATACCTGGAGCCAAAGGGAGACGCCAGGCAGTTCAAGTCTCCCATCGTTCACGAGGAGCCTGTTCCTACATTGCCTGAGTCCTGTTTCATAGGGCCGGTGGTCTGGGACCTGGAGGACTCTCTTTGAGATGCCCACCAGCAGGAGCCCCCTCTGGCAGGGGATGCAGCAACACCTCCTCCCATCCCATTGGATGATGTTCACCATCCGGGATGGTGACGAGGCAGACTGCAGTACCTGGATGCCTGGTAGGGTTTCGGTCCAGAAGAGAAGACCTGGATATCAGAAGGCAGACATCCTCGACCCTTCGCTCACTGCCCAATTCCATCAGTACCACCTGCACAAGCTGGTTCTCTGACCATGAGGCTGAGCCCTGTTTATTTTTCGGCTTCTAGGGGGCGGCCATTGGGGGGGGGGGGGAGCATTCTCTCATGCCCCCTCCTCGTGAGAATTCCAGTTCATCAGCAATGAACAGTTCCGCCTGCTCCACTTCTATAAATCCCCCTTGGTACCTCGCGTTCAGTGTGGACTATTGTTGATCCTAATGCACCTTACTGAGCATGTCCAGCCTCGAACCTTTCCAGTTCCTGTGCCTCTCCAATTTTGATCCTGCTCCCACCTGACCTTCCTGGTGTGTCTTCCTCCTGTCTCATGCCGTGCCCATAGGACTGACCACCTGGCTACTGATCCCACCTGCTCCGTGATCCCAGCTCCCACCTAACTCATCGATTCTGTTCATGCGGGTTCTAGAATAAGACCCTGTGTCCCCACATCTTTGGGTGTCCTGCCTATTGTATCTTTCACATTTGCAATACATCTGTGCATAGGTGATTCTAGACGCTATTTAAGGGGGCTTCAGTCCCCTTATTTGTCTCATCCCCCCCCAGCCTCTCTGCAAATTTAATAATGGAGGGGGAGGGGGTGTTGTCCCATATGCCTTCAGGAGGCCTCCCTAAAGGTCAAATCCTAGAATTGCCCCTGCATCTGTGCTCCCTCATGTCAGGGTTACAATCCCCCTGCTGCTGTCACTCCCGCCCCCCATCCACCGCACACCAGCAGACATATAATAGTCAGTGTTTTAGAGGATTTATTTATGTTTAAGGGTCCTCTGCTCCTTAAGTGTAACATTTTTATTTGGAGGAGACACAGAAAGTCAGTGCCGCAACCTTGTTTAGACATGCTGTAAACGGAGAATGATAGCGAGGCAGAGAAGCCCACGCTCTCATGTGTCGACCGCACAGCAGAGTCGGGGACACTAGCTATGCTAAAGCTCTCTTTTCATCCGTATACATAATGGAGTTTTACTCATCTTTACAGCTTCACAGCCATGCTCGACCACAAGAATGCTGATTTCACCCGTTTATTTCCTTTAGGATATGTTACCCGTTGGATGTATTTACCTGCCCGGCCCCTGTGATTCAAAGTGCTGATTGTTACACAAACTGTTCAGCTGTTGGGTGTCTTTTCGAGGCAGAGCACCAAACTTATAGCCGTTTCACAAAAAGCCGAGACGCTGTGTGAGATGTAAATGAAAACAGAAAGTCCTGATTTACAAATCATATAAACCTATATTTAACTGAGAACAGAACAAATACAACATATCAAATGTCGAAATGGAAATTTTTTTATTGTCTTACAACAAATATACAGTATGCTCATTTTGAATTTGATGCCTGCACCACGTTTCAAAAAAGTTGAGACAGTGGAACGTTTACCACTGTGTTGCATCACCTCTTCTTTTAACAACACTCTGTAAACGTTTGGGAACTGAGGAGACCGATTGTTGGAGTTTTGAAAGTGAAATGTCGTCCCATTCTTGTCTGATACAGGATTTCAACTGCCTAACATTTCAGGGTCTCCATTGTCAAATTTTTTCATGTCATGATGTGCCAAATGTTTCCTGTGGGTGACGGGTCTAGACTGCAGGCAGGCCAGTCTAGCACCTGGACTCTGCTACTGTGCAGCCATGTTGTTGTAATACATGCAGAATGCGGTTTGGCTTTGTGTTGTTGAAATATACCAGGCCTTCTCTGAAAAAGATGTTGTCTAGATGGCAAGATATGTTGCTCCAAAGCCTGTATATATATCATTCAGCATTAATGGTGCCTTCCCAGATGTGCCACCTACCAAAGCCATGGGCACTAATGCACCCCCATGCCATCACGGATGCTGGCTTTTGAACTGTCCGCTGATAACAAGTTGGATGGTCTCTCTCTCTCTCTCCTTTAGCACGGAGGATGCAGCATCCATGATTTCAAACAAGAATGTGGATTTTTGATTTGTCGGATCACAGGACAGTTTTCCATTTTGCCTCAGTTCATCTTAAATGAGTTCGGGCACAGACAGTGGTTTTCGGAAGCGTGCCTGAGCCCATGTAGTGATTTCCACTATAGAATCATGTCCGGTTTTAGTTCAGTGCCGCCTGAGAAACCAACAGTCACCGCTATCCAGTTTTGGTTATCTGCTTTATCCGGATTCTCTGAATCTTTTAATGTTATTATGTAGTAGATGATGACAATCCCAAATTCTTTGCTATATTATATTGAGAAACATTATTCTTAAGTTGTTGCACTATTTGCGCATGCAGGGAGGCTCTTTTTATGCCCAATAATCTTACTGACCTGTTGCAAATGAACCTAAATAGTTGTGAGATATTCAGCCAGGAGTGTTTTGGAACATTGCATGACCTTTCCAGTCTGTTGTTGCCCTGCTCCAAACTTTTTAAAACTTGTTGCTGGCATCAAATTGAAATCCATCCATGCAACCATTTTCCAAACCGCTTATCCTTACTGGGTCGCGGGGGGTCCGGAGCCTATCCCGGAAGCAATGGGCACGAGACAG
>JAODJX010000027.1:16146190-16161023 GCA_026776945.1 Isichthys henryi
AGCTATCACTGATTACCTTTAATCAGGTGTGTTCAGTCAATCAGTGATAGCTAGAAAACAAGCAGGGCAGTGGGTCCCGAGGACCGAGTTTGAGAAGCACTGGACTAATACAAAATTTAAATATAAGTCAAGCCACTACACCCTCAGTCATTTAAGATTACAAATAGTAATCCATCCAATGTGCATTTTAAGATACCACCTGCATAAAACGTTCTAAGAAAATCCAGCAAGCCATAAAATCTACACATGCCCACTACACAGTTCAATTAATCAGAATTCACTACGGTTGTATATACAAAATTTATTAGAGCATATGCTACAATACATAAACAGTTAAGTTCAAATAAAACATGCATTAAAAAGTCAGTCCATAGATCAGAGGTGATGCAGGATTCAATCCTGTGAGACCATCTTCAGTCACGCTGAGCAGTCAAAGCACAGCACTCTGTCATAGCGCTCGCTGTAACTGAGGAGGAGGAGAGATACTGTTTACGGAACCAGGAGATGCCCAAAAATACACAAGCAGCAGCCCAGCTGACTCCCTGTGTGTGTGTGGGGGGGGGAGCGGGAGCGGCCAAGGGGACTGACACTCACTCCACTACGGTGCAAATGGAGCAGCACACGCCCGAGCAGCCACTGCAGAGGCGCGTGCACGACGGGCAGGCGTGGCGCTCACACTGTGCGCAGGGTTTCCGCGACGCTGGCATCTTCAGGCACACGCAGCACACGGCGGACGCCTCTGGAGCACCTGGTCGGAGGCGAGCACAGTCGTCACCGTGACAGTTCAGACAGCAAACAAGTCAACGCAGAAAGTAGCATGGAAAGGCTGGAAAAATAAAATGGCCAACCTGTGCAGGTGTGTGTGTATGTGTGTGTGAGGACACCTATCTCGTGTTGGGAAATAAGCTCAAGCATTCTGAGTTTAGACGATTAGGGTCAAGAAACAGTCACAGTTACAAATGCACTGATCTGAAAACTGATTTCACAACATCTCTGCAGAAAACTAGCCATGAAAGCCTTGTATCACTCCTGTGGCAGCCAGGTTGGCCTGACCTGTGGCTGCTGTGCCTCTCTTCAGCCGGCCATCCTGTCCAATTAAGGTCTGTCCCTGCAGCAGCCCGTGGCTCCCGGCTGGGGCCTCGCCGGGCCCTGCCATCTCCACCTCTGAACCTTTCCCCTCAGGCTCCAGCTTCCATATCCTGCCCATTACTGCCTTGGTTCCATTAAAGAGCAAGGTTTTCGTTTTATCTAAGAGATGGAGAGGGGGGAAAAAAAAGGTTTTACTCCACTGAGATGGGACAAGTCTGAAACACAAGCATACAATTCCAAAATTCACAACCAGAACCACAAGATCTTGGGCAGGTTTCCAGCTTTTAACAGTCCAACAGACACTGGAATCTGCCCCCCTCCTCTCATAATTAAAATAAAGACTACAAACTAAAAGTTTCAAACTGTCTTACCATCTTGACAGAATAGGTCAAGCACTCGCTGACAAACGCCTATGTTTACTCGGATCAAAGATTAATATTATGCAGCAGTTGGACACCACATCTGTTCATTAAGAGACCCAAATCCACAGAGCAGTAATGCTGAGCTTTGGCCCCGGAGCCCCCTGGTCTCAAGGGTGTCACGGACTGACGTGCGTCAAATTACTACTTTTTTATTATTATTATTTTAACAGCCTTAAACACTTATGTTCGGGACTCATGGCTCTCAATGCAGAATTAGTATACATTCCGGCAGCAGGGTTGCTTACATTGTCCAGCTGGGATTTTCAATTCGGGTCTGCACACGCATTCACATGCAACAACTTTATTACCTTGCAAATAGTCTGCAGGGTTCGCAAATTACCCCAAAGCTTTTGATGGACCTAATTTCAGTTTTACAATAAAATAATACAGATTTGCCGTAAGATGTCTTGCGCGACCGTGAGAGTCTGAAAGTATAAGTGTCACACCAGATGAGAGCCGGTAACCCAGCGACTAAGGCTTTAAAGTTTAAACTAATGCGATAGACTAAGGCCTAACTACTCAACGGTTAAAGCCGTGAACCATGAATGCAGAATACATGCGAGGACCAGACTATCCAAAAGGCGGCCGACTGACTGTACACTTCCTATCGGACTGAAAACTAAGTACCCAAGGCTTCCAAACGGCACATATTACCGTTAAGCAGTGCTACTTACCGTATATTTCTTGTCTGTATTTGCTCCCGAAAACTCCGTAATGGTTCAACTCCTTTTGGCCGATGTGAATTTTGTACTGGGAGGAGAAAGTCTCAGCGAAAGGACAGGCTCTTTTGGGCATTTTACCTCTTCGAAACAGCGTCTAAAAGGCAAAATCCGTCCTTATTGATGCGAAAACGTCGAACTCAGCAAGCGGTTATTCGACTGAAAGATGAAAATATTGACAAACAAGTTCGCACTTTCGCGGGGAATGAACCTATTAAACTTTGACCCCTATCACGTGATTTGTAGTCTTTGTTTCCAGTCACATGGTCTGGTTTTAGACATTATGAGTAAGTATAGTTGTACTTTCAAAGTGGATTGGCTTTGACGTCTTGTACTAAATAAGGAAATGTCTGAATACTAAATCGCACCTGTTTTACAGTTATTTCTGATTTAACTTACTAAATTGTTAAGATTTGAGTTCCATGAGAATTTACAATTTTGATTCAAGTTCTGATGTGTTGAAAGCTGGACGGTATAAATGTAGTTGTGATTAATATATTAGCACTATGTTTACCTTGTTATCTATTCAGTAATGAGGTTGGTTTTATATGCACGATCTCGATCTTTTAGGTTTGAAAAAATACAAAAGTGGATTACTTTGAACTGCTTACATAGCTTGTGTGTGTGTGTGTGTAAAAATGTTTGCCACAAAGTACAGCATGCACCTGATTCTATTTCCGCCTTCAGATTTTCTCTGAATCACACTGTTGCACATTCTTGAAGGACCGGCGATGTAACTGACATCTGCTGCAGGGAAGATGGTCTCATCCATGCAGAAACTTTTCAAACACTTGACTGCTTTATGCAGAAAGTTTTGTTCATGAGCTGTGTTATGCTGTGAAACTAATTTTCATACCTCGTCAAAAGCAAACATAAGAGCACAATATTGCATAATAAAACTGCCAATACACAGGTCAGCCATAACCTCCAGCTTATAGATTTATACCAATTCATACAACAGTAAAATACCAATTAACAACAAAAAAAGGTGAATGTCTATATTAAAAGCACTTTTTGTCACCGAATACTGGCCAATGTTTATTCAAGTCTATACAATTGGTGTGACATTACATTCAGGATGCCAAAAACATTACAACCAAAGTGCATTAGAATTTCACTGCAGACACACTGAAAGGAACTGCATAACAGCCAATATTATCTGGGTGACAGATTTTCCTGAGTTCATATATTTAAAAGTCAGCATTAAATGATCTGCAGAATATATCAGGAGGACAGGGTCAGTCATCGTGGGGTGGCGTGTGGTGTTGTGGGTTATGAGTCTGCGCTTGTGTCCGGAAGGCTGTTAGATTAAATCCCTTGTGCAAGAACCCTGAACCCCAAAAACTGCTCCAAGTGCACTGGAAAAATTGCTGGCCCTGAACTCTGACCCCAAGCTTTATTCTCACCTGAACATGTGTGGACATCTCCTAGAAGAGCAAGGTGGAATATGTGGACATTGAATTTCATTGTATTAGCCACCTGTAGGATGACAATAAATATATTCTTTGGGGTGTGTAAGTACCACCTTCTTAGCATTGATGCTGACTGAGAATCTGCCAGTGCTAGTATATCTATGGTGCATATCTTGAAAAGACAAAAAAAATATGAATTGCGAAAATACATTTTTCAGTTGTGAGTTGGCTTCATGCAAAACTTCCGACCTCAAAAACCTTGATCTGTAGTGAAAACTTCCTTGCGCAGGACACTAAGCCCAACCCTCCTGTGGAGAGAATACGCCCTGAATCTGCTTGTCAGGACAGGTTTATGAAGCCTGCAGACACACATTTTACAGATGGCTGTTTACAACGAACCATGTATGTTTGTATGGGTTCATCTATGTTTGTGTCATCCCTGCTTGACGCAAACAAGACAACAGTGTGGCTAAAACAAGATGGTGCGTTGTGGGTAAATCTATGTGCATGAAATGCAGAGAAGGTTGGCTCTGCTTCCTAGAACATCTGGATCATGGACTCCCTTGACTTTCCAACACCGACCCACTTAACTGTGAAGAGAACACAGACACAAGAGCATGAGAATCATAGACAACTTCACCTTCGGCACCAAAACAGTCCCTAATAAACAAAACGCTTCTCGGTTATGATCATTCGGGCTGGATGATTGCACCTCATTTCACGGTCCACTTACTGGGGACACCGACTTGGTTCTCCACAAAGCGGATGTAATTCTGGGCTTTGGGTGGGAGGTCGTCCCACTTTCTGGCCGCTGTGGTGTCACTCTTCCAGCCAGGCAGTGTTTCATACTCTACCTCCACTTTGTGCAAGACTTCCATATTTGCTGGAGAAGAATAAGTAAGCATAAGACAAAATAAGATACAACTGCAGCTTAGCATGACTGGTTCTTGAGGCTCTTTGCCCATTACTCAATTCTTCGATAAAAGATTCTTCTATCCGAAGAAACTGAAAATCTTTGTTTATAATCATTTCTGAATATGTGCTGAAGCAGGTCAGACGAATACCGTGCTTAAGAGCAAATCTGAAAGCTTCTCTCAGCCATAAGAAAACACATGCTGCTCCTGGGTAATAATTAACAGCCTTGGTTGTGCGGAAACCAAAGGGAATCTTCAGCTAATGTATCGAGGTAAAATACTGAAAATCGGATCTGGTGGGTGGCTCAGATTCACAATCACTTCTGTTTGGTATGGAACTCATTTTTAAATTCTGCCTGTTTTTTTTTAAACCCATACCTGGGAAATAAGGAATTCTTTTTCCGTTGAGTTTGTAGGCCACGCCCACTTTGATTTCATCCAGCACGTCTAGGATATCCAGCTTTGTCAGTGCAAAACTGTGACGGAAAAGGCCAGAGAATCTCAGGTTCCACAACAACGACAAAGGCAGAACATTGCAAAACTTCTACACGAGGCTGGCTGTCCAGTCCTGCCCAGTCCTTCAGAGTGATGTCAATGTAGGTTGTTATCCTCCCTTTTCCATAGTCACTGTAACTAGGCTTCTCTTTGGAATCGGAGGCATAAAGGAAGCTGAAAGCCCAGAATAACCCACAGCCTTACAGAATGGGGATTAGACCACAAAAGACACAACTGGAGATTTTATCACTTCTTCTACACACCAGTAGGTGGGGCTAGAGTATAACTCTTGAGTGTAACACAGGGGTGGCCAACCTTATCTGCAAAGGGCCAGTGTGTGTGCAGGTTTCTGGGATAACCTTTAGGTCAGCTGTTCAAACCCAGGCACGAAGACTCTTCAATCAGACCTCTAATTAGTAATCTAATTAGGGAGTTGCAGTGAAGACCTGCACACATTGCGGGCCCATCCCTGCTCTAGACTATAACTCTGTTCCGCCCTTGTTGGCATGAAACAGAGTCGACAGCTGGGGCCGGTTGCACACTTACGCAGTGAAACCGTTGATCATGTGGGCGTAGCGGAGGATAACCAGGTCCAGCCACCCACAGCGTCTCTTCCTTCCTGTGGTGACCCCCACCTCGTGCCCCCTAGTCTGAAGGAGCTCACCTATTGCCTACAGGAAGGACAGACCAGTTCCATCATTTTATCAAACACTATCAGAGCACAATTTTATTGTATACTGATATCTATGCTGGCGGCTTGAGCTTTACAGTCAATAGGCATCCCTGACATTAATGCACATTTCTCATGCTTATTGATAACAGATATCCAGTGGAGGCTCTTTGTTGGGCACCTACATTGAGCTGCTCTGTGGGGAAGGCACCGATGCCTACTCTGGTCGTGTAGGCCTTCACCACACCGTACACCTCTCCCACGTTCTGAGGGGGAATACCCAACCCAGTACACACTCCACCCACGGTGCAGTTTGATGATGTCACAAAGGGGTATGTACCTGAAGACAGGACAGACCAAGGATTTTCATTGTGGCAGCGTGGCTGCATTACGACAACAATACTGAATCCCTTGAGAGATTATGTACCACAAACAATTGGAAACCTCCAAAAGCACACTTTCCCCTTCCAAGGGCAGGGGGGCCGCGCCACCTGTTCCTCGTTGCATGCCTCAGAGCCCTGACCGACGCACGTCGGGTGACATCATGGTCTCAGTGGTGGTGTTCCTCCCTCAGTAAAAGGCACGGCCTCATGCACTCTCACCCAGAAGGGCGGCGGTATCTCCTTACCAAAGTCAATGTCAAGCAGGGCAGCATTGGCTCCCTCTACCAGGATCTTCTTTGGGGATCCATGAATAGCTTCGTACATGAAATAGACACCGTCTCTCACCATGGGCCGTATCCTCTCTGCGTATTCCTGTACAGGAAGCAGAACCGACGAGCCAATCAGAGCGGCCCAATGACTTGCCAGGTTCTGGGTGGCAGGAAAAAATCCACGAAAAGCCCAGGAACTGTGACTCGCATTTCAGTCCCTTTTACACAACAGCGCTCTTCATATTGCCTTACATTCACATACACAGCATTCATGGCTTAAAGATAGTTAGGTTTCGTGTTAGAACCGTCTTGCAGGAAAGGCTGTTATTGAAAGAAGCAACCACCCACCAGAGGTAGAAAATTCAGGTCCAGAAAGTAAAAATCCAGACCAAGATTACTGAACTGGTTGGTTGAAGCATAATCTTGGTCTGGACTTTTACTTTCTGGACCTGAATTTTCTACCTTCGCTACCCGCTGAGACACATACGCACAAACCTGGAGCTGAATCTCCTCCACCCACCTTCAGCTTTTTCAGCTGTGCTTCTGCGTCCACCTCCAGCATGGGGAACATGGACTGGTACTGCTGGGCAAGGTTCTTGAACCTGGAGATAAGCCACCAATAAGAGCTGACGCCATCTGCGAGCAGTGACCCAATCCGCGACCTCCACCTGTGTGCACTGCAGTTCCTGCTATGTACCTGGCGGAGAAGTCCTTGAAATCAGCCAGAATGTCACAGATTCTCAGCCCTGTTCGAGATGCCTTGCTGGAATATGCAGGACCAATGCCTTTCTTGGTGGTGCCAATACTGTTGGGGAGTAAAAACAGGTGTTGTTCAGAAAGACTAACTCTATTATTTTTTCATTCACGGAAACGCACTTCCCAGGAGAACGCCCAGAGGCTGACAAACACAACAGCGGAAACCATCGATCTTCTCAGCTGCTTAGTAACCATTATTTCATTCAGGCCTAATTTGATGTGCTTACTTCTTCCCTTCCTGTGCTTGCCTCTGGACCTCCTGCAGTCCGTCCACAGCCTGGTGGAAATCAAACACTGTCGAGGGTAGTAACAGACACCATCAACCGTGCTGTAGTTTTGCACAAATGGTCACTGCGCAGTAACTAAGAGGACATACAGAGGACATGCAGATGCTTCCTTCCTACGAGTTGGGTTTGTTTGTTGCCGTCGACAGCCACACATACCGATGTGGGCCCGATCGGAGATGACAAGTCGCTTCTCCCAGCCCTTGAGCCCTGCAGGGGGGAAGAATAGAGTCCTTTAGAGCCTGTTGCTACGATATGGGAAGCAGCTTTTGGGAAGAGACCCAGTACTCCATACCTTTCTTCTCATTTTTGTCTCCTTCTTCAAACAACCCAGGCAGATGTATGACCACTCCGTTACCTGAAAGGGAGCCAGGGAAAGAGCTGATAAAAAGCCACAACGGTGAACATCCTTCAGCAGTCGAAGCGATCTGTCCACATCATCAGCTGGAGAGATCTTCCATTCACCTTCCTGTCTTATAGTCACAGTGGAGCCTTTCAAAGGGACCTGAGATTCATGCCACAGTTTTTAAAAATAAGCCTGTTGGCTTAGGGTGGAATCTGGCTATATCTGCTTTCTCACATAGTAAGAACAGCTCTAAGAAAAAGTGCAGATATAGTGGAGACTGATACGTACCAATGAAGGAAATTGCTTTGGAGTTGATGATCCCACTGGGAAGGAGGTGGAAGTCATACTCCTTGCCATCCACCACTACTGTGTGACCAGCATTGTTGCCACCCTGCAGACAGAGGGAGCGATATGAGATTGCTCAAGACTTATTGACTTCACCAAGGACATCAGAACACTCTCTCTCTCCTATATGGCAAATGACTGTATTTTGTTCTGGGAGTTTAAGATGGGTGTTTTAGCCAAAGCTCCACATCACTCATTCTATATTCAATCCATTGTGATCACTGTTCCCTTCTGGAAAAAGGACCCCAGTCTTTAAAAGTGTTGTGAGTGAAATATGGTCATGTCACTGGTGCCATTAGTAGAGTTCAGTACCATGCATTGAGTGTGAACTGGTAGTGGGGATATGTTTGGGGGGGGGGGGGGTGACACCAGACACTGCAGGAGGCTGCAGTGGTGTAGCAACCCCAAATTTATGGGCTTGTTTTTCTCAGTAAGCAAAACCCAGAAACAGGTTCTGGCCCAACCACCGACCTTGCAGGTCCAGTATCCCACCTATCCTGTTCCTGAAACTGAACAGCTCACATGCAAACCTCCACCCAGAAGTTCTGCAGAGAGTTATTTTAATCGCTGGGCTTGGGGCAGCATGACCCCCCCCACCCCCACAGCCCAACACGGCATTCCTCTGGGGAAAGGCTCAGACCCCCTGCCTGCCCTTCTCGCGTGTCATACTTTCTGGGAATGTGACCTGGCTTTCTCCCGGCGGGCAGCGTAAGGAACGTGCCTGGTGCTGTCTGCTGGAGGACGCTTACATAACAGCAGGGTGAACCTATACATCATGCTGTGGATGAGACAGCAGCTTCAGACGACAAAACGATTAAAGTCTCTAATGGGACCAGTTTGGGGTGTTTACCGTTTGCAAAAGCTTGGGGGAACATTGTCAGTAGAGGGCGCAAATCTGCCAGACTGTCATTACGTAAATCTAACGCTAAGTTTGTACAGACAAAACAAACAGCACTTTTAAATAGAACCTACTTATTTCAGCTATGCTGAGATTTTGGAGACTTTAGGTATGACATGTATCAACAAGTAATGCTTCTGCTGAACTTATATTATTAAAACAGTGATTGGAGAAATGGGCTTTTGAGTCCAACTAAATATCCAACGCGGAAAAAACTGTTAAAAAATGACAATGCTTAATAATACAATCGATCATGGATTCTCAATCCTCAATTCTTGCAAAACCAACATAAAGTATTATTTTACTGCAAATGGAAGTTCAGCATAGGTTAGCTGCTAATCTGAGTATCTCCACAAGACGACAAATCCATTGTTAAAGAGAGATAACCCTTTGTCAAATTTATCCATTATGATAACATCACCCTGCATGGGTGAACAGTCAGCATTCAACCTCTACTTGTAAAAGCCTGATTATTTTGTTTTAACTCAAGCAATGACTTTGATTAAACCCGGGGTCCCCATCATACAGCCAGTGTGTGTTGATTTACAAGCAATTAATTGAAAACAGCCTGTTGTTTAAGCTACCAGTCAAATGTTTCTCAAAGCTAGTGCAGTTCAGGGCCTATCTTAGTTGACCAGGGTTGTTACTATTATCTATATCCAATACAGACTTTACAAATTAAAAAAATTAAATTTCTAAATGGTGGTTTCCCATTATAATGGTCTTCCGGAATAGAAAAAAACTTCCTGCTTGTTAAGTTCAAAAACAATCTGGTTTGAGTCTCTAAATTTCCGTTTTCAGTCAGGCAGCAAGACCGTTTGTTTGTTTGTTAAGCTGCAAACTGAATGTATCATCAGTAAAGATGGCAATCTGTAAACTTTGTATTTGAAGCAAAGTCATATTTAGATGAAGATCGGAATCTTATCACTGTAAATCTGTGTGTTTGCAGAGATGCCGTAAGATCCGCCCCTCTCTGATGTACCTGATAAGAAAAGTAAAAGTGAAAACAAATAAATAAATTCAACCAAGAGACCTGAAATGAGTAACTGGATAAAATCCTGCTTCAACAGGACTGGCCTGCATGTGAAAGACTGGAGGCGCTAAGAATTTTATCTTTATGATAGTGTCCTGTCCCCGCGACCCAGTAGGATAAGCAGTTTGGAAAATGGATGGATGGATGGATGGATGATCGTGTCCTGTCTCTGGTAATTAGTAGCCTTTGCCTGGTTGAACTGAAAGTCCATAGTCTACTGCATGACCATTTTCACTGATTACATCACTAATATGGTATCTTGTAAACACAACATTTCCACAATTGAAGAGCTAATTACCAAAACTAACTCGGTCGTTTTTGTTGTTGTTGAGATGAGACCCGAAGTCAGGCTTCTTCGTCATAATTTAAACATTTGGGAACCAAAACTCACTCAGTCCTCATTAAACCTTTGTTACATTTTTGGAAATTTGCTCTACAATTACACTTCCTATACTCCACAGCCTCCCCCCAGGAGCCCTGTCCAGAATAAACAGCTACGTAGATGGATGGATGGCGAAATGCCTATAGTTAAACAGTTATTGACATCTACCTTCAGCAAGTTTGAAACAAATTTCAATAAGAACCTACAGACTTCAGTAACTATTGTTACTGCCCTGACAGTTTTCAAGACATGTAAATCCAGCAGGGGAAAATATCCTATAGATATTAAGCCCTCAAAATGAGACAAAGTTTAGGACTCTGTGGTCAACCGGGAGTGTAACTGATATGAAGTAGATTCCTTCAAGGGGGCTTCCGAGCTGGTGACGGCCTTTCGGTCGCTCTAGTTACACCGGACGGTTGTTTGTTATATTTATAGTGACTGGGTGGTTCTGATGTGACATTTCATGGTGCGGATCTGAAGCGTCTTTTCCACCCACTGGAAAGAAAAGTTTCCACCGGCTAAATGCAAACCACGTTGCGCTCTTACATTACTTAATAACATTTAACTTTGTTACCTTTGCAAATAAGGCATATTTATATGTAAGAGCAAGTGAATTAGAGCACCTGATATTCCGCTTTTGCTTGTTTGAGAATAGTTTTATTTACATAATAGCTGGTCAGATTTTACGAAATAATGGTCCGTTTGCGTCATCGCTGTTACTTAACTGATCAAAACATATCTTACCATTCGGGATTGCGGCTGCAGAAAGAAACTTTGGAATAATTTCTAGTTATTTCTAGGAACTAGAAAAAGGAACGACAGTGTTTCCATTATCTTCCCTGGGTTCTTCAAGGACCTTTGATAACGACGTCGCGGATTTTGTTCGCGCTTTAACATTTTGCAAATTAAAATTCTAATTCTCGTTGAGGAACTGTGTGTTTTACCTGGCATCGGCAAATGATGTCGGCCTCCGTTGCCAACAAGTCGACGACTTTCCCCTTGCCCTCGTCACCCCACTGCGCACCGAGCACCACTGTCACTTTGTTCACGGCTTCGTTGCGGTTCCGCTTCATTCCTGTTCTAGGGGGATTCGTATAAGTCTTATGATCGTTCGCCGTCCAGCCGCTCGACATGTTAATGCCAACGTAGATGCAACAGCTGCGCCGAAGGCCCCGAAAGCCCCACCAGTATATAAACTCCGCGCCCAGTGGAACCAAATATGGATGAAGCATCCGGTGATGTCAGGGGACACGGACTCGCATGGGACAAATTCACATGGCATAGATGATTGTGACATTTAAAGACGCCTAAGGCTGAATCTGAATATTCCTTCGCTTAGTATTTATTGCAACTCTCACAATTTTCATATAGGCCTAGATATGGCAAGTCATTTTGAAAATTAAGTTAATAACGTATAGTCTCAGTATCCAAGGAAAAGACAATGCTGTAACATAGATCTTTATTGATGTACATACTTGATTTAAGACACAATAATGAATTGTCATTAGTAAACAGACTGGCGTCACGTAAAACGAAAATACTAATCCAAAGAAAGACTTCAGCTCAATAATATAAATGACGACAATCTTACAAACTTTCCGTAAAAGGACACTCATATCAAAACTAAAACAATATACAGCTTTTTCTTTTTTAGTTAGATTTACAAAACTTAGTCATATTATAACACTCATCGGTGAGTTACACGTTGACAGTTGTGATAAAAGAAAAAGGACCATTACTTCTATCTGCGCAGAATGATAAATTATAAAAATCAAAAAAAACACAAAAAACGATTAAGTATTCATTTTCTCAGCAAATCAAACTATTGAATAGATCTGCTGTTCGCATTATTGTAGAATAGTGCAATGCAATTACTATACTTTACATACGTACCAGTACATCTTTTCTATAATACATGACCGTTTTTTTCGTTGACAATCACAGGAAATATAGTTAATTTAAAAAATCACAAATCCAAAACTAACATTAGATTACTATCCATTCTCTTTTCTGAAATTCCACAAAAACGTATCCCACACATCTTGGTCTACTTTCCCCCTGAAAAGCACAGGAATTCTCTAACTGATAAAAAGTGTCCTTTCCCACAAGCCATCTTCATTCAAATGACATAATAAATAAGTGATTGTAGGCAGTGACCACACCCAGCTCAAGGTGACATAACAGCAGTAGAGTAACAAGGGAAAAAAAAATCATTTTCTTTGACATTTTGTCTTCCTTTTCTTGTAACCACCTACAAAAAAAGACAGTATAATTAGTTTCCAAACCAGAAGAAAATGTTATCCTTAATCCCTAACGAGTCTGGTGTTGTGGAGAGATAACCAGACAATGTCGAAAAGAAAAGATTTCATAGCTGTTATTTGCATCACAAATATAATTTCCGGTAATAATATGAGACCAGACCAAGAAGGTGTGGCCATCACCTCCAGGTCTTTTCTCATTACTGTCAGGATGGGAGAGTCCGGTGAAGACAGGAAATGTTTGTGGGTCATTCAGGTAGGTCTTAGATATGTTAGTGGGTTAAAATCACGTTGCTCTGAGCGTTTCGCTGGCAGATTAGTCTATGTATTGAGCAATACGCACCATTGCTACTCATATATTGAGTCTCCCATTGATTGATGTGTGTAAAATCTGGAGTGTTGAAATGACTTCAAGTGAAGCTGAGTATATAATAATCAATTGAAAGATTTGCTATAATTTCAAGAGTCTAGACCAAGGGTCCCCATCCATTTTTTGTTGGGGGGGCGGAGCGGCATCATACTGCAGTTATCATACGGCCAGCTTGTCATTAAAATGGAATTTAGTCCATCGACTGCCAACCGTGACAAAGGCAGTCTTATGGCTAGGATGTGTCTTACACAAGCCGTCTGCTTAGCAAATCTGCAATATTTCATTAGGTCACAATCAGAGGCAGTCACACAAAGAGAAGCACCAATAAAAGCAATGGAGTAGGATGGTTAAAACAAAGTCGGGACCAGATGAAGATTCATCATTCGTTGAGTGGCAGGAAAAGCAGTTTAAGGAAGGTAAAGATCACATTCTGACTTTTGGGCTCACCCTCTCCCACAGGAGTTAGTTGGACACTGAATAGTTTGACCTACCTCACTGCAAACCACACCCACTATGTTTTGGGTGCCTCTTTCCACTGTTACCTTCTGTTTTAGGGAATTAAAGACAAAAGCACACACTGAAGGAAACTGGCAAGTTTTATGCAGCTGATATTATGATTTTTTTTTTTCCACAGAAATAACTGTATTAAAACAGGCAGGTTAAAAAATAAACACCCAGAAAAGCGGACAAGGCCTACGTTAGAGATTCTGGCATTCACGAGATAATGCGACATCCTCAGAGATTTAAAAAAAAGCTTAAAATGGTATATTCATATATCCAAAAGAGGACACGGCGGCTGGCTGACAGCGTGCCCCCCACCTCTCAGACACGTTAAAAACGAATGCTGTACATATTATCTTTATTAGTTTGCACGATACAAAACAAATACGTTACCTTCTGCACTGATCTTTTTATTTTTCTTCGAATGTTTCTGTGACTTTTTCGTTTCGGGCTTCAGGAAAGTGGAGTCAGGTATGGAGTCCGGCACGGAGTCAGGTACGGAGTCAGGCGTCTGCAAATCTGTCCCGTCCGACACGTCGCATGTAACCGGGCTCACGTCGGCATCATTCCCGTCACCGTTCACTTCCCCATTGCCCTCTCCACTGGATCCGGCTTCGTTCCCAGCCAGGTCAGACATGTCAGGCTCGGCAACATCACCATCTCTATCAATGTCTGCAGATGCACCTTCGGGTGAAATTGAATGGCACGCACCAGCGCCCCCTTCTGGTGCGTTGTTTTCAAGTTCACTGGCACACCCCGGCTCCTTGCTGCTGCTAGGAGCGTGTTGGGGTACGTCCCCATCTGTGGCTGGGGGAGGGGTGGAGAACATGGGCGTTTCACTAGCTTCTGATATAAGTGGGCAGCCCCCAGAGTGACCTGACTGAGACTCGCTCGAGTGCTGGGGGGTGTCTCGTGGTTCCTCAGCCTGCGATGAAGCCGCTTCTTCTGGGGGTGTGGCAGGGAGCTTGGTCTCCACCTGCCTTTTGCTTGCCGGCGAGCAGCCTATCTCGGGGCCCGACGCTTCGGCTGCATCTCCGGCAGACTTGGCATTTGGCCCTGGAGCAGAGGAGAGGGTGTGGGTGGCTCAGTTAGTGTTGCAGTACGCCAAAACCACCACAGGTCTGCATTTTTTTGGGGGGGAGGGGGCGAGGCAGGCAGCGCAGGAGCCACAGAAGACATCACTGAACAGCAACTCCTCGGAAACAGCCAAAGGCGTCAGCAACAAAACGCTGGAATGGCCTGAGCAGGCAAGCAGCAACGTCTGGTTAGGGCCGGAAGCAAAGTGTG
>JAODJX010000027.1:16178568-16195234 GCA_026776945.1 Isichthys henryi
CGATGTAGCGAAAAGAAATATCAGCGGCATCGAGTTGGGTGGTCAAAATGTTGAGAAACGAATTGGTACAAATCCGGCACCGTCATAAAATATGCCGTTAAGTGCAATGCTGTACATGTGCAGACGTGCAAGATAAAATCAGGCACGCACAATCAGATAGGTCACTTTAGGCAATAGGGGGTAATAAGGCAAATCTATTCAGCCTCCTTAGAAGGAGGCATCTGACACAACTTCGCAAAAATAAAGTTTAATTCTGGATTTTATTGTCATTTTGAAATCTGTCTTTAATGAAATGTGTTTTAAATGATGCTAATGGATGAATCTATCGGCTTATTGGAGTCTTGACGGTACATTTCAAACTTGGTTAGAAAGATAGCAATTCAGATCACGGATTATGATTGTGTGTTATAAAGATTGCAATATGATCTTTTGGGAGGATCACCTACCCCTAGTAACAAGCATCTTCCCAAGAGTTTGTGGCATTAGTGTCCACCTAGGAAACACTCTGCTGTTTGTAAAGGAAGGACACACTTAAAACAGGAATTCAAGACATTTTGTGAAACCACACAGACATTGAATTCATCTCACAAGTCATCTTGCTATATAGTGTAACTAGAGTTGCTTTGGCGGGGGGGTAATGTTTTTCACTCCCCCTCCCCCCCCCATAAATGTACGTTAATTAGTTTAAATAGTGTTGTCATTCATTTTCATTCAAATTGCTAAACTATTAAACTATTACACTATTCCAAAAAATAGCTCACTGGCCCTTTGCACAAATCTCTAGTGACACTGCTGTACGTCCCCCTGTTATGCACTGTAGTTTAGCTGGCTGCAGGAACAGGCCTTCCAGATTGGCTGAGCCAGTCCGACATGGCTAAAGAAGAGAGTTTGTGCGTAGCTTGTTGTCTCAGCACATTGTTGATTCCATCACTGATAACCTGAATTAACAGGGTCGGGTGGAGGTTTCTGCACAATAAACGATTCCCTCTGGCTTAACAAAGGCTGACTGTACCTCCCTATCTTCTTTCAAGGCAAAACAGAATTTCAGGCACTGAAATCCATCATCAGTGTACCTACGTATGCAGTCTGCTGTGAAGCACAGCACTTATGTAGCAACACAAAACACAGTAACTAAAGCACCACCGTCTAGCAGAAATTCTAGTGTGTTGTCATCTGCAGCAGCCATGCTCACTTTTTCCAAACTGCTCTTCCAGCGTCTAAGTGCGCCCTGAAGCAAAATTAGGCATCAGCAGCGATCGAAGTTCAGCCTGAACTTACATTGAGATAAACATACGCTACTTGACCAAAAACATGTAGACACTATAGCTGTTGCACAACAAAGGAGCTTTGGAATGTCGCAGGAATGCAGCTCAGCATTCTCACGCTGCAGGTCATAATGTCCTGTGTGGAGCTTCTGGGTTCAGTAGCGCCAGTGGTGGAAACCACAACTACTGTTCTAGGTCTCTCTGTAATCTACAGTGATCTTTACGGAGGACCGATAGACTAACTGGTGAGTCTTCCACACAATGACTAATTTACTAAAGTTCCAGTGATGCTCTCGTCTGGGCTAAAGCAACAGGCCTTCTGTCTTATCTGAGCCAGTCACATGGCCAAAGAAACGTTTTCATATGTAGCTTGTTGTCTCACCCATTTCGTAATTCCAACTTTGATATAATGAACTCATTATACTAGGGGTGCAGCAGGGTGGGGAGAGGGGCTTCCACAATACAAACAATTCCTTCTGGCTTACAATGGCGGACTGTACCTTCTTAACGTCTTTCAGAAATGGGTGTCGCTTAATGAGGCAATTCCTCTTATTAATAGGTGTGTCCATAAACATTTGGCCATATAGTGCATACTGATGCAAGATGCTGACGGTCCTTAAAAAACATGAAATGAAATAAGAAAGTATAAAGTGCAAATAATTCATATATACTTGCTGACTAACAGTCAAACTTCACTCACCGAAAACATTGTCCTCAGAATGCATGGATATGACCCAACACTCAAATCTAACCATGGTGACAAGATAAACATTACAGACACAACAAATGGCACCTTTTCAGCTCACGCTGCGCATCGCATTAAAGAAACATACAGCAAGCTTACAGTTATAACAGAAGCCAGACATCCCTATGCAATGCAAATATTTAATCAGGTCAAACACAATGTGGGGTTATGCAAGACGTCCACTTACATATGTTTATGTGTATCAATTATATATGTTTTATATAGATATTTATAAAGACGTTTTAGCTACTAAACATTTAAGTTCATTTCAAGTTTTGAATTCATTCTCAGTTTAGAGTGGACATTGTGGATTCCTAACTTAGGGTATTACGGGAAACAAGAACACATTCAGAGGTTCATGCTTCTTCTTACCCAAGATCTTCTTAACGTCCAAAACGGAGCCCTATTTATATCTAAAGCAGTGTTTGGCACTGGTGGCAGGACTTAGGATGAAACCCACTGGCTTCCCCAAACTGTTTGTGAGAACATGAGCAGTACATGAAAGCCCAGAATTGTTACTCGCTTTGTACCAAACACATGCTGGTCCTAGACCTCGCAATCCAGAGAGACTTCTCTTCAACGCTTTAAACTATGGATGTGTGGATCAAAGTTAAAATATCACTTTTTTTACATTGTAATTTAAAATTGTATGTTATTTTAAGGAGCAGGATATGAGCTACTACTGGGGAGGGCCGCCCATAAGTGGAGAAAGGGGGAAGTTGCTCTTACACCCCACCCTACCCCCTTCAGGCTCAGCAAGTTTTAAGATCGAGGTTGGGCCAGAACTGAATATTCCGGATTGGTATTGGCGATTCCAGCCCTGGAATGAATTGAATTGAAAGTCAGTATCAGCCAATTGCCAATGACTAAGCCTACTTCACACCCAGTCAGCTGTTCACCTGGTTCTCCTCAACCCCCCCTCCCATCTCAGGCATATGATTTTCGCCATGATTTTCTCATCATTTGCATTGTCTGAGATCCCAAAGGACAGAGACAGCAAATTGGTGGGACAATTAAGTGGATCCCAAGAGGGAAAATACAATAGGGAAATGCTTACATTTTAAGTGATCTTTTTACCATTTCATGGAATTAGTATTACGAAGTGTCTGAGGGAAAAATAGTTTAATAAAACTAGCATGCGATGATGTTTTTTTATTCTTATTAAATTATTCTCAAGGGTCTGTGGAAATGTCCTTAGAATTAGGCTATATAACAGACAGAGGGCATATTCAATATTTAAACCGTTCGCTAATTCAAAATCTGTATTCATTTCCATGGGTAAACTGATGTTCATGCTGCTGTTTTATATAAATATACCCCAACACGATCTTATTCTGGTTTCTTAATTCTGTTTACGTTTCCTTCTATTAATAGCATAACGGCACACAAATATTAGCTTTATCTATAATATTATGATTAATGCGTGAATTGCTGTCTTCGTCCTTTACTCGAAAATAGCGTACGTATTTCAAGTTGCGATTGTTCATTGAACTAACACATAGACTGAGATGAAAACATACTAAGATTTGCCTTATTAGTTCAAATAAATCACCAATGTGGTAGCTATATATCTCGCTGCTCTGTTACACATCGTTGGCATGTTTCATAGCAGCGTTTACTACAGACAAATTCTTCAAAATAGAAATGAACTATGTGTACATTTCGGGAAATCCGTTATGTGACTCAACCTTTCCCTGGAGTCAGCTGCTCCTTTTCATTACTCGTGGTTTAAGGAGAAGGAACAGACGATACGTTACAAAAGCAGACAGCGTCCCCAACAAAAAGCGGCAGTATTTAATATTTATGGAACTAAATCGGGGCAGAGATCCGGCACAAATATTGCAATAAAAGTAAACAGAACAAAAAAAAATCTTAGTTCGACAAAACTAAAGAAAGATTATCTGCGAATCAAAGTTGCAACATTTCGCAAGATCTAATTACTTTAGCAGTAAAATTCCGACGATAACTATTAACTTTGCTGACAATTCATATTTTATCTTACCTTGTCAAAGCCTTGACATAAACTGCTTCAGTAAAAACAGACCTTTTCCCTCAAAATCCTGTAATGGCACGACTCCTTTTCAGAAGATTATATTAAGCGAAGAAAGTCGATGTATCGATGGAAAGGATCCTCGTCCCGGTCAGACGAAGCGACTGCACTCCGCCGCTCCCACATGGGTGTGACGGTCGGCGGTGTGGGTCGGACATCAGGAGCGCCTCTCCCACTCCCAGCTCCCAGCACCCGGCCCGTCCTCCTCCCTCTACTGCACCCCTGCGGTCAGCGGTGACGGCAAATACTTGTCATCAGCGTTTAACAGAGACATTTGCCATCGATATCAAAACCCATATGCTGTGTATATTAAACTAAACAGGAATAAAATATTTGGTTTATCTAGGTTTCTTATCTTTCCAATTGTGGACCTTTACATTCTGGGAGTGCTATATGATTGATTGCATTAGGAAAACGATTCTTTAACAGCGAAAAAAACCGATGCATTCAAAGGCAGAGTAAACAAATCCAGTTAAATACTTTTCAGCGTGTGTGGACATAGAGGTTTATATGTGGTTTAGGTGCACACAAATTATAATGTATTGTGACAAATATTAGTGATCACACAATAATACAACAGTAGAGTAATATTCACCATCTGAAACCTGCCATGGGTCGGTTAGGGTGATCCTAGGCAAGTGGAATTCAGTCTCACCCACTCAGTATTCACAGCGAGCGATAAAGTACAGTAAATGCACATTCAATGTGTTTAACAGGTATGTGTGTGCGTGACCCTGGTCCGGGCCCGGCGAGATGGATGTCAGTCTCACCCATTCAGAGATGATAGGGAGCGGTAAAATGATTGTGTCTGACAGGTATGTGCGTGCGTGATTAGATCAATCGGAGGAAATTGAGAAGCAAATAGATTTTTCCCCCCTCTTCGTTCATGTGGTCTTAGTAGTGCCACGAGCCATTTAGAAACCATCCATCCATCCATTTTCCAAACCGCTTATCCGTACTGGGTCGCGGGGCCATTTAGAAACCGATTTAAAAATTTTAATTTGAGTCTGTAGTGTGATTTTATCACCAAGTTATAAATTGTTATGGAAGTGACCGATCTGATTTTTTTTTGCCATCCTGCTCTCGCGATGATTTCTGCCTCGCTATTGGTTTGACCCAACAATCCTCTGATTTTCCAGGTTCCTAAAACACTACATCTGCCCCTGACCAGTGTACATACGTGGATATACATAGTTTATTGATGCCAAGGGGACGTTCGCTATCACAGCATGTTAGGCTTCACATGTTGCTCATCACAGTTAATTATATAGAGACATTTAACCTGATACGCTTCGGAGACGTATGAAGCAGTTTTACTGATTTAAACAGCTGAACATTTCACTGAAGCCATGCATTCAGGTTAAGTGAGTCCTTGTCCTTTGTTATGATACCTGTGGTCTCCTCTCTGTAACACCAGGACACAGAACATGCTGAAAATAGTACCAGTATACCACTGCAGGCTCCACAGGCAGTCTCTTGAGTAATACAGGGCATGTACATGCAATCGCATCCATTCGCGCATTTTGACTTTGTCTCTCACATATTTTTTTTTTCTTTCACCACATTTTGGATTACAATCAGAGACGTTTTAAGTCAAGCTCAAACATGCCTAAATATAAACATCCAATGGCAGAGATGCTCCTCCACAGACCCAAATCCTATGCTGGAGACTTGGCTTGTGTTTAAAGCCACTCGTACCCCTAGGAAACCTCCCTACGTGA
The DNA here is from genome assembly GCA_026776945.1 of Isichthys henryi. Taxonomy (NCBI): domain Eukaryota; kingdom Metazoa; phylum Chordata; class Actinopteri; order Osteoglossiformes; family Mormyridae; genus Isichthys; species Isichthys henryi. The sequence goes on from JAODJX010000027.1 coordinate 16,184,350, forward strand.
GACCCAGAAACTAATAAACAGACCTTGGTTCAGGGAATGTCCAAATGTCTTGTTTATAAATAATACGGATATTAATAAGTGCTGGGAAACATAAACAGCGTGAAATGGCGCGTCTGCTAAAATGTCAACCCTGACAATAGTGCAATATTGATTTCTGCTTTAGCTCAGTGCACATGTGGGTTTTACGTTGCCACTGAATTGTGCCTCAGCCGATATTTAAAAGCGATGTATTAGTTCAAAAAAATGTCCAAAACAGCTGGTAGCGTTCACAGAAATATCAGTAAATTGCAGATCCAGTTTGGCGGCAAATTATTTGGGGCTGCTTTTTATTTTATTTTTTGTGATTAACTTTTTACTAACAGCTTTGGAGAACCAACAGAACATTAACAAAAAAAAACACTGACCGTCATCGCATTAAAACTGGAACGCAGAACCAAGGAAAACAACTGCTCAGCACGTTAGACAACAGACACGTGAGGGGATTGGCGCATTGAGATAATATATAAACACACACACACACACACACACACACACATACATATATACTCATATATATACGCACATGCAGAAGCATGTATTATCGATATCTAAGGATCTCATAAATTTTCATCACTATGTTTGTCCACTCACAGTTTTGGGCTTCGCTAGGCTTAGACTGGCTGTTGAAAACTCCAAATTAAGCACATTTATCTGCTTATTAGCCCAATATACTGTTTTCTTCACTGTTGCGAAGTCACAAAAAATTACCACTAAAAAAACAGTATCATCATTTAGGGCTGCTTTATATCATCTTCCTGGCATTCAGGAAGCCGTGAAACTATCTCATATCTTCAAACAGGCTGAGTCATTTCTCAGTACCACTCTCCCAGTCGCATATCTGACATTCCAAGATTCCTCGTTGAATATTAGGGCAGCATTGACCAGCTGCGTGTCTTATCTTGTAGGAAAATCAACGAGAACAAAAATGGCCAGATGACCAGGTAAAAACAGGGTCAAGGCATTCTTGGAATGTGCGACTGCATTGGGGGAAGAAGATTCTTATTAAGAGATCTGTCAGCAGCAGCAGTTGACTTGGAGCTCTTCTGAATGAATTAGCTGTCCACAGCAGCCTGCAGATGACTGTTTAGTTTCCAAGAAAACTAAAGCTTGAATCGTTTGGCCTTCATCCTTGTCATTGATTTTTGGTCTGCGCTCAAAAATATATTTCTTTGAAAGCGTAGATTTTGGAATGAATCCGTCCCACTGCGAATCATTACAATATAAGGTGGAGATCTATTGTGTTATCAATCCATAATATAAAATGACATCAGATACAATGAAAAAGACAACAGAGTAAACAATTCTTATTTATTCCTGTCCTGCTTTTTCTGTGATCGCTAATTTGGGAGTCATTTTAATTTTTGAGATAACAGGAAAATCAAAGTGTGCATAATAACGGCAAAATTATGGTTGCCTCGAAGGGGTTGATGAAAAAATGGTACATTACCCATTCACTTTCATTTCAATACATATTAAAAACGTACAAAAATTGTCTATAATTGGCCTGCAACGTTCCGTGATAAGTTCAAAAACGTGATGCAAAACACCTTTTTTTGGAAGGTGTTTATTCATATTTTCAGATAATTACAGTTTTTGTCGCCATCTGGTGTTAGAAACAGTGCCATCCTCCTGGTCTCAACTTCTTCGAAAGTACGTAGGATTTCTTCGCTAATGTAAAAATGTATTCGTTAATAGGCCTACGTCATCTTCAGTTTCGTTTATTTGGGTATTATGAAGAACTCGTTATGTGCAGAAAAAAGTAGACAGCAAGGAGGAGCGTGTGTCTCACCATTATTTCTAATTATTATTAGAATTTTTAATTCCGCTGCAAACATTACTTCCGCTAATATGTATAATACTACATTTCCCAGCACGCAGTGTTTCCCGGAAGTGGTTGTGCGAGAGTTGAAAGGTTAAGACGCCGAAGAAATACATGCTGTAATTTTTGGACTACCGAACTGGACACTATTATTTAAAATAAGTTTCGTAGCGAAAATGGCAGCGGCGAAGGAATTGTTGCAAATGGATCTTTACGGTTTGCTTGGGGTAGAAGAAGGAGCCACCGAAAAAGAGGTGTGAAATTTTTATAAAGACTTGCCTAGCTTCCAAACATTTATGAAGTTAAATGTTCCGTTACAGTGCGGGCCAACCTGATAAATGAGGAGCCCTAAAACAGCAACCGAATAAATTCACTTATTTTCTTTGCTTTTATTGGCACGTCAGTCAATCAGTCAGCTAACACCACGATAAAAACAGACCATACTAGATATTTTTCTATACGTGCTCAGTCGATGGTTCTCATTCCCACTAATTGCTGCTGTGAGGATTTGTGTTTTGGTTAGTTTGGTATCAGACTGCATCGGTCAGCCGTGCAAATTACCTCTCGGCTTATGTAAAATTTCACGCACAGGTCTTTACAGAATCATTTAGAAAATCGGAGAAATAAGGATCGGTTGCGATTGAGCGATACAGGCAACACAAAAGTTTTAACGGTGTTGGTATTAAGACTAAGACCCTGGCGAAAATTGTTTATGTTCATTGTATTAGCTGTATTATGTAATTTTAAATCGCTTAATCTCTGCCACTTTACCGGAGTCGTACACGCTGCATTTTTCAGTAAACCTGTTGGCCACTAAGGGGCGATGTTACCCCATATAGCACATTTGTACATTTTTTGTGGGAATGCTTCGGAACCGCCACGTGATTGACAGTTCCTGCGGTAGCTGCGACGGAATGAGGGAATGAACGTGTCACTAAAGACAATCCTGCATTCCCCAGCACCCGGCTATTCTTAGGTCCAACGTGAAAATGGTCTCTTGTCACTGGTTAATTCTCAGGCAGGGGCTTGTGAGAATCTCACAGTCCTCAGGTAGTGAATCTGTTGCATCTGGATTTCAGTCTTGGGAGATTGTCTTTTTGCATGAACGATATGCAGGGCTTGTAAGCTTCCATGTTTGCCTAATGTCGCTGCAGGCTTTCAGTTGTCCATTTGCAACTGGAACAGAATGTCTCGTGCATGAGTGCATGTGGAAATTGGGGGCGCCAGGAGGACAACCCCCCCCCCATCCCCCTCACACTCCCTTTGTCCCGCCACCTTCCCTGATTTTTTCTGTTCCACCGCCAGACAGATACATTCAGGCTGCCAACTCGGTACTATTTGTGTTTGTAATCCTGAAAGCAAAGTGGTTGTTTTGCGGTAAGGTGGTATTAATTTCTGAGTCACGTCCTGCTAGGTGGGTGTTCTCCCCGGGAAGTCTCTGGGTTAGGGGGTTTGGATAGTAGTGAAGCTCTCTAGTTTGGGCTGACACCGACTGCAGGTCCATGTTGAGTGGGAGGGGGGGGATCCAGGACCCAGTCACTTAATCGGCATGTCCGCGTGGCCGTTTCAGCTAAGGTGCAGCCTCGTCACAGCACTGACGGGCTCTTCCAGGAACTTATTAATCCAGCTTCAGCCACAACTCATTAAGGCCCCTTTAATTGAAGTACTTCCTGCTGCCTGCAGTGTTTCAAATTAGCATCGTCGTTGCTGTGGTATGAGTGCGCTCCCTTTTCGGGCTTAGTCACGCTAACGGATGGGGCCCTGGTGTGTTAGTGGTTTGCGTAGCATGAACAGGCTATGGTTCACTGGTCTGCTTCGCTGAGGTTTGGTTGTTATGTATTTGCTAAGAGCAGCAGGTGGTCACGCAGTTAAGGATGTGATCGCTGGCTCACGCTCCAGGAGTCAATCTGCTGTTGTACCCTAAAGCACAGTACATAAATTCAATTGCATTATGTAATACCAAACTGGATAATTGGCTAAAAATATATAATTATAACTCAACGTTTTTTGAATGAAAGCCACTCGTCAAACAAAAATAATTCAGCTTTAGTATCTCCGCCAACGGACACCTGAAAGATCAGGTTCCTGGGACACCAGGAGGTTCCCTTCGATGTTGGCCTGGTTTTCCTGGTTTTCCTGGTTTTCCTGGTTTTGTTACTGAAGATGGGGCACAATCAAGCGGTAAAGGCCGACACTCTAATGCAGCCCAGTCAGAGAGCTGCTAATCAGCCAACTACTGAATTCAGTACAGTTTATTTTTATATAGCGCCTTTCACAAAAGACTCGCCCCAAGGCATGGCTGCGTTGTGATACACTATGACATCATCACGAGAGAATAATACAGAAACAGGGAAAAGGAAAGACAAAAAAATTAAAAAAGCCAGATGACAATGGAGGAGAGGAACCAGAAACAACCAAGTAAGGGGAAAAAAAAAACTTCTGGTGGTCCAAGGTCAATCGGCTGACCACCCCCCGGGCACGCTAACGTTACCGAAAGAAGAGAGAGCGGGCTTGCTTGCTAAAAGCTGCTATAAGTATTTGTGTGAATCATATGGTCGCTTACAAGTTCTTTCCTGAAATGTATCTGTTCTCCCCATGCCTCTGTGTTTCCTGTCCTTACTTATAACTTGCTGCATGTCAGATTTGTTAAAGACAGCCTGATTGGCAGGCAGACAGTTGGCAGGCCCAGCTGCCATGTGGGCAGCACTCTCACATGTGACCAGTGCTAATAAGAAGCACAGAGGGTGGTAATGACAGCAAGGTGCAGGCCAGTCTCCTCGAGTCAGTGACAAAGGAGAACCAGGCAGTCCAGGCATTCCTCAATGGGGTTCCTAGAGCATGTTGTGTTAGCTAGTGTACACTAGGGGGTGTCTGAGTCATGATGTTTTTCTTCTTCATTGTCTCCTGTGTTTAATCCAAATTTGCTGTCTTCTGATCAAGTAGGTGTCTTGTAGCCAATGTGCAGTTCTGGGGGGGCCATTAACAAACGTTGTACCAGAGGGATTTTGGGCTTATACATCAACAGGGGGCAGCATGTGGCTCAGTGGGCGAAGCCTCTGTGTTGATCGGAAGGTTGCTGGTCCCAGCCCAGCTTCGGCAGAGTGCTCACATCTGCGGGCCCTTAAGCAAGGCCCTTAACCCCTAGCACCAGGGACGCCGCATGTTGGCGAACCCTGTCCTGTGACCCCCCCCCCCCAAGCTATGGAGAGCAAGATGGGGTAGGCAAAGAGAAGAATTCCAGTGTAACCTGTACCAACACTTGTGCAAAAGGCGAATGAAGGATTTATTTATCAACACGGAATGTATGTAGCACAGGTGGTGACGAGACAGTGTGCTTAATGGCCTCCCTCAGTGCGGCCTGCGTGCCTGTTCCGCTAAGGACCTCGTTTCCAGGTCTCATGTCCGGCCCCTTACCAGCATGCTAAGTTCCTGGCCTGTTACTTTAGCGGCATGGCAGAACTCTCTACCGCAAATAAATAGTTGTGTGTGCTTTCCTGCAGTTTTATACCTCCTTTCCCGTGCTTTTCGCACGCCTTGGGGTAAGGGGGCAGAGAGTGATGGCTGTCGACCAGACTCTCATCCAGCCTTCCCTCGGTAAGGCAGAATCACAGTGGATGGGCATAGATTGAGGGTCACCAACGGGTCAGACAGATAAGAAATGCGTTCGCTGTTTTTTTTTTTTTTCTTTCTTTGGGGGGGGGGGGCTGTCAGGGCGGGTTGCGGGAAGAGTGAAGAGTGCATGAATGCAGAGGAGAAATGTTGTGAGAAATGTGCGGGTTTTTGCCACCGATTGCAGCGTTGATATCTGTCCTCGGGGCAGATGCTGGAGCTCCCAGGTTCCCATGGGGTCCCTCTGCTCACTGGTGAGTGGCTGTTTATGGCCAGGAAACATCTAACTGCCACCCTGAAGGACATGTATCTGGGGCACATTGGCTCAGCAAGCTAAGTCTCCACCCCCGTGATCGGAAGATCGCCTGTTCAAGCCTCAGCAGAACAGTCACATGTCCGTGGGCCCATGAGTAAGGCCCTTAACCTCCACCTCCAGGGGTGCTGCACGTTGGCTGACCCTGTGCTGTGACCCCCCAAACTAGGGGAGAGCAAGATTGGGTAGACAAAGAGAAGAATTCCATTGTACCTGCACTCATGCAAATGGAAATTAAAGGATTTATCATTTGATTTATTGTTTATTTTCATTCTTTCATCACACACCAGCCCCAGAGTAGCATGAGACCGAACGTGCATCTTTCCTGAGGCGTGTTGGCTCGACTCTCGGGAACGATGGCCCAGTTTTTTTCAGGAACATTCCTTTCAATGCGAAAATTCCAGATGCACAAACAAAGCATGTGATTTATGTCTGACAGCTTTGCACTTTGATTGATTCCTACATGGAACCAGCTCTGAAAAATGTACCTATTTTCCTGCCTGTTTTAAAGAGCAGTTTTCAACTTGGGAGAGTGATGTGTCTGATGTGTCTTTGCCTCCGTCCATTTGAAAAATAATTGTTGTGCGTTGGGAACCAGTAAGGGGCCTTTAATGGTATGTCAGGGTTGACCAGAGTTTGGTATCAGTAAATACATGAGGTAGACATTCGGCATTCTGCATCTCTGTACATTTGCTCGACCGAAAACTGAAGTGCTGGTTTCTAGTAGCACCTTGTTACCTATATTTTTGGGTGGTGTTCAGCTGTATTTTTTGCCTGTACAGTGTAATCAGAAGAGCAGGCCTTCTAAAATGTGTAGGCATATGACCCCACTCAAGTGGAGCTGATACCAAGGCGACTGCTGGATGAAGGTAGTGCCCCAGGGTACCAGGCTAACGGCTAACAATAACGGCCAGTACTTAGATGAGGTGTAGCGTCTTCAGCTCGGCAGCCTTATGAGCCTGAAAGGCAGCTCGCAGCTTCCCTTCTCCGGCCTCAGCCTGGAGTTCTTGCCGGTATGTCATGCCCACGGCCATCCAGCGAATTAAACATTTCCTGTTTTTCGTTTTCAAGCCTTTTGCGTTCCGTGTTGTCATAGTCATAAATTTTGTTGTAAAATTTGTGTTTATTGTAATTATTGTTTACTATTCCCTCAGAGAGTATTGTGGACATCTACGGATGCATTATCCGAGTCAAAGGATGCATTATTGGATGGACAGTGGCTTAGAATAAAGTGGAAGTACAGAAGTCGCTGGTGGCCCCCACTCACAGTAATGCAGGTTAAACTTATTTGTGGAGAAAGTGTGAGGCCCTCAGTCTATTAGATTGGACACGCAGCGGTGGTGGATACACGATATTGAGTTTCCTTTGGTTTATTAGCCTTTGGGAAAAGTCAGCTATGCATGCATTAAACCCCAGTCGACATTCGTAGTCGCTCAGCCCAGCCGGATATAAGCCAGTTTTCATAACTGTCGGTCTTGATTCCTCGCAGATTATTTATGTATTATTCTCCAGGTCAAGAAGGCGTACAGACAGAAAGCTCTGACCTGTCACCCGGACAAGAATCCCGACAACCCCAAAGCAGGTAAGTGGGGCTGCTGGTTTCCTCTTGCTCGTCCGCAGCGGAGAATCGGTTAAGCACCTTCGCCGTGTGCCCTTTCGTCCCTATGAACTTCCCCGCTGAATACAGCCATTGTCCAGGCGATCTCTCAGACCCGACATGGTGTCCTCCTGGGCGCCCTCCTTGGAAGTGTGGTCCCCTAATGGGCCCCAGATCACAGAGGCCCCCGGGGCAGCGAGCTGCGTCTTTGGTCCCTGAAGGGGACTGGGATGTGGGTTGGTGCTGCAACACCACAGCTTGTGTTGTTCTGGTCTCCTGTCTTCCAGGAGGTTGGGGGGAGGTAGGGTGAAGCAGTCTTGGAAATTTAAAATACATAAAAAAAAAATATTGTACCTTGGAGGAAAAAACAAAAAACACCAGCCTGTTTTCATGCAAGGTTTTTTCAGTTTTTTTTTTTGTGGTCACTGGATGTCTCTGACAATTCCTGATTTGAGCATAAAAGGGGAACAAGGGGGTAAATGGCAGAACTGAGCAAAGTTAAATGGGTCAGTTTCCCAGAAATGAAAGAGAACAATGTCGGCTCCAGAGCGGGAGAAAAGCCCAATCTGCATTCAGATGCGGTCCAAAATTATTTTGGTTTCGCGTGTGCTTCATGCGTTGCACGAAAGGGCGCACACATCAGGGGACTCGGGGTAGGGGTTAGGTGGGGGTCAGCATGCATCGGTCGGCCCGGGCGGGATACAGACAGACATGCATTTGGACCCTTTCCCCAGGGGGTGCAGGTTATTCTCCTTTGAATCCTGCCTGTGCACTTCAGTTGCCCTGGATTTGCACAGGCTGCGGTTCGCGTTCCACAGGATCCTGCAGGCAGGCGTTAGGAAACGGGCTTCCTCGGGCAATGCCGTTCAAGGCAGGTGGCAGGCATGCGCTTCCAAGTGCCAGCAATTGTGACAGTGGCGCCTCTGCTTCCCAGCGGGGCCTGGGCAGCATGGTATGCGTGGTTTGGAGAGGTGTGACCCAAAACATCACCGGAGGGAAACAGGCCGTCTTAGACACTCAGATAAAGGCTGTCATGAAGCGGACTTGTTTGACTTTCCCCTACAGTATTTCCCCAGCGTTCCATCTTCATAGAGACAGCATTCCATGTCACATGTAGTGTAGAGTCTGCTGTCATCCTTTGGTTTTTTTTAATGAAATTCACCCCGACTTAGATTCACCAACTCTTTACTGGAATCTTTTGGAAGCCCCTGAGACATATCATGTTATTTATTTAGTTTAGCAGAAGCCTTAAGGTCCTTTCTGGTCAGTAAAGTCAGTTTGCTTTGTTTTAGCAGCCTCTCCAGGTATTAACAATAAAGTCTGTAAATGAAGAACAGCTTTGCTTGAAGTTCCTCCGCTTTCTGCGGTTAGATAAGAGGCAGATCTTTGAGCTGGCCATGTTCTCTGTCTCTCTTTCGGTCTTCTCAGCTGAGCTCTTCCACCAGCTGTCCCAGGCACTTGAGGTTTTGACGGATGCGGCAGCCAGGGTAAGTCTGCGGCCTCCAGCAGGGGGGACGTCGCGCTCCTCGTGTCGGCGTGAGCCGGACCCACAGACGTGAATCCACCTCCAGAATCCTCTGTCCCCCGGCAGGCCGCGTACGATAAAGTTCGAAAGGCGAGGAAGCAGGCTGAGGAGAGGACGCGGAGACTCGACGATAAGAGGAAGAAGATCAAGCTAGGTGAGGATTATGTAGACCTCACAGGGAATGGGCTTGGTTGTTGAGGGCGCCCATAGTCACCATGAAAGCGGACAGGCGCGGCTCAGCACAGGCTGTGGAATCGCTCGCAGATTTCCTGCCTTTTCCCGCAGTGGGTCCCTGTGGCCAGCTGGGCCCGCAACCTGTGATTAACAGCCACCATGGGTGCCTTATAATGTGTCACCATTGACTGCACTCTGTATCACGGGGTCTTGTGGGGGCGCTATCCAAGTGCTCCCCACCGTTACCGGTCTGGTCTGGCCGCTTTCCACAGATCTGGTACCACAGTGTTATGAGCTGATTTACAGTGTGAGAGTGTTTAGAATGGATGGAGTTTTGAGTGTGGCTCAAGGTCTGCTGTTATACACCCCCCCCCCCAACCAGACTTAGAGGCGCGTGAGAGAGAGGCCGAGGCTCACAGTGTGGAGGAGATCAAAGTTGCACGCACGCTGGAAGAGGAGGTAAGTGCCTGTCTCTGGCCACCCAATCCCAGATGCCTTCACAGAGGGCTATATAGAGTCTGTGTAGGGCTACATAGCGCTCTATAGCACTATATAGAGTATGTGTAGGGCTACATAGCGCTCTATAGCACTATATAGAGTCTGTGTAGGGCTACATAGCGCTCTATAGCACTATATACAGTCTGGGCTTTATATTTAGTGTCATTTTTATGGCAAAGGTCACGTGGTTTATCCTAGGGGTCTCAAACTCCAGTCCTAGGGGGGCGGAGCCCTGTGTAGCTTAGTTCTTTCCCTGTTAACCCGCAAATGATTTAGCTCAAGAGCTGTGTGGTAATTAGAGGAGGTGCAAGGAGTTGAATCAGGTGTGTTAAATCAGGGGAAACTCAAAAATGTACAGGGCTCCGGCCCCCCCAGGCCTGCAGTTTGGCACCCCTGGATTTAACCCCTCTACCACATAAAGCATGGGGATGGTTGTGTCATGGTTGATTCGACATGACCACTAGGAGGCAGTGTTCTGTTCCTCCTGTGCTTCCAGAGGTTTGAGAAGTCCTTGCCCAGTGGATCAGCCTCAGGCTGCTCTTTAGGGTGCTATTGCTCTGGCAGATCCTCCGACCACATCCTCAAGTCACGTGGTCGGTGTTTTTCTGAGTCCTGCAGTGATGAAGTGTGGTTTCCTGCAGTCGCTCATGGGGCCTTACCATATTAAACATGTCCCTCCACCATATCCCAGATCACCCGGCTGCGAGAGGAGGGGTCCCGGCAACTACAGGAGGAACAAAGGCTGATCAAGGAGCAGATCCAGAGGGAGAAGGAGGCGCAGCTCCAAGGAGTCCCTGCAGCACCCGGTACTTCATGTAACACATGTGATTTAACGCATCTGCTGTGTGTGTTGCTGCCTACTTCCAGTTACGCTACTAAATTCTTAAAGCCTCCACATCTATGCCCCTCAGAAGCAGCTTGGTAAGCTCCCAATACAGGACACCTCTATGCCACAGAATGTCCAGTATGTCACTAGTCTAGTATTCAGGTAATGCCACACACGTTGTTTTGTTCATGGTAGCAGCTGCAGGCTACGGAGGTAAGTTGTGCGGTCATAAGACAGCTGTGATGTTTTTTTAGCGCATGAGAGCCTGGAGCAGGAGAGGCATGAGTGTGGCGAGTCAGTTCGTGGACTGGCCCCTGACCCCAACCCCCAGAGCGGGTGTGCTGGGCCGGGCAGGGATGGTGGGCCCTAACCACAGACCTCCGGTTTGCACGCTAGTCGCGTCCCCCTATGCTTCTTGGAAGCGCACCTCGGCGCGGTTCCAAAGGCTCCGGTTGGGTCAGTTCTTCAGGAGGGTGGGGGGGGAT
>JAODJX010000027.1:16195268-16218209 GCA_026776945.1 Isichthys henryi
CTCAAATCGGTCCATGGTGACTGACTGACCGGAGATGTGTTGGGATCCTTGCCATGACTCCCTCTGAATCCGGCAAAGGTGCCCCAACCCCCCACCACACGTCCCATTATTTATACGGTTCATTCGAAGGCCTTGGCAGGATGAACATGTCTCTCTCCCTCTCTCTCCCACAGGCCCTCCGCGAGGATCGCCGTCCAACAGCAGTGTGACCCCCAAATTAAAAGTGAGACATTAAAATATTGCTTATAGATTGTGCGCGTCTCAGGATCCGAGTAGGTTTCAGGGAACTGGGAGGTCAAGACTGCCGCTTGTTGAATTTAACTGTCAGATCATTCAAATTATGGAGACTACAAATGTTTCCTTGATTAAGGATGTACTCAGTTTCTCTGTTTTCATCACTCTCAAGTTTGTAGAATTATCAGTCTTGTTAGAACAGTGTTTTTGGTAACGCTTCAGTTAAAGCAGTCATATACAGTGCATAATAGATATCGTCATAATGCATTATAATACATTCATAAAGTATTATAAACATGGCTATAACTATTTAGAAAAAGGCATAACACCTTATGGTCATGTTTATGTATGCGTTATGAATGCTCTATGAGGTTCTCATCTATAATGCATTATAAATACCTTCATGATGCAGTACAAAAGCCTCCTTACTTCTTATGCTGACCATTACAATGCATTACAAATGTATTTATAATGCATTATAATGACTGCTTTAAGTAAAATGGTACTGTGTTTTTCAGCCCAGTTCTCGGGGACCACATGACAGTCCGCGTTTGTGCTCCCTCCCAGCACACCTGTAGCAGGTATTCGGTGTTTGGTTCAGGTGTGCTGAGAGCTGGAAGGAACTAAAACCTGGACTGTCCGGGGGTCCTGGAGGACTGGGCTGAGAGACACTGCTCTAGGATAAGGGGGTATAACATAATGCTTGTGCATGTAATTCTGTTAGCCATGCCATGGCTCTGTCCTGCCCACGGTTAGTGAAAGTCTCTTTGGCCAATGAGAGATATAAGCCTTGGTGATAAATTCATCTGTACTTTTCAAGATATTTTCAACTTGGCATTAATGTTGTTCCAGTTCATCTTCATGGTCACAACTGCATCGGCTTTGCGGCTTTTCTGTCCTCATTTGCTCAGTCCAGTGCTCTGCATTTCCTCCTTGTTAAATTGCAGTTCATCATGACTTAATACGTTTTCTTGGTTCTTGGAAAGGGTGTGTGATGTATCTGTGTGAGAGGGTTTGTTGACACTGGCTGAGAATGTCAGTCCTGTCAAACCGGTTCCTTCACCCCAAGCGGTGATATCTCTGCAGCGACACAAATGGCCCGCAGAAATGCATTGTTGTCTCCACCTGCATATGAAATAGCATCAGCGTATGCATGTACGTGTCATTCCTGATGCACATTGCTGGCGAGGTCCCACTGAGATGACATATCAGTGTCCTCTTAACCCGGGTATGTGACAATATATGGAACTGAACTCATTCTCTCCTTTTCACGCTGCCTGGGAGGCCTTTAGCTCTCTTTGCGTGTCTGCTTGCAGGTACTTGCATTCCAGTACCCTGCCTCATGTGTACAGTGGAAGTGGAAAGCTATTTTCGAAAATATTTTTAGACGGCGAGTTCTATTTGGGGTTAGAACAATAGCTAGTTAAAAAGCTACAGGCAGGAAAGGTGCCGTCGTGCCGCCTTGTTTTGTCAGGCAGTTTACGAACTTCTGCTATCAAGAGACTTAAATGGTGAAAATGGTCTCCTTTTGGATAGAAATTTGGCGTTTTTTGATTCGTTTTTGTGCATTTATTTGGGTGAACGCTACTTTTGCTCCTCAGTTATTTGTGGTCTTTCTTTGGTTTTCAATTTCAGCGAACTGTTTCCCCCCTCTGGAACCCAGTTCTGCTCTCCCAAAAAGCTTCTTACGGTTGTTTAGACTAGCAGTAATATACACGCTAGCACTGTGCTCCGCAAGACCTGCTGGGTTTCACCCAGAGGCTGTTCTGCCTTGTCAGAAGATTAATGGTGTATAAACTTATCATAGAGGAGCAAGTAACTTGGGAAGGGTGGGTTGTGGGGGTATTTGTTTTGTGAATTGACTTTGGTAAGTTGAAACAAAAATTCTTGAGACTGCTTCCAAGAACTGTTTTCTTTGACGAGGAACAGAGAGTTTGACTTTGGGGTGTCATCAGCGTTTCTGTTCCTGACGTTGTCCAGGGCTGTGGGGTAGATGGCAGTTAGGCTCACACCTGGCTCATATTGCATTTGGATTAAGCCCATTGCAAAACTGGGCATTCTTACCAGTGACTTCACCATCCAGGTGGCATGAGGTTAGACCTCTGACTCCATAGGGTTCTTTGTTGGATGCCATGGTTTTTACTTTAATAACCAGCAAAGTCTGGAATGACACTTTGGTTTTTGGGTTTACCATGTACACAAGGTTGGAGCTTGGGTAAGCTGACTGTGGCTGTCAGAGGGGAACAGTCCCACTCATTGTGAATTTCATAGCCTGATTTTTTCCCCCTCGATAGTGGTGATGGAATTGGATCTAGATGAATTAGGTAGAAACCAGAAGTTGACTATGGTCATGCATACATTGTAGGTCCCTAGAAAACTGAGCAGGCTTTAATAAAAATGTGTCATGTTCAATTGTGTGATCGTTCATTAGACGGAGTTCTCTGGACTGCCCTGCTACGTTGTTCCCGTCAGAGGTGGAAAGTTCAGCTTCATAAAGTACGAATCCAACCAAGGTTTTCTCTCCGCCAAGCAGCTGAGTATGAAGACTCACGTTCACAGAATACTCAACTGGTTGGTTGAAGCAAATTCTTTGTCTGGATTTGTACTTTCTGAACCTGAACTTCCCACCTCTGGTTCCCATCGTATTCGCTGGCCATCTTGAGTTCGGCTAAAGATCTTCAGCTTCCTGTAAGTTGAGGCCAAAGATGCCTGGAGTCCTGTTCCAACTGGACAGCATCTCTGCCGCTTGTGAACAGCCGTAACTGGCGCCTTGGTGTGCTGAGGTTCCTGGCCATTTCACACGTGGGTTGTTGTTGGACATACCATCCAGTTTGTGCCTTTTCTCTGTGGTCCAGTCGTATTTTAATGGCGCCATCAAAAACAGTGACTGGTGCCATAATTGGGCTCTGGGGCTGAACCGATTTCTCAGAAGATGTAGGTGGAACATAGTTTTCCTACACTTGGCCATCACTGTCCTCTTGTGATTAATTTCCTTTGGTCCAGTATAAGCCTCAGGGGTTGTAGTATTAAAGGATCTGTCACTGAATCCATGATTTCCTTTGTGTAATTCTGTCGTAAAGCTGTTCTGATGTCAGGCAACTAAACACTGTGGTTTGTGGTTTGCAGGTGAGTCAGTGTGTTGTTGTTAATCTAGACCAGTGTTTCCCAATCCGGTCCTCCGGGACCTGCAGACAGTCCTTGTGTCTGCCCCGTCCCAGCTTACCGGGAGCTGGCAGGGAGCCGGGAGGGAGCAAAAATATGGACCGGATTAGGGAACACTGGTCTAGGCCCCTGTGTTAAATTTGAAGCTCCTCCAAATGCGTTGGGTTCAGTGAGAATAAACTACAGGCCCCTGGGTGGTGGGATGATTCCAGGATCTTTTAAAAAGCTCCCCTGCAGCATAGCAAATGCGGCTGTGGTGGTACCATTCCGCGCTAAGCTGTGCGTGCCGTTGCGTTAGTGCCGTCATGTTGCTGACATTCCAATAAAACCAGGCCCTGGTTAACTCTCTCCTTCGCATGTCTTTTCTATCTCTCTGCAATGAGTCTCTCTGCCTTTCAGCTAAAGTGGAGAAGTAAAAAAGACGATGAAACCAACGGCGGTTATTCTCGCGACTTCCTCTTCAGCCTCCTCCAGAAGGTGAGTGCTGTGATTTTTGGGTCTTATTTACGAGAGCTTTTTCGTCTCGTGCATGGCCGCACGGGAACTCGCAGCTCCCAGCTTTCTCGCTGAGTGGCGATCGGGAATAGATGCACCGCTTGAGATTTTTACCCTCGATGGAGGGCAGTGGGTTACCGTAAATCAGAAGAATGGAGTATGGACCATCATTTTGCAGTATAAAATGACAGGCCCCCCTGAGGTCTAATGCCAGGGTTACCGGTGCAGATGCTTTCCTGCTTCCAGCCTTGCGTGTAACGGAGCTCGCTTGCTGTCCAGGGGCTACGTGGAGGTCCGCATGACATCACTGTTTAAAGTGTTTTATTCTCCACCCCCCCCCCCCCCCCCATCGCCAGCTCTATTAAGTTTTGTTACAGCGAAAGTTGCTAAGGGCAGAGTGTTGCCCTCTTAAAGTGGGACACGCCATTGCTGGTGCCCCGATTGCTGGGTGGGTTTAGCGGTGCCTGGGGGCTTGTTAGGAAATGGGTCTTTCTCATGCAATGCCGCGCTGTGTTCGAACCCGTGACGCTTAAGAGCCAGAGTGGCGGGAGGCCGAAGGGCACACGCAGGAATTCGCACGGCTCGGTCCAACTGCAACTGGTGTGAAGTCTGGGGGTGGGGGGGGGCGGGGAAGGGCACAGTTTCAACCCTTCCTCGCACGCACGTTATCAGCCTGGATCAGTGCCCTGGACATGGGAAGCGAGGTCAAAGAACTGTGGGAAAAGAAGCATGGAGCTGACTTGGCAAAGAGAATGAAAATAGCGATTTAAAAAAGAAAAAAAAACAGGAATCCTCTCATAGGAGCAAGAGGACAAGCTGAGAGACAGGTAGTGCTGAGGACGAAATGAGCAGAACTCCCTCTGGGAACTGGACTTTGTGTACTTTGGACTTCCATCCATGTTTAAAACAAGCTGCGTCATTCGGAAGCACAACACATGAAGGTCTGTACTAGTTTTGTCGCTGTTACCCAGGCTTCAGGTACCGGGTGTCTGTTTGCATTCCCGTCCTGCCCTTTTCCCAGATGTTGACGGGGAGAGCAGCTTATCCACGCAGCAGGAAAGCTGGAATCCTCCTCTCCCAGTAGAACCCGCTTAGCTTCCCAGTAGCTGGCTGCATGGTCTTTTCTGTACCAGCTGGGGCCAGTGGGCTTGGGCCGAGAGGTAAAGCCCTGCTTCTGCCTGGGAGGAGTTCGGCGATGCGGATCTGTGCAGCTGAAGGCCATCATCTTCAACAGCATCACATCGATCCAAGTCAAGATTTGAACGTCAGCATTTGGACCTCCCCACGACCAAGCTCGAAACTTACATTAGGTCAAAAGCAGAATGTTTTTTACCCAACCTTCATGTTCCAGAAATGATTGCTAGAGGTTCACGAAAAGGTTGCATCTAATCTTAGCACATATTTTTAAATTATTTTATGTCTAGTACAAAAAAACGAATTCTGCGTTGCGTGACTCAGAAAAGATAAGACGCGGCTCTACAGGGGGGAGATTTCTCGTTGACGGATTATCTCAGTGTTGACTGGGTCTTTCCCAGCGCATTAGAGAAACCTCTGAGTAATTCGGGAAAAATGGTTATTGTGTCTTCCAGACAGTGTGTCAGAGGCATCTGCTGCGGATATAATGGCATATATCAGTCTTCGTGGTTTAACTCTGCTGTCACTCCGAAACCGTATGGAAAGACTAGGTGGGTTTTTGCATTTGGGCCATTTTTTTTGGAATACAGCACTTGATGTTTTTGTCCTACGAGATTCACTATTACTGGTTTGAAGGCTTATTTTCTTGTACCTCTATATTGAATCTTTTCAGTTACACTCAGGGGTGGAACTTAAGAATTCTTGCTATTAGTCAATTGGGGTAGTAAAAATACAGTAGCCCAGATATCTTTGCTAGCTTACAATGTAATTTTCAAGCAGAAAGGGCAACCAAAGGCCATCACATCTTACAATAATAAATGACCCTTTTCAGTATATCATTAATATCCCTACCAGTCATCCTTGTCATTTTTAAAGTTTGCATGAAGATGCTTTGGTGAAGGTGGGGATAGTTTCAGGGGGAAAAAAGCCATACCTTAAATATAATTTATTCAGTTTTGTTTTCCAGTCTAGCTTATTAACTCTCTACTAATTAGTTGCTTTGGAAAATGAAGAATTCAACGTGGGATACCAGTTGATCATGGCCTTCAAGTTGATTGGCTACCTGTGATGAGTCTGAAACTGGGATTAACAACAAAGACCTTACACATGTCATCACCCCAGAGTTTTTTTAGACGACCAGCAGTCTGCTGAAAGATGTACGTGCAGCATAATTTTTTTTGTAGTAGTCTGACATTGTTTTTACTAGCCAGCAGGCTAGTGTCAGTTTTTCTGTGCTTCGCCCTTTGTCTAAATTACTCGCCTCCGGCAAGTGAGCAAGCTGAATTTCCAGGTCTGGTTACGCTCGCCTTTATTGGAATATGCTCATTTCCATGCTTTATTTTTTAGTCTCATTCTTTGTCTTGGACACTGTGCCTTTATTGACAAAAGAATGAGAGTTAAATTTCATTTTGAATTCCCCAAGCTTCGGCCTGTGTTTGCATAGATCATTTTTGTAGCATTAACTATCATCTGGTCTTGACTTTCTTGATATAATTCACCTTTTTGCCTTCCAGTATGGTGATGTGTTGAACGTCGTGCTATCTGGCAGGAAGAATGGAAGTGCTGTGGTTGAATTTGCGACTGTCAGAGGAGCTGTAAGTACCGCCTGCTGTATGTTCATCTCTGGTTCAATGGGTACTGCGCACGTCGCAGGTTGTCATGTCTCCGAGAGCTTGACACATATGTAAAATCTCATGTACTCATGTCGCCTGTAAGTTTGGGGTTGTTCAAGTGTTCTAAAAGGCCCGCAGACTCTTCCCTAATGGGAACCAGTGGGTTTTTGGCAGAAGGGCCCCATTGTTCGGATACGTGTGAGAGCCGATTCTTTTTGTTGCGAGGTTCTGTTTGTTGTGGAGTCTGTGTGGTTACCCTTGAGAGAGCATGCCGGTCCTCCTCAGGGACCTTCTCTCAGATTGTGGTCGCTGTCTGGATCCTGGTGGGTCTTGGGGCGACTTGTGAGGCCCAGGGCACTGGCGGGGCGCCCAGGGGACGTCAAGCGGTCAGCCGCTACTCTGCCGCACTCCTCCACGTCTTGCAGTCATGATCTGATTTGGAGAGAGTCGCTGTGGTCATAAGAAGGTGCTGTTTCATGTGTGGTTGTTTGTGTCTTTGTCTTCATGAGTTGTTCTGTTTTCAGGAACTTGCGTATAAAAATGAATTGGGCCTGACAGGAAACCCACTGAAGATTTCATGGCTTGAAGGGCAACCTGAGGTCTTGGCACCAGCCTCACAGAGCACGGATGGCCCATTCAGACCGGCACAGGTACTGTACCCTGGATACACCATTGGGATGGATGTGTTTCACTGGACCTCTGTGCGATCTTTCTAACCACTCTGGTATTTTGTCTCTCTCCGTCTATCTAACCTCAACACGGTATAAATTCATTGCGAAATACTGGAAGTGGATACCCTGCAGAGTAGAGCATGAAGCTGAAATAACGTTCCCCTGTAAACTGTGCACTTTCCCTGCAAGGAAAGTATGCAATCACCCAGGGGGTTTACTTTTATATCATTGTGCAAATATTGTCCCAATCCTTGCACTCTCCTTGTCTGGATTCAGAGAAAGTGTTTGGTTAAATGGACTTAAATTTGTTTGCCTTGGAGGGGGCTTTGTTTTGCCTTCCTCCATGTCGAGGGGGCCCCCCACTCCGTCCTTTATTAGAGAATGCAGGCGGGTTGGCCTGCCGGCTATGGGCTGAATCCCACAAGTCCGCTGGGCGGTTTGTTTGGAGATGCACAGGCTCAGATACCTGGGTTGTTTTCCGTTTGTGCTGCATGATGTCTCAGCACATGGGCGCTCCTGGGGTTGAGGGGAGACTCTTCCGAAAGGGATTTCGTGCCTAAACCCGCATTGAGGAATCCCACATGTGCGATTGCTTCAGCAGTATGGTCGGAACGCTCTGTGGATAGGGAGCAGTGCGAGCTGGATGTCGGGAATTGCGGTGGGGGGGGGGGGTGCTTTTCCCATGTGTAGACCTGTAATTCATTTCATGTGGTTACCAGTCATGGCCAAACCCCCCCATTCCATGCTGTAGCCAGCCCAAGCTTAGCCCCACTGTCTGGGTCGCCACTCTTTGCTGTCTGCGGCCTTTATCAGGACTGCATGTGGCGGCTGTACCTTGCATGATATCCCACATTTCTGTGCCGTTCTCATCGACTTTATCAATCACATTT
This sequence comes from Isichthys henryi, assembly GCA_026776945.1. Classification (NCBI taxonomy): domain Eukaryota; kingdom Metazoa; phylum Chordata; class Actinopteri; order Osteoglossiformes; family Mormyridae; genus Isichthys; species Isichthys henryi. The sequence continues at coordinate 16,203,468 of JAODJX010000027.1, forward strand.
CGGTATTGATGTCCTGGGCGATCTTTCAGGGTGCCTTTGTGGTCGCCTTCTTGGTGCTCAGGGGTGGGGAAGAAGCTGATCCCTACCTGTAGGCCGTTCATGCATTAGTCTGTCGTGAGCAAGCCTTCCACAAAGCAGGCCCCACCTCGATGAAAGGCTGCATGTCGAAGGTTCGACTGGGGGACGAAGGAAGCCTGGACATCAGCATTCCCCTCGCCCATGATGGTCTAAGTCACTGGAGTTCCTGTTTTCATCTGTGAGCCTGGTGGTGGAGGAGGAGGAAGACAAGCACTCTTCAGTCATCCATTTCGTCTCACTGAAATAAGGAGCAGAATTCTCCAGCCATGTTCTCCATACCGTACCAGGCAGGTTTTAGCCGTCGCGCTAATGGGAGACTCAATGTCGTCTGGGCTTATGTTCTCCAGAGCAGTCAGGTGGGACACGTGGGGGCCTACAGCTGCTTGCTCGCAGGTGGGCTTGTGGAAACTGCGTTTCTCGTCAGGTCAAATGATGCCCTGCGATGGTCCTCCTCCTCTGCGCCACTTTATGATCCACTGTATGCTGTGGCAGTGAAATATGCGAATACTTCAACTGGTTCAGCCGTAATATTGTTTTAAATCCCCCTGATGTTATTCCTGGCCGTGCCCCCACTGAGTATCAGTGTGCTGGACGGGGGGAATTTCACTGGTGGCTTCCTGGCACATGTGAGCCGGCCACAGTGTGTGCTGCCTACATCAACAAACACAGCTGAATGATTTACAGTTGTGTTTCTTCCAGTTAATAAGTCTGATCCGCGCCGAGTGGTCCGAGTACACGCTGGAGAGATGGAAGTGATTGGCGCAGATCAGCCTCAATAGTGGCAATGCTAATAATGACATTGATGGTAACTATGGCACCAGTCATATTACTGATCTATTAAATGATGATGCAAAGGTTAGAGAGTTTAATAGGGCATGTACTACTTCGTTACTATTAGACCGTCCTGATGAATGTGCTTTTTTTTTGCCTTTTAAGAATGAATGAAGGTATCCTGTGTGTCAGAGCTCATGGCATCCAAACCCACACCTCCCTTGATGCCGGACCTCACATTTGGCTACTGGCGTAATGTCCAAGAAATGCTTACAACAATAGATACCCCTTAAGAATGTGGAGCTCCTTCATGCATTACTTTGCCCTGAATTCGGGGTCTGTTTCTCATCCGTTTCCGAGAGCGCTGCCTTTTAGGAATAGGCAGGGAAGAATACCCATTATACCAAGGTACAAAGCCCGGTAGCTTTGTCCAGATTAATGACACACACCAGACTCAACAGGGATTATTCATCGTTTTGGTTTGGAGACCCCCTGACGGTGGAATGTTTTGTTTAGATGTCAGCGCACACTGGAGGGAAGTCACGGATTTGGGCACAGGGGGAAGCTCACGCTGTTCACATCTGCAGCTGTGCGCCTTTTGGGAAGAGATAAGGGATAGCCAAGGTCCAGGCTTATAGGAAAGGTAATTCAGAGATTAAAGGAACATGTTGTACCAGGAGGGCGAGAGGGTCCGTTGTGGAGACATCTGTTTGTGATTCCAGTAGTTATCAGTTCATTTCACTTGGGTTGTCCTGGCAACCCGATTTTGAGAATTGCAGGGCGATGAAATGTGAAAGTGGCCTGAGATCTAACCAAGGCTCTCGGCTGGGTATGTGGTACACAGAGGGATAATAGGGTATATTCTGTTGGCGGGGTTGCAGCTTGTGTACGGATCTCAGACCTACGCGGTGGTGTCACACCTTCCTTGATGCCCTCACTGCTCAGCTGCAGGCACTGCTGTTGGGTCTGTGAGCGAAGGGTTAAACCTTCCGGAAGCACTATCACAGCTGTCGAAAGTTGTGAAGCAGATCCAAATGTAATAATCGGGGCGGTTCCTGGGTTTTTCACCATTTGCAGTAGGCCGTGCTTTATGTGAATCATTTCTCATGTTGTAAGTGCATATCGTCGCCCTGCTTGGTCGCATAGGTTGTCTGCATCTCTTTGCAGGAAAGGACACGCTCAAAGAGAGCTTGTGGAATGCACTGGGTGGTTCCACCACAGCTGGGAATCCATGTACATTATGACATGAGCATGTTTCTCATCATACTCACTCATCCTTTGTTTTCTCGGTCGCTTTGTTCTGTGATAGCAGGCCAGCGTCTGTAATGGGTGTGACTTTTTTCCTCATCGTTGATTCCAACGTTCATCGGGACCGACTGCAGACGACGTGAGCATCGTCAGATGTTTCATAGCTACCCAGCTGAAGGGATCCGGTCTGCGGTTGCCGCTGTCACAATCCCGCATGGCAGCTGTGTGACTCATCCCCACAGATCCTTTCCACCCGCCCTGAAGTGTAAATCTAGCCTTCAGTATGTCAGCCAGACGGATAATTGCTGTACAAAGCGGCCTTCTGACCGTAGCGTGATTCGTCTGTGGCTGGTGCCGTATAACGTCAGCCAGTGAGATTCCACTGCGCTCCTGAAGATTCCGTAATGCCGTGACCTCCAGTTACCCCACAAAAAAAAAAAAAAAGTGTGAAGTGTGAGGTCATGAAGTAGTGAGGCTGAGACGTAAGTTACCTTTTCATCTGCCGGCTGCTCTTCGCCGAGTGGCTTTGAGAGATGTTTACACGGTACTGTCCTTGAACAGGCTTGGTGACGATGATGGATTTTCTGAGCTAGTGTGAAAGAAAGGTTGTGCCCCCTGCCTAACTAGTCTTAAACCCCATCGCGCATTAGATCTGCCGGGGGGAGCTCGGCATGAAAAACAACAAACGATAATGGTCCGTAACGAATGTTCTTCTCTGTTTATACTGTCTCGCGCATGTGAGTTTAGGTTTGCACATTTCCGTTCCGTGACACCGTTATTCAGAATGGACTTCTGCTGCCTTGTAAAATTGAGATGTGACAGCAGAAGATCTACAGCTTTCCTCATGATCGCCATTGTTTGCCATCACTGAGGACGGCTCTGAGCGGTGGCCTCCCAGACGGTGCTGGGCCACTTCGATACAGGTGGAAAGCATCCATATTTTGAGTAGGTCAGGTGTCACAGGTCAGGTGACCTTTGCGTGGGTCAGGTGTCATTTGAGTAGGTCATGTGTCATAGGTCGGTCACTTGGTGTGGTGCTTTGTTATTAATTTGTATGAAGAACTTCACAGAATCAGCTCAGGCATCAAATATCTGTAGCATTTTCCAGCTTCCACCTTTTCCGCTGTAGTATTGTTTATTTAATGAGTAACTGATAGGCCGGCGCGATGCGGCTGCTTGTCACCGTTCTTGCTTATAACAAAGACAAAACATTCATTTGTTTATTGCAACAAAAACTAGGGCTGCATTATATATTTTTTCAGCATCTTCGTCGTGATGTGTGTATGCGCAATAATTGCATCGTATTTGTCGGCAATGCAACCAACTTATTTAATAAACTCTATTTGTAGGTAATAACAAGGTCTGTTTCCTTATAGTTGATTTTGGCCATTTTTTGAAACACATTTTTTCTCTGATAAAGTCAAAGTGTATATAGAGTAGAATAGTGCTGGTTTATTCATGCACTTGGAGAGGCTTGGACGTCTTTTCATTTCCCATCTTGTCTCTGTGAGACAGACAGACACCCGCATGTATAAACAGGTGAGGATCAGAGTGCAGGGTTGGCCAGCGTTTATTCTGCCAGTTCCGGGATTTGAACCCACGCGCTTCCGGGCACTGATGCTGACACAGTGCCCCATATTGGCGAAAATGAAGCACCGGGGTCAAGTGTTCACGACCTCTTCAGTTCGGTCTGCGTGAGATGTGCATGTAGATTGACTGGCTCCCCATCTGACAGTGTTTGGCAGGAAAGGATTTAAAAGATTACAGCTTGATTTGAAACAGAACGAAAGGGCAGAATAGGAGGTCCAGCTGTGTCTGACATGTGGGTTGGGGGCTTCCGCTCTCTCTGACCTTTAAATGTATAGAATTATCATTCTGTCTGAAGATGTTTAGTGCGTGCTCCACTGGCACTAAATGCCTCTTGCCCCCCCAGCATTGGGTGGAGGGGGGTAGATCTGTCGGGCAGTGATCACTGTGCCTCCATGGTGTGTGTCTGTCCGGTCCGTCTCTCTGTCTGTATATTGAGAGTCGTATAGATGTAGTTGGCACACAGAGCCCAGACCTTCCTGACAGGTGGGATGGCCAGGTGCCATGGTTGCTGTTTTTTCAGTGGGTAACGTTTAAAACTCACTGGATGTGCTTGGCAAGCCTCCCCCCCCCCCAGGGCACATGTGGAAGTATTGTACCTACCAACCCCCACTCCCACTTCCCTAGGCAGAAGCAGCAGTGCAGTTACGGCTTAGCTTGGGCTGCAGCCCTCTGAGGCTCTGTGACTGCCCTCTGTTTGTTTTTCCTGCCCCGTTGCATGTGCGGAGGTGGGGGCGGGGTTGCTGTATTCGTGCTGAGCTTGAGGGTGTCTGTTGGGATGTGTGCTGGGCGGGAATAGGGGAATAGTGCCTTGAATTAATCAAGATGGCAGAACTGCGAGATGACAATATTCCACACAGCGCTATGGCAAATGGGCCCGCTCTGTAAGAATAACTACCAAACCTCAAATGCCCTCCGGGTCAAGCTGGGTTTCTCACACACACACTTGTGTGGGCCACCTCAGTCATGGCTGTGGGATGGTAAATGTGCTGCCCCCCACCATACAGTGATAACATTTCAGGTCTTATGTCATTCCTGCTCTGTCTTAAACTTATGATGAACTTAATAACTGCTTCTTAATGGCCAAGCTCAGGGACTGTCAGCCCTTTATCCTGTTCATTTTAACTGTGCTTTTTTGATACAACTAGTTTGGCTTACCCCAAACTAGAATAAACTTCGTGTTGGTAAGTTTAGCACTAATATTCTGGTTAACCTGCCTTGTACCTACAGGTTGCTTTCTCTCTGACGTTACACAACTTCATTTATAAATAGTTTATTGTAAACCTTTGGATTCCATGGCACTCTGCTTGAATAACCAGTTACAAGCTACCTTTCCTGTTGCCTTTGTTGAACAAACTCAGTTAATGATTGAGTGGTTTATCTCCTGCTTTTCAGAGTAAAAATCAGACTCGTTTTCAAACTGCTTTGATGTTCAAGGATTTTTATTGGGGCGTGTTACACAGTCCCTCCTTTACTATAAATATGAAGCTTTTGTGTGCGCATTCATAGTGCCACCCAGGGATAAAGGCGTCAGTCTAAACTGTCAGACTGACGCTTGGAAGGTATGGTGATCTGCAACTGGGCCAGATGAGCTGCCACATCTTCTTGGTCAGCTGCTGGTCTGTGCAGAAACGCGGGTGTGTCACTCCTGCACAGAACAGTGCTTTCTGCTAAGGAAAAGTTCAAAAGCGATGGTATATCCCTTACAGCGGGTCTCCACGTAAATCCACTGAGAAGGATCATTGTCATTGCGCCTTCATGCCCGGTCACATGACAGCACGATACACTTTAGCAGAAACCCAACTCATTGTGGCTTGTGTTAGCATGTTGCTAACAGCGCTCATGTCAGCAGTCATTACTTGTAGGACTCCTGGTGACAGCGGATGAGAAGTTTGGGGCTCCTTGACTCATTAGTGGAAGCTGTCCATTACCCTGAGGACATCATCTAGGATGGATGGGCCCAGGTCCAGGGAGAAGATGGAATCGTCTTCTTCTGGCAGAACTTCTTCCATTTTAGCTCGAAATGAATCTTCGTCCCCCCCAGAGCTGACACTGCCTTGGCCAGTGCTGTCCCGTCTGGTGCTGTCCTGCCTAGGGCTGTCCTGCCCGGAGCTATCCCCAACCTCAGCCTCCTCTGATGCTGGCTCTTCCCCTTCCTCACTGTCCAGCAGTGGCAGGGAACTGCACATTTTGCGTCGCTGCGAAGATTGGCCCCTGACGTTCCACTCAGGGGGGCCCTGTGTTTCGGGAGACTCTTGATTCAGGCGGGGAGGCTTGGGTGGTGGGGCACAGGCCAGGAGCAGGTTCTGCTCACTCTTTGAGGACTGCAGAAGTAGGTTGTGACCCGGCCGCAGGAAGGAGAGATCGCCGAAATTGTCCTGGTGGTTCTTGCTTTCGATGTGTGACAGGTGGCGGAAGTCGCCCAGCGGCAGGCTGATCATGTTGACGGACAGTGAGCCCCGGTGCTTCTGGCACCAAGAGGGCCAGCGGTTCACTGAGAGGCCCCGGTCTTGCTGTAGGGCAGGCTTTAGGGGCATCCTGGGACTTCGCTCGTCGAGCCTTTCAGGGAAGCCGTCGATCCTGGGGGGCCATGCAAAAGAAAAACAGCAATTCTGTTTAGGAAGTGGCATGGGGCTGGAGTTAGCGTGCCGACGGCTCGGCATCAGTCCTCGGCATGCTCAGCGCGCTTTATTACGTGTCTCGCCGCCAGCCTGCGGGCCCCTCGCACGCGCCAGGTGCCGTTTGGGGGAGAGTGTGAAGGGTGTTTAATGAGGGCACCTGCTCCGGCGGTGCCGGGAGGCGATACCATGAGGTCACTGTTCGGAGCAGGGTTGCCGCTCTGACATGTGCCAGGAGATGCCAGGCAATGAGCGGGAGTCACGTCGGTGTCTCACGCCGTCAAACCGTTAATGTTAACCCAGCCAGCGTGACCCCATAGAACAAGGCGATGAATCCTATAAACGGCAAAATGGGCAACACCCTGTATTAATAAGTCTGGTTTTCAAAAGTCGGATCTTTCACCAAGAGCCTTTTCGTTTATGGACTACGGTTTGGAAGCTTTTCTTAATAGCCTGAATCCGATTATAATTACATAAGCTCCCCCGTGCCAAGTGCGAATTTTTAGGTGCCTGTTTGTTTCGCGTTATTAATTCCCCGTTGCCATGCATTTCCGTTAAAATAAAGGAAGCAGACAGGCATGTGGGCTGTGTTGCAATGCGGGCCTGTTCAAACTGGCTCCCCTCTTGCCTTAAATGACGGAAACCAGTTGTTCGCAACCAGCTATCTATCGTCTGGTTTCGCCTGAAAAAGACGAACGACCTTTCGGGAGTTTTCTCTCTAATGGTGTTTTTCGACAGCTAAAACGAGTTTAAATCTATCAGTGTGACAGATGGGTCTTCTCTATCAAACTGTGATAGTATGGGACTATGCATTTCTTTCTGCTTATTCCGGTGTTTCAGAGCAAACGTAAAAGCGTTAAAAGCATTCTCTGAAATGCACACCCATCACAAACTGCTCCTCAGCACATTACTTCAGTTCAAGCGCAGAATTGCATTGCATTTCCCCACAATCCCCCCATTACAGTAATAAGCATTCTAATTACTCTATTGAGCTCACTATAAGCACTTTTTAACGAAGAAGGTACTGCTTTTTTGGAAATATAAATTTTTATGGCCGTCTAACGGGCCTTCCTACAGCAAACGGTGTTCGTGACTTGAAGCACTCACTTGTAAAAGTGATACGTACTGCAGAAGGGCATGTCCTGCGGAGCCGTAAACATTTTATCGCCTCTTTTGTAGCAGCGGGAGATCGCGGGGTGTAGGGACAGCAGCGTTCCTTTTTAAACATGTAAGTTATATGGGGGGTGGTTGCTGTAACGTTTCCCTCTCTGCTGTGAGGACAGCGCCTTGGAAACCAGTTGCAATGGCGAGCTGGATTCCAGGCTTACAGTTTGCAGGCAACCCATTAACACCACCCTGTTCTCAAAGTTTCACTGTAGCCAAAGCTAGAATCCCTACCTGTGTTGGTGGAAAAGCCCTCGCTCAACTCCGTGGAGAGACACACGCAAGCACACCTTTCGGTTCTGTTTGTCTGGAGATTAAAATAATTGCCTACCTGTGTGAGTCTGACTTTTGCCAGGTTCCTTGGTGCCTGTCAATGCCAGGAACCTTGTTCTTGCCTTGATGGGACTTGTCGAAAGTAACTGAAATCTTAGCTCCGCGATTGTGGAAACAGTCCTTTAGAGCAGTCCAGTGCAGCGTTCTTCTTCACGCTTGTTGGCCGCTGGAGGCTACGCCTGCTTTGTGCCCCTATGGACTGGTCTGTCCAGTGTACGTCAGTTATTTTTCCCACCCTGCATGAAAATTCTGGCTCCTTGCCAGGTACACCAACTCACGGAAGTTCAGATGACACGGGCACAGGTGTGCACAGGTAACGCTCCAGCCACCTGAGCCAGGTGAGGTTTCCCTCCCCGTCGATTTAAACAGATGCTGTGGGGGCGGAGCTTGTGCTATTTGGCTTTTTTTCTTTTATTTAACTGCGGTCACACCCCAGCGCAGCGGACTCTTACAAGCAGTGGCGTCACATCTGAACTTTCTGGATTCCCGGCAGGCAGCAGGGATTCACCTGCGAGTCACCTCCGCAGCTACCACTGAATCACTTTCCCACTCCGGGAACGGCTTTCATTTCATAAACCTGCCCGGGCTTCATATATCGGGAATCTGGGTACTGTTTGTGTTTGAGAGAGGAGGAATAAAATATTACTGATCTTGCCGCTGAAAATAATTTCTGGGTTACAGGTGTTTTTTTTTTTTTTTTTTGTGATATTAAGTATTGCACAAGTCGACATACCTGTGCAAGGTGCTCATATAGCAGAGTGTTGGTCCTCCTTGTGGCAGTGTTTTGCTGACACCTCTCTTGTGCTGTTAGTTTGTAGCCTCTATTGTGTATGTTTGTGAGGTGTGTCTACTTGTATGTACAAACCATGAAACTCAAGGTATTCAACCACTGAATAGTTTAGCAGATAGAAGGTAAGGGCCCAGGTGTGTGTCTGTGTCTGTGTCTGTCTGTCTGTCTGTCTGTGTGTGTGTGTGTGTGTGTGTGTGTGTGTGTGTGTGTGTATATATATATATATATATATGTATATATATAGGGTCGATAACATAATGAAATACCTAACAATATATTGATGCGCATAAAAGTCCTGAACTGGGTATAAGAACATTCTCCAAAAAAAAAAAACCTCTGTGTTCTTTAGGGGTGAATGAAGTGGAAATCTACTTCGCATACTGTGCTCCTGAACTTCCCATAAAGGTTCGATGTTCAGCTCTGGAGTTTGAGGAGGTCATGTAAGGCTTTTTCCTGCGTCCTCATGTTCATAATCAGCTTTGTCCACTTGGAATAGCACATGGACAGGAAAGTCACTCGGCGCCCTTTCCCGCCTGTGCCGCTCTTCTCACACCACTCGTTGTCTACAGCAGCCTGTGCTTAGAGCTTCCACAGACCCTCTGAGAGCTTCTGGAAGGTGACAGTCTATCTCTGTATCAGACCCCTGCTTTGGATTAAGCTCAGCTAGGTGAATTCTGTCTGATTGGGTGAGGGAGGAAGGTCTGATCCCCGATCGCATGTCCCACATCCCACATGATGATGTTGTGCCGAGGACGGAGTTTACCTACCACCTCCACCCTAAATTCTGGCCCCAGGCTCCTTTATTGTATTACTTTATCTCAAAACTTTGCAAGGTTTCTGAATTTCAAAAGTAATGTATCAGTTGATCCCTGAAGTCGCTTTTTCGATGGAGCCTCTCCCTGTTTTTGTGAAGCTGAGCCCAATCAAACAATTGACCTGTCATAACATTCATCCAGCCAAAGGACCCTCTCAATGTTCTCCCTTCTCTTTTTGGTTAGTGGGTAGTAGAGGCTGCAGAAAGAATGATTAGTGATTATGTATGTGGGAGCCGGTCTATTTCTTGGGCTGTGCTTAGTTTTGTGGCCAGTCCAGGTCTTTCAGAAACCAAGGACACAATACATTTTCTCGGCAATCCTGCTCTCATTAAAGTGCTTCCAGATACTGGCTCTTGACCAGGTCGTGCAAAGCCTGAAGTTCCTTCATGGAAACGTGGGTGCTCTTGTTGCCTTCCTTTTAATCATTTGTAGAATCATTGCAAGACATTTACAGTATCATCTGTAAATAAGATTGTAAACGTTAATAAATGTATTTCAGCACCATGTGAGCAAATGTTGGGTGGTATAAAGTAACTTGTGTTGTCTGTCTAGAATTGGGCTTCTGTTCATGTTTTAATGTTATGATTGGCGTCAAAAGGCTAAGGTTCAATGCACATCAACTAGCATCAAGACGACTTAAAGGTCATGCCGCTTAGCCCAGTACCTTCAAAAGTAAGATTTATGCAAAGCACACAGGCTTCTCTGTCGCATGGTGGAGGCTGTAAGCCGCTCGTGATGCTGTCAGGGTAGGAATATTCACGCTGCTTTGTAATGCTGATTTCTGAGCTTCATCCTGGCTGTCCAACGTACAAGGAGCTCCGATGCTAACCCCGCTCGGTCATTCACACAAGCTGCCACTTTGTCCCAGCTTAGAGAGTTCGGAGGGATTTGCATCCTGCTTTTACCGCAGTTTGGAAACTGTCATCGGTCCCAGACACAAAGCTGTACCTGGGGTGAAGCCATCAAAAAGTCACCTATCAAAGAGAGAGAGAAAAAGGGCGGCGGAGGCACGGCTGTTGGACCCGCCAGTTGTGTCTGGCCCAAGCGCCATCCCATAACGCAACACAGATGCCGGAGCTTGCAGCTCAAAGCTGGGATGCATCTGGGAGGGAGAAGCCAAATGCAAAGGGACTCCCAAAGTGGGGTATACCCTGAAAGTATTCTGTGGTATATAGGATCTGCACACATGCTATTATTAAGCAGTAAAATAGAGATACTAGTCATTTCTCAATATCAAGGGGGTTCCCCAGTATGTTATGGTAGCTTACTTTAAGTTAAAACAATCCTATTGTCCTCTCCACCCCTCCCACGGCAGCAGACCCGCCTCTGCTTCTCAGCAGATTGTCATGCTGATATTGTGAAGCTGTGATTGATACTGCAAGGAAGCCTGACGTGTTTTACTTTCACCTGTTTTTCCAAGTATCCAGGGCATATTTGAGCACCCTCAGGGACTGATGGCTTTATCTACCAATATAATATAATATAATATGTATCTATCAGAGGCATCACTAGGCTCAAGCATGGGGTCTGAAGCCTCCAGTAATTCCGAATAAGCCTTGAATGATTTGTTTAGAAATGATGCTCGAGTAGCCTTGCTCTCAGTGTGATCGCCGGAGCTTAGCCTTATCCTAGCGACGCTGCTAGTATCCACCATTCATTGTGATTGGCTCGTGCGCAGAAGTGAACCGTAATCCGCTCCAAAGCTTTGGGTGTTGACAGAATGTATCACAAGCACCGGCGTACATGTGATCTGACTCCTTAAAAAGATCTTAGCATGAGAGGTGCACTGATAACTCAAAACCTGTTTCCAAAGAAAACACAAATACTTATTACCCTACACAGCAGTTGCACTTAGCTTATATCCTAAGCTTTCTTTAATTGGTTATTCAAAACAATGATCTTTACGTTGTCAAGTCTCTCGCTTGCTTTTTCTGGGGTATTAAAAACAGATAGTTGCATTTATTTACATTTTGAAAAGTACATTTTCTCTTTCTTGCGGCTAACATGGAATTGTGATTCAAGAGCAGGTCGAGGAGTCCTGAGTTTCAGATTTGCCCACCACATGTTGGCCCATAAACGGATTTGCCACAAATGAAAACAAGTTTTACATTTATATTTACAGTATTCTTTTGCTGTTTTTTTTTCCCTCCTTTGCTCATTTTCATTTCACGGCAGGCACGAAATGTGAAAGCCTGGGATATTGAGATCAACAGACATTCATATCCAATAGCTTTTGGCCTTTCTCTTCATATTGGATAAATGGCCACATTTTGGCTTGTGGTCTGTGTTAATTGCCTTTGTAAAGTAATTAAATTCTGATGCCATTTGAAAAGCTTTGCATGCATGTTTTGCGTGTGTATGTGTGCGTTGAAGGAATTTGCAGTCTGAGAACTCTGGGAATGTTTACGTCCCGATGGCTCTTGGCTGGATATTTCTTCAGATATTAAATTAAAAGGTTCAGTATTTTGAATCTGCTTTATGAGTAAATATTGACAGTAAGATCCTACATTCCGAAGGCTGCTGGTTTAACACAAGCATTACAAAACGGACCTCTTCCAGTGCACCTGTGCCATTATTGTTTTTCTTTTCTTGGAATTATTTTATAACTGTAGAGTGCATATTGACCTTTTAATGTATTTGTTTACTTGTTTTTCTGTCCACCATGTGTGTGTGGCCATGTGTTTTGTGTGTATGTGGTTTGAAGTTGCGTTCCTGTTGCCTTGGCTGCTGTTTTTATGTGGACGGATTAAAAGAAGCTTCGTCAACATCATTTGGCAGTGGTAGTGAAAAAGAGGTGGGGTGGCCACGGTACCAGCAAAGGCCATCTGTTTGCCAAAGAGAGCAGGTGTGAAAGTGGGGGCGCAGAGGTGAAGAAAAGGAGCCCATCGTGGGCCTGATCTGGCGGGGTTGCAGCTCATGGGTGACTTTTTTTGTTTTATAAAACAGATTTATAAAACTGACTTAAAGGCAAAGCTGGACAAGGAGATGGACCTTCACCTCCACATGGATGCTTCTAATGGTCATAAAACCATTGCCTGTTTAACTGAGGGAGTAATACACTGACAGCATGGATAGCTGGTGTTTAGAAGATGGATCGAGGGGCATATGAGAGCTGGAGATCAAACACGTTTGAAAACCGGCTTCCAGTTTTTTTGTTTCTTTAACAGAAACTCTAAGCAAATACATCAGGATGACAGATGCCAGAACTTCAAAAACACAGTCTCTCTCACATCCTACTTTGTTCTGTAGATTTTTATTTTTTTTTAATGCGTATTGAAGAACAGCCACAGCTGCTCTGTCCCTGTCCCTTACCTTTCAACGGCCTTATCAGCTGCACACGCAAGGTTGGATCCATCGTGGAAGAAGCCAAGAGAGGCTTGACAGTCCCCCTCCCCAACCTTCGCTTGTCTTTGGCCGTCCTTACCAACAGGTTTTTCGAAATTGCTATGACTGGTCCAAATTATGACCAGTCGTAGAACTCGGAATCATCTCTGTGACACAGAGGTGATTGATGAAGGAAACTTTCTCTATTTTTGAAATCTGCGTCTATCCTAGACTAGACACAGCCCCACCCTTTCACGTAGGCAAGGTGACTGACGTTGCAAAACTGCTGGGTTGTTTTTCGACTTTTGTGTATGCGGTTGTGACGTGGTTCCCATTGATCACAGTTTACCTTCTGCTTTATTGTCTTTATTGCATGTGGCTGATGACTCACTCAGGCATGATTTACAGCATGATTGAATGAGCTGCTCAGTAAATCGGTCTAAATTGAGTGTGTTGGGACATAATACGCATTACAAATGGCCCCCAAGCTGTCCGGACTGGCACTTCCCATGGCCCGAGGCTTAGTAGAGTTCAGTATTGTGGCTGTCTGGAAATCGATGCATCGGTCAGCTGATTTATCTTTTAACTTTGAGTACGTAATCGTCATGTTTATAAGCAGGGATTTGGCGTTACAACATGAATGCACATAAAGTAGACACGCACTTATTATGACAAGACATTACTGTGTCCTTTAGCCCTTTTCTTGCTAATGCGTACTTCATTTGTGGTTTAAAAGTTAAAATGCATGATGATTTCTTGTAATAGCTTGTAATAGCTATTTGTTTATAAGTGAGGGTCAACTGAAGAAAACAGGTAATATGTACGGTGCATTAGAAGTGTTGAGCCAGTTTCCCAACCTGTACTTGCACATCTGCTTCATCTATAAAAGATGCTGGATCTCCGCCTTTTGTAAAGGGTTGGATTTTTTGTTCTCTTTCTAGTTCTCTTTTTGCGTCTGGCGTGTGTGTTCAGCCCTCCACATGTTTATTTGAGTTAGCGAGCCGACATAGGACTGGGCTTGCATGTATCGCACTTTTAATGATCTCTAAATAAGTGTTTGGCCCTCATAAATCACTCGCTCCACATCCTGCTGACACAAATGGCAGAGAAATAGCCTGTGATTAACTTCACCTGCCTGGTAAGAGCTGAAAGTGAGCGCTTTTTGAAACTGGAATAAACACTTTCTTCCGCTCCCACAAGAGGCTTCTCCTTGTCTGTGTCCATGCAGCGTAACCATAGCAGACTTTGCGGGACGCCCAGGTCTGGTCAGGCCTAGGCAGTCCTGTGTGTCCGATTTGCGAAGAGCCATTTTCGTCTCATGCGGTTGCATAAATCAGTCCTGCTTTCTTTCCTTACTGTCCTATATTTCAGGGAGACTTGGAATGATGGTGATGAGGCGCTTGGTCGTCGCACTAGGGAGTTACCAAAGGTTGGAATGAGCTGAGAAACAGCGCAGCACACAGGAATCCGGAAATGTGCTTGACTGCAAGCCTGGTACCTCTGAGCTTAGGTCATGCGCTGCACTCCTGCTGCAGCGTTCGCAGCCACAGCTTTCCCGGTCCTGTTTGGTGTGATGCAAGGGTAATCCTGCATGTGATTCGCTGCTCCATTGCGCTGTGTTAAGAAAAGAAAAAAAAGTACTGACAGGCGCCAGTAGAGGTCATGATAGAGTAGAAGCCAGAGGGGAAGCAGCTAATTGGCTCCCTTTGCTTGGCAGTGTGCTGTCTCGTTCTGTTTAATTGGAGATAGGTTGTTTGTTTGTTTGTTTACTTACTTAATTTGGGTTGCGTGACATTTTGTGTGTATCTGAGAAGTGAGCTCACGTACGTGGAATGATAATTGCAGCCTTGGGGCTGAACTTGTTCCTGTTTCCTTCTTTAGTCTCTGAGCAGGGAGGCTGGGGTCGTCATCCTGTGTCCGCACGCATCTCCATGCAGGCAAACACCAACCAGCAATGACACCCCACCCCCCCCTCCATTATCTGCTGCCTGGCCATGAATGTTCTTTCTCTGCC
>JAODJX010000027.1:16218258-16258562 GCA_026776945.1 Isichthys henryi
GTAGAAACTCTGCAAACCCCAGTGCACATATGGGTCTGGCCAGCACCTCTCCCAGCGACCTGATTAGACTTTCGGGGATGCCTGGCTGGGCCTGTGTTCCCCCTTTTCTTCCTAGAGACCCCCGCACTTTAAAAGCTGTCCTAAGAAGGAGAGAATGTTTCAAGTGCACACTCTGGGCTTCGTTGTAGGAATTACGTAATGACGGTATTTATTTTTACGATGATTTTTGTTTTGTTTTTTGATGCAGATGGTGTACAAATTTTTGAAATGGTTTTTTTATGAACCTGATTTGGAAGAGAAGCCCAGAGTAACGCAGTAATGATCATCAGATTAATGATGCCGTTAATGGTGTTAACCTGTTTCCAGGCAGCATTAAGGAAACACAGGGTCAGTTTTCCCATTAGATCCCAGTCTAGCTAAAAATAAGCAAAAATGGCGTAGGCTGATCCCTGTAGAACTTGTCGTAACTGGTCCCGGTTACCTGCGGCTGGCCAACGGTTCTCCCAGGAAACGTTCCAGGACATATATGACCCGGGGGGTTTCACATGCAACTGTCAGATCGAGTGAAAATGAGTTAGAACAGCAACGCCATCACCAGGTGTAATACGAGAGGTGAATTATGAATCTGGCACTGAGAAAATAATGACAAGTCTCATCCAAGCTGGGTGTGTGGGTGGAGGGGGGATTCCAGATATACTCATGCCCCCCTCCAAATCTCAGTTCACCTACTGGCATGTCAGGAAGCGTGATCCAGTAGTAGCGGAGATATGACACTCGCTGGGAGTTGGGCAATGTGTCCCACTCTGTCATCAGTTTATTCCTATCTTCCATTTTCTTCTTGTTCTAGGGTCACTCATCTGTAGTACTTAAATATCGGTGAAAGGGCCCGCACCACAGATATCCTGTTTGCCGTGTGATTTTGAAGCCTGCCAACTGTCTCGCTTTCTGCCGCCCCCTGCAGGGCTCCCTGAGCAGTGAGCGTGACTACGAGAGCCTGGTGCTGATGAGGCTGAGGCAGGCGGCAGAGAGGCAGCGGCTGATCGAGCAGATGCAGAGGGAGGATGAGGAGGATGTTGACCAAGCCTAGCATCCTCATCACCACCGGCATCCCTGATGGACTCTCTCTGGCTGACTTTAGTATTTTGGCGAAGCCAGCCTTCTGCAACTTTTTTTTAAAGGAATGATTTAAACACTTTTGGGTAAATAAATTGGTTTGTGACCATGAGTCTCTGATCTTCGATGCAATGAAAAATCCCGACCACATCAGGCGAGCTGACAACGGCGTGGACGGTAAATTTCGTCAAAAGTCACCGTGATGTGTTTCGTCGACTTCAGTAAAGTCTGTCATAAGATTACAGCCGTGTCCGGTTACCACCTCTCCTCTGGTGCCAGAAACCTCTGTGGGAAAAGCAGTATGCAGTGGTACGCGAAATCCCCAGGCTGCTGCCTTTTAATTACCATCTGTCGGCGGACCTTGGCTCGTCTCTGCATGGGCGATGACTGCCTTCTGCGCTCACAGCCAAGACCAGATGGGTTTGCCTCTCGCTGCATAGATCTGTGGAACGTGTTCCGTGCTGCCAGGTCCGGATGGCAGATTGGGGAGCGCCAGTGGGTGCGTTCTCCCTCAAGCAATGACCGTAGGGTAGCAGGTACTAGCTCCCCTCGCAAACTTACCTTGGATCAGCTGTGTAATGGGTGGGTATGGTACTGCTTCACAATAACTGGTTCTTAACTTGTTCCAGAGCTGGTCGGGTGATTTATTCATTTTAATCAATGGGTTTCACTGGAACAGGAAAGATGTAGTTCACATGTGTTTGACATGAAAGATCCCTTTATGATGTGTTGATTATTATTTCTTGAGAGTTGCCATCTTGCTGTACTGTGTTGTGTAAGGGCGTGCTCTGGGGACCAGGCAGGTATCAGGAAGGTCACACCGCTGGGAAACGGGTCACAGGTCAGGTAACACATGAACGACTGATGCGAAACGGCCTGGAGGATGGGCCAGGATAACCTGGCTTCTGGATCAGGATAGCATGTTTCCTCTGTAATTGGGACCCAAGAATACCTTGCATTGATTGGAAAGTGATGACAGCATAACAGTGACTCTGGGGTTGAAAGGTACCGGGATAACATGACTTCTTACATTTTAAAAATTATGCAAATATTTGTGTTGTAACTACATTGCACATTTATTGAAGGTTTTTCTATCAATATTTTGAAAAAACATCTATTACCATAAATATGATGTAACATGTAGCCCCCATCTGAAATTAGGCTAGAATACAGTATCTGAAATAAAACTGAAAGTTGGGTTAACCCAACAATAATTAAAAATGAAAGCTTAATATCAGTGATGGCATCTAGCCACTAAATTCCATCGGATACAGATTTAGAAGTGGAAAGCATCAAATCCATTTCCGGCAATGACTTCCTGTGAAAATTAAGTCAATTTTTTATTAGATGGAACTGACACTCAAAATATGACATGTAGTCCGTGAACCAAAAACAGTCTTTACCTGGAAGACTCAAATGCTCAGCAGAAACACACATCCACCTCAGGAGAATGAGCAAACGGACCTGGGTACTTGTGTCTTTTGCTGTATTTTCAGAAATGACTTTTCTGTTGAAGGAGAGAGTAAAGTGGCATTGCGGGTGTCAGTGTCTGAGCGGCGAAGTGGTGAGCGAGCGTGAGTCCTTTGTGTCCTAGGAGGGGCTGTGTCCCCTGGTGGGAGCGAGAAACAGCAAGGGCGAGGCTGGGGGTTTCTGTGGGTGTAGGGGCACTGACAAGACCCAGAACAAGTCCCAAGGTCACCTAAAGTGTGGGTAGAAGAGGAAAGGTTCATTAAATGTGCTGATATGAACTCATTATTTTACTCATAATTGCTTTTAAATGTAGAAAAATACATTCAGATTCATGGTTAGTTACACGACAGGTTACACATACAACATACACATAGGTTCTGGATCCCCCCTGATCCTGAATAGGAGAAGTGGTTATGGATAGATGGATGGATGGATGGATTTACACACTGGCCCTTAGTGCATGATGCATGACCTTGACCTTATTCCTCGTTTGCATAAAAGACGCATCAAGGCAGCAACACTCCACACAGGAAGTGCATCCTCTCCACCAGCCGCTGTCAGCTCAGCACCTTGTCTGGATTCGCTGTTGCTTCTAAGCACAGCTGTCGTGTTAATGACAGTCATTCCCCACAACGTTTTTCCCCGAGGTCAGTCCTGAAAAGAAGCTAAAGAGGTTATTTGGACTAAATGACTCGATTAGTCCTCCGCTGTCAGTGTGTGATTGAAATTATCCGTTTTCCTCTGGTTTGGACTAGAACATTCCAACGCCAGGCCCTTGTGTGATGGCCAGGGCTCTGTTACACAACCCCCCCCCCCCCCACGTGCCGTGTGGATCCATCTGCTGCTCCCAGCCCATCTAATGCTCCCATCAGCTGGTTCTGTTTATTTGTTGATGGGCCGACTTTCATATCCTTGAAAAAGCTAAAACACACAGAGCCCTTTCCAAATTACAACAGAGGAAATACAATTACACCCCCCCCCCTTCCAGAGACACATCCTGATTATGGCCCGTGCCAGCAAGATGGAGCCCCCCCTCCCCCCCACACAGACCTGGCAGTGATGCTGGTAACCTATTCACTGAATACCCCATCTCTGCCAACCTTCTCCTCCACTCGCCTAACAAATCTAGCACCTGCTCTTTGAGGTGCCCTTCAGGCAGGTTGCTGGGATGAAGGCGATTGCCAGGCAGGGTCCGGCTCAGGCGACCTGGTCTCTGTTCGCTCGGGTAGCCCCCCCGACTGCAGCATTTACACCTGAACCCATGAGGAACCTGTCTGAAGCAGCTGGTTCTCCCTAGAAGGACCCACTGCTGGGTTTCCCCTTCACTGGCCTGCAGGAGAGCACATGGTGCTCCATGCCTGCCAGATGTTCTATAATCAGTCCAGGACCTTGTTTTTAAAGTTCTGTTTTCTTGTACCGTATCAGGTCCCAGTGTGGTGAGGTGGCTGGGAGCAAGTTCACCAACACAGATACTGATCAGAGGAAAACTAGAATAGCTTCTTTGGCTTGTGAGCTTGTCAGTAGGTCCTTCTGCATCTCCTGTCCCTTGACAGCCACAGTAAACTATGTCTGGAGATAAACGAGGGGAACACAGACAGGGAAACCTTTTGCCATCTTTATTTTCTGTATGCTGCCTCTTGTTACACACATTTGGCATGTTTACGCAGATCTCTCATCTGCACACAAACTAGCACAGTATCGACAGAAGGAACGGCGACGGTAGACTGTCGCTGCTGCATGCTGGGAACGAGGAGTTCAGCATTGTGCCGCCGAGCTGCCTTGTCTCCCCCCCCCGTACCCTTCAGCTCCCCCTCACAGCCCCCAAGGGGCACATCCATTCTGTGTATATTTAGCCGCCTTCCAGGACACTCTGTAAATATGACCCAGAGACTCTTTGTGTCTCTCATCCCCCAGCATGACTGCATTGCGCACTGGGGGTGGGAGCCCAGCAAGGGGGGTTTAGTCCTTCCTAGAATGGATAGAAGAGTCTGAATTTACCCCTAGCCTTTCGAGGAAGTCCAAAAACCACACAGTCCGGGCAGGTTGAGAACATATTTCTTCACCACCCCCTAACAAAGGAAATATTTTACACTCACAAATATGATCATATGTCATTCCTGCTGTCAGTGGCACTTGACAGACTGTCAGACACGCAAACAGAAAACACATTTTTGGTGCTTGTAAACACTTCTCTGGCTAGACTTAATTGCATTAAGCTTAGTATTGAATGAAAACACTGCCGGCACCATTGTTAAAAAAATTATTAATAACAATACATGAATAGAAAATACTGCCCAGAATGGTTTAGATTCGACATTCTACGTGAGACAGATGAAGATTATGATTTCAGAAAAATAAAAAAAAAATTTAAAAACCCTGACCACCCTTATCCACCCCATATTACTCTATTCACATGGAAAGGCCCGTGGCCCGTCTGGGACCCTACTGGTGGGGCCTGCGTCGACCCACTCGGGTGCAGGCGCTGGTCCGACCCGGCTGACTGTGTCTCTGTGCAGACACCATACCAGTGTCTGGCCCACGCCGGTCATGGTCACCAGACGGAACCCAATGTTCTCTAGCTTGTCCAGAACAACCCGAGGCGGTTCGTCCACGTGGTATTCTGAGCTGCAAGACAGGCAGACGTGGAGGAGCGTATATTAGTTGGAAGGGCCCTTATAAATTCACCCCCTCCCCATGAGTAGTCTTGTAAGCTCTTGTTCATTGGACTACACAGTGTGACATTCCCACAATGCACCATTGGCTCCGTTTCACTTGGCTTCCAGGTTCAAAAGTGGCCTCTTTTTCGGTATTACACATAATTCCATTTTCCCTTTCCTTGTCGATCGACATGAATTCCCCATCTCCCCCTAACTGTCCCTCTGAAAGACGGGGAGGGGGGGCAAACCCGCTGAAGACAACGCAAAAGAAAGAGCCCCACATGATGCCCAGCTAACGTTGCAGCGCCCCAACGAAATGCTAATAGCTGTGGCGATCAGATTTAACAAAGTATTTAACTCTGGAGTTATGTGGCGCGATGTTTCTGGTTAATTGGAGCAGGTTTTTGGCAGCGCCAGCTGTTGCCTCGATGTCCCTTACCCCCCCCCCCCCCACCTCAGCAAATATCAGTGGTCAAACAAACGGTGGAATCTTTTCAGAAAGACTGCAGTTTGGGCTCCCCCATGACAGCATGACTCCGATATGACGTGTCTATGATATAACCAAAGGCCTCCTTTTGCTTTCACAAAAACAGCAAGGTGAGTCCATAAGATCATGACTGTGTAAGTGTCCTATTAAAATGTACAATAATGTGCAATATGTCCTAACAGCTTTCATCTCTCCTTCTGATCTAGATATTATGTTTCTTTGATGTTGCTAAACATTAGCCACTTGTGTGATGGATCCCCCCACTTACACTTTACCCTTTTTCATATCATCTTCATACAACCACTGACTTTCTTCTGACAATCAATACCTACAAGTTGTTACCCAGCATCGTTGTCTTTCTGGCTCCCAGGTAGCTCATTAAGCCTGGATCTGAATGCTCATCTCCTACCATTGTGGGACCAGTCTCCTGAAAGCAGGAGGACAGAGTAAGTCTACAGCCTCAAATTAATACACATTCAACAAATAGATCCAGTAAGCTATATAAGCCTGTATGTATATATATTAGGTGGCTGGAACGTAATACATTATTAGGGTTAAAGGAAAGGCAGGTATTCCATGGTTTTAAGATACAGGTGCTGAAACAGACGATTTTTGCTGAAGCACACAGTTGCCTTTTATCTAGTTTTCACCTTTGAGACATAAGGCTTTTGGCTCTGTTCCAGGGGTACCGCATCTTGGCCCTGGTGCTGACGCATGGATACAGAATCTCAATGCACGGCACCCTGAGTATACATACAAATCAGCCTGCAGAGATCATATTTAATGGTACCATTGTATCTTTGCATAAGACTGACTGTACTGATAAATATTTTGGAATACAAAACCTTTATCAGGCAGTATTCCACCACTTCCCAGGTTGCAACACCCGTTGCTTATTGTTGTATCCTTTTCTTGTGGAGATCAAAACACAGGCAATCACCGGAATGCATAAATATGAGCCATACTGTGAATCGTATTGGTCTCCATCTCCTTGGGTTGTTCAAAATGAATTGACTTCATGGGACTATCATTACACGAGCCAACTGCATAATTACAGCTTCAAGAGTCTAATTATGTTCATTCGTTTGAACAATTCCTGCATTTGCTGCGTTGCCTGTTTTTATATTATCTTATTAATGTTTTTGCCGGTGCGGTCATTGATTTCTTAGCGCGAACTCTGAAATAACCTTTTCAGATTATTATTTTTGCAAATAATTTAGTTTATTATTTACCGCAATCATTTGGAGTCTATTCGTTTACCCAGATGATTTTTTTTAACCACGTGTTAAAATTGGGTTAGGAGGAGTGACGTTATAAATTTCTGAGCCGCCAGTGGCTTCGTAATTCCAGTGCGCATTGTGTTTTTGTCACGAAGAACTGAACAACTATGCAAAACACGCATCGCATTGTTTAAATAATTAAAGATCCACTTGCCAAGTAATACTTGTGGCTGCTGAAAAGCCAGTTAATTACCATTTGTTGACATCATGTTTATTTGCTATTTGAAGCATTCTCCAGTAGACCATTGACGGGCAATACTAGAATACTTATAACCATGCAATTGTTATATAAAATCAGAATCTTGTCAGCGATCGATGCTAACAAGGAACTCGCGTCCATTAAAAACACAACAAATAATTTATGTGTATAAACGCTGCACAAAATCCTTTAACCATCTGGGTTATTAAAGGCGAGTGCGCCAGCCTGGTATCGCAGTCCTTACAAGAAGACGAGATACGAACCAGACGGATCTGAGTGCTGATGAGAATATAAGGCATCGCGGACTTGTAGGCGTGCGAAGTGCGGTCCCCTGGGATGGTCTTTGGCTCGGGTCCGTGGACGCTACTTCAGGAACAATCCGCTTTCCTGCCTCCTGAGCTCACGATGAGTTTAACACGGAATGCGGAAACGCCCATCGCAGCTAACCAATCAAATGCCGGAATACTTCGTGATTAACACTGCTGGTAAGCGGTTGAAGAAGCGCACTTACTATGGTTTTCTTGGGAAGCTGGATTCTCCAGTTTGCCAAATAAAAATATCCCACTGAAGTAACCCCGCTTAAACACGAATATTCAATGTCGCCTTATATATGTCCATATTTATTGTTTTCAAAATGCATGAAAGAGAAAATAACAGAATAGAATAGAATGATTTTATTGTTATTGTACATTTCCAGTCCAACGAAATTTGTAACAGTTATGCAACTATACCACTGTGTTAAAGTCAAAACATGGAACAGTGATATAGTGTGTATGCATGTGTGGATTAGGTTTATATTACATCGTGGGGACCAAATGTCCCACATAAAGTAATAAAAACCTGTTTTTGACGTTGTGGGGTCCATTTTTCAGGTCCACACTAAGATCTGCGAATGCAAACAAAAACTAAAAGTGCAAAAAGTGTCGTATTTTTTTTAGTTACTTATGGTTAAGGCTATAGGGCAAGGGTAGGGATTAAGGTTGCCATGTTGGGATTAGAGTTTCCCCATAGAAATGAATGAAGAGTCCCCACAAAGATATATTTACAGTTCTGTGTGTGTGTGTGTGTGTGTTTGTGTGTGAGAGAGAGAGGAAGAGAGAGAGAGAGCGATTAATCTAAATATGTTTCTAGATATAAAGTTTTTACAAATCAATGTTTATAAAGAAAACCATCACAATTTTCCATAGGCAATACTTTTCATTGCTGCTTTGAAACATTTAGTTTATGTTTACGTATAAATTGTAAAATTAACATTATCTTTCATTAACTGAACTTAAGTTATGTATAAGATGACTTTAATTAAAGGCTTTGATTTTTTTGCTTAAGATGCATGTGCATTCAGTTTTTTTTTTTTTTGATAATTTTACACTAATGATTTCGTTGTTTGCTTAGGTTTTAATATCAGTATTAAAATCACAGAAACGATGTTTTGAACTACGTAGATGCACAGTTCAATTGCTGACGTAGTGGAACTTTAATTTCCGTTTCTCATACAATGATACAATCTTTAATTTGAAGGTCTGTCTTGGAGGGTAATATGGGAAAAAATAAAACGATTTCCAAATGGCAGAAAATAAGAAATAACCATGATAAATACAATCAATCACTGTTACACGTACTATTGTGCCTAATTTATTGGAAAACTTACCAAATGAATAAAAGCGTACTTTAAATGCGGCATGGTAAATAATAAAACCTCCGTGTACGATGGGGCGCGTTCTAGACTGTGCACGTGTTTCCTGTCGGAATCATTATACTGTGACCACGGGAACCTCAGCGGCGGTGTCACCGTGGTGATTTCCCCCTTCACCTAGCGAAAACGAAATCAAGCTGAACTTGCGCGGGTCGTCGTTCTTAATATGATGCTAATGTAATATATATAGACAGTAACATTTAAATATTTAATATTTTCATAATTAGAGACAGGTGTGGACAACGTCCCAATACAGATATACGGACGCTAGATATTATGAAGGACGAACATAAAAACTTTAACTTACAGTAGGTATACGCACACATTTCAAAATAAACTCTCGCAACTAGACAGATGATAGATAATAACTCATGTACATTAGCGCATCAAAGCTACATTATTACATAGCTACGCGAATATACTTCCAGGTTTGCCGCGCGAATTACGTAATTTACCATGGACAAGCTCGGAAGGGGTACCTGGATTAGTGTGGGCGTGGGAGCCGCGGCGGGGACGGTACTGGTCATATTTATGATTTTCAAGGAAAGGAAAAGGAGAAGAGAAGAAAGGGGGAAAATGTCTCAGAGGGAGAGGTTGGCTGCGCGCGTGCCGGGCGGCGTCGCCATTGTGAGCGCGGGAGCGCGTGAGGGCTCAGGTAAGGGATGGACTGGATAAACACGAGAAGGGCATCGCCAGAATATTCAACTTAATGGTTTTATTTTGTTAAAGAGAATTTTTTCTTTACAGCTTTGAAATAACATCCGTTTTGTTAATCGAAAGGCTTCAAAATTTATATAGTTTCATTCGAATCTGCTCTTAAGTAAAATCTAGAAGTAACGGCACATTCGTTGTATGTTTCTGGGATGGGTGGGAAGCCGCCCCCTGCTGGTGAACATGAACGACGGTCTTGCACGTCTATCTCATGTTCATTATAAAGGCCTTCGCTATGTCTACGTTTAAATAAACCTTTGCTGAACCAATAGGCAGCTTATTGTGTATTTTACAAATGGTTTGCTTAATTAATTGTCAGCCATGGTCTCATGTTGTATCCTGGTACCTGGGTGTGTCAGTCTGTGACAGTGCTGCTGGGGGAGCAGCACTGGTGCTGCCCAATCAGCAGGGGGAGCTGAGACATTGGCTGGACGAGGTGCTCCACTGTGTGGCTGACCTCCAGGGAGAGGTGGCCGAACTGAGGGGCAGCCTTCAGGGCATCGCAGTGCAGATTGTCCAGGATGTCAAGTGAGTATGTTCTCCCAACTTAGATGTGGGTAGTTTTGCTCTAGGGCAAGGCTATTCAAATCACGGTTCTCAAGATCCATGCACTGCTGATTTACCAGCCTTTCTCTTCCCGAGAGTCAGATGTGAAGCCTCCAGCCAACCAGAATCAGTAATTATTAAGCTAACTACCTGGAAAAACTGAAAACAAGGCCTGGATTTGGAATTGAGGTCCAGATTTGAAGAGCTTGCTCTAGGGCCAAGTCAAGGGTGTAGCGTCTTAATTATTTAATCTGAGAGCGTTCTTATCTGTCAAATACCATTGGTATGTTGAGAGAAGCCAGTCCCTGCTGTTTGACAGACTTACCATTTCTGCCAAAATGCCGATTGCGTAAAAGAAACTGCTGTTTTTATCTTTGATGTGGCATGGAGTTTCTATGCTGCTACTCATAGCTAAACACTAGTGCACTGACCCACTGTTCTGCTCTGCTGTTTCTCCCCCAGGGCTAGCCTGGAGGAAAGTCAGAAGGCTGCTCGCCGCCGTAGGCACCTCCTTCCACGGGAGCGCACTGACTCCGTGAGCTCCAGCTCCATCTACTTCACCGCTAGTGGGGTCAGCATGTACGATGGCGAGAGTGAAGGCGGGTATGTACCAGGCCCCATGTGATGCCTAATGCAAATTTCTTAAGTCCAAAGCTAAGGCTTTGTTTTGTATAGTCGAAGAGCAGGGGTGGTAGTTCGTTGGGTAGGACTGCTGCATCTACATTTCTGTCACCACTGTCTTTGTGCAAGTTATATGAATTTAATCAGAAATAAGCAATTCAGTGCCGAATGAACACCTTAACCTCATGGACTCATGGTTTTATCTCCATTCTCAAAATAATGTCCAAAAATAGTTTTCAGTGACACTAGGCCAACAGTGTGATGTTTTAGGAAAAGGAGCCATTAAAAACAAATGAGGTTAGAGGTTAGATTTGGCTATTTAAGGGGAGGGCGGTTCACTTCATGTGGTTTTATTTTAGTTTTATTTCGGAAGGGCAGAAGACATCTTCTGTGGGAAGGAAAACAGGATGTCAGTGGGAGCAAGGGCTAGAATCAGCGCACATATGTGCTAAGAGAACACAGCTTTAGATTGCTTTCCTTGAGTTATGGTAACTTCCTGTTGGAACCTTTGTGACTTCCTGTTCCGGGTCCTCTGACACATGTAGCCATTAGCCAGTGTTACTTCCAATGTGAGCTTGTCCAAGATGAGGCCATTTCCCATGAGCTGGAAAGAGTAAATAAAGGAATGCTTCGAAGGTCTTCCTCACCCTCTTCATCAAGAAATGTCACCATCCAAAGGTGTAATGGGTGTTAGTTTGAATCATTAAAAACTTCCCTCCTTCCTGCCTCATTTTGGAAAATGCAGTGAGGCACCAAACAATAATGGGAAATAGGATGATTGTCCCTGGAAGGGCTTGAGTCAGATCTTGCTGTGTAATGTCTCTCCAGGGAGCAATGTGCAAGTTATTTCTGTGAAGTGCAGACTCATAAGAGCCAGAAGAAAACTGCAAAAGCTCTGTGTTATGTACAACCTCACTTCTTTATTTATTTGCTTCCCAGACACTTTGATGTAGAGTTTCTTGTATAAGCAAGCCATTCTAAAATTTATAGATGGGAAAACTGGGGCAATTATAAATATACAACTATGAACTTTTACAGACAAAAAAGAGAGCCAAAGGGAAAGTAATAGTTTTTAGTTTCATAAGGTGGTTTCATGGTTTGTGGTAACTGCATGCGTGATGTGTCTTTTGGGTACCATGTTTAGTACCAGCCAATGACCAGTCATCCACCATCCCACTTGCAGGTACACCACTGCCAACCCGGAATCTGATTACAATGCAGACACAGATCGGGAGACAGACAAAGAGATGGAAAGGGAGAGCGAGGATGAGGAAGAGCAGAGCTGTGCGACAGTGAGAACGCTGAGAAAGGACTCCTGCGCGGAAGAAGAGGAAATGGGGCTCACGCTGCCACTGGACCCTGAGATGCCTGGTGGGGAGCTGGTACAGCTTCTCTCCCAGAGCGATGCTCTGCATGCTGGAAGTGCTCAGGAGAAGGCCGAGGGCTATCAGCTGCTGCGGGCAAGCCAACCACAGGTAAGGCGAAGACATGGCCTTTGGACTTTCTTGGAAGAATGTAGGAGGACAGTCTACAACCGCAGGCAGTCTCAACAAAGAAGCATTTATTACCATATACTAGTGGAGAATTTCTTCCAGCTTTACAGAGAAATTACTGACAGATTTGTACTGTAATCATTCGAACACGTCAGAGTAAACTTCTGCACAACAGTAATATTAATAATTTGTTTTTAATGCTTTTGTAAATGTGAGCTTCCATAGTACGTTAAGTAAATGCATATTACATGACTGGTCTGTTTTTTTTCCCCACTTGATGGCGGGGGTGTTCTCCATCTCAGACACTGGTATGCCCTAGCTGAGGTTGCAAGAAGAAGCCTACGATATGTAGCTCCCCTCTAATCATGATGCCAAGGGTGGGACCCTTTAATTCAGTTACTCATCTACCTGTTTGAGAGCTTTCCTGCTTTTCTCTTGGCTGCAGCACCTGTAGTGTTTGTGCAGAGGAAGCGTTCTCTCCTCGTTTCATCTCAAGTTGTTGCGTGTCTTTTTGATTGGGTATAAGTTTATTTTCTGTCAAAGTTTGCTCATTCTGTCTCCTTACTTAAAGCTGTGCTTTTTGGGTACTCTGGTCCATTGGCAGAGTGAAGATACTGGCTATAACAATGTCTATTGTCATGCTGTTTTTTTTTTTGGAATTTGGTGTTATTTTTGTCCTCTGATCAGGGAGAAAACAGACCCTTCATAATGTAGTAATCAAATTCAAGGGGTGCCGGTTTTCCAAGATGATGAGGACTAGGAGGCAGGCAGGGTATTAAAACTGATAGTAACCCTGCAGATGGCCACAGGTTTCCCATCTCAAGTCAGGGCAAGTTAATTAAATGGCAGCAAAGTGACCAGGACATGCTGAACACAAGTGGATTAAGGCTATGGAGAGCATTTTTTTAAGTTCTCTGCAGGGCTTCAGAGGAAGTGATATTTTACACACCTAAAGACAGGAAATCCCATTATCCTGCTTCAAGCTGGAATATTGTTCTCTGGGTTATTCTGATACTTTCCAGGTAGGAATATTTCGGAAGCCCCTGTTGTTACATAATACGTTTCTCCAAACCGGCAAAGCACCATATGCATCGACCAGGCATCTGGCTCCCCTCTAGAGCTTTGGAGATGTTCTTGTGTTCTTCGCTTCAGATGAGTCCGTCGCTGCCCTTTCTTTTAGCAGCAGTTGTCATTATTTTCCCTTTTCAGTTTGGAGAGAATGCAGAGTTCTTGTGGCGGCTGGCCCGCGCTTACAGTGACATGTACGAGACCACAGAGGATGTGGAGGAGAAGAAGGCCTACATGGAACAAGGTATCATACCTCTTTTCCTGCTTTCTCAAACTTCTTGGGTCTGTGGGGCTCCAGTTCATCTGCTGTCTTTGTGAACAAGAAGGCCTTTCAGAATTGTTCACGCAAGACACATCACATGTTTTTATTTTCCTTGAGTGCAATATGTGGACACGGAAACGAACTTGAAAGACTTGGGGGAAAAAAGCCTGGGAATCACCTTCAACTTCAGCCAAAAAGGCTGTTTATCATGTAGGGTCAACATAGGCGTAAGATCTTTAATCCTTAAGTCTAAAATAGTCACGGACCCAGCAGGGGCCACCTGGACTATCGTGCCTTTGTACGGGTGCACACATCAACCTTGGGTTGTGATATTTCTGTTTCCCAGACAACAGTGCTTCCGCGGACTAATGGCTGAGGACACGTGCGTGACTGTGTTTGATTTATGTGCTGAGAACACCAGTAGGTAACTCAGGAATTACAAACAGGCCATCCTGCAAAGAAAAGATTAGTTTAACTGCACAAATCTGGGTGCCGGACCGATTAATTATTTGGCCCTATCAGAGGGTTCTGTATAGAATGAAATGGCCAAGAGGGGAAAGTTTTGGTGCATAAGGGCAGATAAAGACCAGGAATTCCTCTGGCCGCTAGAGGTGTAATAGATCAGAACTGTTACATGCCGTCATCTTTCATTTTTCTACAGCTCGTAGGTCACTGTGTGATGTGATGTTGGTCATGGTTTGAGCTGGGATTAAGCAGTTTATGTTTAAAATAATGAGCTGTCGGACAATGGATCCAAAGAATTCTTGACGACTTCCATGTTTCCAACCTTCTGTTCACAAGCACAGAGGTGAACGGGAACAGAATCATTCTAGTACATGCCTGGGAACTGCCTTCTCACCTATTCCAAGATGCACCTGTATTTCTCTTACTTTGCCATTCATAAAGGTTTGGGTTGGGATTCTTATTCAGACACACTGTTGGGAACATATGGTGCTGGCTTTGGACCTGCAGTGCAGGTTGAGGTGACAGCAGGAGCTTCAAGACCTTTTTCCATAATTAGGACTGTATCAGTTCATTCATTTGCATGATTGGCCGTGAGCTTGGTGTGGTTAATGCCCAAGCTTTTGGATCAACACTTGTGCTTTTGATAACAAAGCTAGCAATAGTTTACTACCAGGTTTGCAACAAGAGGTGCAGAGGTACCTTCCTAGGGCCCATTCAGGGTGAGGCCCAGCTATTGTGTTGCACCAAAGCCCCGTCTGCATCCACTTTGACTAATCACCAACAGTCTGCTGGAGCTGGTGGTTGCTTTGGATGTAGAAGAAACCAGAAACCCTGTTCCGGAGCCTTAAGGGCCAGATCTTCCAGTTCTGCTGGGCTCTGGTTGCCACCCCGACAAGTTCCCTAATTTGAATATACCCTGAAAAAAAAGAATGACTTTTCAAAGCCCTGGCATTAATGAAAAGAGCTGTGTCATTAAACAAGGCAAGCCTTTCGTGATGGTTTGAAAGGGGGAGATACAAACAAAGTGAAGTGAAGTAATTATTTACAAATAAACATTTCCTTTTTATTTATAGTCTTTTAGATATTTAAATGTTTTATTCAAATTGTTCATTAGCTACAGCAGGCTGATTTTAGGTCTGAGAGGCTCAAGAAAACAGCCGTTTTTAGGAAGAACTGGTTGCTTTTCAAGACTTGTTTCTTTGGAATGATATGCTCCTTCAGTCGGAGTGCTTTTGCTTTCAGACAACATGACCTACAAGCTCCTGAGGGTAAAGGCTTAATGCGTTGCCTCTTTGTTGTTCTGAGCATTCCCTCTTCTCTGTCAAGCCATAAATGCTCATGTGCTCATTTCCTGCTTTAGACTGTCCTAAAAGCAAGTCATCTACCACTCAGGTCCCTCTTTAAGGGAGATGGCAAATGGCCGGGGCCTGTGAGTTGGGAAGGTGGCTGTAGTATCGGCGAAACCTGAGACCGAACATTTTACTTGCTTCGGCAGGCTTCAGTTTGGTACTCATTTGACTCTAGCACTCTCTCTCCCTCTCTTCCTTTCTTTCTCTCCTCCACAGGACGGGACGAGGCCGAAGCAGCTCTGCAGAGAAATGGCCTCAGCGCAGAGGGCCACAAATGGTGGGTTGGCAGCTTCCCATAATGCCTTGGGTTTAACAACATGATGTTTATTATGCTGTAGCATGAGTTTGTTGTTTATGAACATGCCTGTGAAGCTAATCTGTTCAGTGTATCATTGCTGGACAGGAAACGGACGCTTGGGGGAAAAAAAGCAAAAGAGAACCAGGCAGCTTGAGTTTGTTAAATAAATGGCAAGAGCAACACTGCAAAATCGTGGGTTGTAACATTACCATGAATGCTAGGTTCCCTGGATGTGTAAAACCAGCAAAATGCACAGGTCAGATCTCAGAAAGAAATTAAAGATTTGCTGGTGGACACATGTGGCCTGCTTACTTCATCTGCATCACACTTGCATAATTTTTTGTAAGGACATCATGGAGATCAGGGGGTCCATTTCAGGGGTTTTTCCAGAAGCGGTCTTTTTTTCCCAAAATTTAACACCCTGTCAGTTTGAGTTGGACTCATTAAACCAACTCACATCTCTCTCTTTGGTGAAACACGTCCATTCTTCCTTGGTGAGAAGTGCAGTGAGATGGGGTCAGGCATGGCAAAGAGCTAAGCAGCTTTTTGAAGGCTGATCGCCCTTGTTGCATCTCAAAACAAGTGCCGCTTAGGAAGCAAGCAGGGTGGGGGGCAGCGTAAGGAGGAAACTCGGTTACGTGATGATGATGTCATTGGACTACCGTGTTTAATGAGGTCCATATGTTCACTGGGTTTTCTCTGGTTCTCAAAATGAAAAACACTTGCAGTTCTATTGTCTGCATGGAGAAGTGAAAGGACCTGACAGGGAGGCTGTTCCACTGGCCTGCAGCTTCCCTGCTCAGTGGAGTCTGCATCCGTGTTCCCACGGGGACTGCAGTTCTGGCATTTAGGCAAGGAGCCGTGTTCAGGCCAAATGTTTGTGTTCTATTTTACTCTGGGATTTGTAGTTTTTTTTTTTTTTGCTGTGCTTCCATCACATTTTAGTAGTGTCTATGTGTGAACATCCTGTTATTTTACACTATGCTTTGGGTAGGTCTGTTTCCCTAATAAGGGATAGTTTTTAAACATACATTTTATGGAGCAATCACCTGACAGCTGTGCTGTGAACAGGCAGATCCACAGGATTGTGTATTGAGACAAATGTGCCCTTTGTAGGATTAGATTGCGTGGGATTCTGCTATCTTCTAGCGGTCCAGCCAAATCTCCAGGCTTCCACCCTCATGCAGCTGAGCATTGACTCCTTTAGATTTGGCCAGAGTTTTCTGGCTCCGTCTTTGTGAACTTTTGCTCCAGACAGCTGGGACCGGAGCGTTAAAGATGTTCCTGAGAAGTCACCGTTGGCATTCTGTATGCAGCCGCAGATTCAGTGCGGCTGATGCCGACTCATTTGGCGTGACCGGGGCTGACCTGACTGAAAGTGGAGCCACATTGTGTAGCCCCCCCATTGAGACGGATCTCCACTATCGGGTTTCATGCATCTCCAGCCTCTTGAACTCTACTTGCGAGATCAAGTGCTTTTCAAAGACATGTTTTCAAATGAAGGCACAAACAAGTGCCACCATAGCATTTGACAGTGGTGCTTCTTTCCTTATCTAGCGGTATCTCTCAAAAGTAATATCCACCATAGTCAAAATGAAAGTTCCCAAAAAGACTTTAAAGTGGACAGTCAGATGTTTTTTTTTTCCATTGTCTTCCAGTCTAAATATTTGACACTTGTCCATTGTTCTTTTTCTTGTGGATGTCTGCACCATTTTTAGGCATACAGTGAGGGAAATAATTATTTGACCCCCTGCTGAATTCTTAAATTGACCCATTAATAAAGAACTGAGAAGTCTGTGATTTCACTGCTAGGTTTATTTAAACAGCAAAAGATAGATTATTAACAAAACAAGCAAGAAAAGAATCATTATGTAACAGTTACAAACCAGTTTGCCATTTATCTAGGGAAATAAGTATTTGATCCCCTACAAGCCAGCAAGAAATTAGGTGAAGTACATGTGCACTAACACAACACAAGTAGTTCTTCATTAAGTATTAACAGATACCAAGCCATCATTGTCATTTAGTGGCTTTACTTTAAGTAGTATTCTTGGGTCACTAAACATTCTACGTCTTTAACCTTATCACTGTGGGAAATACCAAAGAGACGTCTATCACTGTGTATCAGTGTTCTACCCTCCCAAAAATGAAAAAAATTTATCCTTCCAGGGTCCTCTAGTTGCAGAATAGAGTGTAATATGGTCTCACAGCGCATTGCCTCAATGTTGGACTGTAATAATAACAAGCTGGCAATGTATATGTGTGTTGCTTTCGGAGGAAATGACGGATTCAGGAATTGCATAATGGTTGATATTTCTTAAATATTACTGTTTGCCAACGAGCTGGATTTATTTGCTTTAGAAGGTACACTTACTGCATATTTGTTACTCTTACTTATTTTAGTTGATAATAGCGCCCTGCATTCACATGGGGGATTTTGTCCAAATTCAGTGCTGCTTTAATGCCAGAGGGTCCATTGATGTACAGTTGTGGAAAAAAGTTTGCACGCCCTTTGAGGTTATTGAGATTTCTGCATGAATTGTTGCCTAAATGTGAATCCGATCTTCATTTAATCTATAACAATAGATTTATTTAACAAACACAACATTTTGCCTTTTGCTTTCGTTGTCTTTATTGAATGAATGGCTTAAACATGGTTTATAGAACAAGTACAATCTCTAGGATAATGGCCTCTTGAAAAGAGGGTAATTGAAGTCAGGTGTTCCAATCAGTTCAGAAGTGGGTTTGAATTGCCTGTTGTTACAAAGCACACACACACGCGAACAACTTTGATTACCTGTCCTTCACAAGAGAATTCTGTTACAATACAATATGGCCTTATCATTTGAGATTTTAGATGACTTAATGAGGCTTATAAGATTATGAAAAATATGTTATCTAAAAACTTTCCCTCCTGCAAAGATTAGGACAAGGGCTTGCAGTGAAATCCTCAAAAAAGTGACAAAAATCCCTAGGGTGACAGATAAGGATCTCCTGGTACTTTTATTCTATTTACTTGTGTCTACCCTGGTGTTCATGGTGGTAACAACAGAGGAATCCACAGCTCTCATAAGAACATTGCTACCTGTCTCTGGTTTGCTGAAGACCAGCTTGAGATTCTGTGGCACTAATAATTGTTCTTTAAGACGATGATATCAAAGTTGAACTTTCGGTAAATGTTCATTGCATTATGTTTTGGAGAAGACATGTATGGAGAAAACAAGACTGTGAAGAGAGTGAAATGGTCTGTGGCTGTTGCTCCTTCGGGCCTGGATGGCTTGCAGGTATTGAGGGACAAGTGAATTCCAAGTTGCACCAGAAAATTCTACAGCATGATGTCTGGGCATCTGTCTGTGAATTAACATTCAAAAGACGTTGGGTCATAACATGACAATGATCCAAAACACAGAACTAAATCAGCAACAGGATGACTTTTAACAATGAATTTTTGTACTTTACAATGGCCGAGTTAGATTTCTGCCCTCAGACCCACTGAAATGATC
Organism: Isichthys henryi; assembly: GCA_026776945.1. Taxonomy (NCBI): domain Eukaryota; kingdom Metazoa; phylum Chordata; class Actinopteri; order Osteoglossiformes; family Mormyridae; genus Isichthys; species Isichthys henryi. Next base: position 16,237,474 of record JAODJX010000027.1, read on the forward strand.
AGATCAGAAGCAGCCTTTTCGTGGAAGACACCCTAAAGATATATGAAAGTTTTATAGAGAGGAATGGGCCAAAATAACTCATAACCTCTGTGCAAGTTTCAGCAAAAGCTACAGAACATACGGTAACACTTTACATTAAGTGCACCTTCATAATGCATTCAGAGAACATTCAATGCACCTTCATAATGCATTCAGAGAACATTCAATGCACCTTCATAATGCATTCATAGAACATTCATAAGGAGCATGTAAGTACACCTTAACATCCCTTAACAGCTTTAATATATATTAAATAATATAATTATAATGTTTGTTGTTATTATATAATGTTTGTCATCGATGTGTATTACAGCTGTTAAGGGATGTTAAGGTATACATACATGATGTTTATGAATGTTTTATGAATACATTATGAAGGTGTACTGAACGTTTTATGAATGCAATATGCTGAAAGCATAATGAAGGTGCAGTTAATGTAAAGCATTACTGAACATATTTGGTTAGCATTATTGCCAGTTAAGGAGGTTCCACTACTTAGTAAATATACTTTTTCCATCAGTGACATTCATTAAAACATTTGTTTAATTATTATGACTTAGATGAAGATTAGATCACATTTAAGGATCCATTCATTTAGCGGCCGTGATTCCAAAGGGTGGGGGGAAATGTACTTTCATTTTAAGATGGGGTGCGTTTGTAGGACGTGCTTAGTTTACCTTCCTCTTTCACATAGAGGGATTGACACAAAACCTTCCAAGTTGTGCTTGAGCAGAATAAACATATATTCATCCTGTTTAGAGAGCTGGCCTGCGAGAATGTACTATAAGTTCCCAAAGTCATCACTGAGATATTAACATTCTGCCATAATCTACTACGATTATGGCCATTGACATGTGACCACCTCTTCACCCCTTCCGCATGGCCCCTATCAAATGGAATAGAATTGAACAGAAAGAGACCCCAGTTTCCTGCCCAGGCCCATGGAAAGAATGCTGGAATGGTTTTCTGACAGGGAGGATGAGTTTGGTTAGGACTGGGCTTTGGGGAAAGACTGCGGCCTAAGAGCAACATTGGGAGTGTTCCTAGAAGCTTAGGGTCAGGGCTGGCCAGCAAGGTTGTTTACTCTTTTGTGCTTGCAGTGCCCCCTCCACCCTTCATCAAGCCAAGGCTGAAAGGCTGCTTCTTATTTAGCGTAATGAGACTCCAAATCGCTCCCTTGCCCCTTTTTGTTGGGCCACACGTTAATGCACCATTTCCTTTGGTGTGCAGTGAGAAAATGGCTCCCAGAGTTGTCAGTGTGGGGTTGTGAGATCACCTCCAGGGAGTAACTCTACAGCAACACACACTGCTGTTTCTCAATGGACCTGAGTCGTCTTTGCCCCTCTGGTCACTTCTTCTTTGAGGTGATGGTCATTCATCTTGCTTGATGATATTTGTCCATTTAGCCTTTCGCCTTTGATGGGCATAATGGTGCCATTGTTATCCCTCATTTACTGTGTCATGTCTCCTTGAGTCATCCATAGGCTGTCTCACTTGCAAGCTAGAAGCAAAAATCATCTAGATACTATTCACTGTGCTTGTAAGAATTATGTGCCCAATCTTCCTTTCTATACTTCTTTTCATACCCACTCTCAGATAGGAAATTCCACGTCCAATTATAGTGGGACCAGTAACACCCGCCCCCCCCCAACCCCCGCTTCTTTAGCTACCCCCTTCCGTTAGCAAGCCACTGGCCTGGTTTTAGTCACGTACTACTCTCCATCCAGCTTCTAGACCTCCACGCTCAAGCTGTTTGGCTTGGCAGCAGTCTTGGTTGCATAGCACATGGGAGGTCATCCTGACCAGGGAGTGATTGGAGGGGGGGTTAAGGAGCCAGATGCTTGTTACATAGGTGCCTTGACATAAGCATGTAACCAGAGTCGATCCCAGGTCTGGCAGGGGAACCATCCATTCGTTAATATTACTCTATCATTTTGCATGTTCTTTTTATGTTTCAAGTTCTCGTACAAAGCTCTTCTTCATGGCCTGTGTAAATATCCTTATTTCCGGAGCCTTCCCCAGGCATAGCCGCTGGTGGGCTTGCCCTTAGATGTTTCTTTTGGCAACCTCCCTTGAGGTTTGGAGCATCTTTTGCTGCTATTGATGTTCTGCCGATATCCCCCCACCCAGCGATAACTTAATGTAGGAATGGGCTTTTCTCATTTTCTTTTGAAGTTCTCTCTAAGCCTAGGGATCCGCCATCACCTTCAGCCGTCTAGTCCAGGCTAATGCAGCACCTTCAGCATACTTCTGAAGTTTGTTGTAATGATACATATGACAGATAAATTGAAATTTGAAACTTGAACAGCATATTCTTAGAATGCTGGCCGTGTTCTTATGTAAAGGTAAGAGGGTCTCCATTCATGCCCAATCCTTTGCGTATGCAGCTTGATGTTCATCCAGCAGATCGTGGCCGACAGACGAGCTAAGCCAGGCATCTCACTAGCTCTGTCATATTTTGGGGGCATGAGGAACTCTCCTGGATATATCTCTGTGCTCTATACATTGATAGATTTTTCCACCTCCACAAAGCCAACGATGACCCCGCATAGCGAATGATCTTTTATTGTTCTTGGAAGCGCATATAACATATAGCTAAGGAACCATCCAAAATGCTGGGCTGCTTCTATCACTGACTCAGATTTGTTTGTAAATCTGCCTTCAGTGTAAGTGTAATTCAGTTCTATTTAAATTGGTTTAGAGCATGGGTGGGGAACCTACTCCATGGAGGCCCGGTGTGGCTGCGGGTTTTTGGGGTAACCTCTCAATCAGCCAATAACAGTGGCTTCCCAGGAATCATCCCAAATTTGGTCATCCCAAAAACCCAGATCCACACCTACCCTCCATGGAACAGGTTCCGCACCCCCTGGTGTAGAGTATCTTTTATAATGGCTTAATGTAACTGGGTTCCACACTGTTTTGACCATATGCATGCCCAGAGCTGCCGGAAAAGCTCCTCACTGCCGTGTCCAATTGTGCTAATAAGCTCCATAGGTATAATCCTGAAGTTCTGATCTTCTGAAAAATGTTTGTATTCAGGCTCTGTTTTTTGAAGTTTACATCATCACTCCTACATTACTTTCTGGTTTTCTTTGGTGTTGGACTTCTCTTGATCTTAATGTCATTCCTCTTCATCTTGCTCTGAGCATGTCATGATGTGCCAGTGGAAAGCTGTGTGGTGGTGGTAGTTCCTTTGCTCTGCTCTCATTTCTATGGCATCATCTCATTTGCCCCATCAAGTACTCACTTACGCACTACCACACCCAGCAGGCATGTTCACACTATTTGCGCAAGTATGAAAGGGTGTCTTGTCCATCAAATTAGGCTTGATCTATACATTGGCAAATGCTTCATGGAAGCAATTGTTGGCTAAGTTTATAGACCGCAATGCACCGTGTTAGTTACGGCAAATGTTAGTGTTGGATATAAGGAAGTCTGTCAGCGTGTTAGAGTGCAACAAAGAACTTTCAGGTGAAGTGCACAAAGCTGTATAATAGTGGTGACATAATGGCGCAGTGGTTAGCACTGTTGTCTCAGACTTCTGGGACCAGGGTTCGAGTCTCCACTATTGCTCCATGTGTAGAGTTTGCATGTTGTTGTCGTGGGGCTTCCTTCAGTTACTTTGGTTTCTCCCTACAGCCCGAAAACATGCTGAGATAAATTGGAGTTACTAAATTGCCTTTAGGTGTGCTTATGTGAGTGTGCTCTGTGATGGGTTGGCACCCCATCCTGTATCACTTATGCCCCTGGGGGCCAGGTATGGCACAGTAGGTTAGGATGCTATGATCAGAAGGTCACTAGTTCAAATCCCATGGTTGCAGTGATATCACCATTGGGCCCTTGAGCTAGGCCATTAACCCCCAGTTACTCCAGGGACTGTCTAATCCTGCTTTCTGAAAATGTATGTCGCTCTGGATAAATGTATCTTTGAGAGATATACTAGTAGTGTGGGGCGTCTTTTCCCACAGTAGAAAGTTATTTTTGCCCTCTGTACATTTTTTACTCTGGACCACTGCTTGACGTCAGCCGGCTGCAGGAACTGGACTTCCTCCACGTCTAAAGCACTGAGTGGCACTCAGTGAAAGTGTGTGTTTCTTTCTCCAGAGAGTAATGGTGACCGCATCGGAAGAAACTGAGAAAACGAAGGGTTCCAGTCTTTCTTCTGTTTATAATTTCAGTCCTTTGTTTCCATCTCGATAAAGCTTTGCCTCTTTGAACCTCAGAGGAGCAGCGGTCAGCTTGCGCTATGCTGCCATATGGATGGGCTCTGTGTGGCAGCCGTGCTGGGCTGCTGTCGTCAGCGGGACCGGAGCACACGCGAGCTCGCCACGGACGACAGAGCAGCGGGTCCCAGCTGGCTGTACTTTGAGCACTCGGGCAAGCTTGAGCGTGACATCACATGGAATTGGTGGGGGGGGGGGGGGGGTCCTAACATCATGACACAACCGGGGTCTTGGATAAACAATCTCTTCACGTTTTCCTCTGCTGTAATGCCTCCCCATTATCTTTGCCATTATTATTTAATGCCTTGTAATTGAGCCCAAGTTGGCAAATGCTGGTCAAACAGAATGTTTGGGCTTTTTCTGAGCTGGGTTTCTATCAGGCAGTTCGCCCCATGTTTCTCTCATGTTGTGTAAGAGCCTCCCTTCAGGGCCTGCGATTACATCAGCCTGAGGCACCTTTGCTGCCAGACCACAGTCCCTGTCATTTACATTGGACTGGAATTGGCTGCTTGCGTAATTTCCCGAAAAAAAATAATTTTCTTTATTTCTTATTTATTTTGTAACATTTTTCGCCAAAGAACAACTCGCTGTGCGACACCTGCAGAGATGACAGGGGACTTGTGTAACACTGAGATGTAATTACTGAGGGGAACATGGGAGCTGTATGGCTTCTGTCATTGGCAGAGCCGGCCGCTGGCGCAGGTGTCTGCGACACCCCTGTTTTCTGCGCAGGAAGAAGAAAAACTCAGAACCAAACACATAGTCATCTGTGCCCCATCCAGTCCTGATGCCGCTGTCCCTTTGCTTGAAGCCAGACAAATTGTAGCATTGCTGTTATTTCTAGAAGGCCGTGGCTCCTCCATACACCCCTGGCAAACTTCTAGGCTTTAATTGGTTCAGTGCCTAGTGGTATTTTTCCTTGTATTAATGGTGTGTTCGCAGCAGAGAGAGGGTTTTTTATTGAGATGGTGGTTTCCTTTTAACGATTCCAAAGTCGGTATTTATGTTCTCCGTTTATCTCGTTAATGTTTGTTTATTCAGCCCCAGCCGGCAGCTTGCTCTTTCGACCTCAGTCGGCAGTAAAATATAGCCACACATGGCATAATCAATTACCCCACTAAACAGAATTATATCATTGGATATCCGGAAGCAGTTCTGCATGCAGGAGCCGCGTTTCAAAAAATCTGAAGTCTGTAAAATTTGCAGCTACTAAAAATCACATGAGCACAGATTCTGAGGATTGGGGGGGGAGGGGAAAAAACAACAGTGCCCTGAGTGCTGCGTATCTCCCTGTTCAGGACAAGGCAACTTGTTTTGTTTGTTTAGTTAGTTAGTTAGGATTTTTTTTTGTTGCTAATGGAAAAAATGATGAGAGAAGGGTTACCATTAACAACTATTTTTCTGTCAGTTAATCTATCAACTATTGTACCGTTTGGTCGATTAACCTAAACGATTCGTTTTCCTTCAGAAAATTTAATTGGCTGTTTCATTTAAGTTAATTTTAGTTTGACAACAACAAACTGCATGTCACTACAGGACTTTAGATAACGGATGATGGCTTTTTCGGCACTATATAGATATTACATGCGGCAACGATAATCATATTAGTATGCCTATTATAAGCATAGTATTATACCTATTATAAGCATATTAGTATGCCTATTATAAGCATAGTAGTATACCTATTATAAGCATATTAGTATGCCTATTATAAGCATAGTAGTATGCCTATTATAAGCATAGTAGTATGCCTGTTATAAGCATAGTAGTATGCCTGTTATAAGCATAGAAGTATGCCTGTTATAAGCATAGTAGTATGCCTGTTATAAGCATAGTAGTATGCCTGTTATAAGCATATTAGTATGCCTGTTATAAGCATAGTATGCCTGTTATAAGCATATTAGTATGCCTGTTATAAGCATTTTAGTATGCCTGTTATAAGCATATTAGTATGCCTGTTATAAGCATATTAGTACGCCTAAAATGATAATGAGAGGCATACTGTGATGCCCAAAACTTAGTAATCTGTATAAATTCAACGCATCCTTATGCCTTAATAAATTCAGTTAGCAGAGCACACCACATGCGACCGTTTTGGTATTCCATGGAGGCAATAAGCACTAAGAAGAAAGGGACCACTTAGCAGCCACAACATCTTTTAAAAAAGGAGGTATTGAGTTTAAACAAGGTAAAAAGGCGTTGATGGGTAAAGGTACTGATTACATTCTAAACTCCGACATGTTTTTGGCAAATGTTGTTTTCATTTTTATTTCATTTCACAAATCATTTTTAAAGATCTAGTGTCCATTTTCGTTTCATTTTTAATTAACGATAATAACACTGGTGCCAACAAGCCCAACATGCACGAACGACACATTGGTAGCATCAATCAATGTAGAATGAGCCCAGATTCTATCTTAAACATTTTCTCAAACACCTATTCAGTGGAAATTTATGACAAATTTATGGCTTTAATAATGAGTGTATTTAGCAGCTACAGGGACAAAAGATATTAAAAAGGACGCCGTACTAATTGTACTTTAATAAACATGAATAAACAACACTTACGGTGTTTTTGCCTATTCTGGCCATCATCCTTAATGGCACATATGTGTTTCCTCTTCAAGTGCTCAAGCATAACGCTAGTGCAGCTATGGTGTGCCATCAAACTTTGCACAGTGCACAAACCACTTTTTTGTTTTGTGATAATTTGAACTCCTCCCATAATTATGTAGTGATATTCAAGGACCCTGCGATGGGCTGGCTCCCCATCCAGGGTTGTTCCCTGCCTCATGCCCATTGCTTCCGGGATAGGCTCCGGCCCCCCCCGCAACCCAGTAGGATAAGCGGTTTGGAAAATGGATGGATTTTGAAGGAAAACATTCATCATAATGAATTGAAGCGCTTCAGTGGAGGATATTTAGGAAAGTCTCGTCTTGCATGTCTTAATGTCAGTAAGCCTGTCACCTCACAAGTGAAAGGGTAAGATTGCAGTCATACTGTAGGATTGAGTGACGGAGTCTTGTCAGACATAGTCTGGCACACTGGTGGATTCCATAGATTTGACACTGAACTGTGTTTTTTGTATTGGTGTAAATTTTGCTTGTTTACATCTGGGTTATTACCATGACTACTAATGTTACCATTACATACCTCCATGACTTTCCACATTGGGTGCTTAGGAGAGCTTTTGGGTTCTGATGAAGTCAGTTTCATTCTGTCTGGTGGGGAGGAGGGCAGAGCATAGTGTTTTATCTCTGGATGGACCTCTTTGTTCCTTCCAGACCCATGCATAAGCATGATACCTTGTTTGTTAAGATAATTACCCTATAAAAGTACACTCTAACTTCTAGAATGTGCTAAAGACCACAGACTTTGTTGACTGTAGCACTGAGGACTGTTATAGTGAAAGACCGTTACTTTCATCTCGCCTGCCGCCTCCAGTACTTGGTTGTGTTGCTCCCCAGTTTCATCCCCAATCACACAATCTCATCTCAAGACCCACTGTTGGCCCCGTCTCATGGGTGCCCATTTATTTTCTTTTCAAGAAACTGTTGCTCACCATGTACAGTTGCTTCAGCTTTGTAATCAGCTCTTTTCAAAGCACAATCTTTCTTCACAAAATAGGAAGAGCAATGGTGTAGCTGTTGGCAGTGCTCACTGGTCTTCTGTGATGCAAAATGACTCTGGCCAGGCACAAGGGAGTCGGGGGAGGGCCCGATTTGTTTTCACTGGCAGCCCAGAGAAGCGCTACCTCAGAGTTGGTGGGCTGTCAGGGCCTATACGTCTAGCCTCCTGGCAGGCTGGCTGGGGGGTAGGATTGGCAGAGGGGGCTGTGGGACTAGGAAGGGATGGGGGGGTCCACAGGGGGAACAGGGGCCTTTGCCGAGGAGTCAGCCAAAGTGCAAGCCTGTCTCAGATGGGCTATCTGCTGAACCTAGCTTGGAGGACTGCAGGAGACTTGGTCACTCAAGGTTATGCAGTTTCCACTTGTGAAAACAGGAAGACATGCTGTGAGATTCACCTGGGCATTGCAGAGCTGCTCGCACATGTACTTGTAAGCCGGTCTGATGCCGTGCCCCTTTGGCATAAAAATATCTTTATTATAGATACCTCTTTACTGCTCGTTCCTTTAACAACCTCCCAGTTAATTTCACTTTTGTTCATGGACTTGATATCAGGCTGCCCCAGTGCGTTTGACAAAGACCAGTGACACTCCACTGCTATTTATGTGACTGGAAACATTGTAAGAGTTTTATAAATTCCTCATAAATGGTTTCCACGCTCTGCCAATGTGGTCTCTGGGCCCTCTCTACATGTATTGGGTTTCCGTTGTTGACTGGATTTGTTATTTTATTTTCCAAAAATATCAATTTTCTTTTATTTTAACATTGAATGTCTATTGCTAATGAATCATAATTTATTCTTTGTTTCTTTCCCGGAAGCTTGGTCTTAGTCGTTTGTCTTAATTAATTAGGCATCTGTTTAATTTGAGGCATTATAAGTAATTCTTAGGTCTCCCCTTGGATGGCGGTCTTTATTTGCATGTACATGAAATTGTTATTGAAGCCATCTCCTGTTACTGTATAATGGGGGTTGGGAACCTGGTCCATGAAGCTTAAAGTGTGATTAGAGACATAAACCCCCTACCATTCATGGTCAGGTAGAGAAATTAGGGTGTATGGTTTGACCTGGATGGCAGTACATGGTACATGGCTGTCTAGATATAACTTGAAGCTACTTGGTTCTCTGTTTCTGTGGTGGCACCGCTATCCTGGAGAGCCAGTCCAGCACTGAATTACTCTGGACCTCCTGCAGGTTTGATCTAGTTTGTCTAGGGCCAAGGCTGTCTGAAGCAGGAAGAGACAGTGGAGTAATCTGACTGCCCCTATGTCTTGCAGGTTTGCAGTTCTCGCCAGCACGACGTCCCACCATGAGACCATGCACAGTAAACTGAAAAGCAGCCTCATACTCAAGGTAGCGACGCCCAGGCCGGGTCAGCCCAGCCAGCGCATTGTAGCCTCTGCCACCATCCAGTCACTGGGTCCATCTTTCACGTCTTTCAGGAACATGTGGACCGGGCGATGGCGTTAAACTCTGAAGATGCACAGTGCTTCTACCTACTGGGGAAGTGGTGCTATGAGGTAAGGCAGGGGTCCTTCAGTCCATTGCTGAGAGCTACAAAAGCCTGTGACGATACATAGATACAATAGCTGCTGGGGGCAGGAGGTTTGTGGGCAATGCCTGTTCTTTGGGTGCCTTGAGTGTCTTTGTGGTAAATACTGGTATAACCCACAATTAATGACACTCAGCTAACTGTTGCTAAAACACAGTTTGGTCTTGGCCCCTAACCCTCCTACACCATGCATGTCTTTTCCATCCAAGTCTGATAGCGGGAGAATTGATGAAGTCTGTTTTTCATGCATGAATTCCTGCACTGACTAAAAATGATTTTGTTGGCAGTGCTGGTCAAAATTTTTCCAAGTTAACTAACGACCCTTTCAGGAAAGCTAAATCAGGAATAACAGTTTGCCTTCTGAGCGTCCAGTTTGGATAGGATCTGTAGGACTGGCATTTAGGTATGAGTTACATCTTTCCTTTTGGTCTAGCAAGGGAGCAATCAGGAGCCAGTGGTTACCAGTAAACACAGGTCAGCAAAGATCTTAGTCCAGCCTGGGGGACCCAGAGTTAGGAGAAGGACAAACCGACCCACCCCTCCGAACCCACAGCAGCTGGCAGCATTTCTCATTTCTCTTGCTGAAGTGTCTGTATTCACAGCAGATCCATCGCATCCTGAAGTCGATTACACCCCATTTTCGCTCATTAAATGGGTTTCCCACAAATTTGAGTTCAAAGCCCAAGGGATTATATGCAACAAACATTTCTTCAAAACGGAGCAGATTTCTGAGGCCTCATGCCCCAAACCTCAAGGACTAACCATGACTGAGTACACCATGTCCGCGGAGCCTCTAATCGCCCTTCATTCTTTGCTGTTCTTTCCAACTGGCACCCATGCCTTGGCCTGAGCCTGCTTCTGCTGGCGCTCTGCTTCAGAGCAACTTGCCCAGTGTATTTCATCACATGAGCTCCGTGTGTGCACTCCTGGGGGCGGAGGCCATGGGGCAGAGCCGCACGGCCAAACTCTTAGATCTGCGCTTAACCGACCGTAAGGTCCTCCTCAGCTGGTTGGTGGACCAGAGAGCCATGACCTTTGACCTGCTTCTACTCAGTTTCAGTTGTATTATTCCACCTGCGTAAACACAACCTCGACTGTGTGTGTGTGTGTTTATTGTTATGGTAATATTTCTGTATTTGAACATCCTACGCCCATGTCCCAAATTAAGCACAATCTGTATTGTTCTATAAAAGCACAGCTATCTTTTTTTTATTTAAATAATTGAGTACATTTTTGTTGTGTCTCTCAGTGTGTTTGGACCAGTCAAGACCCACCTCTCCTGACTGGCAGATTAGCATTCATACTATTTTGGGCTGTTTTGGTATACACATTCATCATATACCTTTCTGTACATTGTTTTTGATTCGGTATGCACAATGAAATACATTTGAATACACGAATACATTTATTGACGTAGGAGGTACCTAAATTCACAACTAGATGTTCAGTGCAGAAAGCATGCTAATTGTGGCTGAGTTGGTTACAGCTAATGCTGGTTATAGTCAGTCATAATGGCCGGTTTGGGAACATTTCAGTTTTCCAATAAATTATACCAACACTGGTGACAGAGAGTAATTGATAAGACCAAGACTGTCTGTCTGCTTTGTTATACCGAACCCTTAATATGTTGCTGGAAACGCATCCAACGTGCTAACTCATTTGAGATGACATCATCTGAGTATGTGTATGACCGGAGCGAGGCAGAAAGAGTCTCTGCAAGTTAATCTCCCCATGGCATTAAAGGTGCCAGGAAAATCAGTCCAGGCTACAATAATACAACTATAGTACAGTAAAGTACAGCTGTAGTGTTTATTGCTACAGATATGTGACCATACTCAGCAGAGAACTGAATTTAGTTCATTATGATTATTACAGTTATCATATTTATTTGTACGGTGTACAGATAAGTGTCTCTTAGGTTTTGTTTCGCAGATCCATTGCCTTTGGTTTACAACCTTTCCTAATTGTGCTTGTGTTTGCAGTTTGAATTATAACTTCAAAACAGATTCTGCGCTATATCAAAATTGCACCAAACTGTAAAGTCAAAAACAAGATTTGTATTGTGAACCACTGATTTTATGTACTGTTTCACCCTTAATCCAAATCATCTTTTTTTAAAAGATCCCAAATAGAGGATTCAGACTGTCATTGTTGTGCGCCGTTTAAGATAAGAGAAACTTCCCTGCACCGGGAAATTTGTGCATCAAGTAATAAGCAGAATTTGGCAATGCACGGATCAGAAAAGTATGAAGAGACGTAAATATATACGTTTAAACAATGTACTAAATACAAAGAAAGAGTAGCCGAAGTACAAGACCTGAGATTGTACTATTATTATCAGGGATGGACAGAACTGGTACACAAGTAGACATTCACCTTTAAAAACGATACGTACGACAATGGATTGTTTGTAAAGGCGTGAATGTGTACTTATGTGCATTTGACTGATATGAAAACAAAATATAATGCATTTTAACCTGTATACCGCAAATGAAGTAGAGTTAGCATATACAGATGCTTTATATTTTGTTTTCATATCAGCGCAAATGCACATAAAATAAGTACGCATTTACACTGTTACCACAGTCGATTGTCACATGTATCATTTTTAAAGGCGAATGCGTAGTTGCGTACCAGTTATGTTCTTCCCAGATTATTATTTTATATCAAAACTGCCATGATTTGAAAGAGGCTTCAAAATAAGCTCACCGGACATGTGAGACTCATTGCCTTTCTGCTGCTCAGCTGATATGACAGTCTGTCCACTGGAGACTGCATCTTTCTGTAGTGCACTGGGGCGCTTTATGCCTCGTGCTTTTGTGTAGGAGACAACCACAACTGCAATTTGAGGGCTTGGCCCTTATGCTCTGTGTAATTATAGTCAAGGACGGGCAGCGTGCAGCTCTGTCACTCTAGTCTTCGCTGAGTGTTTGTCCATGTGCCTGGTGAATCCTTTTGAGGGCTTGTTAGTCTGTCAGCGTAAGAGGAATGATGGGAGATGGCTACTGAAATGGAGCGCTCCATCTTTTTGAGGCTCTCCTTGGAAGGCTCTTCTGTGCACCTGACATCATCTGTCACCTTTTGCTAGATCTCCACCCTGGGTTGGCTTGAGAGGAAGGCTGCCGCTGCTCTGTATGAGACCCCACCCACCGCTACCATACAGGATGCCCTGCAGAACTTCTTGAAGGTACAGCAGCCCCTGCCCTGCTGTCAGAATAAATCCTTCTGGGTCTTTTTCTAGAAGCTAGCAGCATGATACTGGGTCAACCTTAGAGGTGTCTGGCCTCCGCAACATGGTTGGCAGCTGCAGACTAGCTGTCGCCGTGGTGATCTTGACCCGTGTCTTGCTTGTTTGGTTGTTCTGCTGATTTGTACACCACCAGCCCACTTGAATGACTTCATGATGTCACTGGAGAAGACTGGAGAAGGCGGCAAATTAAAATGTGCCTGTACTCTTCTTTAAGTGTCTTAATGACCCGTGCTGCCTTCTTTCCGGTGTTGTTTACATGGGTGTGGTTTTGGCGTATCAGGCTCCTGCAAATTTCCGTGCTGTGACTGAATGAGGTGCTGTGCAAGATTTCAACCAGGGCCTAAAATACATCAGATACTTTATCGTTTACTTTCTAAAAACTTGTTCTATTTTCCTCCCTGCCCAGGCTGAAGAGTTATGCCCAAGCTTCTCCAAAACACTGAGGCTTTATATTGCCAAGGTAACAGAAAACTCCCCCTTTGTGTGAGTGAACGGCACGTGTGTGGATGGGATAAATGGTTAGGGTGGCTGGTGGGTTTGGCACCTCGGGCTAGGGCAGGCTTGGCTGCAGGCTTGTGCCAGCTTTCCTTGCCTGTGGGCGGAATTGGCTCAGTAGGCAGCCAACATGACCCTCCTGCTGCTTTCCCAGCTGGCTCCGAACTCCTTAAAAAAAACCTCTGGATGGCGTAATCTCTGAATTACTCTGCTGAAAGTACCAGGCTAGCTGCAGCCTGCCCTTGAAGCCTGACCTCTTTCTGTTCTTACAGAGGGTGGTCTTAGGTTAGTTTGATACTCCATCTCTCCCAAAACGAAGCCATATTTTTTATGTTTTTACCCCAATCCCCTTTTGGGAATGTGCTCCACAGCTACCTGCTGCCATTCTTCTTGGAGAAAAGAAAATAGGGGAATAATGCAAAAGAGTAAGAAGAAGTGAGCACAGCTGATATCTTCGTTTACTGGCTTAGTGGCTGCGTTCCGAGCAGCAGCTTCTTAGGTCCATCACTGCCGTCATCACCAACGTCAAGCAGGTTTTACGGCCTCCAAGGCACAGACTGACTGACATCACGGTTCTACCAGTATCTGCAGTGGCTCGGAGGGAAAGGTTACCCTGCTTGACTTAACCCCGTAGTGGTGCCACGATATACTGATGGAATGACAGCTTTGCTTACACGCTGCTGCCTGTGGGGTCCAGTAAGCGGTATTAGTGAGTCAGATTTAGCTTGTTCAGGAAGTCACTGGATATAGGTGGTGCTATTAGACATTTTCTGGGTAAGGTACGCTTCTGTGTGAACCCTGGAGTTGTTTTGGAGCCAGTGGCCTGCTGTGATTTTCTCTGAGGCACTTACAGCTGGATTATGGGTAGGCCAACGACCATAGGTCGTTTGTCACAGACACAGCTCACAGATACGTATGAATGAGGAGCTTGATGGGGTGCCTTCATTACTGTTGTTCTCCCGATCTCTCCGTCCTTTATTGAGTGTCCTTGTTGTGTTCATCCCACCAGTGTCATAAGGATCTTGGGAACATTTCCGAAGCTGAGAAGTGGTTCCATCTTGCGTCACAGATGAACGGTGTCTCCGGCGTGGTAAGTGCACGCATCCCAATTTTCAGTTGTCTGCATGTCAGTTGTCTGTCCCCTTTGCTTGTGCATGCGTGTGACGCTTCCACTGGCACCGGCATTTTCCATCACCCATCCTCCTTCCTGACTGTCATGGCTGTGTGATTTTAGCGAGCAGCTTGGTTCCCCATCACCGTGCATTTGCAGCTCCGCACGGCGCTCGACATTGTTACCATTCCACCCCGTCGTGTCGACGCCGCACTGTTTCTCTCACCCACACCTGCTTCACCATCACAAAGGTGTATGGTCACACCATGCATGATTAATTCTGCAATGATTCCTGCCGGTGTCTTGCCGGTCCTTTAGGACAAAGATGGTGCCAGTCTGGAAGAGGCAGTAGCGGAACTGCAGAACTGAGGGTTTCATGTTCCAGGGGAAACAAATGCCGACGCGCAAGCCCAGGGGATGTGCGAGCATGTGAGGAGCCACGGGCTCGGCCGTTGACCTCAACGCTGGATGTGTCTTTTTTGGGGGGAGGGGGTGTGTGTGATTAACATACTGACATCTGCAGAGTGGCCTGTGACAAGCTGACACCCATGTGCTTACCGTCCCCTATTCCTTTCACAGAAGTGGTCATTTGTTTGCTTTGCGAAGGAAATTGCCATGTGAGGAAGTAACCATTGCTTCTCCCTGGAGATCCCTGCAAGGAGGGAACGTGGGCCTTGAGCTGCCTTCAGCAGAGATGAAGGCTTGCTATGCCTGATTAAATATTAGGTCATCGTTTTAGGGTGCAGCTAAGGTCACTGCACTACAGACACAGGGATCTCAAACACAATGTAAACCATACATTTTAATAGTAATACCGCAGTTCTCCTTCTACATATACCACGCAGTGACTGTCTGTGCTGAAGGCTTTCCCTGATGTGTGTGTGTTTAATTTTAAAACAAACGCTGTGTCGTCGAGCCCTAATTAAATTGGTAGGGGCAGCGTGGTAATTGTAATGTCAACTGGAACAACGTTTGGAGTCTTGAGCAACCCCTCTGGGAGTGATATAATACTAGAGAGCCTTCACAGAGAAAGGGAAAAATATTTTAGGGCTAACCAAAACACCCAGAGGAGCATCACAGGACCAGTCTGGAACACATTACGTCCAACGCTCGAACGCCAACTCGGCCTTCCTGCTATTTTGATTTATGCACAATCGAGTCTTTTGTCTGGGGGTTGTCTAAGAGAGCTACGATTGACTTGCTTAGAGACGTGGAGGACCAATCAAAGGAGGTATAGGCCTTGCTGCACTCACAGCCAGGAGCTGACATTCTCCACACCGGTGCCAAAAATGACAACCAGTTAAATTCAATCAAAACCTGACTCCCGCCTGGCTTGTTTGGGGTTCGCGTCATTAGGCGCTGTCGTTACTCTTTGTTATAGCCGTTTTTGTTTCTGCTCTGAGTATCTTTCCCTTTTTTAAATTCTCCTACACTAATTGGCTTCCTGTTTCTATAACTGTTCTCGTAAAACACCGGCGTTATCCTTGTCGACAGAGTGGGTCAGCTTTGTGATCAGAGTAATGTGTTCTGAAATCACCTCATTCTTTTTGTTCTTAGAAATATGTTAACCAAAGCTATGCACCACTGTAAAATGTAATTTTGCCATTTGCCTTTGGGTTGCATGGGAAATCACCTCAAACATGCCCGCAGGAATGGGTATCTGGTATAGGGAATGTAATTTTTAGTCTTGCGAATTCTGGATAACCACTGCAGTAGTATGTTTTGGCGTGAGGGCACGTGTTGTACTGGCGAGGGTTGAAAATTGAGCCGTGCACTTTCTGTGAACCATGAAGTCATTCTGCTGATTCTTTTTATTTTTGATTAATTTTTCTATGATTGTGTAGAGGTGGTTAGGAAGGAGAATAATGTGGTTGAAGAAAGGAGCACCTCTCTGTTCAGCTCCTGCCTGTCATACACTGACATATATCACGACCCTGTGCAGTGGAGACAGGAAGTGAAGTGAGTGCTGGGGATTGTGGGTGGTGATTCTGGATTTCCTTCTGCATGCTGATCTCCAAGCAGGTATGTGTTTGAGGATTTAAGGTCTCAGTTGATGTGTTGGTTTTGGTTTAAGGTGCATAAGATCAAACACCAGTAAAAACTAGTGCCAGTGTTGATGGATTTGGCTAAAGAGACTCACTGCTGTCAAATCTGAGTCACCATGGGAAATTATAATATCCAAATGAAACGTATAATAACTTTTGCCACAGGTCTGTAGGTTTGCTGGTTAATGCCAAACAAAGGTTTTCCACCTCAGAGCTTTGATGGTGTCAGGGGTCAGGTTGTGTAGCTTTCGCAGATTTCGGCACTTCTCCTTCAGTCTGTAGTTAGTATTTCCCCTGAACATGTGACGCCACTGTGTGATTGGGACTGACTGGGATGGAGAAGAGCAAAACAGCAGTATTTTATGACAATATTTTAACAAATTTGTTTATGTGCAGGGATTATCACCATCTGTGCTGCTGTGGTTGTATTTGTGTGTGTGTCTGTCTATATATATGTATATATATATAGTGTCATGTTTTTAAAACATGCAGTGGTTCCAGATTTGTTGAAATTCCATACTTTTTTGTACAGTTATGGGAAATTGTCAAGGTGTCCCTCTTCTTATAAAGTTTTGCTATTTGACAGTGTGTACAGGGTAGGTTCCTAAGCTGCCGCACCATTAAATCAGGGGTCAGTTTTGCACATGGAGAAGCTTGAGATTACATGATCATTAGAAATGGAGGATAACATGAGTTAGAATGGCCTGAAAAATTAAATGATATGATGGGGTCTGTTTCTGCATCATTAACAAGTACAGTGAGCTTTGTTGGCATTCCAGAACTGTCAAACCTTTTTTTTAGCTTACATTATTTCAAAGATGTCATATTTTGTATTTGAGAGGGGTTTGTAAATTAAAACATTCTGTGGTTATTACTATTAAAATAATGTTCTGTCTAACTGACATGCAGTAATTTATTATTTAATGTATATTGAATGTTTGTTTCCTCATTGTCTCAAACTCTTATATGAATGTGTTCAACAATCTCTTGAACATTTTACTTGATCATAAATATAGAGAAATCTAAATTCCCATGGAAATATAATGAGATGGAACTCAATAAAAGAAGAAAAAGTTTTTGTGTTCGTTTGTTCTTAATATTCAGCGTGGGGGGGGCAGCGGAAATGGGCAAGCTAATGGGAAAGGGGGGGGGTTTGAAAACACCATTCACCTTCCCTTCCAATATGCTGTGGGCCACCAGAGACGATCTGATGTCTGGTAGCTGTCCGGTTAAGTTCTTCGCACTCCTCCTGGACCAAACAGGGATCCCCAGGACTTGAGTCTCCTTGTCTTTCTATGTTCAGAGAGTTTCATTATTTCATTAAGCATTTTCTCCTGAACAGGAGTCATGGCTGGATTCTGTCTGACGCCCCCCATAACCCTAACCCTAACCCCAACCCCCCAGTATTCCCAGTATTTGAAATGAAACCTTTATGGACATTGCTGTGCACTTAGGGTGCTTTTCCATTGAACCAGGCAATGTACTTTTAGTACTTTCCCTTTTCCATTGACTTCCAGTCAAGTAATAGTACCAAAAAGCCAGTACCCAAAGTACCAAACCAGCTGGGGTACTTTTTTTTGGCACTTCTGAACATTGGGGTGTGCATTGTTGATTGGTTAGGCAATGAGCACTCAGAAAACAATAAATGAAGTGTAAAACCAAAAAGTATGTAGTAATAATGTATGTGTGGACAAATGAAGACACCCAAGCTTTAATTGTGATCTGCTGGAAGAAACAGAAGAACATTTAGACGGCAAGATAGAAAAAAGAATCTGCTGTAATATACTAGGGCTGCACAATGTTGGAAAAAAATCAGATAAAGCAATGTGAACGTGTTGTGATAAATATTGCTATTATTAAAGCAACAAAAATAATTTTCTCAAACCTGTCTAGGAGTGATTTAAACGGTAAGGAATAAAAATGATGGGCTTGGAGAACCCATGCAGCGCTCATCCAGTTGCAGCAACAGTAGATCAAACTGATATACTATATAATCGTGAAGAGGAACAATCATTAAATGCAACCCTTGCCAAGTTTTGTTTCCTATGACAGAGTAAAAATGTTTTAGTGAAACTTAAACCTCCCACACCATAATGTCTAAACAGGATGAAGGTACGAAAAAGTCTCACCTAAACCCAGCTATCTTGGTCTTTGTGGTGTGACAATTGCATGTGTATAACATGCAATGTTGGCATGAATATCAAATTAATATCACCCAGTCCGATAATACACTATCGCCATTTTTTTTTAAATTGCCACTAAATATCTCACCTCACGTTTTGATGTCATTCTGTGGAAGTACCAGTTTTTCACACCAGTGGAAAAGCAACACCTTGAAGTACCATACTTTTGGTGTTTTTCTTTTTGTTTTGTTTTTTGAAGTACCAAAAGTGCAGTACTTGGTGCAGTGGAAAAGCGCTTTTAGTTTTAGGGGAACTAGTTGTGTATATCCTATAGAGGCTAGCAAATGCAGCAAGTCAGTGGAAGTCAGAGAAGATGCTGTTTCCCAGAAGTTTCCGGACTGCAGGGCTGGGGATGCTGCTGAGAGGTCAGCCTTGTCCCGTCCCTCTTGTCCCTTCACATATTTGTCACATTGCTGTTATTTGTATCACACCCTTTCAGGGAAAGGATCTGACCCGGCTATTTATTCACATCGGACAAATTCCAGCAACAGTCATGAATAACCACACGCCCCTTTAATGAGTCTTATGGCACTGCTAGTAGTGAGTGCTATGAATGGAGGGGGCCTGTACTGTGTTGGTCCGTCTGGTATTTTCGGGTGGCCTGGGGTGGCCTGTGGGGGAGTTCACTGCAGGGCTATGTGTACGTGCACGACGTGAGGAAATCGAGAGGGAAAAAAAAGCAAAAAACTGTTAGGCTTGGTGTAGATTTTTCCAATTGGGGGAGGGGGTTGGGGGGGACAGGGCCCTTAGGTCAGATGGACCCAAGTAAAGTCAGATGGACTGCGTTCATGGCAGGGCTGACTGATGGCTCACTTTGAAGGCACGTACTGCGGTTTCTTCTGTGTCCACATCCAAATCACCACCAAGTGGGTCCCTGTGGTGTCGCACCAGAGAGCAGCCTGGAACAGGGCAGGACTCATGTGTGGCCAGTAGTGCGTCTGGGATGCAGCCATGGTGAACATGTGCCTCCCTCAGAGGGGGCCCCCAGGGCTTTTAGGCAGCAGGAGAGGTCGGCCGTCTCTTAAATAACTCCTATGAAATGCTGATCTTCAGTATTGTTGATGGACAGAGACATTGTGCCATGATATTAGCTATGGTGCTAAAAGTTGTTTCTTCATTGAGAACAATCTGGTCGTTGTTCTATAGCTGAAGAAATTCCCTCTCTCTGTTATGTATTCATCTTTTCTCTTGAAATCAGATTCCTTGGATTTTCCATGAAAAAAATCTACCCTAGTGAATAAATGCAATTAATAACCTCATGGAAAACCTTTCTTGGGCTCCGGGGCTTCCCGGGCACTGGGCAGCAAGACGAGAGAGCGTGATGTTGTGAGACGTTCTTCTAACAAACATGCAATATTACGACTTGACAATCACTGCACATGGTGCTTGCACACATGTGCTTTTAAATGCATGTTAAATATTATTCTAGTTAGTTCAAACATTTCAAACGTATTAATGTGTTTTGATTACAGGTTAGGATAATAAAATCTACCCATGCACCAAACCATGTTTGTACCTGTTCTGCATTTAGTTAACTTGTACGTTTCTCAAAACCTGGTGAAAGGGAGGAGTAAGGCATCAGTGTTGTGTGTTTTTGGGTTGGATCAAGGGGGCTCTGGCATCAAGCTGATAGTAAAATGGAAAAACCAGTGAGGCCTGGACCATCTCCACCCTGAGGCTGAACAGGGAAGAGGAGGTGGGCTGCAATTTGTGGTAACTGCCCGATATGCATCGTAATAGCGGAACTTGGACTGCATGTTTCCCCAGTGTCACTTCAGATAAGAACAGCCACCCACTTAACGTGCATTCTGCAACGGAGGTCTAAGTTTTATGGCAAGCTGCGGTTTGGAGTCCCCACATCAGAGCATGAGACTGCGTTAGCGACAGTTTTACATGCATTCTGAACATGGCCTGCCACAGACGGGGATCTGAATAAGTGTGTGACAGGATTACAGAAGCGGTGGAAAGTGAATGTGTAAGAAGTTCGACATTATCCCCGTGCTTGAGATTTCAGCTGCCTCTTTAGACAGGTTGCAAAGTGCCATTTAGATGCGATTGTTTGCATGCTTGAGAGAAGTTGGAAAGATCTTTTTTATTAATTGATATTGTTACTGTAATAAAGTGGCTTTAAAGCAAATACAGTATTTACTGTCTGCTAATATTAAACTTAAGTAAATTATTATGTAAAGAAAACTAGAACACAGGACATTTTATGGAAGCACAAAAAAGGATCAATGACTCTGTAAAGTACATACCTTGTACTCCGTTACTCTACTCAGATATGTGACAGTATTTCAAAGCAGGGATTTCTGATTTCATGCCCCATTAAATCGTTTCCCCCTAATCTTGGCACAGATCGTATAGTTGAGAGGTTTTAGTGCTAAGCCGTAGGAGCAGTCCATGGTCAGGTCCTGCATAGGGCTGTTCTCAAAAGTGCACTGGTGCAGTAAGATGGCCGTGAACAAGAAGATCTCAGCCTTGGCAATCTGTTCACCGATGCACCTCCTCTTTCCGATGGAGAAGATCATGACACTGCTGGTCAGGTCCTTGTTTATAACACCATTCTC
>JAODJX010000027.1:16278839-16302485 GCA_026776945.1 Isichthys henryi
TGGTTTTTGCGCGGCCAGCTTCCTGTAAGTGGGCAGGCTGGCAGTCATAGTACTGATTGCGGGTTCCAGGCACTCCACCACAAACTCAAAGGCAGGCCCGCTTATACAACCCAACCCCCCCCCCCCCCCACTATATTCCTGTGTTGAGTCGTGTTTGAAATAAATTCCAGCCAACTGATCCCTTTTCATCACCAGACACTCTGCTTCATCTCCAGTGGATATTCTGCTTTGAATAAACCAGGTCTTCCTTCTTTTGACACTACCTCACGCCATGAAATGGCCCTTAGTTACCGGTCTGTACTGGAAGCTCTCCCAGGTATTCTCGACGATGTCCCGCCAAACAGGGCATCTCTCTTTAATACTGGAGCAGAGGGGAACCCCAACACCTGTCCTCATCAGTCACTGGCGTTGCAGAAAGAGGCAGCCACCTAGACAATACAGTGACAATATTCAAAACTGCCACATACCGAGATGCTGATTCCAAGAAATGAAAATGACCCTTCATTTCTTGTTGCGTGGTTTTGGTGTTTTGGCCTCCTATGGCAGCAAACACGAAGAGTGGTATTTTTCGCATGAACTGTTGCTGGAATCTTCGTTCCTGGCATGTTGTGTGAGAGCATGTTCTCCCCTGCTGGTCATGTTGGAAGGCACGGCTTTCTGTGTTTGGGGCATGCCTGTAACTGGCTTCTCTCAGACTGCACTCACCTCCGGTCTGGCAGCAGCACTCGAGGGTGTGTTTCGGAGATGAGATTTGAGAGATCATTTTCCTCAATTTCCTAATTTGCTTCTTCCTTGATCAGCAGCATCAGACCTGCTCTTTGTTTCCCATCTTTATTGTGATGGAAGAGACATCTCTGCACTGATGCAGTGATAATTCATTTGCTGAATCTCTTCCCCTTGTAGGTTTTTCAGCGTGGTCTTAGAGTCTGTTTCATCTAAGCGAGTGGAGAGGGGCATAAATTATAAAGGTATGTGTGCCTCTTTCATGGTTTTTATTTTCGGGACCCCCCCCCCGCACCCCCACCTTGCTGCCTCTGCCTTTCCAGCAGGTCCTCCAGGTTAACTGATAAATCACATCTGAATCATTTTAGAAACAATGACAGATTTTTCGTTCAGAAGCGAACGCATGTGGAAATCTGGGTTGGGAAGCGGATCCAATCGCGTGAGAAATGGCATGTGAGCATGTAAGTGGCCGGTTCGCAGAAGACGTCTTGCCTTGAAACATGTGAGACGTGGTCTGAGCCTGGGGCTGTCAAAGAATTGTGAAATCCGGTGCCATGTCACACAATAACGGGGGGGTTGATAATGGAGTATCAGAGACAGAGTGAGAGGCATGAAAAACAGGATCTTTTGCATTTCAGTATTAGCTGAGGTAGTAACCTGGTGTTGAAGAGCCACTCCATGGGATTATCTTCGGGGGGAGGGGCATGACCCCAGTTTACCTGGCTGGGATTATTCATATTGATCATATGCTTTAGGGCTGGGAGGTTGAGCTTTGTTATTCAAATTAAATTTGAACTATTTACATATTGGATGGCAGAAATAATGTTCGATGTTCAGATTTTTGAAGATTTATGAGGCAACCATGCATCATTTTTATGTTACATAATCGTCGTTGTCATGGTGGTGCAGTGGTTAGCACTATTGCCTCATACCTCTGGGACCCGGGTTCAAGTCTCCGACTGGGTCACATGTGTGTGGAGTTTGCATGTTCTCCCCATGTTGTCGAGGGGCTTCCTCCGGGTTCTCCGGTTTCCCCCCACAGTCCAAAAACATGCTGAGGCTAATTGGAGTTACTAAATTGCCCGTAGGTGTGCATGCGTGAGTGAGTGGTGTGTGAGTGTGCCCTGCGATGGGCTGCCCCCCCACCCCCCATCCTGGGTTGTTCCCTGCCTCGTGCCCATAGCTTCCGGGATAGGCTCCGAACCCCCGCGACCCAGTAGAATAAGCGGTTTGGAAAATGGATGGATGGATGGATAATCGCCGTTGTTATGGGATCTGCCACTAGGGGCAGATTACCATAAATTAACTGACCTAGCCAAAATGGCTGAAACTAGCCCCCCTCCAAGCACTCCCCTCGCCCCTGCTAGGTGAATAAATACCTTGCTTTGGAAAATACCATCAAAATACCATATACTATGTGCTGTCTGTGATTTAGGGACTGCAGTCCCCACTCATGGGTTTGAGGCTGGCTAATGACCAGCTTTATCTCCTTTTTTGTATTTGAGTCTCTGTTAATTAATAAACTCCTTGTTTTGTTAGCCTCTGAGTGGATTGTCACCTTTTCCCCGCCACGTGTTAACAGCACGTATGACTGTGTCACATGTCTAATGGCGATTGTCTGATAGTTTCATGCCACATTTTAGACAAACATCATTTGTTGCTGCTGGTGTTTCTCTCCTGTGGGTAACTATATAAAAATGTTATGTTACTGACTTGTCATTTTCCTCACTAAAGACAATAGTGTTCTAACATTGCAGGTTTCATGTTTTCGGTCCATTATACAGATCTGGCTTAGGCTACTGTGCGATGATGTGCTGGGTTAGTAGTGTAAATGTACTGAATATTTGAATTTCTTAGAATGATGCATCTGTTATATTATACAGATACGCATTTCCCACTTAGTTTTCCAGTCCTAATGTATTTCATATGCCTTAGTATCTTCTAAATGTGTGAATTGCTGTATGCTGCTTTGTTTGGGTCACGGAATCCCAGAGTAATGCCTGAAACTCTGAATATTCCATTGCCTGATCTCCCCCAAAACATCAGTCCCGTTTCATTATTTATTTGTTTCTCTGACTCCAGCTGCTACACTTTAGTGTTTACAGGTGTCGTGTTGTGGCCCCAGGGCAGCCCTGTCCGTCTTCGTCATAAACATTTCCTGATGAAGTCCTTTCATTATCTTCTGAGGGCAGCAGAGTAACATCTATCAGTATCCATTGCGTAGCACATTGAGTTAGTGCCTTTAGGTTCCCTGGGGACATGCATTGCAGACGTCAGCTAGACACAGTTAGCAGGTGACATGGCTTCCAGCGTCCCACAGCGTGCCGCCTTTGTGTCGGAAGGAGGTGCCGATGGCTCTGCTCCAGATTGTACTCTGGAGCCAGGAAAAGCAGCGTGATGTGGAAGGATGGAATGTGGGCCCACTGCCTCGCCGGACGAAACGGGGATCAGGAATCTCATTTGCGCACAGATGTGTCTTATGGCGCCCCCCCAGGGTGATATTCATGCAGATGACCCCAGCCCCTTACCCTGCTCAGTTTTAGGCACCTCGGTGAGAACAGTCTGGATACCCAGGGGAGTCAGATGGGCATGGATGGCGGATTCAAGGGGCCCAGATTATACATGAAATTGGACAGTGGGACCCAAGTTGACGTTTTGTCAGGGGACTCAGAATCTTTAGGTAGCTCCCCATAGGGCACATGCTGTGGCCCTTGCGAACATGCAGACCGTGCTTCTCTGAGGGCCCAGTTCATATTTCCATGAATGGCAGACGCCCCTCATTGGTGCTGGTTTGTTGTGCCTCTGTTGCAGTTTCCTCCCCCCCGCTACGCTTGCCTGTGTGTGGGATGTGCTGATGGGGGGGCCACCATGTACCCCTCCCATGCTCTCTATACTGGGTCACACATCCACAGAGAGCTCCTGATCTTGGGTGGTTATCTGGCTGGAAGCCCACAGGCTGTGTGTGCATCCTTATCCTGTGGTCCCTGAAGCTTTAGGTGTAACACTGTAGTGATGCCCCACCCCCTCCCACGACCCAGCCAATGAAATGTCTTTGAGCCCCCCATGCTAAAGGGAAGCAGAGGAGGGGTAATGACAGTTAATGTCCCAACCACTTAGTGGATATAAATAGTGCAGGAGCCTGCTTTACACATCACTGGCTTTCCCGCTCTGGCATCATGTTTCGCAGGCACAAAATGAAAAGGAATTAAAGAGTTTTCCTTTTTCCGGCATGAGGGCAATCTCAGCTCAGTGCTTGGCCCGGCTCTCCAGGGGTCCAGTAGGAACGTAAATCTGCCCTGAGAGCAGGGCTGAGATGATCAGCAACAGGGTAATTGGCGGGGCAACACAGGCCCTGAACTGGACCTTAGGTGCTGAGACTTCCTGTGGGGCCCTTCAATAAAGTGTGAGCGTGACTCTGCAGGTATGCTGGAGCCCCGGCTGTCCGCTTGCCGATATAATGCTCCTGGTCTGCAGCGTGGAGCTCATTGCCCTCCTCCTGCGGGGCCCTGGGGGGGGGCTAATAAGTCACAGAGCAGAAACCAGAGAAAACGTCATTAAGCGAGGGAACAATGGACCCCTTTTATCCCGACAGAGCAAAGGCGACCCCTGCTCAGGTGCCATTTTGGGAGCCGTCTCATCGCACACGTGAACGTAATTTGCATCTCGGACGTTCTATAAACAGGATCCCCCCCCCCGCGTTAAATGTGTGTGTAACTTAAACATTACGTGTGACAGGTCATAGGGCGCAGAGCAGGATGTGCAGAAGAATTAAAAAAATGCCCCAAGCACAAAACTCTGAGACGGACGGGGGCACATGGGATGTGCGAGAAGAGGAGTCATGAGAGACCAGG
Organism: Isichthys henryi; assembly: GCA_026776945.1. Taxonomy (NCBI): domain Eukaryota; kingdom Metazoa; phylum Chordata; class Actinopteri; order Osteoglossiformes; family Mormyridae; genus Isichthys; species Isichthys henryi. Next base: position 16,283,414 of record JAODJX010000027.1, read on the forward strand.
AGTTTGACCCAGGAAAACACCCTCGTGTGATTTTTCACCCCCCCTTCTTTCATCAGTACCAAGATGACTGTGACCTCGTTGTGTCACACCCCCAAAGTCTGCAACCATAAAAACCCCCCCCTGCCTGATACGAGGGAGGGGGGGTGGCGTATGTTTCCCAGCCCTATTCTGCAGTACCAGTCATATTTGGCTCCCATACTCCCTCTGGGGTCCTGCTTGCTAAATGTCTTCCACATGCTCACATCTGCTGCTGCAGACCACCTGCACTAAACCTCAGACCTCCCTAAACCACCCCTTCCATGCTTTACTTCCCTTCCTGTGCTGTTATTCTGTGCCTGTGCCGTTTCCTAGATTGCTGTGTGGGGCGTTGTTCATATCCACAAAGACATCACTGCTCCGTAACAGTAGCAGGTGACAATATCTGGATTAGTGACATGGAAGTCCCTGCCAGTTGGCTGGGGGACAGCGTGTAGTGAGACAGGCCTGATATATTCCTGGAGGTTACATTAGCTAACCTATGTCCACAAGGAGGATGCTGACGACTCTGTGCTGGCATGACAGAGAAGTTACTCCAGAATCTGAGTGTGTGTGAGCGCCTCTGTCTGGCCTGGTAGGAACACTGCGCCTGCAAACTTCCTCAGAGAACAGCACCCACGTGAGGTCACCGGGAGTTTAAAGGCAAAGTCCACAGGCTCTTTGAATTTCTCTCAGCACCCCGGGCAGACCGCCCTCCCCACGCTGGGAAAACACAGGTGGAGAGGCACCAGCGCACAAACACCCCGTCCCCATTTATATATTCCATCTGCGCCTGGGGGTGGACTGGAGGGAGACAGCACAGCAGGCCTGGCCAAACCAGAAGGGGGGCTGCTGATGCATTAAATCACCAGCCCAGGACTGGTGGAGTCGGCGGGGGACAAACAGACCCCAAACGGGACACAACATGGGCCCTGGAAGAGTTCCCTGTAGTGCGTGAAGCCCGGCGGAGATGTGTGTCTGTATATCTCCGCTGCACATTTGTCCCTCCCCACAAGCAAGCACTGTCAGGGAGGCCTGGGTGAGTGAAGATCCGTTTTCCTTCGAATTTCATTTTTAGTGCATTTCTTTGTTTCTAAGGCAGCTGGTCATCACATGTAAGCAGGCAGCATTTCCAGCTGGTATACCAATGCTCTCCACATACAAACAACCCAACCTACAATTCACATACATACAGGAACATTCTTTATTAATGGACCCCCCCCTTCAGTATATTACATTTAAAACACGACATGCGGGGGCAAGAATAATTCAGTGATATCAGACACAGATAAAGCAAAGAGTACAGCAGCCACCCAGACAGAAGTAGATGAAACGGAAAGAGGGCTGCATGCACAGCACAAATCAAAGAGCTCACAGCAGAAGGCTTGGAGAACTGCACTTAGTACAACATAAAGACCCACAGACGTGAGGGGCTCTTTTGGCCGGCCTGGTGCACAGGGGGGCGGGATGTTCCCGTCAGTTTACCACACGGAGCCAGACCCGAGCCAACTTCCCTTCAAATGAGGGTGACCGCAGATGTATTTTTCGGGAACCTCTCCCTTCCCCGTGCAAATTACTACCTGCAGTCATCGTATATTACATTTCTATCAAAGTTCGTAGTTATTTTATGTTTTGCCATCTGAGACGTCAGGTCTCCTCGAGCGTTTGATAGCGTGGTTGCCGTGACGCTTGTTAAGGCCGTGGGGACGGGCGGCCCTCAATCCTTGGCGTCACCCACGCCATCTGCGTTGATGGCGAACATGGCCTCAGCCTCTGGGAGACATGGAGAGTCATAGATCTTGCAGATCCTGGTCTCTCCTCTGCCCTTGCGTAGGTACAACCTATTTGGACAATGGGTAAGTTTACCTGTGTTGTGAATGTCTCCGTGTCCCACATTAGAAGACAGGGCTGCGTACCTGGTGGTGGAGGCGTGAGCCAGGATGTTGCCCCCAATGGGTTTCTTGGGGTCCGCTGAGAACATTGCAGCCCCGTCCACCTGTGCGACCACCTGGTTGGTTATCACCACGGCAACACCAAACTGCAAGGAATCAGACGCACGCACACACAGGAAACTTAAACTCAGCTCTGCTCAACGGCAGCCTGGCCATGCCGTACGCCTAAGCTGAAAACCAGGCATGCGGAGGAGTACGTGAGAAGCAGGGATGAAAGCAGAGAGCAGGAGAGACGCGAGCCGAGGGCAGTAAATCAGCAGGGAGGGCCCGGAGATGTGCCGGCCGACATTCTCACGAAACCGAGCGCTCACCTCCGGGAGGGAACCCCGGACTGCTAACGTGATCGCTCAGCTAGGGGGTGTGAGGCGCTCCGACAGGCTGAGGCCTGCGCTTCTGGGGTCAACGGGCTGCTGCTATTTCTGAGAAAGTACGTTTCGCCGAACACAGCTAATGAAACGTCTGGTGGTAATAATCCTGCGCCGCGGCCAGGCGTGGTCACACATGTGGCGCTAGAAGAAGCGCGGAGCATTCTAAGCTCTGCGACGTCCTGCAGGAGGAGGAGGAGTGATGAGGGGCCTTTTTGGGAGGCGGATCTGCCTTTCTGAGAAATGCAACTTGTTTAAAGCAGACATTTATATGTGCGGTATTAACAGGCTGCCTTATTTGTTATTCTAGTTCCTGCGGCCTATTTGTCGATGACAGAGCTCTTACACTTCGAGCCCCACGGGGAGACAGCAGGGCTGTCTGCAGGAACGCCACATGCGAGCAGCGGTTAAGCAGTCCTGCGCCTCAGCACGCCATATCCTGCTCCCGGAACGAGGTGTCCATCTGGTCTCCGGCCCACCTCCCCTCTCAGAGGACCCCTAAATCCATCGCACAGTCTGTTATTGTCCAACTGCTTTGTCACCTCGCCGGATGGGGAAAAATTTGCTCTCGCGACAGTGGAATGGAGCCCGGCTGCCGAGGCGGCAAATCCGGCGGCGTTCAGCACGTCAGCAGGTGCTGGCGGCCGCTCACCTCATCCGCCAGCCGCAGAAGCATGCGCAGGAACCTGCCCAGGTGGCCCTGCCTGGCTGAGAGCTCACCCCTGCCGGAATAATCTGTCCTGTAGAGGGCAGTAGCGCTATCCACGATTAGCAGGGCATACCTGGAGGGAAAAAGAAATGAGGGTGGAATGTAACATGCTCTGTGCGGCCAGAAATTGCATATTCACCCTCTGAGTAAAGTACCTGGGTCAGTCAGGGGATGGCGATCATCCCAGAGACCTTCTGTAGCCAGAGATGCGGTGGTGACAGACCCTCCCCTTAGTAAGGGGCACTTTGTGTGGGAGAAGTTCCCAGATGGGGTGGCCTGTTGGTCCCCAGCTGCCCTCCCCCACATGCCACTCACCTGGACTCAGCCATCATAGCAGAGGCCTGGTACAGCAACTGTGTCTGGTGGTCCGTGTTGAATGCCCGGGCGTAGGCGACATTGTCGAGGACGTCACTCCCCACCAGCCCATACCTAATAGCGAAAAATGACAAAACCAACAATCGTGATCAGTTTAGTACTGTAGGCTCCTACAGCAAGCTGCCCTAAACCCCTATGATTTGAAGTTAGCAAAAAGCTAGGCAGGCAACTGGAACGCAGAAATCACTGCTGATGAAATGCTGCCACGTGTCAGGAAAATTGTTATGACACACGAGACATGCGAATGCTGCAGTCAGAAAAGCGCCATGCTGAGATCAAGCAGCGGCTGTCTGGTATGAAGAAACACGCTATTAAAAACCAAGTGTAAATTTTAAAGGGGTAGTGACACCCGGGCTAGAGGCAGGGGACCCGTTACTGTTACCGAGGCCTCAGTGTGGGAGGCTAAAGTGGGAATTAGCAGGTCAGCATTAATCCACACACTCAGATGAAAGAGGTGGCTGCTTTGGGGATGATCAACAAAAGGCAGAGGAAGAGAGGAGACGGACAGATAATCTTAAGGATGAAAGAGCAGCGTCAGATTACAGGCAGGGGGGTGGATGCCTGCGGCAAACAGCCACAAGCATTGCGGTGCAGTTCCCGTTATAATTCTGCACGAATCACGCTGCACGACACTCAAACGCTACACACGCCGCCCCCCCCCCCGGGCATTATTATTCTATGTGCTCCGCTTCTCGTAAGAGCAGGAAATTTCGGGAGGCGAACATTAACCAGGAAAATAAATGAAAGTGGTGAAAAGGCCAGGACGGAATTCCTTCGTGGATCAGTGTGAGGCCTGCACGCTCGGAGCCAAAGCGTGGAGTTTCCACCGTTACTGGCTGAGCCCAGCTGGTCTGCAGCCAGTGAGTGGTGCTGGAGCCTTTGGATCACACCAGCATGCCGTGAGATGGGGGGCCTTCAGCATGGGGGGGGGGAGGACTGTGAAATGGTAGGTCACGCTTACCGTCTAATCCATTATGTGGTCCCCTACCCTACCCACCCCCACACTGTCCTTTTCTTTTTTTATCCTGACAACTGAGATGCTTAATGAGCACCGGACCCGCAGGCACACACGCATGCACACACATGCGCATGCACGCACACGCGCATGCACGCACACGCGCATGCACGCACACGCGCATGCACGCACACGCAGCTCCATTTGGATCCTGTGCATGCATGTCCTCAAGCTTTTCCTGCAGCCGCCCAGCAGCCAGCATAGCACATTTGCTGAGGGATATTTGTAGCTTTATAGCCTTTTAACTAGAGCCGGCTTCGCTGTGCTGTACGTCTCTCTTGCACTGGACAGAATGGTCTCTTATCAACACTAACACAAAAACTAGCATTATGACTGGTCCCACCTACGGCCCATAAATCCACAGGTTTAATGAACACCCCTGCATTTGTCCAGCCAACTGATCTAGGGGTCAGCGCAGTGAAACATATACCCCCATTTAAAACATATGGCTGCCCCTCCGCCCCGTTGCTGTCACGCAACCACTGCCCTGCCTGTTGCCCTGGGTTGGATTTTACTGCAGCCAGTGGCCCACATCGACTCACCCCACAAATAACTTGGAAATAATTGACTCGAAGGAGAGTTGAAATGGGGGTAAGGCCTGAAGGAAATAAAGGGGGGGGAAATTCCCATCTGGGCGTCCGCCGTTGTAATTCCTTGTTCAAAAAAATGTTCAAAGCGTCATCACTGATCAGCGGCAGCGCTGTTGTATCCTCCTGCTTAGCACCAAATGTTCTGCACATATCAACACCCCAACCCTCCTGTGAAACAAATCAAGGGACCCTTTCTACTGTTAATTCTATTAGACTAATTAGATTAATCCCAGATGCATGTGCTTTCAGGAACAGGGGATATGAACTCCACAGGTCACAGGAGCAATTTCTGTTTCACTGGGCCAAGGCTGACCCACCTGAGGAGTGACGCGGCCCCATGTCTGCCACTCTGGTCTGCAATGCAGACATCACACGAGTGCCCTCAAAGTACCAGTCAGATGAAACCACTGACAATGACCAGAAGTGGAGTATTAAGAAGTGAGGTAGGCGATTTAAACCTGCCTCCTCCCTCGGTGTAATGATTCAAGTCGTTTGCGCTGCATTTTGGACTATTTAAAGGAAAAGGGAGTTCATCAGTTGCAGACCCTTATCTGCAATTTCAACAGCTAAACATTGATCCTTGGAGTCACAAAGCGCTTCTTGAAGGAGTTCTTCAAAAGGCGGGAGGGGAAATTTGGGGAAGCCAGAAATGGAACACTGTTTACATGATGCTCGAGCAAGCAATGCCCCCCGGATGCCAGCAGTGGGGCAACCACAGACACGAAATCCTAAGTGGGTGGGGGGTGGGCTTTTCACAAACGAGGCATCAGCGATACTTCAGAGGTCGATGCTGGACTGCTTCCTGGCCAATATCCAGACCACTACTGTACAAGTTGCATGCAGCAGGTTGGAAGCAATTACTATTCGCATTATATCTCAAATTTAATTACTTCTCCATTACGTCCTCCTGCCTCAGGGAAATATATCTACTCAGTGTGCTAAGCTTCATTCTGGGGGATTCCAGTAGCAATGGGATCAAGCTGAATATAGGAAACACCGGTCAAAGGTAGGCTCATATCGCTGTTTTGAAATGGCTTTCCTAGAATGTAAGGGATATTGCTTTCAGCCATAGATACACATTTGAAACCTGAGGTGCATGAGTGGCATTTTGGGGCTAATGGAGAGCGACAGGCACTGAAGAGGAGAGACAGCTTACGGCTACATCAGTAATACAGTGATATGAGTGTTATCAGCTGGAATCCTGTCCTTTTCTATTACTAATCATGTGACAGCTACGTGAGGAATAACATCATGGGAGCCACTGGGCATTTGTACCATACATCATGAACATATCTAGTGACGCTCTAGGAAACCCACACCTACCTTTCTGCCACTGCGAGGAGTCTCTCCGGCCTGAAGGTGCCCTCAGTGTCGATGTACATGGCCTTCCCCTCCCCACCGCCTTGGTCGACAGGCAGCTGGGGATGGACAGACAGCAGTGTTGAGTTTCAAAGCTAATGGTTTCTGGGTCAAATCCCAGAAGTGAGTCAGCTCTAGCACCCTGGAGCAGGTACAATTATGCCTCGCTTAACGACCTTCCGCATAGCATCTAATCATATATACGTCTGCAATTCCAGAAGATTAGAGCTGAAAAATCCTGATTGGCTAACGGACGCCGCAGTCGTAAGCGGCTGCAGTGCACCACGTGTAGCTGGTGTAAATTAAGCGACCGCCCTGCCAGCTGTATAACGGTACAGTACATATCTAACTTATAATAACCATAATAGCTGATAAGGATAATAAACATCTTATTGGACAGAATGTGACCTGAATTATAAGTGACGCATACCAAACCAGCAAAGATGCTAAAGTGCGACTGCTAGAAAATGTCAAAGAAAGCAAAACAATTCATTGTTTATTCATTATTATTATAATAATGCTTTATGTAGCCAAGGCTACAGATGGCGTCTGAGAGCCGAGGCAGGCAGCGGAATTGGCATACCTGACAAGTCACTGCCAAAGTATGGCAGAGCTGTGTCTTCCCTGTACGAAACTCGCCGAACATCTCTGTGATGGAGCCCGTCTCGATCCCACCTGAGTAGAAGACACACCTTAGCAGAGGTTTGGGCTGTCGCAGGCAGCCGACACCAAAATAAACCCACTCACCACTTTACTGCAAACTAATAGATGCTGTATAATTTTCTAATTCCGCATGTTGTAAGTACAAGATTCATCCACTGCAATACATATCAAGTTTTATTGCGTATTACGCAATACCTCATAACATTGAGAACCTGATACGAACAATATATCCTGTGCAACATCTGGTTTACTGCTGAAATAGACTCCATAGTGACAGCCCATTTCATTGTTACACAACATATTTACAGTTTTGGCAGACTTTACATAATATTTTTCTAGTTAGGTGGTTACGTGAAGACAGATGACAAAAGCTTTGTTTGTGTTGCCCAGATTCCTGGGCAGCCCAAAACGTGGTTGCGGAAAAGGGGGGGGATTCTGGGATAGAAGTCACGGTCAAGGAGTGATGAATCAGAGCGTCGAAGAGCTGACAGGAGAGCTGTGCGACATGCAGACTCCCCTCTAAGCTTCCGGGGACCGAATCCCTATGCAACCTCTCTGAGATGACTTGCCGACATCGCATGCCAGTGCTTACCTCACCGCAAATTATTTTTAAGCTGAAGAACCCCACCAAGGCATAAACATGGGTTTGTCCCTGGACCGGACCCAGACAACATCCTGTGTTTTTTCTTCCTTCCTAGAGCTGAGTTTTATATATAAAAAATCCAGACTGCACGGAAGAACACAAATTACAAGATGTGTCATCACTCAGAGATCCACACCAATGCCTGCGGGAAAGGATGACTTGTGCCATTGTCCTGTCACACGCAAAAATCTCAATCCGACATCAGCAGATGGTGAACATGATGGCAAATGAGAAAGCGAGGCATCTCGCAGAAAACAGGTGCAAGTGACAGCTGTGGAGGCCACAGGAAGAGAAGTGACAGCCTGTCCCAGACAAGGGCCTCAGCCCTCATGACTGGACTCACATAAACACATTTAAAGCTGCTCAGTAGTTTACCAATACTTGCAGCAAGCTGTTACTGATTTATATTTTAAATTCATACATTCATCCACCCTCTACCACAGATGGCCAGACGGGTTTGACTGTGAGACCTCCTGGATGCTGGGTGGCCGAATGAGCAGAGGGACCCGATTCCCATATTCACCTTGCAGCAGCTTGTCCAGCTCTTTGGAGCCTGTGGAGATCTGAATGATTTCAGCTCTGCGCTGGTGGAACTCTGTGGCCGTGGTGAAGCCCATGGGCACCAGCCTTGCTGCCTCTGCCTTGGGTCAGACCATCGGGAGGGAGGTATGGTTAGAAACCAAAGCAAGGCAGGCTGGTTGAGATGCACCGATCGAGCGGCCAGGGACCGGAATCAGACGTTTTTCAACATGCTTGGTCTGGAGCGGAGACCAGCCGGTCAGTTTTACGCATGGTCCACACGTCATACGCACAGCGGTGCAGGCAATAGCCTCATAGCCGCGTGCGCACTCACAGCCGCGCTGTTAGCGTGGAAGTTCTTCACTGTGAGTGAAGGTGACACAAAGCTTGCAATTTGTAATACATGTAAAGCCAAAGGTCTCCGCATGGGGAACCACCACAAAAAAGTGAAGAAACATCAGAGGTAAACTTTAAAGTGATTATTAAACATCCATTAGGTAATTATAAAAAGGAGTAATCAGTAAAACTGCAAAGCTAGTTAAGGTTACTTGCGAATTGGTGCATAAGCAGTGTTACTATTGATATTATTACCCTGCCGCTATTATTATTTGGAAAAGTATATTACACTTCAGTTTTATTCGGAGGTTTGTAACCTATGGACTTGTGTATTTAAGACGAGTAAAAAGAGAAAAAGGCCAATTATCTGGTGAATTTAAACATATTGGAAAATTATAGAAGTAACAAATTTATTTTGTTATTTAAATCTGTTGTACCTCCTCTTGTTTGGTAAAGTAAAATATGTCAGATAAAGTTGGATGTACAGCAACTCATTTTCGGTTAAGTGCTATATGTAACTCTTTCCAGTCGCTGAGCACTTTATTTTGAGACTTAAGCGGGACAAGATCCTGTCACACAGTGCAGTTTGTGGGGAAATTGTAAAGTTTGCAATTTCTTTTGTAATCAATATAGTTTTGCTTTGAAGGTGATGGTTTGTATGTGCTGTCAATTTTAGTTCTTAGAAGGACAATCGTTATGGACAGGTCACACTTAAAAAAAGGGGGAATTGGCCAAGAAAATTGCAATTGGTGCATCTCTACAGGTTGGCATGCAGGCGCCGCTACCCCAGCCCCCCCTGCTCACCAGGACTTTCTCTGCCTTGGCTTCACTGATTCCCTTGATGTTGAGCAGCTCCTTCTTGGGGGCGTACGCCACAGCCTCGACCGTGTGGAATCCGGCATCCTCCAGCTTCTTGATGTCACTGGCGCTGATTCCGCATTGCTGAGTGGGAGAAAGGGGAGAGGTAAACTGGGTGGATGTGGGGATGGACTCAGACAGGAACCTAGTGACCAGAAGTCAGGGATGGTACCTCAAGTCGGCTAAGAGGCTGAGGCCCAAAATTCTCCTCTTCAGCCTCCGCCTCAACTCTGGTCTCGCACCGCATTGCCATCCTGGACGAAAGGTCTCCGCAGGTCTGGCCAATGACCTAAAGTGATGCTGTGTCCCAAAAGAGAGAGTCAACATAAATTAATTTCAACTGAATACGAAGAGACATCACACCAGTGCATACGGGAAGGGCCCTCTAGTGTACGAAAAAGTCACTGCTCTCGATGTAAAGACGTGTCCTTTTAATAAGATTTCCTGAAACAATGAGAATATTAGAGCTCCGGATGTAAGAACTGTTATCGGTTTTCCTCCCAACAGGTCAATATCATCTGATCAACTAAATTAATAACTGTAATCGTCTGACACCCTAATTTACCAAGGACTAAAGCACTACGTTTTTAGCCGAATAAATATTTAGATTTGAGGTTGAGGTAAACAAACTGGCATTTCAAATATCTAAATGACATAACCTATTAATCAGTGTAATCGGCATTATGATGCTACATAACCACATCTAAGCAGTTTTCGTTAGCTAGCGCGCTACAAAATCACCTTAACCGGCAACGCGCTTAACTGTCAGTTCTGTGTAATTCCAGAATACACATCTTTATATCTTACTTAGTCTATTTTTCGTGGACGTGAAGAACTTCGCCGTTCACAGATACTGTTGCGATACAAACCTCACTTCTGTTTCAGTCTCCGACACCAAACTTCCCGCCTGACGACGTATATAGAAACGTCATGACGTCGACAGCGTCTTAAAGGTGCAGCGGCATAATTTTCGGCTCTCAAAGCCTGCGCCGTTCTGTTGCCCGCCATCATCGGAGCGGCGACAATCCGAATGTTTGGGTTCAAGTGTCATAAAGTTGCATCACCATTTAAGTATTTCTCAGGGCCAATGAATTTTGTGGATTTCGTTATTTTTTGACTCTACAACACACAATTTCAAAATAAATGATTAGTCCTTTAATAGCGCACTCGATTAATCTTATAACCGCTCGAAATAGATTGTAAGCGGAACAAAAGTTAAAAAAAAAAAAAAAATCCACAACGGATAGTATACTCTCTGGAGATTTATGAAAATCGAGTGATAAAGTACAAGGTACTTTGTAACAAACTCACAATACGCTATAACGCTTCAAACTCATATGTAATTTTTTTCAAAATGTGTTTCACATTAAATGCATGGCCTGGAAAGTTTTGAAAATCATTGTGATGGAATACCTTGTAAATGAATAGTAATACATGGGAAGCTCTTGTTGCATGAAGTATCAATTTATTACACAACAATCTAAGTGGCATGATTTAAACCATAAAAAACAAATTCTCTTAAAAAGACCTTTTACACATGAATATGAATTTACAGTAAACAGAAGGGCAAATGATGCAACTATTGAAACATTTTTAAATTAATGCTTTATCACACTGCCAGGTTCATTGGCTCATGAGTTTCACGCTCCATTCATCACCAGTGGTCCTACGCTGCCCCCTAGCGTCTGAACGAGCCCCTGCTCCTACTGTGAAACCTTGTAGTTTTAAACCCAGATTTTCTCTGCATTCAAAAGTGGTGACCTGTCTATAAAGAGAAATAATGACAAAAGTAACAAATATGAAAATACTTTTTTTTTTAATTATTATAAGCAGTTGTAATATAGCAATGCCGTAGAAAAAAACCCCCACAAAAAAACGTATGCTTAAATATAGTACACATTTATGTCAGAAGGGCGGTTAATGTTCACACACGCTTCAGTGCAGGATCACGTCATGGATCCTCTTAACAATCCTCGTCAGGTAATTTCTGGCTGGCGTGACTGTGGACACAATTTCTTCCAGCTGCTCAAGCCTTGAGGAGGGGAATGACGTAGCATTAGGCTGAGTACCTGGTTAATGATATGTCAGGATGGAACGGCTCAAAGCAAGGGCAAGAATCCAGCTTTCACACCTTGAGATTTCTTACCTCGTATTTCCAATGTAATTTTTGAAGCTAAGCACTTGCAGATGAGAAGCTGGGTAAACAGGATCAATAGCCAGTGAGACTTCAAACTTTGCAAATGCCTTAAGACTTGAGAATAGAATGTTGATCCTGAAATAAAAATGGGAGATAAAGAGGTCAATGTTCATTTAAAGTAGCAACTCATGAGTGCAGGATTAGTCTCTGAAGTATTATGCATGTCTAAATTTAAAGAAATATATATACACACATACTTTCCTAGATAATAAGCACAATATCCCAAATTTAAAGGACAGGACACAACATTAATGCTGATATGCTGACCCCAGAACATACTCACTGTGTCTCCTGGCAACCTATCTGCAAGATATCAAATTTCAGGGAGCCCCACTTCCACAACTGGTGGAACTCCTCCCCCAGGACACGGCAGCGGCTCACCACCAGTGCGACATCGTGTAGGAGCTAAGTAGGGGGGTCAGAGGAGAAGGCATGAATATTTATCAAGATCCTGAACTGTTTTGCATTAAAAATACTCCCAACATTCACTACACTACTACTTGCCAGTGGGATGTTAAGCCTGGTGGGGTACTTTGCCATCCAGTTGCTTTCAATTTTAATGAACTGGCTGATCAGTTTGTGAACGAGGCGGGCATAACACATCGAGTTCTCTTCTGCAAGACATACAAGTTCAAATTAATTCCAATCTCCAGACATTGCATAATCGCACCTGTAAGCCAGACAACCATTACATTGCTCAGCTCCACTCACCATCCAGCTGTAAATGAAATCTGATGTCATTAACCTTCTGGTCAGTCTGTTCTTTTGTATCTGTGTGGGAGAGGAAATTACTTAATTTTCAGATGCAAGAGAGACCCAGGTTCATGCTGCATATTTTACTTAAACTCTAAAGCAGTGTTTCCCAGCCAGGGCCTTGGGGACTCCAAGACAGTCCACGTTTTTACGCCTTCCTAGCTCTCTGCCAGAGATTCCACACTTTGAAAATCAATGAGGCCTGGGTTGGGAAACACTGTTCTAAAGTCTAGTCTGATTTTACTGTGTAACAAACAGTCCAACAATGAGAACAGCATCAGTGAAATATTGCTGCTCCAGAGAGGCATTTGGCTGTTAACTCTGTAGAACATCTCATGTTCCACTGATTAACGTCTGATAACTGAAGGGCTCCATTAAATTGCAGCAATCATGCTGAGGACCACTCACTGGCACATGGTTCAAACAGCACCTCCAGCTCCACTGATCCATTCAGAAAGGTGTAAAGCGCTCTGCTCTCTGACTCCTCAGACAGCTTCCATTCGATCACTCTAAGAATGCAAGCAAGTTCTGATTTAAGTATGACACTTACAAACATGATACTAATACTAATCAAACTGCTAATAGCTACAACTCCAGGCCAAACCTGGAGCCAGCAAGCATTTTTACAGACTGAACCTATAGGGAATAAATGTTTATTCAGATTCAGTGATAATAAATAAACGAATTGCCACACCTGTCTAGGACTGTGATATTCTTTTCGAACTCCCTGGTTTCTTCCTGAATTCTGCAGATTTTGTCCTCGATGCTGTTCTGCTCCATTACAAGAAAACTTATATGCCTTGGAAGGAAGACAAAATACTTGCAATTGAAATGGTACAGAGTGTACTGCCTGCTGGCATATTAAAATATACACAAGCTTACTAGAAACATTAGCTCACAGGGTGCTAAGTAGTCTGCTAAAGCTTGAAACTGACCTTTCATTCTCAGTGACAGCTGCGTTGAGACTTTCCAGTTCTGTACAGAGACAATTATAAGTTAATCTGAAATAGCATTTAGTTCACGGAGTCTGAGGCAGTGGGCGAAAACTATGTAATATTAAAATAAATTAAAGGCCCACAATGTTGTGTACGGTTTCACAGCCATTCACTCCACCTTGTTGCTTAGCCTCCAATGTGTGCATCAACTCAGAATTTGCTCCAACTTCTTCCAGCCCTTCCTCATCCATTAAGTCCAATTCTACAAAAAAAAAGGCTCTTCACTGATGACAACTGATATTCAGAAAATCCAGTCAAATGTAGAACCAGCTGCTCATGGTGAGGAAGGACAGAGCAGCAACCAGTTCAGACAAAAATCCCAGTTGTGTTAACCAAAGTCCCTCCTACCAGCTTGCAAGTCCTGCAGACAATCATCAAGGTTTTTCAAGAACTCATCAGCCTCGTTAATCTTCTCTGTCAAGTTTTGCTGCGCCAGCTAAGAAGAGAGGGTGTAGCCGAGAAAAAGCTGCTTAGGGTGCAGCTGAAACGAGGTACCTGTCTTGAATCGCACATTAAATAAACTTGCAGGCACTTACCTGAGTGGTCTGCAGCAGGCTGCTGTATAGCCCAATCTTCATCTCATGTGAGAAGCCTTTGCTCTTCTTTCGGAAGTATACCTTCCTCTCTCTGAGCTTCGACCTCAAACTCTGTAACTAAGGTATGAGATAAGTGTCGGTTAACTACAATATACAGTATTGAGTGGGTCTGCTGCAGTGAGGGAAAAAAAACTGGTAAGAAAAATACCTGCTCATCAGAATAGGTCTTCACCACTTCCCAAAAGGACTGATTAATCATTTTAAGAGGTTTGTTTTGATCCAACATTCGCGATTTCAGTCTGAAAGAATCAAAGGGGAAAAATAATGCAGTCTTTTTTGTATTGTGAAATTGTCACAAGTACAACAGTTCTCTGACTGGTTTTCGGTCTATGAAAAGAACGGAGAAACTTTTTGGAGACCAGTTTTCCGTTATGCACAGTCCGTTATATCAACTTACTTCTCAACAATCCTGGAGAGTTCCTGATTGTCATCTTCATAAACCTGCTGCTTGGGACGGTTGACATATTTCTCCATAAGCAGGTCCTGTGGCTCAAGAGCTAATGCAAACTGGAGGGAATTTTGTAGATCATAAATCACTCAAAGCAGTACACATGTAGTGGCTAATGGCGGCAGCTTAACTGTACTAATCTCTATAAGAAAAAAATAATAAAAACAACAGCATACATGACCTTATCAATCATCATTCTACAAAGCATACAGTACCATTCAAAAGATTGGACACTCGAGGCACTTACAAAGGAGAGTGACACTCCCTAAGCTGGAAAAGCATCCCAGGATGTCACCACATTCAATTTAAGACAGTAGGGACAGTCAGTGTCTGAAGCAATTGGGGTTAATTGCATTGCTTAAGGGTCCAATGGAAGGATCACTCTGTCAACTCAGGGATTTGAACCAGCAACCGTTTGAGTCCCAACCCACAGAGCTGCCCCACCCCCAACTATTTTTTTTTAAACTCTTTTGGTCAGTGTATAATTTCATGTTATTTTATAGTTTTGATGTCTTTTTAAATTATTCTACAACGTACAGAATAATACAAATAAAGTTGTCTATGGGTAGGGGTGTCTAATTTTTTACTGGTACTGTACATGCCCAAATACATGAGTAAAAACACCTGAAAACTACAACTACATATACACTCAGATATGAAGCTTGATGAAGGAATAATAGCCTATGGTTTTTGCAGCATTGAGTTGCTGAGAGGTGGTCATTACATTATCTGGAAGAACACTTTGCCGTGGTTTGTGGATGACAAAATCAACGCCCAAGTAATTCAGGAACTCCTTCACTGTAATGCTGCCATCATCCAGTTTCTGAAACACCAAAGCACATCTGAATGAACAGCAACATCCAATGTATGATGGTAAACATCAGATATGCAAGGAAAGGCAACACTCAAATACCTTTTGAAGGTCAATCTCATATCCTGTTGCTTCATCAAAGTCAGTTTCATACTGACTACATCTCTGAGCTGGAAAGGTAGTGAAAAATTTAGCAGAGAGCGGAAAAAACAAATTTAAAATTTGATAAATATACCAAGAATGAGACCAACTAAGATACAAAGCACTGTCTGGAACACTTACCACTAGTATCAAAAGTACCTTCTGCCCTCAAGTAGGTGGAGTTATTACTGGAGTTGGTCGTGTCCAAAGTCTTGACCATTGTACTTGATGGATTCTCCTTAGCAAAATCTTTCACATTTCTATTCAGCTTGGAGGAGCTCTGAAAAAGTTTAGACTTTAAATAATTTGGAATCACTGTATAACCCATTCACTAATGGAAAAAAAAACAGGTTGTATAGCTCACCTCTGAATCAAGGTTTTTCTTGGTCTTCATTTCCTCTGTACTGTCTTCATGGCCATCCATTGGTGAAGACCTTTTCAGGCCTTGTGCTACGTTTTTGATTGCTGCCTCCACTAATGGCCTATCTACAGCATCCTGGCCTAACTCTCCTTTTGAAGTGTCTTCTTGGATGCGGCTGCTTACACACCCCCTACCTTCAATGGTTTCTGACAGATCTTCCTCACTGCTGATCTCAGGAAGCATCTCATCATCTATATTTTCAACTGGGCCATTACCTGAATGATGGAAAGCACCATGCGGCACTGTCTTTGTTAAGAGGCTCTCCAAATGACCGTCTTTGGTTATTTCAGGAAGGTTTTTGCTCAATGGTTTCTTCTTTTGAGGGAGCTTGGGCAGAAAGCCACCAAAAGACATCCTCCCTATTTTGGGCTTACTTTTCAAGAAAGGAATAGGAGCTGTCATGTTAGTTTGCGTCTTGCAAACAAAATCATCTTTCCACTGGTCATTCTCATCTTCCTTAGAGACATTTAATGGACTATGCAGTGCTGGTTGGTAGTTTTTGCAGTCTTCATTAGAAGGACAATTCCTAGACTCAGAGACTGAATCTTTAACTTCTGATGAAAGCTGAGGGACAGGAGCTGTGAGACATCCATTTGCCGTGTCTACTGGTTCAACAATAATATCCCTTATAGTATTAAGCTTTGACTGAAGATCTGTCAGACTCATTCTTCTGGAAATTTTCTTAGAGGCTCTGACAGATTTCTTTTCATTTTGGTTTAATAATGGATGGACTGTGAAAACCGAGTCCTTTTTGTTGACCAAATCATCACTTTCTTTGCATGTTGTATCTGTACAATCCATGACAAAAACATTATTTTTGTTGCAGCTATCCTTCAGCTCAGAATGCATTACTGTATGTTCCCGGAAGGCGCTCTGATCTATCGATGCTAAATTCCTTTCGGTCTCTTTCAACGTGTTTCTTTCTACTACGGTTACTGCATTTTTTCCCGCATTCAGGTGAATATCAGAATTAGACACTGTTGTTTGAATACCTTGTTTAGCAACCCCATTATTACAGGGCCCGGAATATTCAGTTTGGCTGCTTGCCATTCCAGTGTTGGGCAGATTAAAACATGAAACAGTTGCAGTTTCTTTGATGTAGGCATTTCCATCAATTTCCACAGTAAAAGCTGTTGTCGTCTCCATATCATTATCATTTTCTTCTGCAAACACAGTGATATCCTGAGGAGAAGCAACTTTGCTTGTGTCTGATGAAGCACCAAGTGCTTCATCACTTTTTATTCCCATATCAGAGACAAAGGCTGGAGAGGTCAATGAAAGGATTTCATCAATAGAAGTTGACTGATTTACCATTCTTGTGCCGTCGGACTCATCTGACGAAATCTTTGCCGTTTCTCTATATGGCTTTGCGAGACTGCAATGGCTGCTTTCCTTAGTAGGCATGCTAAGAGCTGTAATAATCTCTCCATCACTTCTGATGTCCACCTCTGAAGACGACGTTTTGTTGACAGGCATATATGGCAAACTTTTCCTTCCAGTCAAACATAAGGAGTTGGCCGTCCCAAAACCAGAAGTTTTATAGTCAATAACAGTTTTGATCCGAGTAATGTCCACACCATCTGAGTTTGAGGGGTCAGTTGTGAAAAGACCAACAGATCCTGTCTGATCACTTAGTAATTCCACATGGTGAGATGGACCAGAATGAGCAGCAGATTTTTTACCAGGGACCTCGAATGCTGCTTTACCAGCATTTGTGAGAACATGCCTGCTCTCCTCAACAGGCACAGTGTGAGCTGTAGTCATCTCCATATCAAAATCATCCTCTGATAACATCACTGTTTTGTCAGTAGGTCTGCATGTAATACTTTTTCTTTTGACTGGAGATGAGTGATAAGCCATTCCAACAGCACAGGATTTGGAATCAAAAGTTTGGCTCTTAGTAATTTCCATGTCATCTGTGTTAAAACTACCAAGAGCTGCTGAGCCAAAGCAATTACCAGATACTTTCTCACTATTTCTTGGCTCTATATTATCAGCCTGTTCAATACGATGAGCAGATTTTGCCAAAGGAATTTGTTCACACATATTATTTGTAATAACAGGAGAATGGTTTTCCTCAATAGGCACAGCTATGGCTGTTGTCATTTCCATACCAACGTCCTCATCTGAAAAAATAATTGTTCCATTAGCAGGTATACATGAGAAACGTTTCCTTCTGGTGGCATAAAAGGTATTAGCCACTCCAACACCGCAGGTTTTAGAGTCAATAGCAACAGTTTGGCTCCTAGTAATTTCCATGTCAGAATCGATGTGCTCAGCCGCTAAAACATTTTGACTAACAGAACCCATTTGATTTCTGGTCATTTCCATACCATCAACTTGTCCAGATTCACCAATGCGATTTGTACTGGGAAAGCTGATTGCTGCTTTACCTTCACTTGTGGGAACATTTTCCTCAACAGGCACACTTAGGGCTGCAGTCATCTCCATACCACAGTCGGCTTCAATTTCGTTGACAGGCACATGTGACCAGCTTTTCCTTCCTGCGGCATGTGAAGGATTAGCCATTCGTACACCATCAATAAAAGTTTGGCTCCCAGTAATTTCCATATCATCTGAGTCAAAATTCTGCATAGCTGTTGGTCCTCCGTACTTACCAGGCCCTTTCTGATGACTTGATGGTCCTGTCATATTAGTCTGCTCATAATGAAGAACAGACTTTGTAGGAGGAATTTGTCTGTTCATTTCTTTATTTGCAATTACAGGAGGGTGGTTTTCCTCAATAGGCATGGTAAGGGCTGCGGTCATTTCCATGCCAAAGTCATCATCTGAAAACATGACCGTTTTATTTGTGGGCATATGTGATAAACTTCTCCTTCCAGTGGCAAGGGAAGGATTAGCATGTCCAACACCACAGGTTCTGGAGAAAGTAACAACAGTTTGGCTCCTAGTAATTTCCATGTCATCAGAGGATAAGGGCTCAGCTGCCAACACATTGGGACTAATGGCATCTGTTTGGTGACTTGTCATTCCTATATCAACAAACACAGAAGAACCTGGTTTTACTTTAGGTGTCTTGAAAACCTTTTTCTGCTCACTCATTGCTGGGTGATTTATTTCTTCAATAGGTGTTGTCAGAGCTGCAGTCATATCCATACCATAGTCATCCTCTGAGAAGATAATGGTCTTATCTGAAGCAGGTGTGTTGCATATACTCTTCCTTGAAGAAGCAAGTGAAGGATTAGCATGTCCAACACCACAGGTTCTGGAGAGAGTAACAACAGTTTGGCTCCTAGTAATTTCCATGTCATCAGAGGATAAGGGCTCAGCTGCCAACACATTGGGACTAA
>JAODJX010000027.1:16304902-16323999 GCA_026776945.1 Isichthys henryi
CATTGCTTCCGGGATAGGCTCCGGACCCCCCGCGACCCAGTAAGGATAAGCGGTTTGGAAAATGGATAGATGGATGGTGCCCTGTTCATACCTGATGTACTTTATATCGTTCGTCGTTGCAAAACTGACCCTTCTGGATTTCCTTTTCTTTTCCACAGGTTCAGTTGGTTCATCCTTCAAGGAAGACAAAAAAAAAAAAAAAATGGAACAGGACTGTTGCAGAACCTAGACGTAAGATTCTGATCTTCATTAATAGAATGTGCCACTCAGATTTACCTGACAGTCCTCATTGTCTACGTCAACAGCTTTCAGTGGAGTGCGAGGTGCTTTCAAAATCTTAATAAATACAAATAAATAAACATAAAACACCATATATACAAGCAATCAAATAAATAAACAAAATGTCCAGGTTAATGAGAGCCATGCGACCAATTGTCAATTGGCAGTGTTATTTCAGGTTTCCAGAACCAAACATATTAATGCAAGAAGCATAAAACTACCACAACTCTGTTATAAAGATTATATATTAAATGTTTAACAAAAACACACTAACCGATGAAATCCTCCTTGTACCACGTTTGCTTGGGTTATTTCTGCATAAGGAAAATGTAAATTAAAGTAATGCATAGATATATATTCAGAAAATAACATTCCAGTCCATAGTAATGTATGGTTAAATCTTCCTGAATATCACCTAAACGTTTAAGCATACTTCAATTATTAAAAGTACTGTTCGTTAAAGGCAGCAATTCTTTTCTGTGAAGCTATGATACATAAATAGAGATATTTTAAAACAATGCTTCGGGTGTCATATTAAGTGTATACTGAATTATGTAATATATGCAGTTCTCCACATATTGTTACCAAATGCACCTATACAATTCTTAAAACGAAATACGCCGTTAACTACGTTACACTTACAATAGTAAGAATACGAATAGGTAAAACAGTTATAAATTGACAATTACTGCTACTATTAATTCACAGATTCGGTCTTGACAGCTGCAATATAACACCCGCACCTCCGCCAAAACTCACCGGTTCCTCGCCGCCTCCTCAGCGTCCATGTTCATGATTATTGTTGAGCCGACTGCATATTTAATATAAAGCCACACGAAGAACATGTAACCGAACCCTATATATCCTCCTTACATGAACACTTAATGAATGGCTTATACGTCAGATTTGGTTATCTGTGAACTAAGCTAAGGCTAACAACAAGTTAGTCGATTAAAATGCGATTTACAGATTCAGTCTTCAACCTAACAAATAGCTCGATTGCTAATTGCAAATGTGATAATACAATTTCTGTACGACTGATGTATAATAATTAATATTATACATTATACATTAATATCAATATTTTAAACTAGGTGCTTTATATTTAAAGGCTTGCTAGCCAGCTAACACGTAGCAACAATAAAGACGGCATAAAAAAATATAACATACTGCGAAGTAGTATAACTATTACGTTTGATAGCACGTGCGTGTGTAAGACATACCGTAATATTAACTTATGTAATCCTCCAGTTTAAACGTTTTGTGTGTTTTTCTGATTATTTCCAGCTCTGCATTCATTCCATTTCATTTTTGAATTTAACCGCTTTCTCTCCGAGCATGCGCCGTAGCCCGGCCGATGTCAGAAGTCGGAGGGACGGTTAAGGCGTAACGGAAGTGACGTATCAGAATTTGAAATTGTCCCCCGCTTCGGTGTCCCTGTCTGTCTGGACTGTAGAGTTTCTTTCGCTGAAAACTCCGCCTGCGAAGCATGTGAGCGGAGCGGCATTTTTAAAAAAACACTGTATGTGAGATGGCTGAGCATCATCTAGAAATATAATTACACGTGCATAAACCAGTGTTATTAGTATTAATGTCCAAAGTTGCTGTGTGTCTATTTTAGCAGGGGGAGCCCTATATTTTAGGCTTAAGATAAGAATGTTCTCCCTTCATATCTATGCACAAACGTACGTATTATTGATGGCGGAATACGTGATTCAGCTACGCATTTACATGTAAACAGATTTGTCTCACCAATTTGATGTCCTTTAATTTCTGTATCTGTGTGTTAACATAACAAACCATGCATGAAGATGTTTTAATAAAAATGGATTATGTCTGAATGCTTAAAGGACATCGTTGTCAACGGTAGTTGATAAATGTAACAAGTTGCTACAATTACGTTATAATCAAAATAATATCAGATCGATCGTCACGCATGATATAGGTTAAGTCCTGCAAGCAATACTATAGTTTTCTGTGTTTTCACAGCAAGCATCTAGTATAAGCGATTTAAATCATGTTAGTTATCTTTAAAAAAACAGAAACATCGAAAAGACGTGAGTTGTTTTCGCATATATGGCTTGTTTACCTCAACACTTTCGTATACATTAAAACAATACAGAAACCGTCTAACTATAAAATAGCGGGTAACGTCGTGATTTCAAAACAGCGCACAGCAATGGGAACATGGGGAGCTGAATTAGTACCTGTTCGCTCTCCGTACCAGACCCGCTCACACTGTTCGTTTGAAGCCTGACTGACCCATAATATATCTGTATTATTAGACTAATTGTTCGGTCAAAGCCGCAGCCGTATGTCAGGAGCTTTTTTGGAGCGAGCGGTGAACAATTTAATTGGAGCGGGGCGAACAGTGACCGGAGCGTGGAGCGATAATCAGCGGAGCGGTCTGCAGTGGCCGTGACCGGGGAGCGACGAGCGGAAATTCTCATAGCTCCGTTCACAGGCTCTGGTCTGGTTATATCTCTGACAGACTGGCGCTTTCAAAGGTAGTTTTGTCCCGTTTTCTGCGTATCACATATTTGGGACCTAAGAAATGTTTTTTTTTTTGCAGCTGCATTATCTGATAGCACAGAGAAAAATGTGTTATTATTATTTGAAGGTTTCTGAGAAACCTTCGCGGTGGCAGAGGTAAATAATTAGATAAGATAGGAGCTCCCTTTGTTTCACGTTTATTGCTTCAATACCTCCACTGACTTTAACATTTTTTAATTTACGAAATTCAACATACATCGCCTGACACGTCGGTAGAAGAAACGTTTTATTAGAAAAAAGTTTTTTTATTTAGAAAGACCAATATCATGAAATAAAAATAAACTCGTCTGCGCAAACCAGTCATGTAATAATATGTAATAAATTGGTTTAATCCATCGAATTAATACTTATTCTATTCTATAAAAGATAATTATTATTACATCACACATTATACAGTACAATACACATCTAGACATACTCTGTAATCTGTACCCAGATGGACCAGCTCATTGACTCTTGCTGTCTGTAGATTGAGAAATGTTAGTGCTTTTGATATTTGAAGTTGTGCTTCGTAATGTTGACTTCCTGCTTTCTCCAGCGCCATTGTTTGTCATGCAATAGTATAAAAACAGGAGGAAGCCTGGTGAATAGAAAGGAGATAATTAGCCACCCTAAAACCCCCCTAATATAATGATCAGACTCATACGAATGTTGTATTCTTAGGCTAATTTAAAGCCATTTAAGCAAGCACTAATTTAATCTTTCTTTGCATTAAGGACCTGCATCTTTAGTCATGCCCATGACAGTGGATCCTGAAGTTGACGAATTCCTTTACCACGGTATGTAGATTTGCTAAACAGGCAGACCAAGTTTAGCTTCTGTGACACAAACCTTGAAAAGAGTTGAGAATAGTGAAAATGTAGTAGGATGGAATCAACAGACTCCCACTGCTGAAGAAGGCAAAACCCCAGGTGATCCCTAACAGGCCACACAAGGCTGCTACCGTGAATGCGTCCTTTGAGACCGAGCGTCGCTTGGGTTGTCCTACGTTTGCCTTTCTCAGGTATACGATCTTCTGCAGTACCATTAGGAAGACAACCGAAGTGAAGATGAATACAGCCACGTAGTAGCCCATATTCACAATGTAACTAACAGAGCTGTCAGTAATCCAGCACCTGTCACAAAGAAAAAAGGATTATGTAGGATTAGGTTGACCGCTAACTTGTCCGTTCAGGTGTAGCGGAAGCCGCAAGCTTTCTCAGCCATGACTTTTTAATTATTACATACGTAAGTTTAAGAGAAAAAAGAACGAGCTTACATGTACGATGGCATGTTATCAGTGGTGTTTATGGTGAGACGACCATATTTTCCCACTCCAGCAATCACAAAGGGAACCAAAAGAGGAAACGCTAAGGGAAATAAAAGGCCTAGTAAGAACTAGTGGCTGAAAACTACACATCCCATAATCCTTTTAGTCTCTCAAACTCTGCTTTTATATAGTTTAAAATGTAAAAGCCCATATTTCAAACCATACCTTGATGTCAGGAGTTGTACTTTATAATTAATCTGATTGTGAACTTACCCCAGCCTACAACAAGGATCTTCACCATGTAGTAACGGATATTGATGTTGAACACTTTTATCAACTGTAAGTACAGGTGAAACGCCTCAATGGCAAACCAGGTAAACGTGGACAGCAAGAAGTAGTGCATGGCTCCAGCAATGAATATGCATATGGGAACAATATTGAGGCTGGTGATCCAGTCATTCAAGAGGAAGGTGAGGTTCAGCATGAACAAAGAAACGAAGAGATTCATGAGGATCTTGGTGGTTTTGGTGGACTTCGATCTCCTGACGGAAGATTCGATTTGGTTATGATGTGGCGTTGAAGGTTAATTTAGCCTAAAACAGTTGTCAAGAAACCAGTAAGGATGAGCCTGCAAAGTACCTCAGAGTAGCATACATAAACAGTGCGATGCCCAAGAAGAATGTGGACACCCCGCAGCCAATGTATGTGATGTAGGTCAATTTTTTCACTTCGGAGCTACTTATATCCACAGGGTTGCTCTAGGAGATTCCAGAAAACATCTGTTTAGGTCCATGGCCAACGGGCAAATAAAATACAATAAAAATATAACATGCATAAAAGATCATAACAGCTTAACTTATTTTTGTGCATTATGGATGTACAGAAGCATTGGCAAGATACAGTTAGAATATAGAATATTCTCCTATACTGTGTAAACAGGTAATGCTTGCTAAACCTGAGGCACCAGGGCAGGGGTACTCAATTATTTTTCTCTGAGGGCTGCGTTGTCCGGATTACATTGTGTTTCATTTGAGTACCCCTGCATTAAGTTGTAGGATTAAGTCCCTTGGCAGGCTTAAGCTGTGCTTCACTAACCCAGCTGTAAAAACAGGTTATAATTTTAACGAAAGATATCAGAGATACATAAAATAGTACAATGTATTACAAGTTACATATGGTTAGTGGTATAACTGTAGCTTCTTAGTATTAAAAAGAACTCACCATTAGTACAGCAAAAAATGTCAAGTGTGTGCACCTGCACACAAATGTGTTGTTTATTTCCTCACTGTAACAGCCGTCTTGGTTCCAACTTGGTTCTCCTGTTACACAAAGCACACTAATCTACGGTGTATGAATCATAAACGGGAACATTTTAACGCTTGTTTTTACGACTGGCAAATCCATGGTAGCATTACAAAAGGATCTTTTATTTGTAGTTGCTCTGTTAAATAAAAATAGCATCTATATTTATTTAGCAGTTTTTTTTATTATTATTCAAAGTCACGTACTATTGCGAAAGTAAGGTCAGTCAGTCTCTGGAGCAATTGTTGTTAAGGGCCTTGCTCAAGGGCCCATTGGTAAAAATCACTTTGCTAAGCTCAGGATTTGAACCAGCAGCCTTCCAATCACAGTATCCGATTGGCCAATTCATAATTCACCTTTCTGCATGCAGCCTGGATTTTTATATCCGGTGGACATTATAAGCATCCCTGGACTGACTGTGCATGACTAGGTGTTTCCAGTAGGTGGCAGCACTGACTTTCACTGTGGTCAACAAAGAAAGAGTAGAAGAATAGTAGTCGTTGTTGTTGTTGTGGTAGTTACAGTTAGGGTTAGCAGCTATATGAGGAAGTGTGGATTTAATTTTTCATACTGTTCAGATATACGCTTTTTTCAAAAGAATGACCATTCAGGCATTTTAAAATATTGCAATCTTGCTGGGGTGGGTCCTGGCTAAGTTTGTCAGACATGGAACTAGTCACATATACACATGTCACAAGTCCAAACCATCAAGCTTCAAGTTAAGTCTCAAATCATGTTTAGCATTACGCAAACCATGTTAAGTCATGCTCAATTTTCAAGTAATTTCACCATCACTAACTATGATAAAGGTAATAGTGATTAATTCTAGTTTAATGCATTTAATTACATTGATTAATTTTAAAAACTGATCAATTTTAAATGTGATTATTTCCACGTGTATTAATATTTGAATTTCAAGTGTTCAGAAATTCACATCTAAAACAGTTCTAATGAAAGTACAGTGACAAATTACATGTGAGATTTTTTTCAGATTGCTGTCATTTTTCTATTTCATCTGCATAAAAATCTGAGTAACCAAAGTTTATGATTTTTAATATGGATGCTGCCGCAGTTACTTCACGGTAGCGCACTGGACTGCGTTCACTGAACAATTCCCTTATGTTGCCCATTTTGTGGGTGTGTTGTGGCATTTGTTGTTTATGGATGCACATGGCACAGCATTGTTAAGGCTCTTATGAAACCAGCCAGAATCACAATTGTGTAGTTGGTGAGGATGGGAAAATTAAGGTAGAAACTAATATTAAATGCAGTGATAGAATGTGTGACTTTCCAAGTCCAGTGTTTTTATAAGTTGGAAAGTAATTCTCAAGTAAAAAAAAAAGAAAAAGAGATTTGAGTCAGATTCAAGTTATATGACTCGAGTCACCCACCCACGGAATTTTGTCACAAGGATTCAAAATACCGCCGTATGCTATATTACCATAATACAACCCAAGCATATTGACAACTTTATAATTGTTCATAAAAGTTCACTAATTTCACTATACTGCTGGTATTTGTCTGCCCTGCCCTAGTGGAATTTCCTTGCTTTACACATCCACCAACTGCGACCATCTACGTCCACAGACAAATATAATCTGTACACAAGCGCACATGGCAAAAGTGATGTATCCACATGAAGTATGAACCAGCCCTAACCTGCCGAACCACACACTTCCCAGTCTCGGCTATGTATTTCTAGGCCGATTTCTAAAGTTTGACATCATTGTTTGAGCTGAGTTCAGTTCTACCCATTTTTTAAGATGCAGGTATGATATGGTGAACAAGCAAACTGGCTCATTTGTTCATTACAAAGGACGTGGTGAATACCTGTTCCATTCCATGAACAGCAAGTGAGATTTCTGTTCACCTGTGTAGAATAAGTTCATTTTAATTTCAGTTTCATAGTGGAAACATTTTATATACAGTACTTGGCAAAAGATATTTATCTGGGAAATAAGTATACTTGCTCAGAAAAATAAGTTTTGCATTGAAACATATGCAAGTTAACAGTAGCAATTAAAAACTTATAAGAATTTCTTCTGTTCTCCTAAAAGTCACTGATATCTTGTTGGATGACTAGATGAACATCGCTTTGGTTCCCAAACCTCTTCCATGGGGCACCTCAGCCATTCCATGCATGCAACAGATTTCACCCCCAGCTCATTTAATATTGATTAGCTAAAGAAGGTGTGCTAGTGGCTGGGTCAAAAAAATACATGGGTGAGTACTGCAAATACTTGAGCCTTAAGGAGAGATTATGAAATGGCTAAACTAACCTACCTTGACAGAATAACATCAATAATTTTCTTTTGCACAGTACTGTAGAAGAAATTAGATGAAGGTTACAAAAACGGGCCTTCCTTCCACTTACCTTGGAAATGTTTGTGTATGTAATGTTTATCGTATGTGAAAGCTTAGATATGTGGGTTCCCATTTCAATAGCAAAAATCTCAGAATTTAAAATGTTCTGTCTGTTGTTATCCTACAAGAAGAAAAAGCAGGGAAACGATATATCGATGGGTGTTATAAATAGGTTTGCCACGGTTTCTATTATACCAAATCCATTCCATGCTCAATCCATTCATTATAAACACAGATATGCATGCAGTGGAACACCCCCCCCCCTTTACCTCGATCATGGGTGGAGAACGAAGAATCCCTACAAAAGATTTGTTGTTGTCTTTCTGAGAGATATTAATCGCTTCAGCTGGGATCGCAAATGAATTCAGGAAGTTTACACTCGTTCTGTCGTATATTTTCTACAAAAGCAGAATGGAAAAACGTCTGTTTTTCGGAAACGCAGAAATGCATTTTTGTCCTTCATTGGGGCAAATGTCTTAACAGTTTACGAATGCAAATTTCCAGTCTGTTTTTACAGGTATTGCGAGTCTTGTGTACTTTTTTCCCTAATATTTAAAAATCAATATCTACTAACATCACTAACATTCCCAAGATATTGCTGAGTGTGAAGCAGTTTCATGTTTCGTTACAGCAACATCTGACAAATTTACAGGTCAACTTAGCAGTTAAATTTTGTTAAGATTGCCACCTAAAGGCTATATAAGAGTTTATCATCTACTTCAGCTGTAGACTTCAAAACACAAGCAAGATCACAAAAGTTGCACTGGATAACAGTGGCTTGTGTACTCACAGCAAAATCGCTGTTGTTGGTCAAGATATATGTCATGTCTTCTGGATTTGTTTCCTTGGGAATAACCTCAATGATTCCCTTCACCACTCCCATGTAGACAGCTGCCAGAGTGGCATCTCCCATTTCATTCATCACTGAACTTAGATTGTTCACGAAATTACTGTCAGATAGTGAATTGTTTTAGGCAAAATGACAGCACAATAACCCTTATGTACCATTTGTTTCAAAGTCTTAGTTCTGCCCATCTCTAGTAAAATGTATGTGATTCTTGCATGTAAAAATATGTTCTTACACAATATCTTTAGCTTTTACGAATCCGTCAGTAATGTTGATTGGATTTAATGTGAGGTTTTTACTTGGACTCATCGGTGTGCTGGTTGTACTTGCGCTACTGGTACTTGAAGTACTGGTTGTACTGGCGCTACTGGTACTTGAAGTACTGGTTGTACTGGCGCTACTGGTACTTGAAGTACTGGTTGTACTTGCGCTACTGGTACTTGAAGTACTGGTTGTACTTGCGCTACTGGTACTTGAAGTACTGGTTGTACATCTCATTCCAGGGGAAGTGGTGAATGATTTTGTAGGTGTACCTGCAAAATATCACCATTACTCCTCATCTATTGCTCTCACGGGAAATGTTTTTGATGAGCAAGGTTTGAAGACTAGTGAAGGTTTTCCCTTTACTGTGATCAAAGCAGTTTTTATTAGATCGAAAGCAAATTGCATGTTTGTACTCCGAAGGCACCTCTTAGTACTACCAGAACCAGCCTTGACCACTAAATATGGAAACACCCTCCAATATCCCATAAGCCTTATTTTGATGCAGCCGGGTGCTGAGTCAATATCAAGTTCTTACCAAGAGTAGGAGCTGTATTTACTTCATTGGGGCAGGCCTTAGCATAATTCACAATGGAGTAGAGGGTATCTATGAATGAAGAGAGGAGTGAGAATGGTTAGATTTCTTGTTGTTAAAAGTTAAGCCGTTTATATCATAAATTAATATCTGTGTTGTATGAAATTGTGTATAGCATTTGGAACTTTTCCGTAGTCCGTGAAATACAGCTTTGACAGTATTTCTCTACCTGCGCTATATTCCAATGCGACATCATTTTCTGCCCTAGTCGGGCGATTCGAATGTCGCCAGTAGGGGGCATGATCGCATAGCTGACTAATTCGGAAGATTGACTAATCGACACGTGTATCAATGACAGGTCAGCTAATTAAATAACGTAACGAAAACTGAAAAATAATTAAAACGATCTGCATTTCATGTACGTTTCTGCTAATATGTGAAATTAGTATATAAAACACACATACCACACGCATCACATGATTGCTGTAAGCACGAAGGAAAGTACTTCCTAATACAATCACTTCCAGAAGGTATCCGTGTAACACACCCATGTGCATCGATAAGTACAGGTTGTATGTTACAATTTCCCAAAGATCTATTCAAGTAATATCCTAAAGAATACAATAATAATGCACATTAGACTGACAGAAAAAAATATATAGACTATATGACAAAAGTAAAAGAATGAAAAATTAATCAAAAAGAATGTTAAGGCCTAAATAATTTTGAAACCATAAAAACAACGTAATGTTAAAAAATGGCAAGACAAATGAAATTCAACGTATTTACCTGCTACGACACACGAATCCGTTGTGACCTTTGTGCAATTTGCGGTCGCAATTACATACGTTTCAACTACAAGGAAAATAGCCATCGAATGAAGGTATCATCTTATAAAATTTATTTACAAATTTATGAAATATTTTGTTCTCAAAGTTTGCTGTATATATAATACGTCTGACAGGTTATATTCCATAAAACAGAAATGGGGTAAAACTTACCGGTATTTTCACAAGAAACGTTGAAATATCTGATGACTCCTGTGTAAGTCTCATTAACTAGAACAATCACATGTTTCATATATCTGGTGACTCCTGTGTAAGTCTCATTAACTAGAACAATCACTTGTTTAATTTTTGAACACCAATCTGTTCACAGAAATAAAATAATTTTATTGGATTGTCAGTTGTATTCAATAAAGTATTTTCAGATTTTTAAATAATTTGCTTAGTCTATTTGTTCGGGGTGTTGCATATGTGTATATACATTATTCAATGCGCACGGATTTTTCCAGTTGCCAAAGGACGCTGTGTTTTACCTTTTACATTTTTGTCATCGCAACTTTCGGAACTGTCACTGATGTGGCTCAACATAACGACTAATATTCCAAACCACAGGCCAGATTTCCATGCCATAGCGCCCAGTAACCTAGGTCTGTCTTTGGCCGAAAGGTTTCTTAATTATCGAAGAAGATGAAGATTGCTCCGAACAACTGTAATACTCTGCGAAGGCATTAGTTGCATAGTATCACTTTGTTTCAATATGAAAACATGGCACAAACATTAGAAACATGGAACTTTAACCACCATTTTACTGCTGAAATTTCCTACCTGCAGGTCGAGAGCGCCGGTTCTTTGGTAATGGGTCGGTGAACTCGGTTGATAGTACAGCTAGCCAAATATAGTGGCACCTATTGTATTTTGCATTTTCTCGCATCTACATAAATTTACTTTGCAAAGCAGCAATTTACATGTTCAGTCGAAGCATTATGTACAACTCGACTCTAAATGTGCAACGTGTACCGTAGTCTCTCTTGGTTTGAGGTTATTTTGTTGCTACATATTATTTAGTTTTGGTTTTATTATGTTTCAATATATTTATATTTAGGTTTGCTGGGCACAAAATAATTCGTTTAGTGTTCATGTTATTAAAAACGTAAAGGTTAAATATTAGGGCAATAGTTTGAGGCACGTAAATACAGCTGAATTGATACCTTTAAGCTTTTTTTTAACACACGTAATAGTTTTTTTGGGGAAGGGAAACACTTGGTGTGGTAATTGTTATGGTATTTAGGCATGTACTCATTTACTCATCCGACTGACCTATTTCGTTTATTCTAGTTTATTCGAAACCATGATCATTTTTGTATTTTAAACATCCACGTGCGTTTTACATAAAAATCTAAGTGTTGGTGGTCAGCACACATTTGGAATACACATTGGTTAAAATCTAAAATCACACTTTTTTGCATCCTTTCCTGCAATCGCTAATCGTAAAAATTGCTTTATTAAATGTCCGAACTATCAGTAGGGATTCGGTGATATGCGTCTTAAATTATCCTGTTATCAAAAGTCCCCTTTGTTTCCCATTTGGGGAGACACCGTTTGCGGATGAACTTAGCCAGGATATTTGTCATTCTTTATACTCAATTTAATATACTGCAAACGGAGAAGTATCTTTTTCCTCTAACCTACGTAACTCACTTTACAGTGCAAAGACATGCAAATGACTACAAGACCGAGATAAGATCTTGGCCACAGTCATTAACGTGACAGCAGATGGCACATATCAGGAATGACTGTCCCGTTTGTTTTGAAACAAGCTGCACGCATGCTTTCAGAAACGAGCCTATTCACTGTCAGCTCAAAAGTACCAGTTTGTACCTATTGACTTATCAATAGGGCTGAACTCTTAAGGGTCTGCCAGCTGTACCTTAGCTGCAGGTAAATGCACTTTTTAGTTTTTGTTTTTTACCTTGGGGAATAAAACTGTACCAGAACTGTGCCCTGTTATCTGACAGTGCTACACACATCAGATCAAAGTTTAATTTCCTGTCTAAACTTATTTTTACAACCGACACCATATTTTACCCACCTGCCACACTAATTCAGAAATTTAATGAAAATGTGTGATCAAACTAAAGAACTGCTTCCACCCCAGAGCCACACGTGAACTGAACAACTGTGAAACTGATGCTAACCTGTCGGTATCTAGCAGCCTTAGCAACCTCAGTGCATTAGCTCACCTATCTGTGGTACTTCATGTCCATACATGGTTTATTGTGTTATGTTACGTCTTATGTGATGTCCTCTAACCTGTATTACTCCTACGTCACTTTTCATATCACAGTCACTTTAAAACAACAGTGTAAATGTTTACATCCAGCCACACTTTATCTGTATTTATTACACCGGTGATTACATTTACTGCACCTTACACTTAATCTGTCTGTGGTATCTCTGGTACATACGTTATGCTGCTATTATGTCCCGTCCTCTACACTGTACTCTAGTTACACCTCTTTACATTTTAACTACTTGTTACGTGTGTATGCATTGTTTGGGACTGCTGCAAAATTCCATTATACTCTGTACAATAATAAAGAAATCTAATTCTAATCTAATCTGTCAAATACACCTTGTACCATCTATCTTGGGCTGTGTAATAGAGCCGCGTCAGGTACAGATATAGGATGTATGTGAAACACCCTGGTACGTTTGTTAAGGAGGCATAGATTATTGAGATTGTACTGAACAATTTACACGTTCTTAAAGGTGAATTCCAGATTGCAAGTCATTCACGTCTGACCGACCATTGGACTTTAATGTCTGCCATGATAATCCACAGAGACACACAATGGTTAGTGCCTTTTAAATGCCAATTATCTGTGCTGTGCGACTCTAAAACAGGTACAGCACCTGTAATTTGTAACATTATTTTCATAGTGGGTTTAACATGGTTTAGTATGATGCTTATAAACTCTCAACCGTGAAAGTAAACTGAAATATGTTACATTTGTTTTGATCTTTTTCCACAGAGTGTTCTATTCTGTAATGTAGTTTCTTATTCTGTAGTTTAACATGGACCCATCAGTGACTTTGCTGTGGCTTCAAGGACATAATTACCACCAAAATGTCTGCTGGAATCTGCTTCCAGAAACCTTTGCTCTCTTTTCCAGTAATCTGCTGTGGGAAACTGGGAAAAAAAACAGCCCATAGGTACATTCAAATCCATTCTTGGATCACCTACTTTGAATGGCGCATGCAAAATACCCGCACTGATATAAACCTAGATAAAATCGGGATATTTTTAGAAGGTAACGCCACTTGTATTTATACTTTAATTGTATTTATACTTTAATTTCAGAAGTGAACAGTATTATCATTCAACAATATATTAATTTAGAAGTCATCTAGTATTGGTCTTGTGTGCGGAAACACTGGCATCCATCCATCTCCCAGTATAAGGTCTGAACAATCATATTGGGATGCCGTATTTCACATTGTTGACAGGACGTCAGTCAGGGCACCGCCATTCAGGACAATTTATATATATATATATATCAGTTTAATTTCACTTCTGGCGGTGGCAGTAAAGGAATACCATGAGAAAAATCTATACAAACACAGGCAATCTGCACAAAGGACATGTCTTGTTCTTGGTGTGTGGTTCTGCAGGCTCAGCCTCTGTGCCTTTGTTTGATGGGAAGGTTGCTGGTTTGAACCCAGCTTTGGCAGAATGTTTGCAAGTCTATGGGCCCTTGAGCAAAGCCCTTAACCCCCAGGTCCACGGGTGTGGCTGCCCCTCACTGCCAAGCCTGCTCTCACCTACATATGTGTGTGTGTGTGTGTGTCATAAAGAGCATGCTGGGTTTGGCCAAACAAGATTTTTCCCATAGGGATGAACAAAAATACTGGACTAACCATAAAATCCTGGCCTGGCCAGCCTTGGGTGTTGTGACACCCTAGGTGAGATCCTGATGAGTGCCCCCCCCACCCCAGAAAAATAGAAAAAAATTGTTGGTCCATTTATATAGAAAACATTCCAGTAGCACAGGGTGTCCGGCTGCTAACTAGCTAATAGGTGTCTGTTTTACAAGAAAAGCAGTAATATTTTAAAACTAACGGAAATATCTGTTATAACATATTCAGGTTTTCTGCTCCCTCTCTTGCACCCCTTAATCAAAAGGTGACGTAAGCGACTGCCTGTGTCACCTACAGGGCAGGACGGCCCTAGTGTGCCGCATGACTCCAGTGCAATTTTATCGAGGTCCAATGTATAATGTACAATGTATAATAATATGTTTTTTTCCTCTTGTTTTTACAAGTTAGCTAACTGGTTAGAAAAGATCAATTAAGTTTTAAGCTCTAGATCTAGTGACAAAGGTGGTATCTGCGGTGACAGATGACTGACAAAGCAGTGAGTTATACAGACAGTGAGATGTTATGCAGGCTGAAAGTGCTTCACATTCTGCTGTAGTGTTGCAGTCGGGGGAGTAGCAACCACGAGGGTGGCCTGTACCCTCCAGTATTTAATTTAGCTTTGTTCAGTCCCCCTAATAAACAGACATTTGCATTTAGATTATGAAGTTGTGCCCCCCCTACCCAATTCTAAACTCCCTCCTATGCTGTCGATTGCTGCCGTCAATCGATCAGGCATCGCGTGATAGCCGCTGGGGCTGTTCTGTTGTGGTATTGCTCTCAGTGCGTGTTGTCTCCCAGCGTTTACGCAGATCGGCAGCAAGTTAACCTCCACTATCCGCCCAGGAAGTAAATGACATCACTCTTAAATGCACTTTTACAAACATGAAACAACCCAGAGGAATGGAAGTGAAAAGCCGTTGGCTTCCGTTGGCCTAAACGTGGTGATTAACTTTGACAGTGACTCAGTGCCCCACATATTCTCTATTTAACTAACTTCGCACTAAAAGGGGAAAGGCAGAAAAAAAACATTTTCTCTTTCCTGTGCCCATACCATGTTCCAAAATAAAATCTTGCACTTCAGGATTACAAATACTCATTTATGAAGAATTGACATTTTTATATTGACTAAGGAAGTAAACACAGAGGGCAGAACAGTTGTTATATATTGATCAGCCATAACATTAAAATCACTGACAGGTGAAGTGAATAACATGAATTATCTCATTACAATTGAATCTGTCAAGTGAATAGTCAGTTCTTGAAAGCAAGAAAAGCAAGAATAATGGACAAACCTAAGGATCTGAGTGACTGATCGGTGTAAGTAGTGCACTTTTAATTGATGTTATTCCTTGTCTTATACTGCAGCCTCCGGAAAAGGCTCCGGAAGGTACCCCTGGGACCCGGAATAGGACGAGTGGTTACACAAAATGGATGGATGGATGGATGGGTGGGTGGATGGTTGGATGGGTGGATGGATGGATGGGTGGGTGGATGGATGTGTGGATGGATGGATGGATGGATGGATGGATGGGTGGGTGGATGGATGGATGGATGGATGGGTGGGTGGATGGATGGATGGACTTGTAGCTGGGCATTCATGGAAAGCTCAGCCTAGCTGCGCATATGCCTAGTCGTATGTTTGTAATGTGCTATTTGCCTCACATGTATGATGCTTTGGACAAAAGCATCCGCTAAATAAATGCAAATGTGGTATGGAATGACGTATCACAATTCCCACGATAACACAGAAATTAGTAAGTCATAAGTAAGCTGTGAAAGGCTGCTTCAGTTCCTTCCACATAATCAATAAAGTAGTACTACTACTAAAACTGGATTGGGAGATGGGGGGGATCCATCACACAGATACTGGGGGGTGCGTGGGAGTTTGCCAGAGGGGGATAGTTCAGGTTTGAAAGTAAAAATCCAGACAAAGATATGCTTTCTATCAACTAATTGAGTATAAATAAACACAGTCACGGAGTATTCACCTGGTTGGAATAAAATGATATGGGTCTTGTTCAGAAGTGAGGGAAATAGGGAGCTGGACCCCGGCAGATGGGTCAGGAAAGCAGCGTCAGTGATGCAGACGCTCTACTATTCTGTCTTGGTAAAGAGAGAGCTGTAGTAGATGGCAAAGCTAACGATTTACTGGTCAATCCACGTTCCTACCCTCACCTATGGTGACGAACTTTGGGTAGTGACTGACAGAATGTGATTGCCGAGGCAACAAGAAGTTTCCTCTGGAGGGCGTCTGAGCTCAGCCTTAGATAGGGTGAGGAGCTTGAAGTAGAACTTCTGCTCCTTTGCATCGAAAGAAGCCAACTGAGGTGGTCAAGCGTATATCCAGGATGCCTGGATATTGTAATTGGAGGAGGTGGTTAGGGAGAGGGAGGTCTGAGCATCTCTACTTAGACCACTGCCCCCACAACCCAGTTCAGGATAAGTGCAGACAGATGGATGGATGAATAGATTTATTTTTTCAGGTAAATCTGAAAGTGAATGCAACAGAAGGTCTGAGAGGTTACCCTGACCTCTACTGGAAAAACCTGTGCCAACATTTTGATGATCTCACTGTATTTCAGAGCCTTAGGGGGAAGACGTATGGTTTCAGTCCACCACTGATACTTTGATATGTGAGCCAATAACTCAAAAACCATTTGATGGATCTTTTTCAAACTTTGTACAGGCATCGTATGTATATGCATTGTAAGGAACTAAAACTGATTACATTTTGAGACAGATTGAAGCAATGCTGCACAGTGATAGCAATAAAAGGGCAGTTTTGACCCTTGAGCCTATTAGGACAATAACTGAAAAAGTTCTTTGATGGATCTTTTTGAACTTTGCAATGGCCTAGTTATCACTGTTTTAAAACGTAGATTTCAAACATTTCTTGTTGTGATTGTGTCTGAATATGTTGCAGAAGTAATCAAATACAAATGTGGCCATAGGTTGTTTGAAGTAGTGACACTAGAATTACTAAATGGAATATTATTATTTGTCTTATGTGACAAACACAACGCCAACAGAAGTAGTAAAATAAGCACAATAAGCACATTATATAATTTTTCATGCAGGAAGAAATCTTTTAAAATCTGTAGGTTTTATTTCAGCATTAAATTTCATAGTATAAAAAGAGCCTTTCGGTGAGCAGTATTATCACTCAACAATATAGTAATTTAGTAGTCATCTAGTATTGGTCTTGTGTGCAGAAACACTGGCATCCATCCATCTCCCAGTATAAGCTCTGATAAAATCCTTGTTAGTGATATGGTGTCCAGTTTGGTATCTCACCGTGCAGTTGTGTGCCCATGATAGTCTTAACCAGATCGGCACTATTAGTGTCATCTTTGATTTGTATTTGTTTGGAACACCCCTGTTAACTTAAAACTTAAAACTAACTGAAAACCTACCTGATGACTAAAATTATATACATCTATATTGATTTATTTGTATTTCTTACAACTTTTCCTTCCAGTGAAGTACTTCACAAGATAAGTATGAACAAGGGGTACGATTGATGTTCACCTGTTTGTAACATATAACAGAGGACAGGTCCTTACTGCCTGGAGTGAAGTGAGACCGGAGGTGCAGCAGCCCTGGGGTCTATCTCGGCCTTCGGATTTGTGTTTGCAGTGCGGTCTCCATGGCAATAGCGGGACCCTTGCGTGTTTTGCGAGTGCTGTAAAATGCTATCACTAGGGACCCAGGGCGGAAAATCCTGCTGGCGGAGAAGCCTCTGCAGGGAACTGTGCATGGGTCCACCCGCACCAGCATGTAAACACATCATTAATTACCACTACGCTCCTTAGCTGTGGCTTTTAAACAAGGCACAGTACAATTTCTAGGTATTTTACGGAAGTACTATCCTCAAGAGTGTAACAGCAGGAATTTTCCTGGTAAATGATCCAGCAATGCTGTGGTGTCCTATAATCTCTGTGCTACATGGTTCCGTAAACCAGTGCTTCTCAAACCAGTCCCCAGTGACCGATCTCAGACAGTCCACGTTAGAATATTACACCTGAAGATATTCAAGGGATTCCTTAAGGCAATTTAAACTAGACAGACTATGAGTAAGATGAAGGGTGGCACTGGCTGCACTGGCTGGCTCTGTCCAGCAGCAAACCATTGTCACCCAAATGAACACTAACTTGTAGATTCAAGATTCAAGATTCATTAATTGTCACATACAGTCATACAAAGTACAGCACGTAGTGAAATGCACTCTTTATTAGTTAAAAAATCCAGTTACGTAAACTAGTTAAAGTGTGTAAAGCTAAAAGTGCAAACAGTGACCAGTGTGGCAGTGCGGATATGGTGAGAGGTACAAGAGCATGATGTACCTCAGGGTGTGAGGTGGCATGTCCAGGTTCAGAAGCCTTACGGCCTGGGGATCTTTTGTGCTGGGAATTTCTCATTTATAAAGCTGTAGATCAGCTAAACATAAAGTAAGTGGCCCTCTGGAGGCTGGGAGAGGAGGTCAGTGGGCCTCACCATGCCACTGCAGTCAGGTCAGCGAATGTACTGGTGCTCAAACCACTGTCCCACGGACTCAGAAAGTATCACAGGCCCTACTTGACCTATGTGATAGATAAAAGTGTTTGACCAATCAGTGCAGTCAGGTGGGGGTGTGGCTAGGGCAGCCCTCCTACTTGGACTGGATAGTGCCAGACGTCAGCTGTGAGGGTCTGCGGTACCATGGTTATATTAACCTCTACGTGGTCTTTGCTGTTGGTATATTGCATTACATTTCCTTTAGAACAGTATTTCTGAACCTGGTGCCAGGGGACCCCCAGACCGTCCAGGTTTTGAGGGAGAAAATGTGGACTGTTTGGCAGGGAGCTGGGAGGAAGAAAAAATGTGGACTGTTTGGCAGGGAGCTGGGAGGAAGCAAAAATGTGGACTGTTTGGCAGGGAGCTGGGAGGAAGCAAAAATGTGGACTGTTTGGCAGGGAGCTGGGAGGAAGCAAAAATGTGGACTGTTTGGCAGGGAGCTGGGAGGAA
>JAODJX010000027.1:16334283-16346203 GCA_026776945.1 Isichthys henryi
GCCCAAGGCTCTTTAAATCCAATTGCAGCATGTTAGCTGTGGGGGCAAGGATGTTGCAAGCAAGTGGAGGTTTTATCTATCTGCCCAGCTGGAGACTTCAGAAAGAGGCCCGTCCTGCTGTTCTGTCTTGGAACGAGCTGGTGGCTTAGCCACCCGCATCTCCCCCCACTGCTTTTTGAGCACTAAGAAGTGGATGGGCATGTAGAAGATAGAGACCGCCAAAGTGCACCCCCCCCAGCCCCACTCGGTGATCTAATTAGGACACACATACATACCAAATCTTACCCCCCTCCCCCGATGCCACTGACATTAACCCCAGTCCTACAACTACATAATTATCGGATGATTGGCCCAACACTGGAAGGCTGTGAAATCTGGCAAAAAACCACAACCAGGATTAGTGGGGTGCAGTGGAGTTTGTTTGCTAATACATAATACATGTGATCACCAGCCTCCTGCTGTCTAGAGAGAGGAGAGGCTAAAGCAGCGACTCTCATGCTTTCATCTCATGTGTATCCTGACTTTTTTTCCTCCCCCCCTTCCTTTCATGAGGATCTGGATCAGCTTCATTGTCTCTGCTGGGGGGCATCCACTTGGTTTTCCCTTACAGGCTCTCTGGCCGGATGCGACCGCCTTCGCCAGCCGTACGCCCACTCTGCGTGTCGCCCTCCCTTCCCACCGAGCCGAGCCCGGTGAGGAGCAAGTCGCACAAAATGTAAACAAGCCCCCCCCCCCCCCGCCACATACACGCACACACCGCAGTGCTCTCATATTCACTCTCTTTGTGCACGTCAGAGCAGGCCTCCGGCGTGCGTTCGCGTTCGCCATCCTGTTTCAACACGGTGACATTTAGAGCCGCCGGCCTCTTTTAAGGCATGCTACCGTCGGCTCCGCTCCCCTTGTTCTGGAAGAGCCCAGCCGGGGTGACGGCGAATTTACGTTGAATTTACAGGAAGCCGACTGCTAGAAAGGTCAAGTTAAGCTGAGCGGGTGGCAAAACCGCAAACAAACAGAAAAAAGTGACATTTTCCACGTTGGCTGCTTCCAGGATGCTTTGCCAGGATCCTCCTAAGGACTGTGAAAAAAACGACCCTTTAACACCAGGGAAGGGGATTAGGGTGGGGGGGCGCTTGCTCACGTTCAAGATCTTCCTAACTGTTATGGTTAGCAGATCCCAGCCTTCACCAGTAATATCTTCATGAGAAAAGAGCCGAGGTGTCATTTTCAGTGACGACAGCAGGCTTGTAGCATGCAGATGAAAGCATCGGTTGGTGCCACCAGACCTGAAATATTTACTGTGATGGAGGAATCTAGGGTTGAATTTGAAACACAGACAGGCTGAGTGCATAAGCAGCATATGGCTCCCTGGCCACGTGTGGCCCCTCTTCATCTTTTAATGATGGAAGAGAGCCAATAAGATTCTGCGGTGGAGGGAGCCATGGTAATGCACGTGGGTCAGAAAAGCAGTGTGCCAATCAGGCTGTGCTAGGGTTGATCTGGGGGGCGGGGGGCGGTGGGCTGCGTTATCGATTCTGTACGCCTGATTGGTGTAAGAGTTCAACCACAAATGGGAACCATCTCCCAAGGAGCTGGACCTGTGAAAGTTCTGAAAGAAGCTTGGGCCTCTGAAGGAAGCCAGGGGCAAAAAAATTTGTAAAGTCATGGGGGTGCTGGGGAGGGGGTGTACCCAGAATGGAGCATGACCTGGTTGACGTGGATACCCTGCTGGGATGTCATCTGTGCTCATGTCACCGGGCGATTGTGTCCCACCAAGCGTGCACACTGCACTTCTTGGTGTTTATGCGATACAGTGCCAGATTAGGACTGGTCACGGCCTGTGAAACACTGGCCAAACTTGCACTGTGATTGGACCCCGAGGTCCTGCTTGGCTCTTTTAAAAGATATAGTGAGTATAATCTGAGAAATCAAAGAAAGGATGTGAAATATGTTAAACGTATGAGGATTAATAATATGGCCGTCGGTGCATGGTGCTTCCAGAGGTGTATTAGCAGTTTTAAAGTGAAAGATTGCAGTTGCCTTTTTCATCAATGCCATCTATTGA
This sequence comes from Isichthys henryi, assembly GCA_026776945.1. Taxonomy (NCBI): domain Eukaryota; kingdom Metazoa; phylum Chordata; class Actinopteri; order Osteoglossiformes; family Mormyridae; genus Isichthys; species Isichthys henryi. The sequence goes on from JAODJX010000027.1 coordinate 16,336,346, forward strand.
TTTCCCCACATGCAGAATTTCTCTGAGGGGCGCGGCTGGTCACTTAATGCCGCAGGAATGTGGCGATATGCAGGTCGGCGCCCCCTTTCCCTGCAGCCCCCCTGCTGTCCCTCCCACCATCTGGACAAGGTCCTTCCTGTGTATCTGAAGCATCTGCAGGTGTCTCCCCGGGACCAAAGGGAGCCTGACTGCTTTTGGTATGACATCATCGACGTACGGGCCCCTCGTGGCGCCCCGCTGGAGCCTGAATCCCGCCCGGCTAGCAGGAAGCGGAATGCACTTCATGAAGCAGGTCCTGCGGTCGTCACGTCTCAGGTGGCGAATAAACAAGGACTTCCTCAGTGAGGCCGTTCTCGAAAACGACTTCCTTTTTTTAAAAATAAAAACAGCAGCAGCATTAAAAAAACACCACCCACGCCCTTGAAGAAACAACGACGGTGCCTGTGTTTGAAGATCAGAGGGAGGTGGCTGCCTCCAGAGAGAGACTTGGGTGCTCCATGTAATTACTCTTCCTTGCATCGGTGGGTGTTCTGCAGCCATGGTGTGTGCGAGGTACTGCCCAGCTCTTCTCGTGCCATGGATATCTGTGGTCACCATGCCGACAGTCACTGGGGAGGGGGTGCTCTGTGTTCAATCAGGTGACAGACATAATGGCCTGTAAACTAGCCACCTGCCACTGTGTGGTGTGTGTGTGTGTCTGTGTGTGTCGGTGTGTGTTTGTCTGTATTTCTGTGTCTGTATGTGTCTGTATATCTGTGTCTGTGTGTTTGTGTGTGTCTGTGTGTGTTTGTGTGTGTCTGTGTGTGCGTGTGTTTATATCTGTACCTGTGTGTGTGTCTGTATTTCTGTGTGTGTGTGTCTGCATATCTGTGTGTGTGTGTGTCTGTATTTCTGTATGTGCGTGTGTGTGTGTGTTTGTGTGTGTCTGCATATCTGTGTGTGTGTGTGTGTCTGCATATCTGTGTGTGTGTGTGTGTGTCTGCATATCTGTGTGTGTGTGTGCACGCGTGCTGTGCATTCATGAGTGGCAATGCAACTTCCTGTGATCCCAGCCGCACAGATACCTGTCATCAGTGAGTTTCCTCCTTTTCACTGGTAAGCAGAACTTTCCGGAATCAACGGCATGTGACACCAGCCTGCATGTCTCCACGCTGCTGCCAGCCTTCATTTGATTGTTTATTTTGCAAACACGGTGCCGCTGTACATAAACACAGACAGTACATCAGACAACACCGAGAGGCATGAAAAAATGCACTTTCGAGGCAACGGGTGATAAAGAAGTCATTTATGCCATACACGGGATGCATATAGACACCCCCTGGTCAACCCCAGACCGTCATCCACTGAAGCGCAATGATTATGTCATCGGTCATGTGACACAGTTCAGTAGAGATGTTATGAAGTGCTTTATAAGTCTACTGGAAATCCCCTGTGATTCTGACGCCTGTGGCGAGTGATTGACAGCACATTGTTTTTCTCTCATTAGAAAATCTTACTTCATCTTGGCCCACGAGGGGGATGGTCATGTGACCTGGCCGCGAAGGTCACTGGACACAAGTGGTCCCTACCCCCACCAGCATTGTGCCCCAATGGCAAAGTGCCACATCCTGCATGGGGGAGGTCAGTTTAACAAGCCAGAGAAGAAAATATTGCCAAGCTGTTTGGGGGCCCAGGGGAAGATGTTTGCATCTGGACTGGTGAGGTGTAAATGTTTAATGGAATGTACATTAAGAGGTATTCTCACGCTGAGTTATGGGCATTTTGAGATACTCTGGTTTCACTGGACTCCGTCACAACATTGAGGGAGGGGCACTTGATCAAATAGGGATTGACTGATTGATTTTTCTTTTTTTTTTTTTAGGACTCTGCCTTGATAAATAATTGAATAATGCACCTCGGAGCAGTGTGGGAGGTGTTCATTAAGGTGGGGGCTCAGTCCATGTCTCTATGGCTGTTCAGCTGTGGGGGTGGTGAGAATGAAGTCATGGTTATGGAAACCTTGGGAAATAAATGCATGTCAGCTGTATACAGACTCTTATGTCACTGCATGTATATTGTGTGTGTGTGTGTGTGTGTGTGTGTGTGTGGGTGGGTGGGTGCGCCGGTGTGCGTGTGTTGGCCCTTGGTCACCCTGCCCGACCCGCAGCACCTGCGTCGCCTGGGCTGGACGGCGCCGCTGCGTGAAACGGGAGATGTCCGTCTCTGAGGTCACGCCCTGGTTACCTGTCTTCTCGAGGGGTCAGGTGACCTTCACTTGAGTTGTTTACCCTTGCTTATCTTTGATAAGGGGCTTTTGAACGGCATTAACACTGGAAGCACTAGTCTCTGCATAACTAATTAGCAGGCCACTCATCGAAAAAACACAATGTGATACGTATTAAGCTATTAGTCTGTTCTGTAGAGTAGAATGTTATATTACTACGATACTGTCAACCTTTTCATGAAATATTATTGGCATAGTATGGATTAGGGTAAATTATATGAATGCAAATATATATTCATATATATAAACAGGTTATAAAGTTTTTGTGAAATATAAAAAAGAATATTTGCCTGTGAAGCTAAATTAAAATACTGTTGCAGCTTTCCAAACAGTTATGTCTTGTTTTAGAGTCATTTCGGGACTCGCAAAATCATTAGTCCGATGTCCCGGGGCAATCAAGTTTTCCTGTGGGGCTACCGAAATGTAACAACACCAATGTCCAACGATCTATCAGAAATTATCCACTAAGTAAAATAAATTCTGCCCATAATTTGCCTTTTCTAATCTTTAGACTTGCTGTTTGGAGGAAATACCTGGAGATACTTTGATAAGTTGTTAATCGCAATGATTGTCTGTCCCATAGCAAGTTTAATCTCAAAGCCTCGATCTATAGGAGGGTTTATTTATTGTGCAACGCCTCATGCCGCCATCTTGGTGCACATTAAATCAAGCGAGTCAAGTCAAGGCCATATTATCATACTAGTCATATTCAGTACACCGCATCTGGTGACACAAAATAACGTCACGCAGACAAATAATGTGAAAAGAAAACGAATATTTCTGGACGAGACCCACATAGGGTGAAAGCGGAATTGTTGTGGGCCCTCGCTATCCGTTATGAGGATGTCGTTAATTATCTGGTTTTATAAACACTGCGGGTAGCAATGAAGCAAAAAGAAAAAACGCAAGTAAGTGTCTGGAGGGTTAATTGCTTTATTTGTGGCTGGGTACATGAAGTTCAGAGGAAAAGTGTGGATGAAATATTTCAGTACAGGTATAAATCTCATGCTTATTACTATTATTTATGTATTATTATTTATTGTCTATTGTTATTATTTTCGTCATATAATGGTAATGATAAGCAATGACGTTAATGTTATAGCTCTGTGCCTGTTCTTATTACAGCAAATCCAGTTTGATCGCACATAAGTGAGTGTCTTTTAAAGGTAAATTGTCGATCGATTTATTTTATCCCTGGATGTGTGGCTGCAGGCTGTCAGTCACGGTGATGAGGAGCTTCCTTTTGCGTTCCTCTCTTGATGGCCACGATGCTGACAGGCTGCTGTGTCCCAAGTTCACTGCTGGTGCCAGTTAATGTTGCCTCTGTCACCCGTAGTGCCTGGTTTGGTAAACTTGGAATGATAAGAACGGGCTTCAGGATACGTTTCCGTATTGAATTCTAAAGTGTTTTATTATTACTACGTAAAAACTTTTCTTTTTTAATTTGGGGTAGTCAGAAATAATTTGGGGCTACCAACATCTGAAGAATGATTGCTTGAATGGCAAGCAGGGATTTACAAATTTTGCGATCCCTGCATCCAGGGAGCATAGCATGTTTGAATACTACTACAGCACCATGCATGGACAGAACAGGGAGCGAGGCGGGAGGTGTGTACCTGGGACGGATGCTGGAAAGTCAGGTGTGGACTTCACCACTGTCTCAGTATGTCAACGTATAAACTGATCCAAAACATTAAACCAGAGTAACAGTGGCCTGTAGATGAAACCAAAAATGAAAATATTAGAAATAACCAATAAGCATTTTGAACAGGAATGCTGCCCCCCCAAGGCTGCTTGAAATGGTTCAATCCATAAGCTAATGAATCTTTCCTTAATGCATTTTTAAGTGCATTACCAGCTATCATAGAGCTATACGAGATAGAATTCCCGGGTAGTAGAGCATCCACTCAGTGTTATGGACCGACATGCTCTTATACCGCACATATTCATCAGTTACTGTGATTTCTTGTTACATTAAGGACATCCAAGTGAATTCTGAGAATTCAGTCCATACTTCCATGAACACACAAAAAAAGAAAGCTACTAAGTTTGACAGTGTTTTTTATGCAATTTATCCAAACACTTCCACACCCATCATGTTAAAAGTTCATTGTTTTATTTGGAAGTTTTCCAGTACTTGCATTGCTGATTTTAAAGTTGAGTTGATATTACCTGTGTGCAAATACAAAATGTCATTTAAATGAGTCTGTTATCACTTTGTGTGGTGGTACAAGGGAGCAGTTTTGTCCTCCACGCTGTTTTCAAGAGTTTTCTTAAAGACGGAAGCTGTGAAACTAAATTTTTGAGATATGTACCTAAAAAAATACCATGAATCATATCTTTACTAAAGATTTTTTTCAGGGTTACTCATTTGTGTGGTTATTTGAATGAAACAAAGCAGCGCGTCTTAAATTTGGCTGAACCATCTTCCATCACCACAGAGGAAATATCCTCATTGTTACCCAGCAACAGTTCAATCAATGACTTCCTGTGGGCTGTCATACTTCGCTTCAGTGTTTCAGAGCTTTGCGATGAGTCATAGCAGGAGAGCAACGACGAACACTGACTTAAGGCTTCCACATCCTGTAACCAGTAAGATAACTGTAATATTTTTACAGTGAATATGTTTTGTTGGTCATCAGATATACAGTGTTGGTGGCTCGGTGGATGCCATTGTTGGGTCGCACTGCAGGGCTTTAGGGGAGTTGAATTCCGTCTCCACTCTGTATAGAGTTTGATTTCACTGGAGCATTTAAATGCAATGAGCTTAAGCAGGACCTGCTTAGCAGGAGCCTCCTCTGGTTTAGAGCCCAGGTGGTTAGTCATGGCATGGGAAACAAAATTAAATCACTATAAATATCACAGGGCTGAAATGTGACACGCGTAATCTCCAAATCCTTGCTCTCTCTTGTCTGAAATGAGGACTGGGTTCATCCAAGGGTTATTCATCTGCTTGGGGTACCAGGATGTTGTATGTTCTTGATTCTGCACACCCCTGCCGTATGCAGATCATCAGGGCATCGACCGTGACGATGCAGGGCGGATGCAGGAGAACCACAGGTAGAGCTCCCCACTTGCCGGCTCTTACATCGGGACGTTGGGCTGCTCACTCACGTCGCATGTGGCTGACACAGTGCTGCCGTCCCCCCTTGTTTCAGTCGGGCTCAGCCTGTTACATCACTAACGCTGCTTCGTTGGTAGTGGCAGGTCCAGCAAGGTCCGAAGCTGGGGATTCGCATTGAAAATTCTGATCAAAGAGCGACAGCCGAGTTTCATGGTAAAGAGAAGGCTAGTGTATGGAGCAGCCGCTGCAGTTAAAGGCTGGTTCAGATCCTTCATACATTATAAAGGGTACATTGTGGTACAAACCCAAATCGAACACAGGTTCTCATTTTCAGAATTTCTGCTCGCAGTCGGTCGCTGGTCGCCGCAACCCCCATACATAACAGCAAAGGACCATGGGAGGGTGTGCTGGCAACCGGACAGCGGTTGGGAGGACCTCTCTTTTAATGTAAATATCATGACATTGAACTGTTAAAAGGATTTAAAAAGCTGGAAACACGTCAGATGTAGTGTGTGTTAAAATACTGATGATGTGCAGGGCCTTTAAATCCATCCATCCATCCATATCTCATAAGCACTTATCTGCAGGGCTGGGGTAAGCGTGGAGTCTCTCCAAGGACATGATGCAGGGGACCCTGGGGCTGTGATACAACAGAGAAATGTCTCCTAGTGAAAAGTAAGTTGTAAAGGTGGCTTTCCTTAGGACATGAAGAACATAGCCTGCTGCAATGACTTTTTCTGGGATTGGCCCTGTACTCCATCCCAGCATTTAAATGCTTCTCTCGGTTGGGGTTGTTAGGCGGCCTGGAGCCTATCCTGGACCTCATAGGGCACCAGGCTGTGGTAGATCCTAAACAGCATGAAGTTCTGTCTCAAAATAAGGAGAATACTTTGGGCAGGCCATGCTCATGGTCTTCTTGTCTTAATTGTAATTTACAGTTTGTTGACATTACTCTTATTCAAAGAGTTCCTAATGTTTAATTAAAATCATGTTATACCTTTTGGAACAGAAAGTTTACTGAAGTAATTCAGGGTAAGATCCTCGCTCAAGGTTTGTGTGTCTGTGGAAAATGTGCAGGCTGTATGTAAATGTATGTGAAGCTGAAGGACTCTTGGGGAGCGACAGTCCTGCTATATTACCTAACGGCTCTAGGTCAACATGGAGTCACACCGCGACCTTTCAGAGGCACACTTTAGGCATTCTTTTAGGCCTCCCAGAGCCAAGGACCCGGGTGCACAGCCCTGTCTGAGACACCAAAACCGCACGGGGAACCTGCTAGTGAAATGAAGCCGAACACTTTGAGGGCAGGCGTTTACAGAGACGGGGAACAGCTGCTCTGCCCGGGGTCTCTGTGGTCCGCACTCCCCGGCTAATTCTGCCCTGCGCTGGACTGACACACTGCTACCAATACAAAGCATTTTCGGTTACTGCTATTATGGTTTGGTTGCTTAGCTACGGCTTTACCCTTTACCCCTTTGGATTTTTGAACTAAAGCAGTGCAAATTGACCCTCCCGGTCAGGGGTGTAAGAGCAGGGCTTGGGCCGGCCTCCTACTAGTGTGTCCTCATTCTTAAATGCCGAAAACTGTGGTGTGTGCATTATTACCCTGAAGACGATGGGAAAGTACCATCCAGAAGATTCTTAGATTTGGATTAACGTGCGAGGTACTATTAGCAGGTAACAGTCTCTGGGTTGTACTTTTGAATCATCTGTAATGCTTTCAACAAAGGTTTCCACTGCCTTAGTCCAGTGTAGGCTGACACATTGTTCCTAAATGACAGCCATTACAATTTCGTGAATAGGCTGGCTAACTGAAAGGGTGTACCTAAAAATAGATTTGTCAGTCCCTCCACACTAGGCACCTGGATGTCAGGGACAGTCTGACTGGGACCAGTTGGAGTTTGCCTCCCAGGCACAGTGGGCAGGTTCGTTTGTGTCATGTTGACTGCGTGGTGTTGTCTGCGATTTTGGGGATGGGGGCCTACCTATGAAAACAAAAAAGGTGAAAGGCACTGTCTACTGGATTCTCTGCTCTTCCATTTTAGCGCAGATGGAGTGAGTCCGAAAGAGAGGAAGGCGTGATGACTGCGTGGGGGCGGGGGCCTCTCTGTATCCCCATTTAACGGCTCCTGCATCTTTCAGGACTGGCTAAGGTTACCGCTGGCCTGTCCTGGGCCGGCAGCGTGAAGCTGGGGATAATTGTTCCGGCCGGTGTAAGTACAAATTGCCCGGCCTGGGTCTTGAATAGACCCGCTGATGCGTGTCTGTGAGGTTCAGGTAGCGGACTGGAGCCGGTCTTACCTTGGGGAGGCTTCCATCCCTCCCAAATAAACACTCTCTGTCTTGCCCTCACCTAGTAACTGAAACCACACCATTTCCCGCCTTACTACATTGAACCCACGTATATAAGGGCGCATAGAGACACGCACAGGCCGAGAGCCACCCACACGTGAAACCCGCCAGCTGTCACCCTGCGTGTTTCTCTCCCATGTCACACGGAGTGGGCTGAAATGTACAAAGCGAAGCCCCAGCCCGAAAATCGGAATGTGGGACGGCTGGTCCTTTTTCTGTCCCGTCAGGGGATTTTCACAGGCTGCTCAGATGTGGTACACTCCAGGGTGACACACCCACCCGTGACTGAGGTGCTGGGGAATGAGCACCCCCCACCCCGGAATGGGTGGTCTTGGCCGCAGCCGTGTTTGTGTTCCTCCCTGTCTGGAAAGAGGACCACCCGTGCCCCCCCACTTCAAGTGCGGGGGAGTTTATTCAGGGCTCGAGCCCTCACATAGCAGATGCGCTTCTCCAGGGCGTGAACGCTGCCACGGGGCCATCGCATTGCATCATGCAGGCGTTCATGCATGCCCCCATGACCTGTGCTGAACTGTAACAGTGCATGGGCATGTGCATGCCTTGGTCCACACGTGTGTGGCATGTGTGTGCCTCCGTGAGTATGTGCGCAGGTACCCACAATCCAGTATTTGTCTGTGTTGACCACCACGTCTGGTGTCAGGTGAGGGTCTGGCTGTCTGCTTCCTACATTGTAGTGAGATAATGGGCTGTAATTAAATATGAATAGTGCCAGATAAATGCTTGGTAGCTGGAGCAGGGGCAGAAACTGGATCTATCGGAGCTGGCTGGAATAATTAGCAGCCGATGAGAGATGATAGCGGTAGCGCTAATGCAGTGCGTGGTGCTCTGCTTACCTGGGCTTCCAGGTAACCCTGCCTGGCGCGCTGGCCTGTCAGCAGGCTCACACCGCGCTCCAGCCTCGGCTCCTGGGGATCCCGCGAAAAGATGGAGGAGGAGGGATAAACACTGACTCGAGGGAAGCGGGAAGCTGGCTGATTATCCTCCTCGTACCTCCTTGTGTCCCGTTGGAAAACGAGGAGAGAAATGGCAGAGGTGACAGTCAGCGTGTGTCAGGCTCGCGGCCGCATTTGGCGGGAAGCACAGCAGGCGGCAGGGAGACGCAGGGCCGGATGGAAAGGCAGACGGCCCTGGGTGCAGTGCAGACAGTTCACAGATAGATCCTGCTGTTTCGAATGCGTTTCATACCATTAATTGCTGAATGGCAGCACAAAAAAACAACCAATTTCTGGCCTGGGACTCAAACCTGCAACCCCTAGATTGCAGTTCCAGGTGGGTTTTTCAGCATCACCCCCTCTAGGTTAGCTGCACAGTGCCGCCCCTCCGCTTCACGCAGCCCAGATGGAGTGACCGGTGACCTCCCTCCCCTCCTCCTGAGCGTCAGATCTTCACAGGACGCAGCCCGCCGACACGCCACTGGGGGTCTCATTAGGCAGCGCACGGCGTCTTCAAATCCGCTCGACCCCCCCACGGGAAATGCACGCCTCTGTTCAGAGTAACCTGCGTGAACCGTTTTAAATATTAATTAGACTGTCTAATTGATTTTGGAACTGTAATACCAAAACATAACCTTGGGTGTGAGGCATCTTTATTAAACGTGTCTGTAGGTTCCCCTCCAATAAAAAAATATGAAATATAAAGTGAATTTTAAAGAAGAACATCATTTGGAGCAGTTCAAACAAGGACCGTACCTTCTAACGTTTCTCTAATATATAATCATTCATGGATACCTCCACTGCCACGCTGCTTTTCTTTCTAGGCTGTGTTGATGTTGTGCAGAGCTTTTTAAAACTGATTTGTAGTGGATGTTTATTTCCAAACCAGGCTTACGTTTGCTGTTCTCAACGCCAGATTAAACCACGATGTTATTTCATTTCCCAGAACGACGTCTAGAGGCTTTCTCTGGATCCGCACAGCAAATGCAATTAAATTCACAGAAAGCCAGAGCGTCCCACTTCAATCAGGTGTAAGAGTGCAGCGGGTCAGCGTGGGGACAGGAGCGGCCCGCAAGCCGTCACCGCCAAGCTGGGGAACTGTATGTAAATCCCTCTTTTGGATATGATGTAACACAAGCGTCGCTAAATCATCTGTGCTTTCATCCCTGATAAGTAGCGGGGGGAGGCACAGGGCCAGATTTCCCCAGATGGACATGGACCCCCACCCC
>JAODJX010000027.1:16390182-16411190 GCA_026776945.1 Isichthys henryi
GGAGTCCCCTGCGCCGGGCTGGGGCTCAGCGGCTCCTGAGCTCTGTCTCCATATTTTATTCATTAGCAAAAATTAATAAATAAATTAATACGGCTCAGACTCATTACTTTTGTCTCTCCCTGAGTCGGCGAGGTTGTTGCGGAGTGCTGGGGAGGGACTGCTGGGATTTGCATGTGCCGCCAAAAAGAACTACAAATCCCAGCAGGCTGTGCGGCGGGTATAAACCAGCTGTCCGCAGTTTGTACATCAGATCCCATTTCTTGGTTACAAAATCGGTGGAGTAATGAGGACCAAAGCAGACAGAAATGTACATGCTTTCTTTTTGGTCTTTAAAAATAATCATGCTGTTCTTTAAACCCAGCCTCTGTAGCTTTTAACAAAGATGCCACAGAGATGGGTGTTGTGTCTCAGTAAAGTCGGGACTCTCCTTTTGTTTAATTCAGTTTGGTGCATGGGCCCATAAAGCTCCCCAGCCAACTGTCGCTGTGATCAGAAATGCGACGCTGAAAGCAATTAGCCTCCTCGGCTAACCGTCGGGGGCCAGGCTGCTCGCGTGCGACTCTCTGTGTGCTTCTTCACTCACAAAGTTGGTTAGATCGCTTTTTTGACCCCTCGAACGGTGCTGATATATTTAAAACGAGACAGATGGAGGATCAGTGTCACTCTGCCAAAACCACGGAGACGTGAGACCTTCCTTCTGATCTAAGATGCACAGCGTCTCGGAAATCGGATCTTTGGGAAAAAAAAAATCGAGATCTTGTTATCCGGATGCCGCTGTTGGTCCCATCCATATCTGGGAGCTCTTGGCTGTCCCTGCGCCCCCCTTGAGATTCTCACAGAAGCCCGTGAAATCCAGTAGGGAGGATGGAAAGAGTGTTGGTTGTAACCCCATGTCCCCTGGTTTGAGGCCTGTCCAGTGGGATTTCAGGCCCCTGAGCAACTTGGTAGTGCTGCTCCATCAGTAACCACTCCAGTTAGCATGAACAGCATCTGAAAGCACTGGCTGTAATTTTTCCCACAAAAGGGGTGAGAGATGAATCGCATGTCGTTCTTGTTGATCTGGCGGCTGAGTCATTCCCGCTACCTGATCGTCATTAAACGTCCTGTACCGAATTTTCTAGATCAATTTTGGCGCTCGTAAACATGCCATTGGATCAATTATAGCCCGTGAGAGATGAGGAGCGAAGGGGAAGATTATTCCGGCACATTCTTCCTTTTCAGGCGCAAGGGGCAAATTAAATAATTAATTGGCTATGGTGGGTGGGAGCAAATACGGCGGAAAAAGGCCCTCTCTCAGCACATCGATTACGTCCCTCGTGTCTCGATCATGGCGTCAATGGGTGGTGGAGAATTCGGCGAATCCTCAAAGGGTCACCGGGGTCATCAGCCCAAAAGGTCATGACCTTCAGGAGGGCAAGTGGTAAATATAACTTAAGTATCACATCAAGTGATGCACGCACATGACTGCGGATTTCGCATGCGCTCCCACGCAGCGTGATTGTGGATTTCACATACGCTCCTGTGCGTTTCGCAAATAGTTGTCATTCCTGTTTTTCTTTTTAACTTGAGACATTTCAGACCCCCTCTTTAAATCACGGAATCTAAGAAACTGGCTGAATTGGCATCTCATGGTTAGCGATAGTGGCATAGGTATGGTTCTACCTGTGTTACAATGGCTGGGGAAGGCCATTCTCATCTTCCGTAACAAAGCCCTTGCAATGGTTCAACTTCAGTGGTACTTCAGTTATGCACTATGTCACATTGCCCTCTAGAGGCTGCCAAGAAGAAGTGCATGTCAGACAGCTCCTCTTTGTCTGCTCGGTGTAGCGCTTGCCTGTGTGCTGTGGCGTTTGCGATTGTATTGTTATTTCATCATTCCTTCTGAATTATTCCTTAAGTCGGGTGCTGGAGCGCTCCGCAACGATTCTGACGCTGCCACAAAGAGAAAATGTGTTCGAAAGTCTTTTCTAAATAATAAAGAGGGGGAGTTTAATGTGCTTCCAGGCCGGGCGAAGTGCAGACACTGGAAGCAGGGGGTGGGGGGCGTGAAAGCCGCACGGACGGTGTTGCTTGTTTTTGAGGAGGAGCACGCAGAAGAAATAATAATTAGAAAGAAGCTGACGATGGTAACGGGGAGCCGGAGGAGCAGGCGGCCTGGTCCGGGCCCAGATCCAGCACCTGCACCTGCACCTTTACAAAGCGCCCCCCCCCCCTACCCAGCCACCCCACCCGGCCGCGCACACGCGCGTGCAGTTCTGCGCCATTCAGCAGTATCTCCCCAGCTTTAGGCGTTATTTTTCACGTGTTCTCCGGGACAGGACCCGTGTGCACTAATTGTGTACGCCATAGGGGAAAGAGAACAATGTGATGGGAGGGGCGAGGGGGCGTGGCATGGAGCCGGAGACACCTGGCCTGCCTGAAGGACAAGCAGAAGACTTTCTTTCTTTCATTCCTTCTTTCTTTCTGTCTTCCTTGCGTTTGTTCCTTCACTCACCCTCCCACTGTTCTGCAGGGGGGAACAGCTGTCTGGGGCCTGAGGTTCCACCCCCATCCTTATGGCCGTCCCACTACACTCCCCCCCCCTCCCCCCCATTACCCATCACTGCACCTGAAATCGGGGAGCATAAAAGGCCAGGGTTCTTGTGGGAGGGGGAGCACTAATTCACTCACCTGGCACCCAGGGTGTGTAAAACATACGAGGGCGTGTCTATCACTCTCCAGCCTTGGGGTGCCCCCCCATAACGGCCATTGCCACATCACAGAGAGCCACCGAAGTCAGATCCTTTATCAGAATCAGAAAGATAGTTTAAGTGTTTGGATGACTTCTGAAGATCGGACGGCAAAATAGTGCAGGTGTGCAGGCCATCTCTCTCTGCCCCCCCCCCCCGCAGGCCTTGGCATGCTACTGCCTCCAGTCTGTAATATCGGTAATATGCCACGTGCAGCACAGATACGTACCTGGCTCACACAAGTTATTTACAGGAGAGACACACATACTCATGCACACAAACATGGGCAAACACCCTCCCCACCCCCCCAGCAAAGCTGCTGACTTTGGAAAGAACAGAATTTGGAACGACACATCGCAAATGTGCCATGTGGCTAAAATAATTCATCATCGCCAATTTAAAAGATTTTGTACAAACACATTAAACATGGATAATAATAATAATAATAATAATAATTTAAGTAGTAATAGTAGTAGATATTACAGTATTTCAATTATTCTAGAAAATTCATTTTTTGGGTTCAAATTCCCATTTTCGTACATATTTCCCAGTGCTGCCCATGAAATCATTCTGTGAGTTACCCCTCCTCCATCAGCCGAACAGAATGCTGTTACCGCTGGAACACGGGGCAGCCTTGAAACAGGCCTACGTGACCCGCAGGACAGACCGTGGCGTACGGGGGGGGCGTGGGCACGTAGGCCCGCCGGAACTTGGTCAGCGCCGAGGAGTTCTGGGAAAACAAGCAGCTGCAGGAGGAAGAATGGAGCATAAGGAGGGTCCGCTTGCCAAGTTTCATCATCAATTATGGATTGCAGGAGGAGCAGGCGCCACTGCGACCGGGGGCACGTCTCTGCATCGCTCGCGGGGGCAGCTCGGTACGCCGCTGCCATGCAGTGCGCGTGACCTCTTTCCGGAAAGCCGACACATCTCCCATTTTAAACTCTAAGCTTTCCTTGGCCTCAAAAAAAGAGCATGGAAGTATAGATCCAGGAATGATGCAATGATGTTCTCATTATGGGCAGGAAATTCAGACAGTTTGCTCGCTTTACCTCAACCCCTCGTGACAGAAGTTGTTGCATGTCCGGAGGAGAGATTGTCACTCTCCACAGACGCTACATTAAAGTGACTAACTTCTTTTTGATGTTTCCTACAAATCCACATATCTAGCCTCAAATGATACATCAAAATGACCATAGCGTCACGTAAATCAGTACAATGGAAATGCCCCTAATCCCCTCGACACTGGGTCATTCCACTAGACATCCGTTGACAAACTCACGGGACGTTGACGCACATCCTCACTCCCGTGATCTACTAAGTGTAGTCCTGACGACTGGGTGGATAGCGATGCATCTGCAGAGTGACGACCAAGAAAGCAAAATACAGAAGCAAACGGGATGGTATGGAAGCACTGTATGAAATCGAATGAAATCAAACAAAATCTGAACATCAGACAAATGTGAACCACATTGTGGCGCCCTGCGCTCCTCGGTGCGCTGCCAGAATAACGGAAACATGGCTGTTTCAATCGATCTTCAGGTCCACTCGCATTCTCACACATGGTACAGTATGTCTGGTATCGGTCGCAGTCAAAAACAGTTCTGAAAGGCCAGGCTACATGCCAGAATGGCACCCCTGTGCCCAGTGCCGGTAAACCCATTAGGCGACACTGGCGGCCAGTTTGGACGCCATCTTCTTTGACTTATCAGAGACGGGGGGTGCCGGGGAATTTTGACCGGTGTTGCCTGTATGGGTCATTTATGGGCCAGATGGAAAAAAACATATGTTACGTAGCAGTTTTTGACAAGCGGCTTGATGTGACAGTGTAGCCCAGGGGATGGACTCTGGTGGGTGGAGGCTGGTTTCAGGAACTCATGGCCCTTCAGCTGACACCGCCCCCCCCCCCCCCACTGAGGCCAGGGCGACACCAAATCTCGAGGCGCCCCTCTCCGTTTCAAAGGGAACCTTTTGGCAGGGCCTCACAACACAGCAGTCAATTACCTTGTAAATTACAGGGCAGAGGTAATAAAAACTGATTTGTATATCACCGGGAGTTGAGACTGTGTCTGTCTTGTAAATTTAATTAAACAGCAGGTGCTAAACCAGGTCATATGGCTTTGATGTGCCCCGTGTGAGACTGACAACTAGACAAAGATTCTAATACAGGCAGCATTTACATATTTTTGCATGCCGGCTTGTACGGAGAGGCCTTGGTTACCTTGCGGGCGCACACGATTTCTCCGGAATCAAACGGGATTTAAATTAGCTGTCACCTTTCATTTTAACGGATCTGCTAAAAATTAAACACCTGAACACTTCAGAAGGCACCCGGCTCGCCGAACTTCGTATAAATAAATCGGCGAGTAAACAGGGCGGGCATTGCCGTAAAATGAGACATGGGCAACGTTCCCCCGAACACATCCCTGAACGATGCCAATGCTTAACACATGTACAAAGGTGAAAACTACGTTAAGCGTGTAATTATTGTACCTCCTGCAACATGTAGTGAAATAACAATGAATTGCACTATGGTTTCAACAAGCCACTGCTCAAGCAAAAAATAATTAAAAATCAATGAAAGCTATTACTTTAATCTTTTACCACTTTTTTCGAGTGGACGTTTTATTGAGCAGCTTGTCAGCTACGAACAACAAACATTTCTAATGAGCAGGAATGCACAGTTCATCTGTCCAGTTTTGCTGCTAAACAGAAGCAAATTTCCCTGTCTGTCATTTCCAAAATAATATAGTTATTCTTGCTGTGTTTCTATTATGTGTATGCAGGACATCCCACATAGCAAAATGAGTCTGAACCGGATCTGGCCAAATGATGTTCATGAATTGACGCAGATCCGTAAACCAGATCTCGCCCAGTGCCTTTTTGCACAACAGACCAATACTGGTCTGAATCCATTTTCTGGATTTGAAACGGATAAGGGCCACATGTGGGCCAGGGTTACCTTGAATCTGACTCGTATTGGCACCAGAGTCAAAAGTTAAATTCATAGCAGTTTCCAGTGGGGGCAGTGAGTGGTTCAGTGGGCTAAGCCTCTGTGCCTGTGGTCAGATGGTTGCTAATTCAAGCCTCAGCTATGATCTCCAAGCTGTGAAGGGTGAGATGGTGGTAGTTAAGAGAAGCATCCCACTGTACACGTGCTTGTGCAAATGAAACATCTTTCTTTGTTAAATGTGGCTGAGACTCATTTTTTTCCCAGACTAATTGTCGACCAGTTCAGCTCCAGAATCCACCCTTAACATACATCTGTGGCGAGTGGCTCTGTGAGATAAGTCTCTGTGATCACGTGTGGGTGGTTGCTGGTTCAAGCCCCGGCCCCGATGAAATGGTTACATGTCCATGGGCCCTTAAATAGGACCTTTACCCCCCTGCATGTTGTCTGACTTCTAAGCTATGGTGAAGGTGTAAGGAAAAACATAGTAGCTGTGTTTAAGTTCAGCTCCAGTGTTCTAAGTTAGGATGCTGGAGCATCGCGCTTTAATTTGAATAAGAACCCAACTAATTTGCTTACTCCACTTTCTGTAGTTTGGAGGTCAGTGCATCGCATCAGCCAACATCCCGAGCACTGGGGGTTGAAGGCCTTGCTCGAGGGCCCAACCACATGCAGACATTCCAGGGCCAGGACGCGAACCAGGGACCTCCTGCTTACAAGCACAGAGACTTAACCCACAGAGCCACTCACCAGCCACATATGTTAAGGGAGGATTCAAGGGCAGAACTGGTGGGCAGTCAGTCTGGAAAAAATTTGTCTCAGCCACATTTAAGAAAGAAACATACCTAATTTTCACATGTACATTTACATTAGAATGCTCCTCTTCTCTACCATCGTCTCTTCCTTCACAGCTGGGGCTTGAACCAGCAACCTTCAAATCACAGGCACAGAGGATTAGCCCAGAGAGCCACTCACTGTGCCCACTGGAAACCGCTCTGAATTTAACTTTGACTCTGGTGCAGATATGGGCCAGATTTCGTAACATTAAATGTAAATCTGGCCCATATGTGGCCCTTGTCTGTTTCAAATACAGAAAGCGGATTTGGACCAGTATTGGTCCGTTGTGTAAAAAGATCCGGTTTACGGATCTGCGGCAATTTCTAAACAACATTTGGCCCAGATTCAGTTCAGACTCATTTCGCTATGTGGGGCGATCACCCTTCAGATTCTTAGCGCATCTGGTAAGTGACTGATCATACGTATACGGTCAGGCGAATGCGCGCCGGATCTGCAGAGTGCATACAGACCATCTGTAATCATTTAGAACTCTGGACAGATTCTGGTGCAGACTCTCCTGCCTCAGTGTCACTGGCATCCAGATTTAAGGAGATGCAGGCGGATCTGGCCCAGAATCAGTTGCTATGTGGGGATCCCTTCTGACAGTTTCTTAATTGTCTTTTGTCCAGTAATTACACTATTTATCATGTAATTGCACTGGATGTTTGCTTTTGCTGCTGTTTACACCTAAATTTTCATCCATCCATCCATCCGAGAAAAATCCCCTAATACCTCATTTTGAGTTCTAAAGCAATGCACAGACTCCTTTGGTGTTTGTTTATCACTAAAGGATAAACTTAACTTAAACTTAACTTCACATGGATATTAGTCGGTTCTCTAAGTGGATTCACGAGGCGAGTTTTTAAACATCTGTACACCCTGTCAGGCCACTTGAACACAACGAACTCAAGAACTCATTTTCTTTGCATGTGCCATTTACAGTAGGTCCCTAACCCCCCCCCCAACCCCATTTCTGCTCCCATTTTATGATGTTCCAATGGGGAATCTGCTCCAGCATCTTCTCCTGACCTCGTAGGACCCATGGTGCATGTAGCACACTTTCCTTTGTGTATGTTGGACATTATCTGGTGGTAAAATTAACTTTGTTTCTGAAAGAGGGAGACAACAAAGTCAAAGTTGCCCTTTACAGTTTAATGTCACATGGGTCAAACGCAACGTCCAAGAACCTAAAGCAATGTTTCTACACTACTTTCACCCTGGTATTCAACCAGGTGATGTCACGCCATTGGGGCTTAAATTAATTTGCATAATATGCATATTGAACAATATGACCTGTAGGTGCCAGATGTCTGTTTTATACAATGGAATTTAAATGAGGTTTATATTACCTATACGTTCATTATTTACATAATTCATGCTTTAGAATTTATAATGTGTATGGTTAAACTTGGATATGGTGTCATTGCACTTTAATGGTCAATTGAGGTACTGCCACTTTAAGCACGTACGGGCCGCGGCCGTGCGTTGCACTTGATAGTGCTTGGAGAGGGATATGGGAGAGGGATGCCTGGAATCACACGGTTTCTGACCGTGTTGTTATCGTGTCCTGTCAGCTATAGATTTGCGTGTGCACGAGTCAGTATTTTTGTAGACCCCCTTGACTTGAATGTATATGGATTTTATATCTTATTCGTTAAATAATAAAAAAATAAAAAGAAAACTGCAAACTTAAGTGTCACGAAAACCGGCGAACGCTGGGGAGCGGGTACTCGCTCGGGCAGGCAGACGGGCAATTGAATTGTTTTTGGATCCAGGAACACGCGTCAGCCACAAGACTCCGATCCTCTTTCTTTTGAAATTAGTTTTGGAAATACCCTACATCTTTAGTCAGAAACCGTTGTTTCGTGTGGAATATTGTAAAGGATACGAGGCTCGTGGAAACTGTGAACCCCTTGGATAACGTTAGCAAGGAACCGAAAGTTAGCTGTGCATAGTGGATGGAAAAACCAGACCGTGTGGATGAAAGAAAGTTTCGGTAAGCTGCAACTTGCTTTGCTCTTTTTGGAAGTTTGCCATAATGGACGATGTTAGTGGACATTTAGCTTGTGGAAAAAGAGAGTTGAAAATGACAGAGAAGGCTATTGAGGAAAAGCTGTACAGGTTAATTCAATCTAGAAAGGCTTAGCTAGGCCACCTAACTAGACAAGCTAATCAGATTGAAAGAATAATGGAAGATGATACTAACGTGAGCACAGTTAAACATAAATTGCGTTTGGACTATCAAGACTCCTTTGGAAAATTGCGCAAGATAAATAATAGCTTAGAACAAATAATGGACGTGGAAGAATTTCAAAAGGACCAAAGTTCTTGGTATGAGCCAAATGCAAGTCGTATGCATGGATTTATTCAGCATGTGGAATTGTGGATTAAAGCAGCTGAGGAACGCTCAGAACAAGCTAGGCACTGTGACGCAGACCTCCATCTGTGTATTAGCGTCTCTGCTGTGTCTGCATTAAGTAGTAAGAGCAGAAAGCGTGGGTCAGCCACGGGGAGCAAAGTGTCCAACGCTTCCTCAGTGCGCCTTAAAGCAGAAATGGAAAGAGCTACATTGCTTGCACAGGCAGCAGCTTTCAAACAAAAACAAGCTCTTGAGCGCCAGGAAGCTGAATTGAAATGGAAAATAAGAAGAATTAGACTTACAAACTGCTATCGCTGCGTCTGATGCAAAATTAAGAGTTTTAGAAAATTTCGAAAATGAGTGTTCACCACAAGTGAGTCCTGCACATGTGATGAAAATGGAATCTGAATATATTCCATTACCTGTAAGTCAAAATCCAGTTATCAACACAGAAAATGAACATGGTGTAGAATCATGCACTGAAAGCCCAAAGGATCGTCTTTACTTTTCAGAGCAGTTCACTAGTGGACAGCCTAAGGAGCTGATAAAGAGTTGCCTTCATATGCAGCTAGATGAAGGCTGCCATAAAGCCAGACAGTTACTTAAGGAGCATTTTGGAAATGATTACAAAATTGCCATAGCCTATATGAACAAAGTCTTGCACTGGACACCCATCAAGCCAGAGGATGCAGGAGCTCTGAATGCGTTCTCACTTTTTTTGACAGTTTGCTGTAACACCATGGCTGAAGTGACTTACAGTACATGGAGGAGCTTGATGATATTGGAAACCTGAAAGTCACTGTAACAAAGCTTCCATATAAGCTACGTGAAAAGTGGAGAAATGTTGCATGTAGCATTCAGGAATAATGTGACAGGAGAGTCAAGTTTAAGACTTTGGTGGAGTTTATTAATAAACAAGCCAAAATTGCACTTCATCCAGTCTTCGGTGACATAAGGGATATCACAACTGTTAAAGCATCTACAATTAAAGAAAGTGATAACAAAGAACAGAAAAAGGGCGTAATCAAGAAGTCATTTACCACAAGTTCTATACAGTTGAACAATCAGGAGACAGACATAAAGCTAAAGGAAAACAAATTCTGCGAAGACAACAACACAGATGTGACCATCGTATAGGCTTGTGTGGTAAGCTTAACGGCAAGACACACGATGAAAAGCAAAAAGGACTTTGTTTTGGCTGCTTGTGTTATGATCCGAGGGTTGAACGGGCAGACTGACAGGCAGGAAGCAGGGAAGGAAAAGGCAGGCAGGCAAAATACAGGGAAAACCGGGGATTTATTGAAGGGGAGACGCAGGGAGACGGCTACGAACATCATACAGCGTTAATGATGGACACCCAACTGAGGAAAACGTGGACTGATATACGCAAGTCAGGGCAAAATAACAGGGAACAGCTCAGCACAATCAAGGAAGCACATGTGGATGATGAGGGGGCATGGCACGCACGAGAACTGGACGCGCAGGTCATGAAAGAACCCCCCCACAAAGGCACGCACTCTGGGCGTGCCCCAAGGGGAGCGGTGAACAGGATGAAACTGGGAACACATGACCTGGAAAACAAAAGTGAAACCATCAACGAGGGACCGGGAACAGAACAGGCACAGGGACAAAAGCTAAGACAGGACCTGACAAAGAACAGGAAACGCAGACAGATGAGGAAAGGAGACACGAAGTAAACAGGTGGAACGAAAGGGCCAGGAGTGAATAGGGGGAACACAGGGGGACAAGGAGCAGAGACAGGAGGAACACCGGGACGAGGAGCAGAGACAGAAGACCAAAGAGGAAAGGATGGGGGACAAAGGGGAGCCCGAGGGAGCCACAGTGGGTGACGGGCGGCAGCGGGAGGGGCCACAGGCGACCTGGAGGCCGGAGCAGGAGTGGACCTCGGAGGGGCCGAGGAAGCAGGCCGAGGGATAGACGAGGGGGATAAGGAGGGAGTCGGAGGGGGCACCAGGGGAGGCGACGAGGAAGCCGGAGGGGACACTGGCAAAGGCAAGGAGGGGGACCCGCAGCAGGTGACGGCATAGCCACAGTCGGCCAAGGTGACATTCCCTGATGCGCCGGAGTGGGGGGACCAGCAGGTGATGGAGGATCCGCAGCGGGGGAACCCACAGGCGACTAACGAGGCGTAGGAGGCGGGACTGAGGCAGGGTGACGAGGCGTCGGAGGGGAACCTGCAGGCGACTGCCGACCCGGAGCCCCAGAACCTGTAGGCGCTCTCCGAGCCCCAGCCAAGGCGAGCGAGGGCGAATTAGGGGATGGACTCTAGCCCTGCATCTATGTCCTCTCCCCTTTCAGGACACTGAAAGGCGGGGCTGTGGCTGGGGTCGACCTCGCCGGGGCGAGGGCAGAGGAGTCATTCACAAGGTCCCCGAGGGGTCCCATTCGTGCTCCTCTATCTTCAAGGAGGAAGGAGCGGTGGTCAGGTTATCCGGGACCTCCTTGGGAACTGGAGCTGGGGGGACTGGAGTCGGGTCAGGGACCGGGACTTGGGTCACAGGGACAGTGCTCACAGACGTGGGCAGAGCTGCGGGCAGAGGCATAGGGGCCTTGGTTGGAGCTGCGGGCGGAGGCTTGGGCGGTGCTGCAGGTGGAGGCAGCAGCTCGGGTGGTGCTGCAGGCTGAAGGGGCAGCTTGGGCGGTGCTGCGGGCATATCCGGGACCTCCAGCTCGGGCGGTGCAGCAGGCGGAAGCGGCACCTCGGGCGGTGCTGCAGCTGCCGACTCGGGACCGGCAGGGGGTGCCGCGGATGGAGGAAGCTCAGGCAGATCAGGCACCAGTAGGATAGGGAGATAGGTGCAGTGACAACGGGCGCTGCCCCTTTAAGAGACCTTGGAATTCGCGGAATGGCATACCACATGGCTCTACCACCCCAATTTGCCAGCCGCGCTACCCGATAGTTGTAAGCCACCAGAGGCTGGATCGGGAGAAGTTCCTCCTGATACTCGGCCGGGAGCAAGGCAGAGGAGAGAGAGCAGGTGCCCAGGAGGATCGTCGGGTCTTCCGCTGGCCTCCCCTTCGGTCTCCTCTTCCTCTTTTCCCGGCCTACAACGGTTGAGAGAGGCTGTACCGTGTCCTGCCTCTGCAAAACACTGAGCGGCTAACTGGGCTCTCTGCTCGGTTAGCCGCTGCAGTAGCCACCGGAGATTCTCGGGTACCTCCGCCAATAGTTACGCGTCTCCAGCCGGGAACATCTGCGCCAGTAGGTCGCCGCTCTGCTCGATCACTTCCAGCGCCATCGGGTCCTCCTGGACCTCGGGCTGTTTGAGCTAATATATCACTTCTTGCGGCAGACTGAGAGCCAACGTCGTATTAGCTTGCTGGTCGGTCATTCTGTGAGGTTCCAAGGAGGACAGGCAGGCTGGAGGGGGCGAAGGACAAGGCAGACAGGCAGAACATGGGCAAATAAAGGTTTAATAGGACTGACGGGGGGTATAGTAATGCACATAGCCACAATGACCGACCTCAGACAGGGCATGACATGGACTGATATACAAAAGACAAGCCGACAGGAAACAGCTGGGCACAATCGGGGAAGCACACGTGGGTGATGAGGGGGCATGGCACATGGATCGGACAAGCTGGGCGTGACACTCGGGCTGGTTTAGCCAGTATATTACCTATTGCAGCAGACCGAGATGCCGGTTCTCGGTCTGCTGCGGTGCTTCTTCTTGTGGGTCCGTCTGTTATGTTATGATCCGAGGCTTCTGTTATGATCCGAGGCTTGGACGGGCAGACTGGCAGGCAGGAAGCAGAGAAGGAAGAGGCAGGCAGACAAAATACAGGGAAAACTGGGGATTTATTGAAGAGGAGACGCAGGGAGACGGCTAAGGACATCACACAACGTTAATGACGGACACCCAACTAAGGTAGACGTGTACTGATATATGCAAGACAGGGCAAAATAATAGGGAACAGCTGGGCACAATCGGGGAAGCACACGTGGATGATGAGGGGGCGTGGCACACACGAGGACTGGACACGCAGGTAATGACAGCTTGAAGCAAGGTCACATGAGCAAAATCTGTATAGGAAAGGTTAGTTGTCAGATGTGTTCTCTAACTCATCCTACACTGCTGCATATTAAGAAAAGAAACATAGCTGCTGAAACAGAGAAGAAGACTAAGAGCAGCGAAACTCAAACAATCTTCAGTGCCTTCACTGCTGCAGAGCTTGATGGTTGTGAGCTGACTGGGGCCGGGGAAGATGACTGCACACTGGCGATCATTCCTGTTCAGGTAAAAGCCAAGAGGGGAAGTGCATTGGTGCAGACTTACGCCTTTCTGGATACAGGAATCTCAGCCACATTCTGTGCAGAGGCTATTCGTATTGGAAATTCATGACCGGTGACATCTCTTAGTATCTGACATCCAAAGGGCGTCTTTGATCTTCCTGGCCTGTGAATGTGTCCACTGCCGACCTGTTGGCGACATCTTTCCATTTTTTTCTTTTTTCTTTTTTTAAATGATAGTGATTGAAAATTACCACCTAGGAGGATACCATCTGCGCTGTCCTTTCACAGCTTATTAACTTGCTTTTTTTAAAGTTTAGCGGCAACGCAGAGGCTGCACGCGGACAGGCGCGTGCCCCCCGAGCGTTTCCAAGTTCTGCCGAGTAACAAGCTGTCTGCGGTCGAGATGGATAGACGCTTAGATAGAAAGACGGAACCAACCGTAAGTCGCTCTCAACTGAATATTGCATTTTACTTTCCAATGCGGGACTATAATATACGGGACGTTCGGCGACTCCGCGAGACATGCCAGTCCATTATGTGGCCAGCACACGTGACGATGATTCGTAAACATCAATTCACCTGTACTGGTAGGAAACCAAAGTGATCGTAGTAAACACACTTGAACGTGCATCTGCCCCCCCCCCGAGCAGGACTCGAACCCACAACCCTGAAGATGCCTGGCCACCACGTTCCCTCACTGCGCTGCCCCAGATGGCCTCATATTTAATTCATGTGTGCATTTAAAAATGATATGACGTACAGTACAGAGCGGTGTGCATTAATCTCAGCAGCCAGGCGAACAGCCCCCGGAAAGCCGCAACCTTCAGCATCCCTGATGTTATTAGCCATAATGTTGCGGTTAATTGCTAGCCAGTCATGTGATGCATAGCTACCAGATAACATATTTACCCAGTGAGCCTTAGCCATGCAAACTAAGTGTGAGTACTAAGATACTGGATTTTATCATCTATTTGTTGGACGCATGAGACCCTTCTGAAATATATTCTTTTTTTTTTTCCTTTGGATGTCTGCGGCAGAAGCTATGCAAATGAGAGAAGGTCATTCCTGAGAGGGAGGCGTGGGTAACCCAGCTCGGCTTTACTGGGCTGTGCCGCCGCCGCGCGTCGGCCTCCCAGTCCGAGAGCAGGAGCTGTCATCGCGAAAGCCTCCTCCCGCTTCCTTTAAAGTTTCAGAACTAAACTTACACAAAAACGCCTGTCTTTTGGTGGCCGTTTGGTATCTAAATCGTTCCGCAAGTTATTTATAGCAATCATAAATTACACTTTAAATCTGTATCCAGACACAAAGCCTGCGGAGTACGAGAATGAAGACAATTATGAGTACTTTATATGCTGATCATTATGAACTAAGTATTTATTTAACATCTATTGCCAGGATTAGTCTGCCAGAGACATCATGCGTGAAGCGTGTAATTAAACACACGTCAGTAGCTGCACTTATGTAGTTGATATATGAAAGGGAAATGTATGTTAAAGATAGGTAAAACTGCCGGCTTATGACCCCCAACTCCTTCGGCATCTACATTAAGGGCAGAAGTAAATATTCCCATATTTGGTCGTATTCGGCTCCATAGCGTTCAGGTACCTCCGGTGGAGTTATAAACAAAATCTGTCAGCCGGGCTGAATATGAAGAGGTGGTTCACCTCAAAAAGGCCCTTTCATCCGCCTACCGTTGCCACAAAGAACGGGTATATAATAATAATTAATAATAATAATAATGAGAACAACAACGACGATAATAATAATTATTTTCATCACGATATAGCCTGTCTGGTAAGGAAAAACATTTATCATACAAGAAAAAAGTTACTATTTAATTCCAGTTATTTCTAAGCACCACAAAGAGCGCCTATTGGAACTGAATCGTACAATGACATTTTCTATATAAATTTGTCCTAAGTCAGTAATTCGTCGCTGGTTAATATGACTAGAGCGGGTTGTGATGTCTGGACAATATTTTGACCGCGATTTCATCTGCAGTATTTTCTGTGCGATTAATGCAGAATAAACAGAATGAAATGGTGAAACACAACATCCTGTCTTTGGGTGGAGCGGGACGGGGGGTGGCTGGGGGTGTTGAAGGATACCTGGGTTCAGGTGTGGTCTTTGCGTATCACGCCGCTTCAGAATTCTCCTAAAAATACACGTGTAACAATAATCGAGACATTTAGTATTAGACACCTCCGCCTGTCACTTTTCATCAGGAGGACAGGGAAGTGACTAAACGCTCATTGAATGAAGTTTGTGAGCGACGACAAGCGCTTTTTTTAATTATTAAAATCGGTAATCGAGAAATGAAAGCAGGACAGACATGGAAGCCAAGAAGAGCGCACAAAATTACATGTCCTTTCTGACGAAGTGCTACTGCATTATCATAATATGCCGTGGCAATATCAGTGCGGCCGCATCAAATAATACTCTACAAAACATGTCATACACTGCAGGTAGGCTATACTAGAATAAAACCAAGCTTCTTTTCATTTTAAGCAAATAAAATATTTGCAAATAAAAAATATATGTGTGTGTGTGTGCGACTACGTTGCGGGATAATGCATCATAATAAAATTCCAGTGAATAACGCCTTAATTACACGCACGCCGTATGTGAGCGTGTAAATACCAAGTGAAGGTTTCTCTTCATCCACTTAAAGACACAAGTGAATGGATAATCCTTTTTTCACTGCACATAAAAGAACAAAAAAAAATGTTTTTCTTTGTTCTTTAACGTATTGGGGGTTATATGATTATTCAGAAATGATAGCAGTCACCATAGATACGTGACATATATAGAATGTGATTATTATTGTAATCCCCAGAAATGTGCTTATCGAGATGAATTCTATCCAAAAGTCAGAATAGTTTATGTTGATAAAGGGAGTATTGTTTGGCATTTTTACATTTCTGGAACATTATATTAATTTAAAATGAATAATAAAACAGTCACATAAGAAATCAAAGCAAAATATCAAAAATATCACAACATGATATGATGGTGCGGAGTCCGGTGGGGGTTTAGGGAAGCTGTCATGCCGGCTGAAGGTGCCAGAGACTAGGAGAGGCCCGATTAACTGCATGTATTGGCTCGTGCAAAGATCATTAACCCCCGGCCCCCAACCAGGAGGTCCCAGCTGCCTCTGGCCTTATCTCCATTTTGGCAATGACATGCCATGGCAAAAAATAATCAAGACGTCTGAAATAACAGAAAAAAGGAAGGCCTTAACCAAATTACAGCTACATTAATACTACAGTAAACTCCTACAATGCTCGATTAAATTAAGCTTCCTTCTTTGCAGATTGGATGTGGTAAGAAAGTAGATTATCCGCTCCTTAGACAGACCCTTGACAGACAATACTTTACAGGATTTTGCTCGTGTTCAAATACATCAAAACGATCTGCAATGATGTGAATGTAAAGCTCAGCTATATCTGCTAGTTTGTACCCTGCAGAAAAACAGCCGGAAGCAACATAAATATGTAAAAAATAATTCAGGAATGTGAGGGATGGCACCAGACCGCCATCCCCATGTACGGGGATGGCACCAGACCGCCATCCCCATGTACGGGGATGGCACCAGACCGCCATATTCATGTACGGGGATGGCACCAGACCGCCATATTCATGTACGGGGATGGCACCAGACCGCCATCCCCATGTACGGGGATGGCACCAGACCGCCATGCACCAGACGTCCATATTCATGTACGGGGTCCGTACCGTGCGTTGTGAACATAAAACCTGTGATTTTTGTTTGTGATGGTTGATGACGGGGACAATTCCTGCAAAAACTAAATTATTCAGTTTCTATTAATAATTACCTGGGTAAATTATATTAGCATTTTATTATACTAAGGATTTATTACAGATATGAATATTTATGAACGAAATATTACGGATGTACATTTATTTCATTAGCGAGAATGTAAAAATAAAACATGGTTTATACCTTTCATTTTGATTGTTGTAGAATCGTATAACATTTTTTTAATGTGAGCAATTCCTTCACATGGCGATATAACTTCACATTGAAATAGCGCTTTGCTGCCATCTGCTGGAGATTGTAAATGTTGCTGTTCGCATTCAAATATCCTTTAACGCACGTTTTTCACGTGAACCAAACGAAAATCGCATCAAAGCTGGTAAGAAAACCAATTATAAGCCTCACCAGGTGGTTGGATACTAAGTTATTTGTACACACAAGTGAACCTCTCATCTCTTCTTCTGGACGTCTTTTTTTCCCCCAAAGTTTGGAAGTAATCGTGGCGACCCAGATGGTATGATACACGAGCAGACCCCAAGACAGGATAGCAGCCCTCCCTAGAGCTATTATGAATCCGTATGTGCGGCTCTGAGTTCCAGGAAGAAGAAGTAATGACATCGGTCAGTGATGGCTCTGTGCCCAGGCCGTGATCTAACACCGCGCCGTAAGGCTGTGCAAAGACATGGCTGCAGGGGGCGTGATTCTTCAGGAAGTTTGTCAGCACGAAGAAGTTCAAATCTCAAGGGGGGCTGCTGTTAAATTTTTAGAAAAACTTTTGAATCGTTTTAGCCAATTTCAGTCTACATTAATGAATTTGTAAAAGTAAATCTTTAAACAGAATTGCTTGCTAAGTGAAAAGATGATAGAGATATTTGAGATGAAACTGTAAAGTCTTTGAGAGATTAATTAAGATCCTAATCACCTGAAGCGCTCTTCCCTGTCACACATCGCTGGTCCTTAAACAAGTAGCTGAAATGACTCAGATTCTGCTAATCTGGGCAGCTCAGCTCAGAACATCTTTGGGATAATTAAAGCTTATCGGCTAATGAAGGTTGACGATTGGCATGACGCAAAAGTACGTGACGCTTGTTAGCCATGCAGAGGTATCATGTATACCCCTGATTCTCCACCCCACATTCCCCAGTACGTACCTGCACGCAGATATCATCCAGCCCTATTTTCTGCCCTCTGTACCGTCCCCTTGTGGTGGAACATGGAATGCCGTTGCTCTGGCGTAGTCTCGCCTTTGAGGCTATATAACCTGCCCAGGACCTTCAGAAAGAGAAAGGAGTTAAATCAGAAACACAAACACGGAAGCAAGATAACTGAAGAGAAAAGGAAATGGGGGGGAAATCAAAGACAGATTATTTTACTTAGTAATTAACACTAAAGGATACTTATAAGGAAATGTAAAAATGAGACTACAGCTAAATGTGAAGAAAGGTTATGATGACAGGTAGATGGCGAAAGACCTTTTATAGACAGATGTTGCCTTTTAAGAACCATGTTGTCAACTACAACGATCTAGCTGTCAAGAGTTACGTCACAGATTGGTGCTTGGTAGAGCTGCAGTGAGGGAATTAGAGAAAACATTCAAGAGTACCGATGTACCTTTATACTATCAGAAAAAGGGGTAAAAATGTTTACCTTTGCTTGCCACTGGGACTGTACCCCTTAATGGTCCAGAAATAGACACTGAGGAACATCCCAAAGATACAAACAGCATTAATGTCCCCTGATGGTACAGATATGTTCCTCAGAGTCCAGTTATGTACCTTACAAGGTACAAATGTTTTCCCTTTCTTCTGAGAGCATAAGAGCTAATTGTTGAAAATGTGCTATTAAAGAACACTATGGATGAGTAGGGAAAAGTGAACTTTCACCACAATGACTTGATTAAAAGATGCAGTGCACTGGAGGTGTCATGCCCTCCCCCTCTCATTTGGGAAGGGAATCACACCTGACACATACCCTTTGTAATCCTGGGCTGCCTCGCGCTCAATGCAAGGTATTGATAATCCATGTGGCTACTTACTGAGCTCTCTGGTTTCTGCGTGTCACTCGTAACCCTGATCTGACCGGCTCGCCGCCTCCAGATTCCTGTTGGGTGTCCCTCTCCCGTCCAGAATTGTCTGTGTAGGACTGATCTCCCTGGCTTCCCGACTTACCTGCTCCGTTACCCCAATCAAGTCTCTGGTCCTCGATTCTGTCTTTGACTGCCAGCTCGCGTCCCCCTTGCACCCCCTCCCCGAGTGATTTCTGGCGTAACAGGAGGAGACCATAATTCTTGGACTCTAGAAGGATTGTCAGAGCAACAAACATCTTTGTAAAGCCTGAAGGCCCAGTCAGGAGAGAGAAAATTTTAGAGGAATTATGTCTACAAAGTGTGCTGTAAAAAGGTTGGGAAATTCTGGTCTACAGTGTCCCCAGGAGTGAAGATTGACTTGATGGCACCTAACAGTAAAATGAATTTGATCAAAATGATGTTAATACTGAATATGAGTGTTTCAGTAAAATTGCTAAATAAAACAAGCCAGTATTTGTAGTAGAAGTTGCACAGGCATCTTTCTGAACACTATTTTACGTAGTAACTTCTGGCTGCTGACCTCTGGTGGCAGGCATTGTGGGAAGATTAATACACAGCACAAGACCTGACATGCACTTAGAAGCTCCAGAGACCGACGAAGCATAGATGACCTGGCCCAGCCTTTACAGATGTGGCCCTGCTCGTCTGTATTGTCACCGTGGTAACCCACAGAACCTTGAGCCCTGTCGCCATGGTGCTCCCAGCTGGCCTTCCTCATGCCCTTCGCTCTCATTGGCCGATTCCCCTGGCAGCTGGGACGAGGTGATTCATGACCGTATCGTCGTGTGACACGTGCGCTTCCATTGTCTTATTTGCCTGGTACTGTGGCCCAACATCTGGCACGGAGGAACAAGCCTTCTAGAAAGAGGCACAGGTGCAAGGCTGACAGGGACTCGACTCACATGGGGTTAGGAGGTGCTGACGGGATGGGAGCTAGAGCAGGTGGGAAGGCAGACATCGCTCTCCTGAGATTAGGCCCATCTGGTTATATATAATTTTCTATGCTCCTACTTCTATGCTTATAATTGACATGTTAAATACAGAACAAATGAGGACTGAAGATCTGAGTGACTTTGACAAGGGGTAGACCATTATGGTTAGACTGGGTCAGAGCATCTCCAAAATGGCAAGGCGTGTGGGGTGCTGACGGTCAGCCGCATTGAGTACCTACTGAGAGTGGCCTGGGGAGGGAGAAAATCACGGACAAGCGATAGGATGTTGGGCAGCCAAGACTTGTTGAAGTGGGATATGAATGAAGGTGATCCTCTTTGTTGTGAACCTGCAGAAGGACGACTGGCACAAATGGCAGATAATTCTGATGAAGATCATAGGAGCGATGAACTGAAAGAACAAGCAGATGTTATCTTACAGTCTAATATAACCCAGACTTTGACACTTGCCATTTTTACGACATAGTCAACATGATTCACTTCCTGTGGGCATGGCCATAATGTTTTGTCTCATTGGTGTCAGACAATGAAACTGAAACACTGACCAAAATAGTGTTTGAGGATTCACACCCATATATGCCATGCCTAGTGGCCAATCTTCACTGATTGCTCTTACTGATGGAATGTGTAGAGTGTGAAGGTTGAAAGAGCAGGGCAATAGCACAGCTGTACATAAAATACTGCAGTCCACACAATAAAATGGAGACAAAATAGGACAAATTGTTGGTGCATGTCTTGCTGGCACATCTGTGACCAAGTCTTTGTGGTGTATAGAGAGCTACGGTACCCAGGGAAATGTCAGCATAACACCAGGAAGGACGGACCAGATTTAACAAGAGTAACTGTGGACACAAGAGGAAGCTGTCTGGCAGGGATGTCTGGGAATCCAGTTTGTATCCAGAAATCACGAAACTTTACATTTGGCACAATGCAGTCAGGCAGGTAACGTTCTCCTGGCATCCACCAACCCCAGGCTCATCCATCAGACTGCCAGACAGAGAAGCATGATTCGTCACTCCACAGAACACATTTCCACTGCTCCAGTGTCCATTGGCAGTGTGCTTTAC
>JAODJX010000027.1:16411290-16429828 GCA_026776945.1 Isichthys henryi
GGGCAATTTAGCAACTCCAATTAGCCTCAGCATGTTTTTGGACTGTGGGGGGAAACCGGAGAACCCGGAGGAAACCCTACGACACACATGTGACCACATGCGACACACATGCACCACCATGCCGCCCCGCCGTCAGCTATGACAGTGTTAAACAGTTGAATTTTGCAAGGAAGATTTAATTCAGAAATGCCTTAAATGTATTTTATTTGCACTATAACTATAAAAAAAAACAAGTCAAAGCGACAGAACACGTTTCTTTAGTCAATGCATTAGTTTTTCACAGCATATTAGGCAATGCTATCAAAAACGACCATATTTGTGTTCGACTCCAACACTGAGTGAGTTATCAGGATTATTAGGAACCTGTGTTATTTTAAAATAACATGAATAAAATACACTTCTTTCGAAATAAATGTTACTTTCAGGAATGTTACCGAGATAAAATTCACGATGCAGCAGATGTTCTGGGGGGCTTTTTGGTGTGAGCCCGCGTGCTTCACCTGAGATGGCGCGCTACTGCCCCCTGCTGTATCATTGGAAGCTGTACTTAAACCACATTAAATGAATTAATAGAACGGCACAAGTTGGGGCGTAATCGTGGTCTCAATAAAAGAAACAAATTTTTCCTGTGTTTGTACGTCTCTTAGATATCAAATTTGCCTTTGCTAGTTTTTCCTTTGCTAGAGAAAGTAATTAGGCCTAATCAAAATAGCTAGTCTTATGCTAACACACAATGTTCACTCGTATTTTGCCCGTAGTTAGGCTACAGTTATTCCTATCTAGGTGCCTGTTTATCTTTCAGTCATCATAACTGGTGAAGTACGTCCAAATAGTTATGTAATGCGTTTTTGCTATGCTAGTGAACAGTTTGTGTCATACTTTATGTATTGCTTATGTTCTGCAATAGCATAAAAGTGCGGTAAAGGCAAATCACTGACAGCCTCTTTTATAGGCGGTAGAGCCTGCCTCAGCGACATGAACATTTAATAAAGAACTGAAAATAAAAATAATTTACAATGGGCTGTCATAAAAATGGGCACGCTTAAAGAAAATAAGCAGGTAGGTGAAACGGATGAACAAGGCTATAAAGATAATGACAATATTGCTCAGTCCTTAATTACAGTATATTCTGGGTCATCCATTTTTTTTACTGTATAAAGTATAGCAACCAAGTCAATGCAAAATTACCGATGTTTTTGTTCATTACCAAACAAGTTCGTAGAGAATGTAAAAGCAGATGGAAAACTCCTTTTATAAAAGGCAATTTAGCCGTCAGTATTAAATTACGGTTTCAATAACAACAAAAATATCTGCAATAACAAATATCAATACGAACAGAAGCAAGTACATATTTTCAGGTTTAATTTTAGTGCCCTAGCACAAAATGAATAGGAGTGTTAAATTTAATTATGGTAATTTAATTACTCACTTGAATAATTTATATATTCGTGAGTTCTTAATTGCTCCAAACTGCATCACTTAAAGTGAGATGTTTTATTACTGTAATTGTGTTTTAAATGTTGTATTTAAGCCCCTGTACTTTGTTGTTATACGATTTTATTATAACAGCACAATCGTTGTATTTAAGGGGCTGAGTGTGCGTTTATGTCTTATTATCTCATTTAATTTGTAATTTGATTGTAATAAGGATGTCTTGGTATGCTGAAGCATTAAGAACCTTCACGTTCTCCTGGCATCTGCCAAACGCAGACTCCAGACAGAGAAGCATGATTCGTCACTCCACAGAACACATTTCCACTGCTCCAGTGTCCATTGGCAGTGTGCTTTACACCACTCCATCCGACGCTTGGCTTTTTGCTTGGTGATGTGAGGCTTTCATGCAGCTGCTCGGCCATGGAAGCCCATTCCACGAAGCTCCCGGCTCACAGGTTTTGTGTTGGGATTAATGCCAGAGGAAGTTTG
The DNA here is from genome assembly GCA_026776945.1 of Isichthys henryi. Classification (NCBI taxonomy): domain Eukaryota; kingdom Metazoa; phylum Chordata; class Actinopteri; order Osteoglossiformes; family Mormyridae; genus Isichthys; species Isichthys henryi. Next base: position 16,413,214 of record JAODJX010000027.1, read on the forward strand.
GAACTCTGCAGTTATTCAGTCACTAGGGCGTTGGTGACTTTTAGACACTGTGCACCTCTGAACACAGCAACCTTGCTGTGTTTCTTCACCTGACCTGCCAGTTCATGGCTGAGTTTCTGTTGTTCCGAAATGCTTCCACTCTGCAATAATACCACTTACAGCTTACTGTGGAATATCTAGCGGCTGAGAAATTTCACGAACTGACTCATTGCATATGACTGTGCCACACTTGCATTCACTGAGCTCTTCAGAACAATCCATTCTTTCAGAAATGTTTGTAAACCTGCATGGCTGGGTGCTTGATTTCATACATCTGTGGCAATGGGTCTGAATGAAACACCTGAATTCAATGATTAGGAGGTGTGTCCCAGTACTTCTGTCCATATAGTGCCGTGCAGGTCTTAGGCAGCCAAAGAAAATGATGTTTAAATGATCTTCATGCCAGTGTAAAAGTATGGTATCATGTCTGTCAAAGTGTGTCAGCTTAGCCGTTTCAAAACATCTACTAAAGTCACCCCAGTATTTACAGCAACCATCCAGTACACCCATGTATTTTTGGCTTGGTCACTAGCACACCTTGCGTAGCCACTGAATTTCTCCTTGACTTTTAAAATAATTTTAATTGGTAAAATTTTAACAAATACTTAAAATGGCTGGGGTGCCGCTGAGGAGGTTTGGGAACTGAAGCGATGTTCATCTAGATATCAAACAAGATATCAGCAACTTTTTGGAGAACAGATGAAATTCTTACTAGTTTTTTATTGTGTCAGTGTTCATTTGCGTATATCCTAATGCTAAATTGTATTTCCTGTTCAGAGCAAAAGTGCACTTACTACCCAAATAAATAGCTTTAAACATTTCTTTGACTGCCTAAGACTTTTTCACAGAAAAATGTGCCCCATTCATTCAGATAGAACCACACTCTTTATATATATATATATATCATCTTTTTAATATCACAGTGTTAGTGCCACAATAGAAACATGGAAATAGTTTTCCTTCAGAAGGAAATACATATCTTATATATACAGACTTATCAACACATGCCAATATATGACAACATAGTATTTTTATTATAATTGTTATTATTTTTATTATTTACAGGTAAGTCTTTCCCATGTGCTGAAAGTTCAGACTCATTTACGCACATTTCTTATCACAGGACGAAAACAAGTCAAACAAAAGCTTTGTGTGACAGGCTAATAAATTAGCCAATAAAGTACTGAAAGTCTCTGCATCATGATCCAGAACAATTGGAATGCAATCTCTATGGCCTTAATGTACTTTTTCTTTTTTTGGTTCTTTAAGCATTTCTTACGGATACGGCATTTTGGAGACCCGGGTCACTTTAATGTTTACTGACTAATTTGAAATATATTATCTTAAACCCTTAACACAATCTCATTTGATAAAGTTAACTCCATTTTGCTAAATTCTACATGTATTCTATATTTTTTTTAATCACCATGAATTATTACACAGCTTCACAAAGAAATTCTTATACTAATCAATAGCGTTATTATTTCTGATGGTATTTCTGAGTCATTAAATCGTTCATAACTTTTTTAGCATGTGCCAAAATTGACAGTAGTCAAAATCGAGGTATTATGTGTATTCTGATTGTGGAAAAGTATTTTATACTATAGGGGGAAATGGATCTATACTTATTTCAACATTTTCGACATCTGAATAATGTGCTTTTTTACATAATGTCACCCCTGGTAACCGAGGAATTTTGCGACACTAGCCTGAATGTAAAAAATTGCAAGGATGTTTTCAGAAACATACTGTAATAGTGTGTGTGGTGCTCATTGCAGAAACATCTGAACTATACAAACGGTGTAAACGTAGGGGTCCTGGGCTGATCCTTTTTAACAGGAAGAGCTAAAATGCACATCATCCACCGAGACATTCACATCATTACCGCCAATAAGATCTGTCGGCAATATGGCACTATTGTCAACCCAAATTCATACAGACTAGGGGCCACGTTAACATGTTAGTCTTACAGAAAGATCTCGTTTTCCGTGGCTACAGGTGTCCAAGGCTTGCCTTTCGATCTAACCGATAACAGTAACTGGATATTTTGTATCAGTATGGCTCTTCGGTGTCTTGTGTGCCCTTGGAGAAACCAGAAAAAGCTTTCCGGTCTATCCCAGCCGTGTCCTGCGGCACCGGTGTCTAATCATCTCTACAGTCCCTCTTTATTACCACTAGGCAGAATAACACAGGAATTTAATGCATATGCTGGTCATGCAAATGAAAGGAAATCTGAGGGATTGAAAAATCGGTGCGTTTGAGACTCCGCACAAAACCTGGAGATGTGTCTCTTACCTACAAAACTACATTTAATATATAAGGTCAAATATATAGTAAACATACTAGAAGTTCTAAGGAGCTACACTTGAGCTGTGAGGGATTAAACACAATAACATGAAATAACGAATTACTTGGCACTTTAAAAAAAAAAAATCACCACCCATAAATCTAAACAAATGCATACCAGACATGGGCTCCATGGTTGGAGGGCAGCCTGAACAGCGCGTGCAAATTTGTAACACAGAACAGGGGGAGAGACCCGTGTGCTGCAAGTTAGGACCTGATTGGCTAAGTGAAATCCAGGACATGCCCCAACTCCCTAATGGAAAAGTCTGGCAAGCTAAGGTTGCTCTAATATGCTCACGACCAGGGACTTGAAAGGGCTGCACTGCTTTGCATAGTAAAAGTGATACAGATCGACAAAAAAAGTTCTTTCCATCTCTCTCTCTTTCTCTCTCTCTCTCACACACATACACACACTTTAATCTGACAATCTACCATGCAGGGGTTCATCTGCAAAATTTCGTCCTGGTTTAAATAAGTTTTTGCTCTTCCCCAGAATTCTAAGATTATCAAACCTTCCAGTCACTTTTTTCTTTATACAAGCCCAGTAATTTATGGTAATTGTCCAGGGTCAAAACAGTGAACGAATTAGTTCCCCTAAGGGTCAAACTCGCATTTTGAACAAAAAAGTTAGATCTGACTTGTGGTAACATATACCCGTTCTGGGGAACTTCGCAATATCGAGAGAAAGAGATGATTAATAGTTTAATACAGACATAATGGCTAAACCTGGGGTTAAAAATAAACCGAAAGCAAACTCAGGGAAGGACAATGTTTGCATTCACCATGTGTAGTATCACCTGGGGGGTTAGACTGCCGACCCAGACCGTTGGCTTATTTTACAGACAGCAAATAATGTCACCCGTTTTCCATTCGGAACGTCTAGCTTAACACGTCCTATTCTCCTGAAACAGATACACCACTGGGTGCCTTTTAGGACTAAAACCTGCCACATTGTGGTCAGATTTCGGAATGACTGGAAACCAAGGTAAAAAAAAACTGGTGGCCGTTAGTCTTTGAGAAAGGGGTGTGGTCTTCACAAGTAGGACGCCGTGCGCTAAGTACATGCTTCCGCGTTGGGGGCGGGGCCGTCACCACCATCTTCGGGACCTGGGCTCCCACCCTCTTCTGAGAAAGTAGATAAAAGCTAAAATAGTGCTGGGGTTAAATCTGTCTGCACGGGACGACAAGGGTGAGGGGAGGGAAAAAATAAGCCAAAAACAGCCCCATCGGTGGCATGGAGGAAGTTCCTCTCTTCTTTGTGGTTTTTTTTAGGTGGGCAGGGGGTCATCGTCCCCTTTACTGCATTTGCATTTACAGCACAAGACGAAGGGCGTGGCGAGGAGGAGGAATGGTGATGCCACCAAGAGGAGAAGCCCGAAGCCTGCAAAAATCCCCACCACCTATAGGGGGCAGCAGGAGAAAGAGCCAGTCAGTGTATGACACATCGATCATAAACCTGTATTTGTTGGTACTGCTACTTCAGCTATTGGGGAAAAAGAAGACTGCCTTTCCGATTAAATGGTATGTTCAAATAACAGTAGGTCGGCCTAGGTCAGGATTATTATCGTTCACGAAAACGAAAACTGTTTGGAAACATTTTCGTAAATAAATAAAATAAAATAGAATAAAACAACAACTAAACAAGAACTATAAGAATTGCTTCCAAAACAAACTAAAATGAAATACAATCAAATACTTCGTTACCATTTTCAAATAGTCGTTTGCTAATCATTTGTTTATCTTTATCATTAATAAATGGAACACTTTGCCCACTTTGAGGACATTAGTACATAATGTGCTCTTTGTGTTCATGTTGGATTCTCTAAAGATCAGACACATTCAGCTTTCACTATGTCGCTAAAAATGGAGTTACTAGAACTTTAACTGAAACTATGAAAGAAAAACTAATAAAATTATTAAAACCGCACAGAAAATGAACTAAAACTAAACTGGATTTCAAATCAAAATTGAAAATATTAAAAAATAAAGAATAAAAAGAAATCAAAACTGTAATTGCTACAGGGTCATGCAAGACGAACATTAAAATGTACAACTGGCCACTAGGGGGGGCCACTGTATAGGAAATCATTTCCCATTGCATGAAACGATTCCACTGCTAACATGCAGATTACTCTGTCCAGTCAGCAATTCGGGAAACTTAATCCTATCCCTAATGGGTGTACTGGATTTGTTCCCAATTTTCGACGACTGGAGCCGAACGTTATCAAATTCTGCACTGGCCAATCTAAATAGCCTGGCAGTCAGCAACAGGAAAGCTTTGTTTAGACGGAGTCCATTTACAGCCATTCGAGCAAACAAATGTCGATGAGTCGACCTTTTGCATGCTTGATCACAGAAACAGCATTGACACCATGCTAATCATGTTCACTGGAAGTATTGTGCATATGTAAGCGGGATCAGCACCCAAGCCGAAGAACATATGAGTATTGGAGTGCATTATGTACACTACTGTGATTCAAAGGTCTGATCTTTCACCCGAAGGAATTTTGAGTAAGATTTCGATATGGGTAAAATCCCGAATTTGCCTCTGGGGATGGACAAATGGACAGAAGGACAGATAGATAGATTCGCAGCTCATCCATCCATTTTCCAGACCGATTGTGCAGCACAGGGCCATGATGAACAAGGATGGACAGAACAAGGGATCGGACACCAGTGCATTGTATTATGGGAAATTCATAGACATCAATTCACCGAACTGGACACTTTCAGACAATGGGAGAAAACTGACATGGACAAGCAAACTCCACACACATGGATGGGAGTCCAGTTTACGGCACTGGAAGCATTAGGCCAGGGGTGTACCCAGGGGCGGGGCCACTGGCCAAAACTGAAACCCGATTGGCCCCAGGAGTGCTCCTTCCCCTGTCACTCACTGATTCAGAACACATCATTGGCTGATGATAAGGTTGGTTGCTGTCAATTATGGTCCCTCCTTAAAATAATTCTAGAATCGCCCATGTGTGAGACCATGATCGTTCTTACTGAGTCACGATTTAAGTTACTTTTTTATGGAAAATGACTCTTATTGAGCTATTATTGAGCAGACCCAGGCCGCTGTGCGGGGCACCTACCTGTGTTCTGTGCCAAATGACGGAAGCCCTCGAGTGGCCTAGCTTGTTGCGGCAAGGTCCTTTGTCATAGTGAATCAGGAGGAAATCGTCCTGGTGAGGACAGGAAGTACTGTCAGGTAACGACCCGCCGCCAAACCGTCACTGAGGTGCAGCACGTTATACCGAGGCTTGCCAGAGAGCTAGAGAGGCGTTCCTCACCCTCCCACCCAGGGGGACTGCAGATCAACACAAGAGCATCACCCCCCCGGTATCCATGCATATGCAATTGCGATGGTTTATTCTGGGTAGGGTGAGGAACCCCAGAGACCTGTTGGTTCTTCCCAGTTCCACCCTCTTCTGTGATGCTCAGCTTGGAGTGGGCGTGGGGGGGCTGCAGTGACCTCATAGTGACCCCCTCCCCCCATTCGCCTAGACAATGACCTAGAGAGTTTCTCCCCACTAAAGGAATAGCACTGTAGCTGCCAAGTCTGGTATATTGGGGTGGGATTTGGATCACAAACAGGTCCTCAGCCCAGGCAGTGGATCACGTCTCCAGACTGTGACGGGGATTTGGGGGACTCACATCCAGCGATTCCAGGCAGTACCAGCAGAAGGCGTGCTTGCAGTTCTTGCACATCATCTGTGCGCAGCCCTCGTCACGCTCGATGTACACCTTGCACCTGGGGCAGCGCTTGATGGGGGCGTCGTCCTCGTCCGTCTTGTACAGAGCACTAGTTAATCGGGGGGGGGGGGTGTGCAGAAATAGACAGATTAGGACCTAACCATCACCTTCCGACTGCTTCTCCTGCTCAGAGTCACCGTGTTAATTCTTTCCTTCCATCTATCCACCCATCCATCCATCTAACCTGATACATAACAGGAACAAACCCAAACAGCTTCACATCCCAAGTGGCACCTCTGTTACACGATACCTACAAGGGCTTCATGCCTGACATTTGGGATGTGAATTACACATACTTTGATTTCACCAAAATCAAAATCAGCGATGCGAAAACATTTTTGGGAATTTGTTGATTGAAAATGGAACAACCCATAAACGTTTGCATAACCCCTTGTCTTCAGTGTGACATGCATCCTTATTTGAGAAGAAAGTCTCCTCTGTTTTTTTCTGTTTCCTTTTCATTTTTAATGACACCAATCCAGCTACACCAAAGGACACTGCCATCGCTGTAACTGGGCTGTACGTACAGGAAGCATGTGACCAAATGTCATGTATCTATGGTAATGGGAAGGTCGCCTTAGGGGCCCATAATGGGGACAAAGCACCCAAAAGGCCAAGTGGACCACAGCCATTTTGGGTCAGGAGGCCTCACGTTAATCAGGGCTTCATGGATCAGGACACTAAAGCCAAACCGTCCCAGGAAGATGGTAATTTGGGGAAAGACCCCCACCTCTGCCTTTATACTCCCACAATGCCGAGCTTTCCCGTAGGCCTTTCAAAGCACAAGGTGCTTGACATCTTTCCCGTGGTGACCTTGGCAACGCAGACATACGGCGTCCCCCCCCCTCCAGGCCAGATACCAGTTTGGCAGGATTCCAGCTCATAATATTAATCTTCTAGAAAAGTAATTTGTGCTGAATAAATCCTAACCTTCTTTGTCTGTGAATCTGCACAAAATATACGCAAAAAACTGTTATTAAAGAAGTGAAACACCTTCACTTCCGGGAAATTCCAGGAAACCCACCACAAAAAAAGAAACCTTAGCTCACTGATGCCCAATCCAGCATTCCGAGTAATTAATTCATTTATCTCTGCTTGCCATTTCCTAATAATGTACCTAATCAATCAATCAATCTATCTATCAGTCTGTCTGTCTGTCTCTTTTTCCCCAAATGACTTATTCTGCCCCCAGCCAAACACTTGGCATTCACTTGCATATTTATCTTCTGAGACTCTGCACAGTACAAATTGCTGTGTTCCAGGTCTGTGGTATTTTCATACCTGTGGTATTTTTATTTCATAGCGGGTATTTACTCATGCGTACCAGTACCAGTAGGGGTCGACAGCACACTGTGGTACGGCAGTGGATCAGAATGATAGCGATCACCATATGCAGAGTTAGTAACAGGGCAATTATGGGTAAATTATTAATTATCATGCTGCTTAATTAATGTATTTATAGGAAAAGACATGAAACTATCAGTTTATTCAGGATGGCATTTCCATTGGTGCTTCTTGGGTCATTAAGGCAGGGTCCCCTCTGGGATTTGAACCAGCAACCTTCAGAATATGTCCTTAGCCAGAAATATAAACATCATGCGCAATAATTTCCTGAATCGTTACCTCATTCCTTCAGTGACTAAGGGTGAACTGATCGACGAGGATGATAGTGGCTGGCATGAGGAGGATGTTGAGGGGGCAGAGCCTACCTGGTCTCTCCAGGGAGGAAGGCGGATATAGGTATGCTGTCCTGGCAGGCCTGTCCTGGGTGCCAGGTGGCCTTGCAGGTGGAGCAGAACTCCAGGCCGCAGGCAGTGCAGTGGACCATTTGTGGGCGCCGAGCTTCTGTCTCCCTCAGCTGGCACACAGCCTGGCAGGCCGAGGATGGGCACCATGTTCGGCACGGGTCCAGCAGCACCTCTGTTGTGAGTGAGATGAAGTGGTGTTACTGACCCCCTGCACTTCGGTGTACGTCCTGTAAGGGGCAATCTCCACAATGGCTGGCTCTGTGGTCTCCAGAATGGGTGAGGCCAAGCCGGCTTGCACTCCTCCCCCTAACACTGACCCCACTGTCTGCCCGCACAATGCGCCCGTGTGCGGGATTGCACCCTGGCATGGGTGCAGGGGTCCCGACAAAACACAACCAGCTGTGTTCTTCCCCTGCCATGGATGTTACTCACACGGCCTGCTTAAATGAAGTCACAGGCCCCCGAGTTTGGCGTGCACGCCATGATCGTGAACAAAAGAATCACTACAGGGTGAGAGTGAGTCACTAATCGCTGGGTTCCCCCATGTCAACCCAGCGCCGCTGGCTTCAGACCTGATTCACATGTACAGAGGCAATGCCCCACCGCACCCAACATCCAGGATGCCCATCCCCCAACGTGCCAGTCAATGGGGAATTCCCCCCCCCCCCCCCATTGCTTCCCCCAAAGCAGAGGTAAACATCATCCATCAGGAGCCACCTTCTGCATTTACTTATCTGGGGGGTGACTCTCCTGGGCCATTCGACAGGGACACCCCACCGTACATGCGACCCACAGGAAACAGCGCAACGCGCCTAAAAACTGCACACTCCGCAGAAAATCCACACGGGAAACACACAGCGGGACCCGAGAACAAGCTGTTCCGGTTGGCTGCTTATCGTTACCCTTTACTCAATGTGATTTAAGAGCCACACTTTCACATGTGCGCGAGCATTCTGACTCACGGCCAGAGTGGCTATATTTAAACGCCGTTTCACATATCCCTGTAAATTGTCCAGTATTGAGCACTATCTGGACACCGTGCAGTGTACAGCAAGTTTTTAGAAGATATACAAGTTATCCCTACAAATAACTACCTGCATGAATCTGTTATTTTCTATAAGCTCTAGGGAAAAAGTCTCCTAATTCTGATTTTTTTTAAATACATAATTTAAGTGCTGGGATGGTAAAAAGCATATCTGTGATGTCATCTTAAAGCCCTTACATGTGATGTCATTTTAACGTCCTTATTGTCCTTTATAAGAAACAACAGGACTTAACAGTTCGGCATGTATAGTATTGGAGAGATGGAGGAAAAACATAATGTCCTCTACAGAGGACAAAAATGAATTGCTGGATCTCAGGAGGATAAAGTAAGTTACTAAAAATGCCGTATAGGAAACAGAACATTTACAGATTTATGTAAAAAAGGTCCAAGACTGAGATGCAAAGGGCTCAAAATACTGTAAAATATTCAGAGCCAGACACATGCCTGACTACGCTCATCAACATCCAGAGGGCTGCTCCAGTGGCTGCCATGACGACAATCCGGGAGCGAGTTCCGCTTCCACGGCGACGACGTGGTTGTCACAGCGAGGTTGTCACGGTGCCACTGCCCACTTACCCCTTTCGAACTGCAGCTTTTTGTATCTCTGCATCACCTCCTCCGGCACCATGCCCTCGATCTGGGGGAGGAACCATGAGACAGGGATGGGGACTCAAATTGGATGCGCCTGCGGTGATAGCTAATGTGGCCTTAGCACAAGCACTTTGTTTAAGTAGGTCCCTTTGAGGGTGTGGGGGGCATCCTGGCTGATTACAAGAGCCACCAGCATCCTGAGGCCATGATTGGTCAGGATTTTGACTAAGCAAGGTTGAGCGGTGAGGCCCGGTGCATGCTGGGAATGCATGACACCCACCGGAAAGTGCGTCCACATACCATCTGTCTCATGCAGCCCAGAGCATGTGCCAAATGCCCACCGCGGTGCAAATCTCTAGCCGGCTTCACCTAACTGACCTAATTCCGTAGATCAGCCATTCATCGCATATTTAAATCATCGTTAACTGTTCCCAAAATACATCTAATATGAGTACAATTGTTGAGATAAAGTTAGACAAACAAAACCCGGCAGAATCAAACGATTATAATCCACCACTACCCCAGTTCAAAAATGAAAATCATCTGGCCGAGTTTACTCTCTTTCCGAATGTCCCAGAATATTCCCAGCCACACAGGCCACGCCTCCCCCATGTCGTTTCCACAGCAAACACCCCTGACAGTTCCTGAACTGAGGCTGGATGTATGGGAACCAAAAATCCCAAAATAGCACGGCCCACTTCCTGTCTTGACTGCTAGCTGATACAGAAAGCAGGTGGGTTTTCATGTGAAAGGGGAAGTCTTAAAAGGCACCCGTCACACTCAGCATTAATGAATGGCAAAATCAGCAGAAAAAACAGTTAACTGTCACTGTTTTATTGGTTTTGTAAAGGGAAGTCTTGGCCATGTCTAGCCCAAATAACTTTTTTTTGTTTTAACCTCTTCTGGAAATTGCCTCATGACAAAGGCGTTCCTCTACATACTTCCATATCATCTTCTGATGGATTTTTGCTGCTTCAAAAAATATCACGTTAAAAGGCACCCAGCACCAAGCAAACTACCAAATCTAAAATGTTCAGGAGGGGTGTACCTCATTTTCCTGGAGGTGTCCTTGTTTTGGACAGGCAGAGTCTGGACAGCTAATAGCCGTTTCAAGGCCCTCTTTGATCAGGAGCTCGATGTACTGTTTCAGGCACTGAACATTAGAGAAAAAGAGTATGAGAGAGAAAGTAGCATTACATTTTACCCCCTCCTACTGGAAAAGGGAACTCTGCAAAAGAGTTTTTAGTCGTACCTCAAGATGTTACTGTTTAAGTGCCAGATTTATTATTTTAAATTACTACAATTAGGCAGCAAGTTGAGCTTTTGAAAAGCACAATCAGAAATTTGAAACAATAGTTGTAGCATCAGAAATTATTATTTACTATGAAAGGTGCATTTAATGGTAGTAATTGGGACTCCAGTGGGACGAGCGTTTATCCAAAAACTAGCGATGAAAATGATGCTGATGTTTCCCGAAAATCAGAGGCGAGTGATTTTTCAACAGTGGTGCTTTACAATTCAGACAAGGCTCCTTCCATCCTGACCTCAATTACATAAGCGGGCTACTGATTTTTATTGCACGTGGTTTTGTGATATCTGACAGGTCAAACAGGCTGTACTTAATGCATCTGTTTCTTTCCATCACCAGAACACAACATTCCTTCCCCGTTACCGTATTAAATAATGCAGCTACAAACAAATAGGGTGCAGAACCTCGACGGGAACAACAGCATATTAGGGGTAATGTTCTGCTCATTATAGGTCGGGAACAGTACGTTTCGGAAAGATCCTGTTCTGCATGTAATCAGACAAGCGAGATGTGCAGTAAGGCCCTGTGGTCTTATCGTCGTTTCGAATCAGTGAGTGACAGGGCAGGGGGCACTCGGGGGGCCAGTCAGTAACTTTAGTGCTGATGGATTGTATCAGGATCTGGCCCAAACAAACCAAACGATCATTCCATAGCTGCATGGCCAGACAGCAAAACCTTATGACTAAGTCATCCTTCGTTTATAAGGGTCCCTAATTGCTTTTACTTTATATGCTGGTGTTTTGAAATCATGACTGACATGGTCATCGTTAGAATGCGGATTTAATCCCTCCCTCAAATACTTAAGAAGAATGTTAACAAGGTCCCTCACATGCCATTACATTATGGGTTCACATCACGGGTATGGATGCTCATTTCCAGCAGAAACACTTCTGTCTGTCCTTGTGCAGTCGTTTGGAACTGAAACCGAAGGGGGCGCTGGAACTGAAGGAGACCCGGGTCTCACGCAGACACCCTTACCAGCGTGCAGAAGACACATTGGCACTGTGAGATGGTGGTCATCTGCTCCAGGGGAAACTCCCCAAGGCACAACTTGCAGGAGACCAGTGGGTCCAGAGCCAGGTCCCAGGTGGGTCGAAACCTGGCCGTCGTCATGGCGATCGGCGGAGTTCTGGAAGGCAGCAGAGAACACAACAGCTCTTTGTCAAGCGGGGCAGCCATCTGGATTGGCTGACACATCTGAGTGCACTCAGTAAGGACTAATGAGTAACTTGCAGATTCACATAAACAAAGCTGCTTGAGTCCGTGCCCTGATAGGGGGAGCGGAGAGGAGAACCACAGCACGCAGGCGAATGAAGACAGCTGGTTTGTTGTCAGCACCAACGAATGAAAAAGACAAGAAGCCCAAATAGGTTCCAGGTCATGGAAAGTGTTAGAATGGGGTGGGGAGATGAAAGCAAACCAAAGGTGGGGGGTATATGACAGGTCATATATATATATATATGTCAGTAGCCCCACCCCTATCTATACCCCTGTAACCTCACCCGGTCTATATCCCCGGGAAATGATGTATGGGTAGGATAAATAAATGGGCTTTGGTCCACCCCCAGCACATTCACCCAAAAAAAACACTCAGAGTTTAATATTTGCATCACAATGGCTGGTGTCCCATCTTGGGTACTGCCCTAGGACTCCTGGGATATGCTTTGACTCACCACGTTCCCCCCAAGGATGTGGACAGGATGTTTGGAAAGTCAGTCCTCGCCCAAACAAATCCTCCTATGTTCTCCCCATGGAGCATCTCTCTAAACAGTGGGGGAGGTAAAACCAAACAAAAAAAAAGCCCTTTCTGACACCTTCACCTGCCACGTCTAGTTTTCCGCTCCCCCACCCGCTTTGCCGTCTCAAACGGGCACCTCCCCCCTCCAGAGAAGTGTAAACGCAGCTATGTGGCAAAGAATCCGCAGGAAGCACAGCTGAGATGAGTCACGTGTTGACACGTGTTCCACAGCTGCTAGGCAACAAGCCGGAGCCCCAGTGAGGGTCTATGAGACTCCCCTCGGAGAAAGCTGAAAGCTCGGCATGGGGGGGTGGGAGGGAGACAGGTATGCCACCCCTAGTTTGGGAAGGTCAGGGAACTGCTCCAATATTTACCAGTTCAATACTGCAAACATTTAAATAACTGGGAGTTAAAATAAATAATTAAGTCGGTGTTGACACTGACCAGCCGGTTGACATCCCAAAGCAATTCCCTGTGAATAATTAGTGAGTCTGGTGGAGGCACGAGTCCGACCTGGGAGGGGAAGAACAGCGAGTGGTACCACCCTCAGACAAAGTCTCTCCGGGACCAGGAGGATGTGGACAAGTGGGAAGTGCTTAGCAACATCGGCTAACCACAGCACCCCCTGTCTGTCCGTCTGTGATGGTGTCGGCAAAGAGAGGGCCAGCTATACTGCAGAGGAACAGCCCCACAGAGAGCTACAGACCCAAGGGCCAAGGGGGGGCACAGGTGCTTATTTGCAAAGCTGCTGTCATCGTCATCATTGCAAATCCCTCAGAACAACACGCCATAGACAAATATTCCTTAATGAGGCTCCATTAGGCTCTTGAGAGTTTTACTTACACAAAATGTTCTGAGGGCAGAAAGTAATTGGTTCAGAGAAATAACCAATCAGGTTGTAGAGGAGGCAGAACCAAATAATCAGATGCTAGTTGCTTGGACCCACCTCCTTTATAATCTGATTGGTTCTCTCTCTAAACCAATCATTTTTCCTTCTGCCCTCAGAACATTATTGTGGAAGTAAAATACCCATGAACCTCCATGAGGGAGCTAAAAAAAAAAACCCAAAACCTTTGCAGATATTACAGAAGGATCCACAAAGATAAAGCCATACTAAGATCAGGCTCAAGCATGTATTTTATAGGTGTGACAGAGAAACGAGACATGTAAGATGTAGTGATGTTGTGTCCACTGTAGACCGTAGGTAGAATATCGAACGCTGTATAACGTGATGAAAAAAAATTCCCATACAACCTTTCGCTGAAGAGCTGATCGACCCGGCTCCCTCGGCTTGAGCACCTGCCCGCGTCTGTCTGCTCCAATACAAGCTTCCGTAGAGCACTGACACCGGACGCCATTGGCAGCCGTTCAGGAGTTCGGAAAGAGCCTGGGAAACCGCAGGTGGACCACAGTGCCACGTGAAGGAGGCAGTCTTACCAGGGGCACAGTGAAGAAGCTTTCGGCATAATTACATAACATCGTATCGAGCCATTGCATAAGCCCTATTTATAACCTATCTAGGTTACCGTTCTATTACAACACTCATCTTGCCCTGACGGGGGCATTCCTACCTATTATGCAGAAGCCGTCCAGGGATTTTGAGAGGATTTGCGAGTATAATTTTCAGTAACGGAACACTCTGGAAGCAGATCCCAGTTCGTGAGTAGAAAGTTACGGAGGTGCTCAGCAGAACACTTTGAAGGACGCTGACAGCTTCAGAGCAAGAAGGATGGCAGCTAAACAAAACAGGTCACTTGAGTGAGCGTGTCTCCGTTAACTGTCTATGTTTATATGAGCCTCCCCCCCCCCCCCACTTTATTTTGGGTGTAGCTTGAGCCAAACGATCTGACGTTCACGGTACTGCAAACATGGGATGAATGACCGGAAAGTCATTCATCAGCTGCAAGCTTTTAAAGAGATTCTTAAAGAACTGAATTGTGTTTTTTCAGCGGGTGGCTCACTGCATTTGAGGAACGCATTTGCTTGAAGCAAAATCAATTAAAGAAATAGTGAAAATTACATTTACGTTTTATCTTTTTGGCAGATGCTTTCACACAAAGGGCCGTACAATTGAGAAAATAGGGTCACCCTGCCGCTGGAGCGACCGGGGGTTATGGGCCTTGCTCAGGGCTGTGAAATCGCTGTGCTGACCCCTGGATATGAGCTAGCCAAAGACATAGGTTTGATTTCTATATCTGTATGGACCAAATCAACTCCCTAAACCCCCTAAATACACACAGCACTCCCACAATATTAGCAGAGATGTACCATCCACACCCAAATCTAAGCCCTTGCAATAGACAACCTTCCAATCGCAGGCACTGTGTCCTAACCTGCTGAGGCACACATCACCCACTAAATGTCCCATTTTTGCCTGTGGACATTTCCCCACTGAACAACAGGCTGGAACGCAGCTGCCGAACTCGATGGGGCGAGGTTTTAGATCCCGGCCTTAGATGGGGAACAGTGTCCCGTAATTAGGCACCCGAGCTGGGACCCAGGCGCTTCAGGAAGACTGGACAGCGTGAAGCTCCTTGTCCACAACGTCGGCCACGCCGACCTCAACAAACTGCCCCTTGTCTTCGGGTGAGGGGAACAAAGGGGCCACTTGTTCAACACTCAAAAGCCCTTCTTCTGCTCGCTCGGAGTCGGTTGGGGAACGTCTAAGAAAAAGAGCATTCATATTCGGCAAGTTTTAGTGGGTCCCTTGAGAATCCCAAGTTATTGTGGGCTTATGGGCCGCAGCCATCGTCAGTGTGACAAAAGCGAGGGGGGGCAGGCGTTCTGCACCTTATCTTCTTCCCATCTCTTGTCACTGAACTTCCTCATAAAGCTCTTTAAGTTACACAGAATTCACATTTCGCCGGTTTTTGGTGCTTCGCTGGTATCGAAGCAAGTCGGGGATGACAGAATGCTAGCCTGTTCAGCTTCACTTTGATAATCTACGCTAGCTACCAGTGGCGCAGATACAATCAAATGTACTTTAAACCACAGTTCTGCGAAAACATCTTTGACTCCCTTTGAGCATGTACTAGCCTAGGACTCGACCCATTCACCAAGTCAACTGAAACAAATCTTTCAGCGTGGTTTTCATCCAGTCTAATCCATTATGCTGCTCCAAAGTCCACCTCTATATTTGTGATTGGTGCCTTGGAGTGTGAGTGACATCTGACCCCCCCAATAGCTATCAACCCTCTAATCAGCCGTCTGAAGCATGGCACAGTAGGAAGAACAATTTCAAAGGAGAAGTAATGAAGTTCAGATGAAGGCTGGGAAAATAGTACATCTTACATTTTTATTAACACATTAGTTTGATCTATTGAATAAATATATGCAAGTTTTAGCAAGAACAAATTTACATGCTAAAGTAGGCACATGAAAATGGCACTTTTAAAACACAATGTTTTAATTTAGCGTAGCCCGCTCTTGCTAACCGCCCACTAGCAGCTAGCATTTTAGCACGTGAGCTTGTCTCATCAGGCTTATGTAGCTGCACACAGGGTACCAGACGGCACACGTCAGGCTCACGTCAGCCAGCATCTGCATAGCTATTCACGAAGCCTGAATCACGCTGCTGCTGCCTGAACACCTGTTTGTTTTCACACATCATCCCAGCTAGCTGATCCAGATAAAAACAATGACCACGACGAAGCCAACGGTTGCCAATGGTTGGTCAACAGCTGCATTTTTTAATGTTTTTTTTTTTTTTTACCCTTGTGCTCACATGGGACAGATGCCAGGGGACTGTTTTCAGTGTCTCTGCTCAGTGAGGCCTGTCAACGAGGTGAAACGTCAATTTAGTGCAGGCACTTAAACAAACAACCACGTCGGGTCCAAGTCTGGCTTGTACTGGGCTGTTTGAGAGGCTGGCCTTGGAATCTGTCATAGAGGGAGAGAGAAACTGGGATTTTGCCAGCCCCCTGACAGATACGCC
This sequence comes from Isichthys henryi, assembly GCA_026776945.1. Taxonomy (NCBI): domain Eukaryota; kingdom Metazoa; phylum Chordata; class Actinopteri; order Osteoglossiformes; family Mormyridae; genus Isichthys; species Isichthys henryi. Next base: position 16,429,720 of record JAODJX010000027.1, read on the forward strand.
CCGGGGGGGGGGGGGGGGGGGGGCGGGGGGGGGGGGGGGGGGGGGGGGGGGGGGGGGGGCGGGGGGGGGGGGGGGGCGGGGGGGGGGGGGGCGGGGGGGGGGGCCGGGG
>JAODJX010000027.1:16481841-16492030 GCA_026776945.1 Isichthys henryi
TAAACTGGATCCCCGGGGGGGGTGGGGGGGGTGCCTCGGAGTGGGGAGGGGGAGAGTACAAACGAACAGACAGAGCCACCTGCATACGTCTGCTCAAACGAGCGCCAATTACAGCCTGACGGGGGGAGAGGGGGGCCGACAGCCTCACGGCGTCTGGCAGGAACGGCGACGCAGAGCTGATGCCGACCTGGGGGCGGGAGGTGGCTGATGGGTCAGCCTGAGCAGGGCCAGAAGGGAGACTGGAGTCGTGTCGAGGACGGGGCAGGGGGGGAGACTGACACCTGCGATTCGGATTATCATATTGACCTGTCCGAAGTTTGTGCCACCATACTGTACATGTGAAGGCCAGGCAGAGTGTCAAACCATATTGTGTTTACGCTACGAACGGCTTGGAATTACTTGTTGTCCAGATTACTGTTATATATAACCATTTATATGAATACTTTATTTTATTTAAATATGGAATTTTATGCTGTTGATCGTCCTTGATTGTTTGCCGAAACACCACAAAGTCCCTTGTATGTCAAAGAACATCAACTTATATTAAGTATCATAGTATCTTTCTGTCAAATTCAGTTTTATAACCACTTTTGATACAGTAACCAAATCATATCTTTATAATGTTCAGTATCACCCGTAGTTACTTGCCTATAATCACTCATAGGTGATTAATCTTTCCTTCCTGAAGGGTGTGGGGTCATATTCAATTTCATATCCATTAATTATGTTTGTACATCGAGATACATGCTAATCATAATTATTTTTCTTGTGACTCTGGCCACGATGTCAGATTAAATTACTGTAAGTAAGGTTTACTCATGTAAGTTCGCTGTCATAACAATGCTCTATCACTATTAAAAGCTAGTTGGCACTGGCAATCATTTTTTCTAATTTCACTCACGGCGCCCACGTGAAATGAAAAGCTTTCAATTATGCCAAGTTTTAACTGACCTCTTTGGTTACGGAGGTGAGATTTTGAGGAAAGGGTTTCTGTGAGTGTATCTGGAATTCCACCTGGGATTTCTAGCAGAAGGTGTGAAGTTCCTAGACGAACATCAGTGATCGTCTCACGCTTGACGATGATACGGCCAGCGCTCTGCTCCATGTCTCACTTCATGAGAAGTCTGGTGTATAGACGGCTACATGAGGCCTGCAGAACCAGTCAGCTTTTTTTTTTTTTTTAAATATAAACAAAAAACAAAGCTTTACCATTTATTTACCATTCGTATCCTGAAATTGCAAGGCTGCCAACTTTGGTCAGCTGACTGCAGTGAGATTTTTAATAATCTTCACATGCATTTTTATGTATGTAAATGTTTTATTACCAGGTAAAGAGTCTTAGGGGTCTGTAAACTACCCCAGCACTTTTGATGTAGCTAATTTTAGGTTTCTAACAGAATAATATATATTTGCCGTTAGATTTCTTGCTTGCGCGCATCACGCCAGATACGTGTGAGTTCACAACCCCGGAACTGCAATGTGTTTTTTCACATATCCCATCATGCTCTGCTTTCTTTAAGTCATACACACACATAAGGGTGAGAGATAAGCTTAGAGTCTAAGTGTATGGTCAATCTTCTCTCCAGTGTCCCTAGTGCATTTTCGGGGGGGGGGGGGCGCTCAAGGGCCCAATAGAGATGAGTTTGGTTAGGCTCAGTAATCTCTCCACAGCTAGCAGAGTCACTCTCAGCCCACCCTTCTGCTCCTCCTGTCTCTATCAGCTCAGAAAAAAACTGTATTTTCATGAAGGTTTCTCCTATACACCGTTAATCCCGGGGTCTCATAATCGCAAACATCGTGAGCTGTAGGCCTCAGCTCTTCAAACCCTCATTCGAGATCCTTATTACGAGAATTTAAACTGTAGCCAATGTCTAATACGTTCATTTATTTTAGAACCTCCAAATAAACCACTTTACTAGTTGCCCTGGGTCTGTCAAGATGACCACCAAATTTTATATCTCGAAGGTGGCGATATCATCGATTTTTTTTTTAAAGGTTGAGACCAAATCGCAAACACATTTGCTTCGGCGTTTCAGTTTGTCCCAGGAAAGAAAATCACTCTCAGGCTGCATTTATTTTTCCATGATGCAGTGGCTTATGTCTGTCACGCCACATCTGCGAGACCATCTATCTCCCCCCAGATGAAGTGCACCCAACTTTAGCTTTTATCTCAGCCCACCACATGTTCCTGAGGTCGCTAGGTTGTGTCTGACGAGTCTGTCTGCTTCATTCGTAAACTTTTGCCTTTCGCCTTAAGGTTGAGGCTGGAAGCCCCTTCGCCTTTTAAAGGGGCAGAATTCATGCCTAGAGAGGGAATTTCCTCCTTAAAGAGCAATCAGGACCACTTCAGGTAAAGCTAGCATATAAAACGCTTTACAGTTTCTGTGCTGTAACACACAGAGCAGTTTGTAGAGATACAATTATGGAAGTATCCATGTATTTTTAATTAAACGAAGTACAGAGATTCACAAGTAATTGATTCATCCGAAGTCACTTATTCAGTCTGGATATTCAGTAGAATTTCAGAAATTGGGGTTAAGGCAGAACAGCGTGCAGCTACATTGCATTGATATATGCAAAGCAATGCTTATTTATCCAAAATAAAATAAAAGCTAGCAGATGTATAATGCGGATCAACAACATCAGGTTAGAGGCTGTTTAATTTTTCTTTCCTTAAACTTTCATCAATTCATAGATATTAAATGTTGATCCATTGGTCAGTTATACAATTGCAAAGATTTCTGCACTTTTCAGTGGTTTAAGACAGTGATGATGTCTATTTCATTCATAATTGGGTGTCTTTTCATAAAGAATAGGGCTCCCAAGTGCCCCCTGGAGGCTGTTAGAGAATGACACAATAAATACCCAACTACAGGGGCAATAGCCAGCCACCTCCATGCAGCTGGTGAATGAGAGAGTAAACATGTTGTGTGCTTCCCATTAAGGCAAAGATTTCTGCATAGGACAGCAGTGTGACAGAAGGGGAGGCCTTTTCCCTAAAGAAACATCTGTCGGAATTATTGTTCCCTGAGCATTGATCTGTCAGCCAACCCCTGGATAGAACTGCTGTCACACACAACAATGGAAACCACGCTTGTCAGTTTAATTTTAAATGGTTTCCTTTTCCCAACACCTGTCATCACGCCAGTCTCCGATTTGGTCCAGCGGAACTTGTACTCAAACGACATCACACAGATCTCGCGACTAGATCTGTATCGAACCTTTAATTGAGGTTTGGTCGGTTCTCTTCAGCGTAACACCTGCCATCACTGCGTGAAATAGCCTGAGCGCCATTACTCCAAGATAAGTGTGAGAATAATGGAAAATCCCCCCCCCCCCCATTCAAAGGGTCCTGTTCCTTAATTCCCCAGGCCCCCTAAAAAGAGGCATCAGGAAATTTGCAAGTCGCAGGCAGAGAAAATTAATTCTCAGCATTTTAAACAACAATCACCGTGTTTCGCCAGAGTTCAGATGGCAATTTAAACCGTGACTTGAAAAATAAATGTAAAAATATAGCATGTAAACAATCGTCACAATCGCTAACGCGATTGGAGGGGATTCAGCAGCCATAAGACACGAGCTAAGTACAACAGGACAGAGCAAAACAAACTGTTATTACTGCTTATGGAATAAGAATGAGATTAACAGGGGATAAGAAGATTTTCCCGATTTAATTTGCATATTTTCTACTTGTTATGGTGGCAACTTTCTATCATGAGCAATGAGGATAGAAAACTCATATGTGCAAATTTCAACAAAAACATGAGACCTGAAACTGAACAGGACCCCTTTGTTTGTATGTACAAATTTGCATAAATGACGTAATAATGGATGGTCACACATTCTTGTCAAGTGCCTTAGTGCGACTCTGTTGTGAAAGGTGCTACATAAAAATAAATTAAAATGAAATTGAATTGAGGCCCGTCTTTATATTGTTACACTAATGTGACATTAATGAAACGTTTCACAAGTGTTTGTACTTGAGGTGTTTTGCAGCACTTTTCCAACACAAGACCTCCTCGTGAGATGGTCTTTACATCGATAAACCGAAATAGACGAGTTTCAGCTATCAAGCTCAGAATTGTTAAAGAGGCGGTGGGGGTGGGGCATACTGGCTGCATGTTGGGGAGAAATTAAATTTTCGTAGAGGTTTGGGTGACATATACTGACTATCCAGGAGTCTTAATTAAAGAGGCTGCTCACGGCGGCCTCACAGTCGGAAGAGCCGATACAAACGTTCCCAGCTCCGGCACGCCCATGAGACAAATTCCCAGCGCTGCCTTCCAATTAAATTCAGACATTGCGAAAACAATTAAGTGAGCAACATCAAGCTAACTGTCAGAAACCCTGTACGACATAGAGCTTGTTTCTAAACATCCACTGAAGAATTTCTTTTGTTTTTTTTTCCTTGACATGAAAGTGTCATGTGTTACCTACCTAAATACTGCTTAGCTATCAGTTACACGATCCAGGAGGTGTAAATGTCAGTGGTGACCTCAAGATTTTAGTAACATATTTTTTTACAGAGGAAATAGAAGACGGCCTGCATAGAGTTAAAGTTACTGTAATGGTGCACAAAGCCAGCCGCTGCGTTTAAGACGAGATTACTTAAGATTCTTTGTGTCAAAACACAAACGGTTCACAATTCCTGGTCAAATCGGGCTTCACCAGACTGCGGCCTGTTTCGCATTTTGCCGCTGACAGACGAGAACTTCCAGCAAAGAGTGACACGAGGGGGTTACCCGGAGTGGGGGTCCGTGTCGATTTCTTTGGCAGCGGGAATGGAAGCGACGGTTTTCCGAAGCAGATGTCTAATGGTGTTTGGTGAGTCCCTGACTTTATCAAGCCAGACCAGCACTGACTGTTAGATGCTGGAGGGCAATTAAAATTGAAGCGTGCCTGATTAGAATATCATATTCATCTGGATGGTAATTACGGTGTCTGGCCCGATATAAATAATTAATTATGCAAAACCTAAGCAGCTGCCACTGGCTAGAGTTAACTGACTTTCTGTCAACACCTCACAGTTCTCGAAAGGATAAAGCGATTTGAGAAATAAGCCTTTTAACGGCTCTACCTTGGGCCTGCTGGCATGCGGCAAAGCGGCACCCACCCCCAGCTTACGTGGGGTGGCATCCACGGGACGATCAGGATTTCCTTTAAAGGTCCGGAGTGTGGGAGGGATGAGTGATCCTGGACAGCAGGTGCTGGTTGATGCCACATCTCAATCATACTCAGGGCATGTAAAAACCTTCTGGGAGATTAGGAATCGAGCCCAGCTTCTTAGTTCATACTTATTTCATCAATATATTTTGCAATAAAAAGATCTTTAGGGGGCTTTAAAAAGTCACACTTAGTACTCAGAGTTCAGGAGGAATGTTTTTGTTTTACTATGTATTAAACGTGGCTAAGATGCTTAACCTGACTTGAATAATCCATAGTTAATTTATCACATTATGCAAAAAAAAAATCACCTGATGTTATATATGGTTTTCCTTCTTAAATGATATTTTGGTTTGTTTGTACATATGTATAAATATATATATATTTATTCTCCAAATCAGCCCCCTAGAACCAAACTTATAACTCAGTACCCTGGAAAATAGGGTAAAGTAAACATGTATTAATGGAAAACTACACTAAAGGATGGCAGTAACTGGACTCAGATGACTTTCCTCATGTACATACCTGACAACTCAGCACGGCGCGCAAAAATATGCCCTGAAAATAGTTATTATAATAAAGACTTTATTCACATAGAAATGCTTTGGTGTACACATTATTTAATCCTGTTAGGCTGTTGTAAATAATTGAAATACAGGGCCTTTCTCTGCCCGTACATTTTATTAAGCCTTTGGCCCCGTCCTCAGGAAATGGTGGGTTAGGGTTTGACATTTAGAGCAACACTTTAAAGTTTACAGCCTGGACTAATTTCAGGGGACGAACGTTAAGGGGCAATAAACTGGAAACATGCAAGGCGTCAGCCAACCGCTCGACATGCTGGCATGACCGTGTCTCGGGAGACTGGGCCGGTCGGGATCATCGAACCGCACTGATTATTCCATATCGCTACAGGTTTCTTTAAATACAAACTTTTCCCGGAAGATTGAAGCTTCCCAAGGAGCGGAGCAGGTATTCTACTGCAAGGCCACTGGAAACACGGAGCAGCGGGCAAACGAAGATCTCGAGTCGTTTGTGTCAAGGGAGAGGAAACTTGGCGGGAAGGTGACATATGGACGGCTTGGAATTCTTTCAACGAGCGCCATTTCGTCCTCGCTCGTGACTGGACAGACATTTAGCATGTTAGAAAAGTTGGACCTATAGCGAACTGCATGTTTACCTTGTCAGTATTAGTATCACCCCGTTAGCGTCTCGGAGCGATAATCATGCGCAGAAGGTTATATAAGGCAGTAAAGGTTACTGCACCTTATGACAATAAGCGAAGAGGCAGGACTGTTTGGAAACAATAGGATGGCCCCAAATTCGATTGTGCACTTTGACCTTTAACAGAACCCCATTTTGTGACATTTCAAAATGGCTGCCACCACACATCCATACTGAGTATTCGGACATACTGCTCACTTCTCATACTAAATCTCGCCTACTACATAGCAAACGAGTATGTGGTTTCAGATGTACCCGACGACCCAATGTTTTGCCAATAAACGATTACCCTAAATTAGCAATTTTATTTGAAATGTTAGAGTTAAAAGTACATTTTACGAGCAGGTTGTCTGTGGCGGATATTCCTTAACCACACCTGCTCTGCCCTCACTAAGGGTCCATCGTCAACCTTAATGACTTCATCCTCGTTCTGATATATCGGCAGGACAGTATGCACAAAATCAAGTGATGCGCACTCATTAAGAAGACCCAATAATTAGGTCTTTATGATAATGGATCTGGAGATCTGATTGCATGTTACTGTATTTCCCTGCTGCACCCCACGCTGGTCTCAGTACAATTTTCCCATTTCCAGTACCCCCCCAGTAGGCTTAAATCACAGCCCTGACCACCTATGCATTAAAATATTTAATTATGCAGCAAAGTAGTGCTCTTGAAATATGTGCTTCAGACTGTCTTGCCTCCGGCTTACTGTTCAGAGAGATTAAGTGGTACGGTACATTTGCTGGTGATTTTTCACCATGAGAACCTTGATAATTATATAACATCTGAAGGCAGAAATGGTGGGTTACTGACTTGAAACACGAGTTACTACAGCACATTAAATTTAGTACAAAGGCCTGCAGAATAATTAGTGATTTAAATGAAAGGGCAAAGAGTAAGACCAGGAAACATATGAAGCCTCGTGGAAATCTGTGTGAAACATAGATTGATGGTATTACAGTGTAGCTCAGTGACAAAGCGCCACACTCAGTAAGAGATCACGCTTCACTCTATGTATGTGATGCACATGCAGAAAGTCTGGTCATCCGCTTTGGACTGTGAGATAATTTGTGGTCACAAACAACCTGGGAACACGGGGGTTAAAGCAAGATCTTCTGTTGACAAGCGTGGCTGGTCATACGGGAGTCTGATGAGGAACCGTGGTGAGAGAGGCCAAGTAATTGGGACAAATGGTTTAGGTCACCCAGCAGAGCTGCAAACCAAATGGTTTCTAGTTCATATCCCAGCGCAGGGACGTTATGTTGTACCCTTGAGCAAATACGAACCAATTTAGTAAATTGCTCAGCCTCGTTAATGGAGGGAAGTAAAAAGTAGAAATCGCAGGTTGTTTAGGTCACCATGAGCAGAAGGATGTCGGTTTGGAAATGGCAGCAAATACATCAACCGCAATTTCAATGGAGCAGGACTAAGCCGATGTCTGTCTAGTGTGTCGTTCAACGGAAAAGAGAGAGACAGCAGACCTGCAGAGCTTGGCTACTACTTGAGGTGCTGTGAAAATAAAACCTAAACTACCGTTAAACCTACAGGTCCCTCCGGAATTTACCCAGGCACTGTCAACAGCCGCCACACTGCACTGCTGTTTCTGATTCCCAGTGGGTACCATTTTTTTGTTCTTCTTCAAACAACACTCGGCTCTACCATTACCCCTTTCCAGGACTTTTTTTATTTTTTTAATGAATACAGTGTACACAGAGGAAATTAACTCAATCATTTCAAACTTCCCTCAACTCAAGCGCAAAATTGAATTGAATAAGTGCGCAAAAGCGCAACCAGCAATATGTTTAGTCATATTAAAAAAAGATAAATAAGGCATAGTGAAAGCAACGGCTGACTTAACAAACGAACTTGGAGAATGTGTGCCGTGCGGAATTGAAAATTGTCGAACGCGTTTGTGGACGCAGCGTGTGAGTCTGGGATGGGAAAGCGTGCATTGGATGCGGCAGCGAAGCAGGATCTGCAGGCCGGAGCTGCTCGCTCGCTGGGTTGGCTGGCTAACCTTTCCAACTCTGGGTCTTCGTCCAAAAGCACACACGCCGGCACCCAGCATAGAGGTGGCGGCTGAGACGAGGGGGGGTGGCGCGTCCGGGGGCACACGTTCACAAGGTCACATCTGTCTCACTGGGACGAAGGCCATGTAACTCCCGGCCCGCAGCCCTCCTTGCCAACGCCGGCTATAGCCACCAAAACCCGCCACCGCACCCCACGCCCCCGCAGGAAGTGCAACCCCCCCCCGCTGCTCATCATGGCTCGTACCAACCGGTGCCCAGCCAATCAGACGCAGCTCCGCTGGGATGTGGACACAAGGACGAGCAAGGGCTGTCTGAGTCACTTCCTATGCCAAGGTGTTGGATGCTCATTCAGTAGTGGGGGTGTGTTTTTGGGGGAGGGTGCAGCTACTGCTACAAGACAACAAAAAGTCAATAGCTAAAAGAATAAACAGCATGCTGTGGGAGATTTCTGTGTAAAAATTCTATAATGTGCTTCTCAAATGCAAAACACAATGGAAACTGCTAATCGAGGTGTCATTACCATCCCCGTCAAATATGGCTGAACAAAGCAGCAAGGGCTTAAAGAAAATTTGGTAACACTTAAGGCCATGTGTTTGGTATTTTATAGGCACATTCATAAGAAATAATAATGCATTTATAAAGCATTATAAACATGGCTATAGACTTATAATGCTTATAGCCATGTTTATTATGCATTGTGACTGCCATATGAAGCTCTAATCTGTAATGCACTATAAATACCTTTATAATGCATTATAATGATTGATATGAGCATTAAGGATGCCTAGTGCTGCATTATACATTTTTTATAGTGGATTATAGATGGTTTCATAAGGCGTTTATAATGCAAAATAAAAATGGCTATAATGTGTTATGCCTTCTTATAAATTTCTATATTTATAATGCATTATGAATGTGTTTTTAAATTATGAAGAACATGGCCGTAAGTAAAATGTTAGCAAAAATTCACTATTCGAAAGCTAAGAAATGTCCCAAGCTGCATGTGCAGAGCAGGGCTTTGTGCAGAAATGTTTAAAACTGACGCTCATTATGATTATAAATATAAGACTCTTTTTATGCTCTGTAGCTCACCTTTGCAGCATCTGCCAAACAAGGACATTTGGATATATACACTGTCCATGCAAGGTCGAGGGTCTTGATTATGCCTTGCAAGCGAGTATCTTTGTGCACGGGAGTGACTGAGAGACGGGACGGTGGATCGCTCGCTGAACAGGCCGAACGAGACCTGACTGCAAGCCAGCTATGAGATCACCACGCAGACACGGGCCGGAATTTCCCTCTCGGTGTGGATGGGCCATCCTAGTAACATGGAGGACTGGGGCCCCTTCCTACTAAAAACGGCATGCCACGCTGGGCTGTGCACCCCTTAGTGAAACACTTCCAAGGGTTCGACACTGCCTGCTAACAAGGCCATAAATTCGTACAAGGGATAGTAGGGGGATAAGGGTTCCAGGCCTCAAGGAGACTGAATTATAAAAACAGACGGCCGTGGACAAAAGCCAGGCGAATAAAAGCTGCTAAAAATGTATTTCAAAAAGTGCAAAAAGTTACTGCTTTCATTCCTGCAGAAAGTCAGTCAAAACAAAGTATTATAAATATTAAGAAACTGTCGGGGGCAGATAAATTATGGCTTTTATATATATATATATATTTCTCAAAAAGATGAATATGAGAAGGGGCAGCATGGTGGTGCAGTGGTTAGCACTGTTGCCTCACACCTCTGGGACCCGGGTTCGAGTCTCCGCCTGGGT
>JAODJX010000027.1:16508180-16521053 GCA_026776945.1 Isichthys henryi
TTTAGTTCTCCCCAAGCGAGCTTGATGGGCCGAATGGCCTCCTCTCGTTTGTATTGTTCTTATGTTCTTATGTTCTTGAATAACGCCGGTGGACTCGCTCGATGGTAACGCCCACTACAATCGCAGTCATGGAAGTAGGCATGGAGCCCATGCAGCTGGAGCACTTGCCTCTCTCCATGGTGGAAAGACAGTACAAGGCCTTTGCATTTACTGTGGAGAACCAGGTCATGCTCTCCGCTCCTGTCCAGTTCGCCCATCTCGCCCAGAAAACTCCGTAAAGGTAGGCATCTCTGCTTCCCAGGTTTCCTAGGTTCATTTTACTGTGGCATTTATGATAAACTGTTTTGAAGAATTTATGTCTACACGGGAATAGATTCAAGGACGACTGGAAATTTCATGTACCAAGCTCTGACCCAACAGTTAAATATTCCTCTGCAGGCACCCTCCACCCCTATTGCAGTCCTGGGCATGAGTGGAGTGCCCCTACAAGGAGGAAAAGTTACCCATTGGAATGGCCCAGTGACATTGCGAGTGGGGGGTGCTCCATGTGGAGACCATAGACTTCCTGGTGCTCCCCACCACTAAGGATCCCGTGATCCTAGTTCACCCGTGGTTGCAGGAACATAACCCACAGATTGATTGGTCTTCGGGTTGCCTGGTCAGCCCAATGTTTCTCCCAGTGTATAGCTTTACCTTACTGTACCTCCTTAGTGGACAGTCCGGACCCAGAGGAATTATTGGTCATCCCAGCCGAGTAGATGGCCTTCAGAGACGTATTCAGCAAATCCCTCTCCTTTCAGCTTTCAGGGAGTGCGACTGCGCTGTTGACCTCCTAGAGGGGGTGCCGCTCCCTAAAGGTCATGTCTACCCCCTGTCCATGAAGGAGGAGGCTGTGGAGGCTTATAACCAGGATGGCCTTAAACAAGGTATTATCCGTCCGTCTACCTCCCCAGTAACAACAGGGTTCTTTTTCATAAAAAGAAAGACGGGGGACTTCATCCGTGCATAGATTATTGAGCACTCAACGCCATTATGGTGATGTGGTGAGAGCCTTTGCCCTTAATCCCTTCAGCTCTAGAGCAACTCCAAGAAGCCAAAGTGTTCACTAAACTTGACCTTCACAGCGTCTATAACCTGGTTCAGATCCGGTGAGGGGACAATTGGAAGACCTATTTTATAAGTAACATTGGCCAATACGAATATGGAGTGATGCCTTATAGGCTTGCCAATAGCCCATCAATATTCTAAGCATTCATGTACACCGTGTTTCGAGATATGGTTCACTGGTAGTAGTTGTGTATATCAACGATGTCTTAATATACTCTCCTTCCCTCTCTCAACATGTAGACCACGTCCGTCGGGTCCTCCAGAGGTTATGTGCGTACCATTGCTGAGGGAGAGAAGTGTTCCACTAAACAGAGGTAAAGTTCCTGGGTTACATCATATGGGCAGGCGCAGTGGCAATGGATGCTGTCATTCAAAGGTTGCTGTCATTCTTGACACAGTCAAGGAACTGCAGCAGTTCATGGGGTTTGCAAATTTTTACCACCGTTTCATTAGAAACTTCAACCGGGTAGCAGCACCCCTTACTTTTCTCATGCGAGGAAAAGGAACCGATCTTTTGTGGACTCCAGAGGCTGACGTCGCCTTCCAGAAACTCAAATGTGCTTTCTGCTCGGCCCCAGTCGTCCAACATCCACGGCCCGAGAACCCCTTTCAGGTGGAGGTGGATGCCTCCGAAGCCGGTGTAGGAGCCATCCTCATCCAGAGACATCCGTTCACCACCATTCTTGTGCCTACTTTTCCAAGAAGCTTACGCAACTACGATGTCGGAGACCGGGAACTCCCGGCTATTAAACTTCCGCTGGAGAAGTGGAGGCATTGGCTCGACATCCATTCCAGGTCTTCACAGATCACCGAAACCTGGAAAACCTACAGAACGCTGAACAACAAAATCCTCAGCAAGCTCGCTGAGCAATGTTCTTTGTCCGTTTCAATTTCAAAGTCACTTACTTCCCGGGGAAAAAGAACGTCAAAACCAAAGCACTCTCACGGCAATTCGACCCCCCCGAAGCAGTAGACTGAAACAAATCCATTTTGGCACCTTCTTGCTTCGCTGCCACCATCACCTGGTCACTTAAGGAGACGATTCGAGCCACCAATGAACATGCTGCTCCTCTTGCTGGATGCCCCACGGGTAAGCTGTATGTGCCCAACCCACATCGGTCTGCTGTGATCATATGCGTTCATACTTCCCGTAGTTCAGGACACTCAGGGGTCCCTGCAACTCTGTGGCTGGTAGTGTGGAGGTACTGGTAGCCAGAATGGAGAACTGAAGTATCGAGGTACGTGGCTTCCTGTCCAGAATGCTCACAGTTAAAATCCTCTCACCAACCACCTGCTGGGTTGCTCCAGCCTTTGCCGATATGTCTCGTCCCTGGTCCCATCTCGCTCTGGACTTCATCACCGATCTCCCCCTCTTAAAAGGTAACACCATCATACTTAGAGTGGTTGATCGATTCTCGAAGATATGTCGCCTGCTTGCTCTCCCCAAGCTCCCAAACGCCACAGATCTGGTAGAACTTTTGATCACATCGGTGCTCCATATTATGGCATCCAGGAAGATGTGGTATCCGACCGAGGTCCACAATTCACCTCCCAGGTGTTTCGAGCATTCTGCGCCAAATTGGATATCTCTCTCAGCCTTATGTTTGCGTAACCATCTCCAGTCGAACGGCCTGGCAGAGAGGACAAATCAGGTAGGATCCAAGGCTTTACGACTGCTGTGCAAGGATAAGCCCGCTGAGTGGACTGCTCACCTCGTTTGGGCCTCCTCTCTGCTTACCTGTCATCACACACACTCCCACATCCCCCAAGTTCGCTAAGCGTAGCAGTGTGTGTGTCATGCTGTATATCCGAAATTCGCAATTTAATGCACAACTGGAAAAAAAATTTCCATTCGTTTATTTGTTTGTTTGATATATGGTGCAAGATAATTAACTTTAATGAAGCAATTATCAGCATTTTAGCTGATCTGGCTGAACATTCCCTGTGTTCTGTGTATGCAACAAAATTCTCATTGTAAATATATTGATAGTAATAGTAATAACACTGAGTCCGAATAGCGTTTGAGGTGAGCCTGTTTGCCTGATTTAATGCAAAAACTTTGCTATTTTGCCGGACTTGAACCCAAAAATCACAGCTTTGGCAGATTCACCTCATGGAATATTATCTATCTGAAACATGGTCATTCTTGAGGTTAACCATTGGGCAGGGAGTTGGACTATGTAATCCCTACAATCAAATCCTTATAACCTTTTACTTAATTTCCGGGAAGGAAACCATACTGATTGAAGTCTGTGCGGCACCCTGGGCAAGCTGAACCATGGATGCCCCTCCTCAGAAGATGGTGCCCTAGGTGGCCGCCTATGTGGCCAATAGGTTGACCAGCACTGGATGAAACTCATCTCCACATGACACGTTACATGATATGTACTTTGAGTTGCATGTGCAGTTGTACCACCGCAATAGATAGGACTTCTGTGAATGCTCTTAGTTTGGCTCGGGGTAAGAGAAACCTCAACCTTTACTCTGTTGAGTCTCGGGTTTAATATGATGAATCGCGTCTCATTAGTGAAACTTGCAGCATGTAGCAGGTGGTTTACATGCATAGTCTGTAATTTACATGCTGTGTTATGACACTACTGTAATACAAGAAAATAAACATCTAGCTTTAATTAGAACCATTAGTTTGACAGTTTAGTCATTAGCGACGGCCTTTCAGCTCTTACAGAGCCTTTCCCAGAGTTTAATTCTACATTGTTTGCATTTTCAAGTTTGCAGTTGAGTAAACGGGCATAACTCAGGCCAGTCGGCTTCCTGTAAGAGCAGGACTTCGCTCGAGGCAGGAGCACAAGGTGACCTCAATCAGAAAAGGGTCACCGACATTCACAAACTTTTGATTCCGCTGTGGTAAGTCATGTGATGCATAACATAGCCTTGCAGCTTCCGGCATAGATGAAGTGTGCGTGTTTCCCCCCTGTTTCAGACATATCTCATTCAGCAGAGAAGTCAGTCAGAGGGAAATAAAAAACCATGGAGGCCTACTCTGTCTCCCCTACACTACTCTGTGTGTCAGCTTTTAGGAATGATTAATCGTTTCTGCCTACAAGTCCAGCTCCAGATTCATGTGGTGGCAGCCAATGGATGCCAGTCAGGGGTGCATACAAAGGTGAGGCCACAGGTTCCAGCTGAAAGCTGATTGGCTCCTGGAGTACCTGATACCCTGCACACTCACCGATTCAAAGCACATTATTGGCTAATGAAACAGCTGGACCCTATATATGAACTATTGCCCCTTTTTTGCCCTGCACCCTTAAGAAAATTCTAGAATTGTCCCGTGTGCCAGTGTTTGTCAGTCTGTTACTGAAACTGGGCCTTTTCTCAGGGTCTTGAATTTTTACCACGAAACAAAAGAAAAAAAAATATCTATGAAGATACTATACCAGGTTTTGTACAAAAACTGTTCAGGGAACTTGCCTCTACTTAGCCAAGAGACCCTGGCAAGCTCAAATCTGGCTTAAATAGCCCCCCATGGTCCACTGCAGAGGAACACCCAGTCCCGGTGACATAAGACACGACGCGTGCCCAGTAAAAATCACTCTTATTGGCCGAGCTCTCCTGAAGCCCCAATCGTTCACAGCGGTAGCTGGCGACCTCCCTAAATTCATCTTCAGCATTCTGTCCTAATTTCTGAGGTGTTACCCGCCCCACCTCGCCGAGATTTAACTGATCTGCGGAATCCTCGGGCACGCAGACCAAGCGTGGAAATCGGGACCGACGACCTTACATCAGCCTAGTCCAATTTGGGAAGGGGCGCGCTCACGGGACGACTGATGGGGGAAGTGACAAACAGGAGCTGACAAGAGCCACAATCAAAACGGTCACCTGTGGTGAAATAAAAAAAAAATAGTGGATATCTCCCAGGCAAACCATCCAAAACAGGATCTATCCCATAATAACCACATTCACCATATGGCAGATGTTACATGCGAGCCTGAGCGTTCGTGTTCAGTCTCCAAGACAAGCAAACATTCGTTTTTTTATTTCAGAAAGGAGTTTTATTTTATTTTTTTACGTCACAATGAGTGAAAGAGAATCACATCCGCCAGTACTGTACATTCCACATCGATCACCCGGGGGTTGGGGGGGGGGGGGCGGCATTGCTACAGCGTGTCCTGCTTCCAAACGTAGAGGAGGCGATGCCGTCTTGGACAGATCCCACGAAATCCGCCGTCTAATGAGGAGAGCAGAGGCTCGCAGCCAGAACGGCCACCCAGACGGAGCCAGAGATGGCGGATGTGGCAGGTGTTCTGCGCGAATAGGGACGCTGCTTCCTCTGATGATGAATAAGGGATGCAGGACGCATCACACATCTGTGTCAGTGTCTCGGGACACCAGAGCAGACCTCTGCTCTCCGAAACAGATGAGTCTCCCCCATTTTCCCAATGACATCCGGCTTGTCCGACCTGAGATGCGTTATTAAAACCTGCTCATTCACCACCACCCCCCCCCCCGCCCCAGCAGGCTGCGACACTGCACCCCTGGGCAAGACCTCTAGACCAGCCTGGCATCGGCGTTAATGAATGATTCCCTTCGCTTCTCTCTGGAAAAAACACAGGAACCGCATGTCGGACTCAACGCTGAAAGAGTGGTTCTTTTAAAACAACATTCCCTGGATTTCACAAGTCCCATGATCGATTCCAAGTTGTATTGATGCCATTTACCAATTCTTACAGAAGAAACATATGTACTCTAAATACTTTAGGGTGGACTCCTGCCCAAGGGTTGTTTGAAAAGAGTAGCCATTGCAGAGCAGTAGTGCATGTGTGCGATAGTACCGTCGTAACAAAGCATGTATGTCATTGACTTTAACCCAGAGTCCAAAAAAACATCCTGAATTAAAAATGTGGCCCCAAAGCCTAGAAGAAAACCCAGCACCACCTGCACTGTTTTGTTCGCTGTTTATTTAACGTTGTTTGTAAGATTGACTTGGATAGACGTATCCAACGCAAAAAAAAACGCTATTACCCGAATCAGAAGGCAACACCGTGCTGTAATTAAGTCCTCAGAATGATTACTTACAAAGTTTATTGAATAAACCTGAAAGTTTCCATGCGCTACAGGAAACGCGCATGCATTTAACGCATCTGATAATTAAGAGCTTTATATTCATCGAAATTGTGTGTGTGTGTGTGCGGGGGGGGGGGGGGTTGCATTCAGTTATACGAGTTTATTTCTAATGAACTGATAGCACTATTAACGCTTTTAAATTAAACATCAGAGGTCAAGTGGATGTCAAAGACAATTAATTTAATGTGAGTGGCGATGCGTTGCTTAGTACTGGCGTGTGTGGGTGACACGTGGGTGACGGAATGGGGAGAAGCTCATTTCTGACTGGTTCTCCAGAACAAGGTCACCCTCAGGTTCTTTTGTGGAGAACCTTCAACCAGTAGCTCCATTTCCGAGACTAGCTGCCTGCTAATCATCCTGACGGCTGCCAGGTCACATCATAGGTTTACTGTGTTTACGTGGTTAAGAGGAGCCCAGTAGCTCAGGATAGAGCCATTTCAACCTCTGCGGAGCACCAAGACTGCGTGTCAGCTGCCTAATGGCATAAATCCTTGAATTCACTGTGTATTTTGCCGTTCATTCACATGCAAGTGTGGTTGGACAAACATTCACGCATCCTGTTTGTCACTGGGGTCAAAGGTCACCAGCCCTTGCCTATGGGTTCAATAACACATCAGTCCAGAAACAGCGCAATCGTGGGGAAAGGGCTTCGACCCCATGCTCTTCTGTCCCACTGGTGCCAGAGATTTCCGGAGAGGAATCTCTCTCTCTCTCTCTCTCTGACACTCTCTTACTGCACATGTCAAATACAAACAGGCCCCGCGCAGGAAATGCAGAACGTCCGTCGCAACCAGTGATATGCGGCTCCTGTTTTGTAATGTGCTGCTGGCTTTCCTTTCCAGTCCCGGAAAGCTATCTTGTAACACTCCTCCATCGAGTTGGCGGGTAAACCTGCACCCCCAGAGGTCTCGCACAGATATATTAGTCTTCCCTGTTCTGTCTTACATTAAACTATGCCAAGAATGTCACAAGTTCATTTGTACAGGGCGGAATTGCAGATAAAAGGGAAGAAAAAAAAGACTCAAATCAACAAAAAAAAGAGAAAAGAACGAAAACAAAAAGGATTTAACTAGAAAATGTAACCAGAACAGAACTGGAGAAATGGGGGTCATATCAGACCCCCTGCATTATTGGGGCGGACAGGGAATATGAAAGATCAGCTATAGGATGGCTGTGCATGTCACCTATGTGTATGAGGGGGGGGGGTATATCTGGAAATGGGACCTCCTAATAGAAGACAGCTGGATAGCAGTGGCCCCCGTACTCCTGGGTACCCCCTCCTCACGACTCTGCCAAAAACACCCCCACCCAGACGCCCTCATTGTCACATCGATCACCGCCCCCCCGTCACATCTTCCTGTTTAGAGTCCAGGAAACTAAGGCCCCATTTTTCACTCTGTCTTGTTGCAATTCAGCGATAAAAGGCTTAGACATGGCTTTAGAGACAGCATGCCGGTCATGGTGGGGGCAGGCAGTTGTCTTCTAAAACATTTAAAACATTATTTTAAGGTTACCCCCCCCCCCCTCCTGCCACCCCGGGCTTATATGGAAGGTATGTTACTGTAAGGGATAAACTTACGGGTACTCTGAGACACTTCAGGTGGGGCTGGGAGGGAACGGGAATGTCGCCGGGTTTATTTTCTATCCAATACCAAATAATACCAGTTTTGGGGCCCTAAGCCAGAGGTGAATTCATTTGTTGGGGGAGGGGTTGGATTAAAATTTGCTGGAGAGAGAACTAGTGCCTGAGAATCAATCATTACATTTTCTCCACGGTAGGGCGCCCCCTAGTGTCGGGGCCCAAGAAAATCTCCCTCTTTCTCCCTCTATATGGGTGGCCGGTCTAGTAATAGTTAATGTCCTGCTTCCTAGTATAATATAAATATTTAAAATTTCCATGCAAAAAAATCTATATTTTAATGTTAGAATTCTCAAATTGAAACACTCGTATCGAAACAATCGATATTTCAGTATCGATCCGCACATCCGTACTCTAAATCCTTTTCTCACTGCTGCTTAGGAGATACTCCGGACGTTTTTGAAGGTATGGCGTCCTGCGCAGGGTGCCCCCAACCTGGTACCCCTTGCCCCCCCCCTCCCCCGGGCTAAGCGCCAGGCTCATCGCGACGCCGTGCAGGGTACGCATTCTTGGAAGAGGCAGAGATAGACTTGCCAGTGGCGTTGCTGATACTTGGCTGCAGACTGATGATGGTATAAAACATTACCGTTAGTTGGAAAACACAGTAAACGTGTGTTGAAAGTGGATAGCATTCTTGTATGCGTATTGGGCGCTACTTAATGATTTTATTCTTTTTTATATATAGTCAACAAAGAATTAAAGATTTAGGACACACCACTTACAATAAATGGCTTATATCCAAAGGCAGAATTTGCATAGGTTTCCTGTCACTCTGTGTCGTTGCCTCACCTCCGCCCCGACTGCCGGCCACCTGCTTTTGCCAATGTCAGTGCCCCCCCCCCCCACCAGGAGCATGGGACACAAGTCAACGGGCAAAAAAAAAGTGGCCAGAGCGATGGCACCCCAGGGGTGTGCAACTGGGGGTAACGTTGCGTGCCAAGTGACTGGTAGCTTGAAACAGAGAATAAGGAAATGCGAACAAGCAGAGGTGGGTGCACGCGAGTGATGGGGACGGTGTCACTCCCTGGGAATTTTGCATAGGGGGGGTTGTTCCTTTTGTTTGCAAGCACCGAGAAAATAATGGAAGTTAAAAATACCGAGCCCGCTTCTCAAAATAATGTCCAGTAATAAATAATAATTGCCGTATCGGTAACCCTGCGGTGCTGGTTTGCGCCCTCACTCCTTGTGTTACATGATTACGATCCGGTCCCCGGTGTCCCCGTCTGTCCCGACCGCAGAGGCTCCGCGGGGGACCGGACGCCGCACCTACGCGCCCCGCCAGCGGGTTCATGCAGCCGGCTGCTCGGTGACGACTACACGTCGGAAAAGCCGAGCTGTTGCCGCACTATTTCATCAGCCTTTGGTGGGTGAGTCAAATAGTTGCTTAACTTTACAGCTACACCTGTATGATAGAGATGGGGGAGGGGGTTGTAAATACACTAAATATAAATACTGAACCCCACTCCCCCACCCCCAAATAAAATCTAATTAAATTAAACATAAACCAGAAGCACAACTCTGTGACATTCCGGTTCAGTATAATTTCAGATACAAGAATATTTACAAAGTCCCCACAAGAAGGTATGTGTCTAAAATCACAGACACATCTATGAATTAATTATCACGGCTACAGCTGAAGGCACTTTATTATGGCCGTGCATCAAACCGAATATTAATAATATTCAGGCTGTTTGGAAGCAAAAATGCGACAGCATGAATTTCATTTCCAATATCTGTTTCAAACTCTACACAACTGCATTATTTAATATATATTTTTTTCACCTCCTGCAATCATACCAAGGAAATAATTAAACATTTAACTATCTTATCTTATCTTTCCGGTCCCTAAAGACGCAACCACGTGACTTAATTTACTTAGAAATAAGCTGTATCGATTAAAACAACAATAACGCATACACATGCCGTATATTTTTGGACCAATAAACTATAGAGTGCGGACACTGAACGATATTTATTTTTGAAATATGGATTGTAATTAAAGATTAGGCTAATTTACCAATATAGGCTATTATGACATTCCTGGAGCCTAGGTGCTTAGGTAGACTGTGACTGCTTATTCTGTAATGTGTAAGAATCTTATATCATGGTGTATCCTATATCTGCAATTGATACCTCACACCGGGTCCTGATAATATGAACAAATCAGGCGAACACAAATTTGACCGCCACGTCGGATTTAATCGTTCGGGTCCAGGCATTCTTACAACCTGGGTGGGAGTAAAAAAGTCAGAAATCCCTGTAACTCACACCATTCTCCCCATCCTTCCGTAACTTCAACCACGAAGTAGACATATAGGCCTACAGATATCCGATAAACCTATCGTAGGCGAAAATATCGTAGGGCGAAAATGCATTTTAATCCAGCACACGTACCTAACGTAACAAATATCATAGCCGAGCCTAGCCTACATTAAACATGCTTAGAACATTTACATTAGCCTACATTAACGCGAAGGCCAATGGAAAAGTGTTTAATATCATGAAATTTATTAAATAATATAGCCGACTGATATATACACATGTACACACAGACGCATAATCAATCAAACGTAACGCCTCTGTTCCCGTTTCTCCCAGTCCGTTTATGGACAGATTTTTTTTTTTACCCTAGTCCACCGGTATAATTAGCCCCGGGGTTCTGCATGCACGATCTTCGCACACAATAAGTGTAATACATTGTGTTGCGCTGTTCACGTTTCGCAAGTGCAAATCTCCTCAGTCACCGGGCACTAATCCCTCTCGCATTAAACTCCTCGTTGTCTCATCGTCACGCAGAAGCCAGGGAAATGATTTTCCTTCTATAATCGCATAGACAACTATAACCTGATTAGTTTCCAAAATTCAAGGGTAAAACTATTGATTGCATCCAAATGAAATTAATCTGAAATATAATTATGCCAACCATCTTCAGTCTTCTTTCCCTAGGTCTTCTAAGTCACAGTTAACGTTTGCAGGCTCTTAAAGGCACACTCAATCCAATTATATAGATAAATAGGGCTAATCATGCAACAAAATTTGAATATGAGGTTTATGGCACAGTTGATAAGCAAAATTATTCACCGTGAAAAAAATGCACGGCGTAATTTTAGATAACGGGGGAAACCTAAAAGCACCAATTGCTCCGATAAATATGTGCTCGTTAGGCATTAACATATGGATTATGGAAGAGCGTGATTTGAGAAAAGGAAAAACATTTCATTACTTGAAAGAAGCATTTGATAAACAGTTTTTTCTATGCCTGATTTCCATAATTCGCCCAGAAAGAGCGCTCTTCCTAGAAACGTGATTGTCTTTCTTTAATTGACAGATGGAGTCCTTTTGTGTCCCCATTGTTCAGAAGTGTCGAAAATGAGCAAAACGAGACGTATAACCCACCTCTGCAGTTCTTTATCTTAACTTTTATTTTTGCTAGTTTTGGTCTTCGTTTGCATAATTTCGGCCCTTAAAAAACGTAACGCATTTTCCTGCTGCGAAAACATTGACCATGCAGGTGCGCTCCGATGTGCGATGGTAAGAACACAAGTACAATGGTGTAACCAGCAGAGATGGATGGCGATTGAAGCATAAAAATTGGGGTAAATAGCAAATAAACTGTGGAGCAGCTGTCTGGCACACCAACGGGAGCACCCCTACAATGGCATCACAAATGCAATTGGTATATAGGCCACTAAACGTGTATTTTGGATAAATTAAAATTGTGTAGGTATGCAGTCTTGTATCGACACACTCTCTACATTTTTATGTATTTTCCTCTTCCCATCCATCTTCTAGCCACTTATCCGGTACAGTTTTATAGGGGGGGGGGCTCCAGATTTCCCCCAGGTCTATGGTACAAAACGCCATCGCACCATTATAGCAATATATGGAACAGTACTCAAGCTGTACGTCATAGTTCAGACAAGTTGAAAGTTCTTTTTTCCTCTTAAGCTTTCAAACACATTTCAAACATCAGAAGGAGCGCTCATACTTGAGTACACAGTAAATCACGACTCAAACAGATAAACAATTCACTGTAAATATGCTGCTTAGTAATCCGAATGGTCCAGGCACTTAGAAAAGAAAATACACGGTGTCTTATTTTAATGTGGCAGAAATCCAGATCAGCGCGACTCCGTTTGTATTCATTCATTCATTTGGGAGGTCTTGAGTGATATTTGAGAGACTTTCGACTGAACGAAACATTAAACGGCGGATTTTTCGGTATCCGAGATCCCAGCCCTGATATCCGATGGACAGAACACTGACCACACAAGAATGCGGATGCCTTATTAGGTCGGCTGTTGATAAACTGATAAATAAAGGAAACGAATTTAAAGTCACCATAAGTAATTAGAAGGATGGAATCTGAAATAAACAGGACATGAAAAGTTCATAGATAAAACTGCATAATTTATCATTCACAGAAGTAATGAAAGCAAGAGTAACCATCGTTTTATTTACGCATTTTTGCCTTTATCGATTGTAAATAAATTATTGTCATAGTGTTCACAACTAACGAAGCAGGACAACGAGCATTAAAGATGCTCGGTGTAAATTAAACGAGCACCACAGAGAAAGTAAGCTAGTTGGTGAGAGGTCGGTTGATCGGATGGAACCTGGTAAAATTCACTGCCGAATCAGCAAACCCGCCAGCATCTCATTTTAAGGGAACGCCAATCTGAAGCAGTGTGTAACTGGAGGACGGACACAAGTTACCCCTCTCCTCTGGTTAATGCCCACATGCTCAGTCGCTCCCATTAATCATGTGAGACAGGAGCCGACCGAGCCGAGCCAAGCCCTGCTTATATCTGCAGCAGAAAGCCAAAGGTGACCGGCTGCTCCAGCCTCACCGCGAAACTGACACCTCCCCTCACCTTATCCTCCCCTTAAATCCATTTGTTACCACGGCGACCGTGGCCCCCCCCCCGCGACCCCCCCCCGACACCCGCGGGTCGGAGGGGAGGCTTGGGGGGGGGCGGGGGGGGGGGGGGGGGGGGGGGGGGGGGGGGGGGGGGGGGGGGGGGGGGGGGGGGGGGGGGGGG
>JAODJX010000027.1:16541755-16554104 GCA_026776945.1 Isichthys henryi
CCCCCACCCCCCCCCCCCCCTGTCCGCCCCCCCCCGCCCCCCCCCCCCCCCCCCCCGCGCGGGGGGCGGCGCGGCCCCCCCGCCCCCCCCCCCCTTGTTGGTTTTGTGACGTTCGATCAGGCGCGCTTATAAAATCCCAGGCCTGTGTTGAACACGAATGCATGCAGGGGCGGGGCCACAGAGGCATTGGCCTTAGCTGAAGGCTGATTGGCCCTCAGAGTGTCCATCCCCTGTCACTCACCAATTCAAAAATATCATTCACTAATACTGCACCACAACAGCAGCAAATTTCAAGCCTCTTTAGCATGGTTGAAGACAGCTTACTTCATAATTGCCAGCCCTACGACCGACTTTGCTAGTTTAAAAAATTAAAATGGCTTCTATGCCTTTCTCAGGGCTCATTTTATGATTTAGGAGGGAAAAATGAAATAAAAAAATTCATAATTTGCCACGAAATGAAAACTTCTTCTTCATTAGTCGGTGTGAAATCCCACTGCGGGGGTCCTACTGAAAACTCTCAAACCATATTAAAGTCTCCCTGCCCCTTGACGGCATCCAATCATCTGAAACAGAACGGAAACTATATCCTATCTATATAATTATCTCATTAGTAGCACATTTGCTCACAGCTCATGAACAGAAACTGTAAATCTTGAACGTGTTTGTTGAAATGTAGATTTATTACTTGAGAAACAAAAGTCCATACATGATATTCTCCCCCTAATGAGTACACTGTACCTGAACTGAGTTGTGGGCCTGTCAGAATGGGACACTGTTACCCTGAATATGTCATAAGGATAAATTTAAGACCAAAAGCACCCAAATTTAAGTCTCCGGCCTACATTTTATTGCGGTGCTTTACAATGCAGATTCGGTGCAGAAAACTTCACTTTACTTTTGTTATACCCGAAGATGAAAAATGTTTGGGTTATTATGCAAAATAATGTTGGAAAAACAATTACAAATCACTTTAATTGTGCAGAGTAATGTATTATATTAAAGGAATAATCATTGGTTTGTTGATGACCTTTCATAAGAGAACTGCTTTTAATTAGACACTCACTACAGATTCATTCTCATCCAAATACCGATTTTACAACCAACGCAGTACTGAAAAGGTTAGCCACGGACACTTAAGCTTGTAACCGAGACAGAAATACTGTACATCGGAGTAGGCGGGGGCGAGGGTGACCACGCTGGAGCTTATTTGGATTCCGTCCCGGGAAACACCATCACCTGCTCCGATTCTAGGGAAAAGCGCATCACCGTTCTGGCGATGAAGGCCGAGCAGAAGATGCACTTCAAGAGGCAGCTGAGGATACGAGACCTTAGCCGACTCATCCCTGGGATGATCCCACAGAGACTCACCTCCTCCCCAGCCAACTGCTTCCGCCACAGTGTCGCCGATCTGCCGAGACACTTATCAGTCACACCGCCCCCTCTGTCCAACGTCAGTTGCAGGACAAGGAGATGAGGAACAAGAGCCATTAGGTACCAAATGCCACCATTTGTTCCGGAAACTTCTAAGAAACGCTACCTGACTCTGAGATCCAGAACAATCCAACACCCGAACTGTCTCACTTCTCGACACGTGCTGCTAATCACCCCCCCCCCCCATTCACTACCTCACCCTCATCTCACTCCCATGTACCAAAATAATCACAACAAATTAAATTCTGACCTGTATTATTTGCACTACACTCACTCACGCTCTACCGCAACAAATCCATTACTTATTTATCGGCATCTAATTATTTCTCTTATTTATACACAGGATCGTCTCCCTGTCAAACCCCCCCCCCGGCATATCTAGCTCGCTCCCCGTGCCTCTCATGTAGTCACCTTTGTTTTTAGTAGGATCTGCACATTTTCCATTCCTCCTATATGTGCCGTTACTCTGTACGCACCGCATGGTTGTTGTACACAACCAAACAAACTGGTAAAACTTACCCTGAAGTAGGCAAATAAAGTCAATTCTGTGATGTCGCTGTTAAAAAACAGGACAGAAGGAGAGAAATGAGAAAAAGATGGAAAGATGAGAGCTTACTCCACCCTCCAGATGTATGACTTTAACACCGACGGTGTTTGAATGCCCTGAAAAATGCAGAAACTTCACTCTCTTGAAACCTTAAACCTCTCCATCATCTTGAATCTGGGGGAAACTTGGAGAGTCTGGCCACCGTACCAGCTCGAGGCATGTATTGGGCAGGGTGAGCGGGGGGGGGATACGACGCGCGCCTGATGAGGGGACGGTCGTTTCCCTGTCACTTCAGAGAGACCACTGAGACAGGATGCACTGCGCGTGGCATGGCAATAAATCACTTTCTGCATTGGCGCCATGCATCAATTCTGAGCTCACGCTAACAAATTATCTGTCTGTTTATTCTCTACATGATGGCTACGGGAAATATTAAATCCACGCGCTGCACCTGTACGCAAAAATAAAACATCCGTCACTCCGCCTGGCATCCGTCATCCCGTTTCCATGGTTTCGGGCCGCTCCACTTTATTCCGACGTCTCGTCATGCTGTTATTTTTCATGCCGGGCCAGATTCGTCAGGACCCGAACTGTTCATTAACGGGCTGAAAATAACCAGCGTGCGGATTAAAATCACATTAAGAGGGAAGCCTGTTCCACGGGTCGGGGTTTTTTAACGAATCCGCGATGGGTAACTCTCATGAGCTATGCGAGGCACTGCAGTATTACTCTCTGCTCATTTAGTCTTGACGAACAGTCGAGTCGACATCGGAAAGAGTCACGTTCTGTGGGGGGGGGGGGGGGGGTGGGATTGTGGGCTGCCAACTTAATCTCAGATTCACGTTACTAGTGCTGACGTTCCACACATAATCACATTACGGCTCGCCTGATACAGCACATGTGACCCCCCCATCAGAAAGGTTGACTGCAGAAATGTGACAGAGGTGTGGCCTAGTAATTAAAAACCGTGTTATCTCTGGCCGGCGTGTTATGGCTGAGCGCTGGCTGGCCTCCAATGACGCTTCGGCCCCCCGCCGACGAGCTCCAGACGTCTCTAAAGACATCCCGCGCACTTTTCACCTTGTTCCCAAACGAGGGGGGGTCACCAGGGTATGGCGTGGGCAGACGACCACTCCACACAGGTTTTCCTTATTAAAAGGGGCAAAATCAATGGCAGAATGTGGAGAATATTAAAGTCATTTACCTAATTTGATGCAGTGAAGGTGACTGAAGGTTCAGCGGACGGCGGCCGCAGACACCGTAACCCTACTAATACGAAGGCACTGGATTTAGTTTTTGCAGCATTAGTGCTTTTTAAATAATACTAATATTAATAAAAGCATCAATCATAAAAAGCACCAATCAAGACAGCCTTTTTTTCTGCTCGGCAACAACCTGCCTTTTCTCATGAAAATTCACATCTAAGTGAGAGGATCATAATTAAGTTATGAAGTTAACCCTAAAATCCCCTTT
The DNA here is from genome assembly GCA_026776945.1 of Isichthys henryi. Taxonomy (NCBI): domain Eukaryota; kingdom Metazoa; phylum Chordata; class Actinopteri; order Osteoglossiformes; family Mormyridae; genus Isichthys; species Isichthys henryi. Next base: position 16,545,207 of record JAODJX010000027.1, read on the forward strand.
TTGGGCGAGTCGGGTTTTGCCCGGCCTGGGGACAAAGCAGCATTTTTACGACACTCAAGTCGCAGTGATCTTTAGTTTCCTTGATGTGTGACTATTTGCTCTTTGAAATGTTGTATTAGGTTTGAAATGCTACAAGACAGTGCGATTCCTGCTCATTAAAATGCTTTTCTTACTTCTTTGAAGGCTGCCTTTCACTCACAGTATGAGTGATATTATCCTTTTTTTGTGTCCTTCTGTTTGTCTTTATGAAGTGCGATGGCACGTTTTAGTGGTGCAGTCGCTCTAATTCTGTCGTGTGCGATTAGCATTTTTGTGCACAGTATCATTAATATCCCAAATGGCCAATTTGTACAAGCGGGGCAGTGCTTGCGATACAAGCCTTCAGAAGACTGAGATGATTTAGAAGTGACTTCAGAGGACTCTGAGTTTCTGCCTTGATCAGGTGCTTCTGAGAAGGCCTCCGAACCAGGAATGAGCTCGGAGTGTGTCAGAGATTTCAGCATGACAGCCGCTGTGAGTCGTCTACCGCAAATAAGGACAGCTTGCTTTCCAGCAGGACTGAAGTGCCAGTTTGTTTTTGGGCAGGGTGGCGGGTCCATGGGTCTCCATGCTCACGGTGTGGGTGGCTCACGGCAGCTGCTCGCCAAAAGCGCACGGAAGCATCCCGCCGATGACGAGACAGAGCACATGACCCAGAGAGTCTGGGGAAATGAAACTTCATTTGCCATTTGTATGGCTGTAGTACATTGGGATGTGTTTGTTGTTTTCACATATTCCTTCATGCTGTACTTTAAGACCCACAGTTAGAGAGGTGAGTGAAGCTTGTGATTTTAGCATAGGGTCAGCTGTCCATGTAACACCCCCAGGGATTTTTATTTATTTATTGGTGGGGGAGTTATTTAGAACTTCGCTCACAGACTTAATGGAAAAACACCTACTCTACTGAGCTTGATCACAAGCACAGAGGCCTGACTCACAGAACCACCCACGAGCCTTTGTGTACACTGACGGACCCAAGGTACTTAAACCAACCAAATCCCAAGGTCCGCCAACCTTCCATATCGCTGACCGAGGCTCTGACAAGCCGAATATCTGAAGATCACCCTACCTTCCCTTGCTTGCCGATGTTCAGAGGAACAAGTCCCTCGGGGACAAATGACAATCCACGGAACAGATAAGTTGCTCCGTGGAACATAGGAACCCCAGACTCGCCTGGCTATCAGGATGTCGGGGTGCCTTTAAATTGTGAAAACGAAGTTCCAAGCACAGAAGGACTGGAGAACTGCTGGTCCACATCTGACATGAATTATTCCGTTTCTCTGATCACGCCCCGCTTTTTCGCCCGATATCTGATCTCACATGCCTATGCATCACTATACATTCTCAGTGATTGGTTAGTTCTTTTTTTTTGAAGTGTTCAAAGCATAGGGAAGGTTTTTTTTCTTTTTTCCCCGAGCGCGAACGGTTGACAAGTGAACTCCGGTGACCGAGCCAGCTGGAAGGAACCCGAGCAGCTGATCAAAAGACTCGATCGCATTCATCTCACCGCGCCGAGGACAGTGTCCCCCCGTGAACCGACGGAAGGCCTTCCTGTTGATGTTGGCAGGGCCTTCCTCGCTCCGAGTCGCATTCCTCTTTGGCAAACTTGCAAGACCTATCCGCGATCTTCTCCCAATTCCGCTGTCACAGCCCCCCCTGGTTAACAACTCGAGCAAGTCCAACAGATTTTAACAGAATATCAAAGCATCGCGTAGCGACTTGTCTTACACTGGAGCACAGGCTCCTTGCGCCTGGTTCCTGAGCACCTCATCTCCGTTATTCCTCTAACTGCCAAAAGAGCGTAGCGGAACTTCTTGGAATTATTGGAAATAATCTCAACATCGTTTTCAGCCTTATCCAGGTAGGGAATATGTACAAGGTTACAGATTCTGCTCCCGAGAAGAGAGTTAGTGCTTTTACTGCGTCAGCATTAAAGGTGATGTTTAGCAAACTTTGCTCAAAACTTACGAAATTTCTGTCATGCTTCTGCAAAACAAAACTAAACAAAACAACTAAAAGAAAAGCTGTATGAATAAAGTTGTTCTTCTTATGCTGTTAATCGTTTTGTAACATTAAATTGTTTATTGAAATGAAGTGTCCTCAGCCACAATCTATTAAAATTATTCACATAACACATACAGTAAAGGCACCATAGAGAAAAAATGAGAATTAAAATGTAGATGTTATACAAATTCCAACCAGAAATGTCACAAATCGAAATGCTTTGGATCCTGCGACTGTTATTAGGGTCATTATGGTAAATGCCTGTTTTTAGGCTATATCTCAGTATTTTGGCACTACACACATAGAAAAGGAGGAGAACATGAACGAAATCTGTAATGCCTGCTATATTATATACTCATGACAGATGTTTTACATCTTATATAAAAACAGACGTCATTGACAGATGAAATACTCAAAGCTGTGATAATGTTCAAATCCAGAACTGAAAAAAAAATCTTTTTACCTGTTAAAGTATTCAGTAGGAGTTTTGGGAAATTTGATCAATAAGTCATGATGAATAATTGTGAGAGAGACAGTAGTTATCAGAATAGATGTTCCCTCTGTATGTATCTGAGTAACTTTAACCATAATTCTTATCGGTGAACCAGGGAATTGTCACCCTTTCTAATAACCGTGGATGCTATGTTGAGCGTCCATTATAACTGGTAGAAAACACATTTGTTTGCTAAATACATTGAAGGGGAAACTATTTTTGACAGCTCTGGCCTCAGATTGCTGTCCATGAAACCTGCAGGGCGGGTGGTTAATCCATTTTGCACACATTGAAATAATTATTGTAATATGAAAATAATTACAGTGGAAATGTCATGGGCTTTTATGTCCTATAATGTAATTTCATTGGCGCTTTCCTGAGAAGGATCGCTCATATAGATTAAACATTTCAAAATTGAATTGTCACAATAATTATTATTATTTTTATTTTTTGTTCATTTGCAGAAGATATATTGATTTAAAAGGGGATGCTGTCATATATTCTCCTGACACAAATCAATACCATTGTTTACAAAATTAGTCCAAATCGCTGATAAGTGTATTAATTATATGTCAATAGCCTGTAAGATGTCCTGGAATCATTTTTCAGAGGGAAGTTTAGATGAATTTCTGTCTTGATAGAGTACATGAACCGAAATCGTTTTATTGGCTATTTGATCATGTCGGATGCTAAGAGAACATTAGCAAACATTACAGAATGGCGTAGCAGGGCATTGAGAATACAAGGCAAAATGGCTATAAACTGGGACTGACTTGCAGCTCCCATGCCCTTCCAGCAAGTATAAAATCATTAACATATTCCACAAGAATACCAACAAGAGGGTGTCTCCGAAGGCCTCTCCATCCTCAACTCCCGTGGAGCTGTCATCGAAACCACAGCCTCCAGCACACCCATCGATCACCAGTGTCTACTGCCCCCTCACCAAAGCAGGGAATTAGGGGTTAGGGTTTTTCTTGCACTCAGCATTGCTGCAGTCCGTACCGTAACATTCGCCCCCAAAACTGCCATGCACTAAAAGCATAGACTATTTATTCCGTGTGAGGAAAACAGGAGTGAACTGAGATGTGAGTGAATGTTAGTGGATGTTAGCCTAGTTTGAAGTATGTACTAAATCAAAGCAGTTATGGTCATTTTCTATGTCTAAACAAACCTTAAATTAAAGGCAGTTCAAAGAGGTTAACATGCACTTACCCAGCCAAACACATTTCGAAATATGTTAGCATGAGAATGCTTCACATGGGCCAGGTCCTAACAGATCTGAAACAACAGATCACACACACACACACACACACACACACACACACTTGTAATTATATATTTGTGGGGACTCTCCATTCACTTCCATGGGGAAAACTCTCTAATCCCAACATGACTACCATAACCCCCACCCAGCCCTAACCTTAATCATAAATAACCAAACAAAATACAACAGTTTTGGCATTATTACTTTTTGATTGCATTCACAGATCTGAAAAATACAGGTTTTATTACATTGTAGGGGACATTTGGTCCCCACAATGTAATAGAAACCTAATTCACACACACACAAACACGCATTTAAAGTATGTAACCTACTTCTTTTTGAGTGAAAATTGTTCTGTAAAATCCAGTTTAAAAAAAATCAGTCCAAAATTACCTATATTTTGTTTTGTAATTAGATAATCTGTCATTATCTATTATAGCCATTATAACTCATTAGTGCCATATGACGTTAAACTGTGTCTGGACCTGTAAGCAGTTCTCCAACTTGCAGGGAGAAATTTGGGAGTTGGTGGCGGGATTGTCACTCCAGCCATCGTAAACTTCACGCAGCTCTGAAACAGTAAACAGGGCACCTTTCTGCTCTCCGCTGAAGTAGCTCTACTGCAGCCGCCCACTGGAAGGCCTCACACACCAGGAAGGGGATGGGGGAAAGTGCTCAGGAGCCGCAGAAGAGTGTAAACCGCTGGAGAGCCAATGGGATCAGGCCTGTCGGGGATGGGAACTGGCGTGGTGCTGAGGCGTCGCATGTTGGGTGCGGCAACGCAGTGCATGCTCCCCAACCTGACCTGACCTGACCCGTAAGTAGACAAAGTAAAACACCATAAAACAAATCCGGATACAAAGATATCTTAAAGCCTTAAATATTATGCGTCACGCTCTCGGGCCCCTGCGGTCCCCTGGGGCCACTTCCAGCGATGGCCCCTATACGCAAGAGTGATTTACTATCACCTCCACTTGGAGGTGTATTTTACCCTCTTATCACAGCCATGGCGATGGCTAAAGAGACCACCACTGGCTGAGCTGAGTTGTTTATGTGTGTTATTGATGGATGGATGGATGGATGGATATAATTTACTCACAAAATTAATGAATCAAACACATGCACGTACTTGCTTGCATACTTTACATATTCACTTCAATTCAATTTATTTTTATATAGCGCCTTTCACCACAGAGTGGCCCCAAGATGCTTTACATGGGTGTGTTTTGGTACATCACAACATCACTAAGACAGAATAATACAAAAAGGAGGAAAGAAAACTATATTTCTTGGATTCCACTGCCCCATAAGCCCTTTGAACTATGTTTGTGTACGTATAACTGAGGACTGATTGACTGGACTGATTTTATTCATATGTGATGAAAGGATTAAATAAACCCAGTACCAGAACTGAAGCATTATGGTTAGAGCGCCGCAAAGCCGTTAGCTGTTCTAACCTAGAGAATGACAGCTGGCTCTCCGCCGGTCCCCTCTGAAGTGCCGCGGAGCAGCATCCCTCCCGGTCGCGGTGTCAAGGTGGGAACCCGTCTCTTGGCTGCCGGCTCGTGATAACTGAGCCAGAAGCGTTTCCTTTAATCGTGTGCCTGTTTCCAGGATACGGCCTTCTGCAGTGTAAAGTGCTGAAAAATCGTCTGATTTACATTGAATGCCCTCCTGGAGCACTTTTATGCAGCGATTATCGCCGTAAAACGAAAACCACCAGCCTCACATTCGGCCAAAAGATTAACAGTGTTTATTTATCCTGCCCATAAAAGTACATATTTATTATGGAGTACTAATAAAAATGCCTTGGAGAATGGGCCTTTACTTCTATTCTGGTACAAATCCTATTGCGAAAAACTCACCCAATTATCAAATGAATAAATGTTAATTATCTAGTCATCAATCCCAGATACATCTTTTCTGTATTGAAGGCTGTTGAACTGTAGTCTGTATGTTAGACCACTTGGGATAGTCTAAACTGCAGGAAAAATACTTATTTTCCATGCAAAGATCCTTTATTATTCTGTTCAGTTCTATTCCTCATGTAAAGTCACAAAGTATGTTGCAGGAATACCATCCTATCAAAGGTTGTTGGATTGTAATCTTACATTTCTCTCTCAAGAATTCCAAGAATGCTCTGATTGTCTAGAACACAGAGAAGTCTTAGAACACATTGATATTATAGTACTTACGGGAGTTCTAGAACACACATCGTTTAGAAAGATCCTTAATTTCTCTAATCTGTTTCTCAGCTAAGGTCACAAGGTATATTTCAGGAGCCTATAATACATCCAGCCGTCGGCCCACTGGAAAGCGCTTCGGCGTAAGAATAAAAACCACACAACCTCCATGATCTCTCTGCTGACTAAATACAAACAGGTGTAGCTACTGTTTTCTCACACCAAATAAAATATACAGGAAGGGGAGAACACTTTACATCACTGAAGGTATCCTTGTACTCCGTCTTAAATCCACTCTTAAATCACGCTGGTAAGAGGGTTAACAGTGTAATGTGAATATAATATGTTTTATACTGACAGTGCTATTTGGGAACTAGCTTGTAAGAATGTTATCTTGAATTTCCAAAACCCAGGTAGAGTGGCTCAGGCCTGAAAACTGCCACTGAATCCTCAGCATGTCTTAGTACAGGTGTATATAAGAGCAGTAACCTCATGTTGGTATTTAATTCCTTGGGAGATGCAGTGTGCTGATCTCTACGCAGAGGTCAGCCCTGCCATGTCATGGGGGCGGAGCCACGTGACCGGAAAGGCGCGATTGTGTCGTGAGCAGACAGGCGCCGGGTCCTCGTTAGCTGCGGCAGGTTGCCACATGTGTGCCATCTCCCTGACCGTGAGATTTTAATGACCATGAGCCATAAAACTTGCGCTGCAGAAAAGGAGCCGTATTTTCCATCAGGTCTAACTCTCCATTTAGGCAGTATTACTATGGAATGAAGCTAGTCACCATTTTTGCACTAAGCACGTTCATGACTTGAGGAAATAGGATGATGCTTTGCTACAGGTCATGTGGTTTATGCCATAAATATACCTAATGTAATAATGACCCCCCTCCCGTTATGATTATCGAATAATTGAAAAATATACTTTATTATATTTTAGTTTATTTACCAGAGTTTGCATACTTTTGTGCTACATTGTTTCTGTGTGTGATTTATCTCAGGATAATGTGAAAATAAATTTGTCCGTCCATCATCCAACTGCTAAACCACCAGGGAACAGCCTGGACCCTAACCCAGGTGGCACATGGTATGGGGAGACCTTGTAAGAAAGGTGTCAGGCCTTACACTTTATGCTGGAGGGGATGGAAAACACACACACACACACACACACACACACACACGGAGAATATGCAGACACCACATTTAGGGCTGAACTTAAGATGACAGACAGACAGACAGAATTCATAAAGGATCGATCTAAGGAAATTGCTGAAATTTTAAATAAGGATGGATGAGGCCCTGAAGATGATGGACTTTCACAGCTCAGCATCTACAGGGCTGCTGCAACTCCAGGACTCTCCCTTTGCCTCAGCCGGTCCGCTGGCTGGGTGGTCCGTCTGGCTGGGCCGACCCTCAGTCCAGGATGATGTAAATTTTGCCAGCGGGCGCCCCCCTCCATCGCACATGGACACGCATCCCTCTCTGCCGGCTCACCGTGGGATTTTTTGCAGGGAAGGGGGAGGGGGGGCGGGATTGGAGTTCCACAGATGTGTGGTCCTGTCAGCTCGAGACAGTGTGGACGCCACTCCGAAGTGCTGGCTGGGAAAATGGCATTCCCTGGAGTCCGCTAAATGCCAATGTGCAGTATTTATGGTCATCCTGCGGATCACCGATTCCGATAATAAACAGATAATCTGACATCATCATGCAAAATGATACTGCATGACAACAGCTGTACTGACCTGTGGATAAAACTAGACAGAACCTCTTAAAGCACGCACAGGACTCGGTAGTAATTTTCTCAGTTCTGTTTTTTTTGCAGTTAAAATGTGAAAACATGTCACCATAAAGTTAGATGAACCTTCTTCCTGTCTGCAGTAAAAGTTATAAACGATGCGTGCTTTTCATGCTTCTCTTATACTAAAAAATTCAGTCAGGTCACCCTTATAAATACATGCCAGGCTGAAGACGTAGGACAAATCCCTGGCTGGGTAGTATCTTTTACATATTTACATTCTATTTATTTCTGATTCTTGCACTATGACCAGTAAGATCGAAATGTCATCTTAGTGTATGACCCATGCATCATACAGCCGAAGATGGCAATAAAGATTCTTCGGCTTTTGACATTGGCGGTCGACTTTGTGGTGATTGTAAGCACCCTGTGCCAGTAAAAATAGGGTGAAAACAGAAAGTTTGTTGCAATCTTCCTTTCGCTATGAGAGAACTCTCAGAAGGCCTACCACAGGGTTCAGGGCCGGGTTCAGGGCCAGGTTCACCACCGGTGGAGCTGACTTACTACCCACGATCCTCGCCTCTGCTCCCCCGGTGACCTGACCGAGGGAGGGTCATCTTCAAAGATACTAGGCGGTCTGTAATCAGTCCTGTCTGCTTTGATCCCAGGGGGGAGAGCAAAAGCGATGGCTTGTTTCAGAGCACCCTTGCAAATAAACGCAGGAGCTGAATCGTGTTTGTGTTGCGAGGAAATAAGGGGCGGCCATGTGGAAGGAGATGGGGGCGTGTCGATCGCTGGTAAGGGAAATGAGATCCAGGAGATCCCAGATCTTTGGGGCCATGATCGTGGATTATCCTCTAGATTCCGAAAGGAGATCCGTATTACTGATGCCGTGAAAACGTTCCAGGTCGGGAAGTTAAACGGAACCGTGTGAGAGATGGCCGGGGCAGAAGGTATTAAGTTCGTTTGGAGCAGACTGTGCAATTTCTAGAACAACAGGTATTGCGTAGAGACAGTTACATTTAGCAGAAGCTTTTACCTGAAGTCGCAAACTTTTAGGAATGCAGGGTCAGCCAGGGTATGGTGGTGCAGTAGTTAGCACTGTTGCCTCACACCTTTGGGACCCGGGTTCGAGTCTCCGCCTGGGTCACATGTGTGCGGAGTTTGCATGTTCTCCCCAT
>JAODJX010000027.1:16567634-16584298 GCA_026776945.1 Isichthys henryi
ACCCTGAAATGTGTGCAAACAGCTGAACCTGAGATAATTATTTGGCGCTGGTTCTCTCTCTGCCTCCCTCTCTCTCTCCTTCCCTCTTTCTCCCTATCCCCAGATCAGTGACCAAACAGCGAGGACAGGTCTCCGTGAAAGGCAGATAAGACCGTGTCCCGCTGCAGGCCCAGAAAATTCTGTATTGCAGGGTTGAGATGAACAGAGTGGGATGACATCACGGACGCACTGGCAGTAAAGAATCACAGCCGCCTTTCCTGCATTTTGAAACCGGTATAAATACGCACCCCTTCAAACTGCATGGAAATTTCCCTTAGTTAATGATATAAATGTCATTATACAATATGTAATCGTGGCTGTCTAATAAGAAATGCATTGCCCACATTTTAATTATTTTGCTATAAATAAATTACGCCCATTCTGATCAACTAGTATTTATGTTTGAATTAAACGTTTGGTATTCATGATGGTTTTTGGTATGGATGACGTCATATCATTAATTTCATCAACTTAACATTGATAGCTAGCAAACATAGTTAATTATGAAGATAAAGTGAGATAAGCTTGTATCTTGTTGACAGAAACATTTGCCTCGCTGACAACAATCCACGCAGATTTAAAACATTAAACTGTTCACCGATTGCTGTGTAAATTTAGGTTTCTATCTGTGGTGTCTCATTGCGTTTTAGATTTATTTTTTAAGTAGTTTGAGAAAATGGATTTTTTTCAGTCCTGAAATAAATTGCTTTATGGAGATATGTGTTTTTCGTAGGACAGTGACAATAGATGTACAATTTCTGGCAGGCTTGTTCCCAAAATGATTGGTATATTGATACATTCTTATGCTGTAAACTTCAGTTCTTTGCAAAGTAAATTTTTTTTCACTAATGCAGAGTTATGATTAGTATGCCTGTACAGCTAATTCTAGGCTGGGTCGGGGGTTTACAGACCAGATACCAGAGAGTCACTGACAGAAACACATCAGGCGGTGGAAACTTCCAGAAGGCCCTGGAAGTCGAAGATATATGTAATCCTTCTGTGGCGGTCATCTTTTCAGGCTGAGCAACCCTTGTCCGCTCCCCTAAGCCCAGCCTAACTCATCCCCCCCAGCTGAGAGCAGATCTTTTAACTCTCTCCACCTGATGAGGGCAGGCTGGGATCATTTTCCCTTCCCGGTGGATGCTGGAGACGGGGCAGGCGGCCACGCCCTGCTTCGCATCGCTGCTCCGCGGCGGGTGGGATTCGTTCCGCCAGCTATCCGCCGTGTGGTAATGGTAAGGTTGGACCCCAGCTCCGCTGGATTTCATTGAGTTGCACCGCTCCACAATCTTGTTTATATAAATTTAAATGGATGAAATAGGGGAATGAGGAGTGCTGGGATAGAGGTGACCGGATGAGGGAATCCGGAGATTACAGAGCTCTCGGGGTTGACGTCAGCATCTACTGTACGTCCTACAAACAAGCGGTCGTATAGAATCGACCGCTCTTCAGAAACCTATCGACCATGAAACTTGACCCCACTTGGTCAATGGCATGCAAGTGTATTGGGGCAGCCCTGAACCCACAGCAGCCCCCCCACTCTGAGCTACCTCACGTCTCGCTTGGATTTGTCTCCACGCACAGGGTAAGGTGAAGGTGACGGGCAGCAGGGGTGGGGGATGGTGTCTGATTTTTTTTTTCCGTGCCCCGCCCCTCTTGGCACCCCCCCAGCCCACCCCGTAGGGCAGCCCTCGCTTCCCATCTGCTGTCTCTCCCAGTGAGGAGCTGTGACGGTCCCAAGTCACATTTACAATTCAATTACGCCTACAGAGGCCCTTCCTTCCAGGCCCCCGCCTGGGGGGGGCAAGCAGGCCAATGACATTCTAAATTGCTGACTTAAGACATGCCCCACAAGGACATATTCACATACATGTACACATGTAATTTGTGCATGAGTGTGTGTATACATCTATACAATGCATGGTTGTGTGTAAACCATTTGGTACCTGTACATATATTATATACAGTATATATATATACACACACACACACACACACACGCACGCATACTGGGGACCTTAAAATGGACACAGGCATCATGAATGTCTGAAAACATCTCAGTAAAGTACATAAAATACAAGAAAAAAAAAAAAAACGAATTAAAATCAAGGCAGCCCAAACTGGGGGTTTGTGATCTTTTTTTCCGATGGTAACTGGGGAAACAATGAACCGCTTCCTATCCTGGGGTTGGTTATAATTTAATTGCTATCTAAGCTAATAGGGGAGGGCGGTTTTTATGAAGGCGATGTGTCATTCACGTCCCCAGCAAGGCCAACACGCGAAGGGCGGCGTGTCTGTTTGGGAGGAGAGGAGAGCATTTTGCGCAGAACATTCCGGACATGGAGAGGTGCCATGGCACAGCCGCCCGCAGCCCAGTGCGGGGGTGGGGGCCCGGTCTCGCTGGCGAGGGTACACCGCCGCCTATCTGCCAAAGCCCCGCCCCTTCTCCTGTGCTGCAGCGGCAAGCTTTGCTGCGAGGTGACAGACCGCGGTAAAGAGCACTAACGCGTGCGGATCTCTATCCCCACGTACGGTCACACCGCCCCCATCACCTTCCCTGCAAAATCGCCTCCACAGCCCCAAATGTCATAATGACTGCAATTAAAGTTTTTTTTTTGTTTAATAAAAAAACGCTCGATTCACTTAATATGTCCTGTCAGGCCGATTTGTCATTAATATAAATGACATAAAAACGCCCCATTTTCGGGCTTGGCAACATCTGCGTGAAACGTTTTCTTGCGGCTAAATAGTCTACTCACTCATAGAGCTTTTATTCAATAGCACCTGAAACAGGAAACAATTGAATCATAATTACGAGCAAATCACATAGACATTTTTCGCTGCACCGATACAACCTTGTGACATTTCTGCCGGGGAACTAATTTAATCAAGCAGGCGTCTTTAAACCAATTCTTCCCGCAAAGTCTTTCTGCTGACAAGCAACGACAAAGTGACACATGCATAAAGTCACACACAAAAAAAAAAAATAAAAAAAAAAAAAAAAAAAGAGAAAAACTAATTACGGCTCTGGGGGTGGACGTGAGATTTATGGGATCACCTAGATCAACATCGCCTCTCGGGCTGCGAGATTATGAGCTGAAAGCGTCGTTAAGCACGGCGGATTTTAAAACTGAATTTCATTATATTTTGCCTGATTTAAGAGGACCGGTTCACACAGAGCGTCTACATTCCGTTACCACGGCGAGCGTCCGCCACACTTCCCCTTCCTGTTTTCAAAGCAGTGACATTAACATACTGACTTGACGGTATCAGTTAGCCTTTAACTACAAATGGCCTGGAAGCTCCCCCCCTTTACGCTCCAGCAAAACTAATTTCAGGCTCATAATGCTTACATGCCCAAGTGAGTTTGGCCAACCTGGTTGCCTCAAACACCACAGGATTTTTCCCACAATCCCCATCTTTCATTTTCTATTTTTGCTATCTCCTGGCACAATGTTCTATAAAATCAGCTGCTGTTGCGGTCATCCACTATACAGCTCCTGTCTCTAAGTATTTCTCAAAAGCTTAGGCTCATTTTGTGAAAGGGTCGAGAAAAACATAAATGAAAACAAATTCAACTGAACTTCTTCGGTCAGACTCTAACTGTAAATATTGGTCACATAAACAGTTGCCGTGTGGCTAGATAGATTTGAGGTGCCCAGCATGCCCAAGTCCTTTCACATGTGTTGTTTTATACTGCCAGGCTCCTTTGCTGAAGTAATTATCGACCCATCAAGCAGCTGATTAGTTGCATCAGGTGTGCTGGCGGTGGAACATTCTGGAAGCAGCTGAGACACATTAAGGAGAAGCTTCATGGTTACAAGTTCTCTAGAAGCTTTGGTTTAGTAAGGCTGTTGCCTAGGCGTCACTAATTGCGTTATTGAAGTCGTTAGCTGGCAATTAAGTTGTCTGAGCCGATGTTGAGTAAAACAAAAAAATCATTTTTTTAAGCAAAAATTATAAATTCCCAACCACCATAAAAACGTTCACACATAGCTCTACTAAATTGTTTTTGTTTTTTTCTTTGTTTGCACTATGACTTCCTCAATGTGCCCCATTCATCATCACGGAACCCAAAAGTGTTTTCTGACACGTCGGCGCTCGTTTTAAGAATGGAAACAGACGTCGCGAGCGCATTTGAAGCTTGCAGCGATATTCGAAATTGCTTTCACAAAGCTCTGTGAGGAGCCTAATTACATTGTTGCATCCTAAATATTTTTCTGGAATGGTTTTGTATAAAATACTTTGAAAAAAAAGCAGGATTTACGCTGAATATTGGCACCTGTTTAAAAAAATCTTTGAGGGAACGGGTTTTACAGAAAACAATTGTGTAGAAGCGAGCATCGCTTTGGCTAAGCTGTTACTGCTTGTGTTCAGAACACATTTTGCCATCCAGGTAAACCGGTGAGTGTAAATTAATGCATAGGTGTGTGGTTGCTATGTGCTGGACGCAGAACTGAATCAGGAACTCTAGGCTTTGGGGGGGGCGCAATCTTATCCACAGAGAACTGGTGTGTGTGCAGGTTTTTGGGGTAACCTTTTTAGGTCAGTTGTTCAAACCCAAGTGTGAAGACTATTCAGCCAATCAGTCCTCTAATTAGTAATCTAATTAAGGAGTTTTGGTGAAAACCTGCATACACAGCGGCCCATTCTGTATAAGATTGGCCACCCCTGGCCTACGCAAAGCTTTACTTGGGAGACCCTCCTACCACGAAAACTGATGATCGTTTCACATTTTTCCATGACTGTCTGGGCTCCCTTGTGTCGGTGGGGCCCTAGGCAGCTGCCTAGTTTGCCGGTGCCTTGTTTCGGCCCTGGGTGGGCTGCGTTCCCAGCATCGGCCGGCTGTGTCCTTCACTGGATGACTGAACAGTGGCTCAAATAGATATACAAGCAGAGGTAGGAGGAGAGCCTCACGGTCGCGTTCGTCCTCGGCAAGAGGGCAGCGAGGCTAAGGAGGAGATGAGAATTCAGCAACCTCTCTTTGAGGAGACCTTCAGAAAACAGCTGGAATGGTCAGCATTTTGAGGCAAAGAAAACCTAATTACAGTCAAGAGCTAGGAAAATGAAAACAAATGAAGAAATAAGGATTTTGGAATGACTATCCATCGTTCCAAGGCTTTAGAGAGTGTACCAAGTCATAGGTAAACTTAGAAAATCCATAGATTGTGGCCTGCAATTTACATACTTTGGAATATTTGATCAGAATATGGGAGGAATGCCGTCTCAATGGGTAGGTCTTGCCTACTACTATTGCTGCTACTTCCCACAGTCTTAAGGCATGTGGTTTGGCTAACTGGTAGCTCAAAGTCGCCCATAGTGCTTAATCGCGTGCAAGTCATGTGATGAACTGGCATCCCTGCAAAGGTGTTGCCCTGCTTGGGACAAGGTCCAGGCTCTGCAGTCCTGAAGGCCTCGGAGGATGCCCTGTCCTGGGTTTTTCTGCCATGTTGCCGATGTGACTAATGGGTGGTCTATCAGACAGGTATGCTTCTCGAATTCCCCCGGTAGCTGCAGACTCAGCCATTGTATCATCAGCTCAATTTGTCTCCCGGCTTCAAGTGAGCTGCCTAAAATCGTGGGCATTGAAGGTAATCTCAGCCAGGTAAGTGCCCTGACATTAGTCCTACACAAAACGCTGGGTACCATTTGGGTTGTTCTTGACTTTAATTAGCAAGGGGGATGTGAGAGTGATGGGGATTTCGGAAACGTAAGCAGTGGTTTCTGAAGCACAGGTCTCCTGCCTAATTCAGTCGTCGGGGACCCAAAGTCGGTTCGTGTTTTTTGCTCCTTCCCAGTGCCCGTCCAGCCTTTTGCTAATTTTTGCTCAGTCCACATTTTTTCCATATTGTTTTAGACCTACCGGGGGCTGGGAGGGAGCAAAACATGGATCGACTGTGGGTTCCAGACGACCGGATTGGGAATCTCTGCGCTATGGTATTTGAGTGCTTGGTCGAGTCATTCCAACTTCACTATTGGGACATTAATCCTGAATCTGTGGCATATAGGATCAGCTCCAAGATTTAAGTCACTTTTTCGTGTATGCAGCAAAAAAAAAAAACATTATTTGACATGCCACTCAAATTGTGCCTGTTCCTCTGTTTGGACCTTGTGGTTCCTGTTATGGACTTTAAGTATCTCCTCAGCAGTGTGGGAGCACAAAGCCTATAAATGAACCTTCTGCTTAGTCTCAACTGAGTTTTCTGCTGAAGGCATCTCCCTGGATTGACCCCATAGCTTATTTCTTTCTGTTAAACGGTGAACTGGCAAAAAACCTCCCATATCACCAAAAGGACAGCTCCCCCCCACTACCCCCATGTTTACAAAATGAGTAAAAATCCTTCTTGTGTATCCCACATTGCCTAAAAGAGATAAGACTGCTAAGCCCCTTCATAGATCACTGTAACGTTTACACAAGAAACAGGAAGTCGTCCTCCTAATCCATGGCCAAATTGGGTGTTCATATGATGGCTAACTTCCTATCTGTTAGCCATTTGCTAACTTTGATTATCCATTCACTTCCCAAGGAATGTAGCACTCTTAGCGTTAAATATGCAAACTAACTTTCTGATTTATTGATTATTTTTGTTCATTTTTAATGCTATAAGAATAGTGTTAGCCGGGTACTGCATGGTAATCGGCGATAAGGCTGAGGCAGTGATCGTGGAAATTAATACTTTTTCATTTCACGTGTGTACGATGCAACGTGTTGTTAGAAATTAAACCATTAATGTGCTAGCTATAATATTCTGATGAAAAGCATGGATTATCTTGTCATTGTGTTTTGTGGAATCGCAGCCTTAAAAATACGCAGGGAGGATTAAAATTTTACTCTGGAATATTTCTAGTCTTATTAGAGCACATATTATGGTTTTTCGGTATTTCCGTTGAAAATGATAGCACAGAATTGAAAGGTAATTGTCAGTTAAGTACGCGTTAAAGTTTTGAGAATGCAGTGTTATGCTTTTTGGCCTTCAGAATGTGGCGTTAAGCTATTTGTTCGCTAAATCTCCTTACCTTCCCCTAGTAGCCACTTGGACTAGAGATAAGGGAATTTCCGCCGACCCGATGCGTTTTCTAGTCAATCAATAAATCCATTTTCCAAAAAACGTTACCTAGCGGTGCTGTTAATCACATGTTTGGATTGTCGAAGGTAGGATTATCACCACTCGCTACATGTCCTGCACCACTTAGGAAATTAGGAACACTCAGGGAAAGAGTGGCGATGTCATTAACCCCGAGAATAAATGTCGTGGCACCTTAATTAACAAGGAGTCCAGAAGAGTGATGGTGTTTCTGCTTGTGTTTCGGAAGATCGGAGGTCCCCACTCCTCTGTGGATCAATGGCCATAGATTTTTTTTTTTCTTCAGCACACACCCCCTCGAACTCTGTCAACTTGACGGTTTTGTAATCGAAGGCATTTCGCTTCTGTGACCTCTGAGTCGCTATCAAACGTTTCCCGAGTTATCTACACCTTTCCCTAGCGTTGGGTTTACCGTTCTTATCTACCACTTGGGTGTTTGCGTGTCACTTCCTGTGTCGGCAAGGGCCTTCATCCGGAACATAGCATCTCAGAAGACTCGGTAATGCTTTTGTGGGGGGGGGGTTTGTGCGCCTCCGCTAAACCGCCATATGCCCCTCCCTCACAGAGAGTCGGGTCTGCTACGGTGAAACCCCCTTTTTTTGGCTTTTGTTTAATCTTCTTCAGGTGATGTGTCTCTGGTGTCAGAGGGAAGGAGACAGCAGGGAGGTACCAGACATGGCGGGAAAATGGATTGGGGGGTTAGTGGAGGTGAGAATTGTATATGGCGGGGTAGGGGGGGAGTGTGGGGTTGTAGAGGAGTGAAACTTAACAACCTTGACCTGCCAAAGGTTATAGAGGCCCAGGGGTGGTGTTTTGTTAGCACAGTGTTGTCTAGTCCTGCTAAGAGCCTAGTGACAAATTTATCTACTTCCTTGTTTTGCTCCCTCCTGTAATCTTAACACCCCCCCCCCGCCTCCATTCCGGCTTGTTTACCAGACAAGCCAAGTGTAACTAAAGAAAATTCCCACAGCCAGAGGTGGGATTTAAGGGGGAGTCGGGGGGGTGAGGCAGCATTACTTAAAGCAGGAACCCACCTTCCTCAGCGCCCCCCCCAAGGTTTAATTATCATGTGCAGCCTAGTGTGGATGAAATGGTGGAGATTCTCACACTGACACCCAGGTGAGGACTAAACAAGTGCTTCTTTAAAAGGAAAAAAAGTCACAGTGTCGGAGTTTAATCGGTAGTAATGCCTTAATTACAGATTTACCATGTTTAATTCACGCCAATATGTAAATCACAGATTAATATGTCAGATTCTTTCCTAACACTATACCGCATATATACCATCTGTGGGCCCCGTACTTTGCCTGTGAGTAAAAGGATCCCACATCCCGTTTCATCCCACATTAAGACCCCATAACGTCAAAAAACAAGGGCAGAGGAGGCTCACCATGAACCGCTGAGAAGAGTAACACTTTCAAGCCCGTTAACGATCTTCCGAGAGAAACTGCTTCACGGAATTTGATTAGCGGAGCAGGCGAGGTTTAAAATATATTTAATATATGTCCATCTATATAATATAAACCCATTTATTTGTAAAATCTCCTTATTCAGGCTTGGAAATACTGAGCGTATATCAGCAATGGTCACCTGACCACTGGGCATTCTCACATGCAAGCGGAGCACAGATTGAAATGGCCGATTCCAATGTAAGATTAAACTGGGATGCAGAGAATAAGTAGAAAGGAGAGGAGGGCAGTTCACAGATTCGAACCCCAAACCCCGGAGGCACACTGCTGAAAAGGCTTGATCAGGGATGCCAGAATAACCCCTCCGAAATCTGAAAATGATAAAATAGGACATCGGGGAATGACTGAATCTGAGGTGTGTGTGTGTGGGGGGGTCGACCTGCTGTCCTTAGTGAGTATCGTGCCATCTTAACGGCAGAAAAGACAAAAAAACAAGCAAATAAATAAATAAGACAGTGCAGTGCTAGCGGCGGGAGTCATGGGCACCGTGGCTCGGATGTTCTCCGCGGGGCCCGGCATGACTGATCGGGAAAAGGAAAACAGCTCCTCAAACTCCCAGCGGGCTTCCCTGCCAGTGACACACAATGGAAGGGAAGGGAAAAGCCGGAAAAATATATATACTCCAAAATAAATGATTCATGCCGTATGCTGGATATGTAAGCCCTTCCTGCTCCAGTGAAGGAACTCGACTGCAGATGGTTGTATGATTGTACGGCTTTGTGTCATGAAAAGGTATCTCTTTTGGAACAGGAATACACACATGCGTCTCGGACACGGGTGTGTCTTACAGAAAGCTGAATAAATGATGGATCAGTGATTTAAAAAAAAAAAAATCAGTAATTGTGTGTTCAGCAGGCTAACAGACCCAGAATGTTGAAGTTAGAGTGACTGCAATGCTGTCTCTGTACCGTGTGTTTGAAAATAAAATAACTGAATGCAAAAGTAAAAGGCTGGTAGGATCTTGTTTTGTCTGCTGTAATTTGCGTGATTGTACCACGAGGCTGTGAATTTCGCCTTCATTGTGATGTCTCCGGGAGCATTCGAGCCCCCGCTCTCCCGGCCCCCGCCACCAGGAATCCCACCGTGTGGTCTCCCGCGGGGTAATTTTCCAGGATCGCTGGTTCGCCCCCGATAGGGTGCCGGTTCAGGAGGAGGGCCTTCATTTCCTCTTGTTATTGTAGAATCTGGGGGGTGGCAGGCGGGGGGGGGGGTAAAAGGTGACCGCAATGGTCTGCTGATTCTCAGTGAAGATCAAAAGGACCGTAAACCTGCTGGCCTTGGACTGGAGGAGATTTGGTTAGTCTAGAGATACGTCTAGGTTAACCAGGGGTGTCTAGCAGGTTAAATAACCATCCCATTTGCTCCCCGGCTGCATGGATGGGAATATCAAAATTATACAGCATTACAGTGGAGCAGGAAAGTAAACATGAACAACAGAATACAGTGTTTCCCAATGCAGTCCTTAGGGACCCACAGCTGGTCCACAATTTTGCTTCCTCTCAGCTCACTGCCCGACAGTCTACATTTTTTGCTCCAACTCATAGTTTTAAAGAGCAAGTTTTAATTCAAGTTTAATTAGAGGAGAAACAATTCAAACAAAAATACTAATAAAAATCAAGTTAAAATGGAAGGCTGTTTCTACTTCAAAGCACTACACTGCGAAGAGGGGCCTTTCTGTGGAATAGGGTAATACCGTGATCCAGAATGTTATTGTAATATTGTGCTAAGAGAAGCTGCTTTTTGATTCGTTTGTGTGGCTGTCTGTTACTATCAAAGTCTCAGTTCACTCTGGTCTGGCTGATGTAAATATTCAGCTAGTGCTGCTTGGTCAGTAATTGGCAGGGCTAGCTGATCTGGGACAGGCCAATCACGCGTGGTGGCTACATCGTGTCATGTCTTCTCTGGGGAAATGGGGGTTCTGAAGCCCAGACTATAGCTGAAGTCCAGGGCCCGTCTTTATATTCTGGAGCTTAAATCCATGTGGTAGCACATGAGGACCAGAGCGTGGGACACCCACGTCACATGGAACTCGCTAGCATATTAAATACTAATGGCTTGGCCAGCGGTGACCCACACGTATGCCATGAGATGCAATAAGTCGAGGCGGGAAAGAAGCCCATCTGCGGTGTCCCGGGTTCGAATATCACCCACAGGGTAAGTCAGGAGTGACTGAAGCTGGATTTATCTCTATTATTATGTGTGTGACCCAACAGCTTAGTGTACATGACCGGCAAGTTGCTGGTTCAAATCCTAGAGTCGGAAAGTGATGTCACCCTTGAGCACGACCCATAAACCCTGAATTCAATTCAATTTTTAATATGGCGCCTTTCATTATAGAGTCACCCCAAGGCACTTGATCAGACGGGGACACTGTGCCATGAAAATAGCACTGCTAAACTGGGGTCCTCACTTTCTGAGGTTATGAAAGTTCCCTCTGCATCTTTCGTGAGAGTAGGGTTTGTAGCTCAGTGTCCTGGCTCATACTGCCCACTGTGGTCCTTTCAAATCCGGCCTCATAATCATCCCCTATATCTAACTGCTGAATTCTCTCCTGCCCCTTCACTGCCTTAGCTACAGTGTGGTGAGCGTACTGGCGCAGAATGATCCATTGGACAAGTCGGAATGCTGGAGACAGAAGGTATTCTGCCTTTTAGCGTAATGGCAAGGTGTAAATCCTCCCCGCTTCAGACACCATTTCAGCCGATTTAACTAGACGCTAAAACATCCCAAAAGCGCCATTTGTGAAGCCCACTATTTTCATGAGAAGCTGTTCCCGTGGGCTGCTCCGCTGATTGGCTGGTGGGAATGAGATCCTTCAATAAAAGTGGCACATCGACAGAGGTGACATTCTCCTTTTTGAAGCATATCGCAAAAAAGAAAAACAGAAGTTTACACATGCTTGGTTTGAAAGACTAAGATCTCACGCAGGATGTTTTACCCCTCTTGCCTGGTTAGGGTGCGCTAAGAGAATCGGGAAAAACTTCTAACCCCCGCCACAGGAATCAAATAGCCCACCCTGTTTGCTGACTCAGAGACCACTAAAAAGATCCAGTCACGGGAAGTGTGTCACCATTTTACTGGGACACTCTCACACAACAGTTAAACACAATTCCTTCTCTACACCGGCCTCTGATGTTTCACAATGGTTTGGCCCAAACATAATTGGCTGAACATATCCTGGGGCAGCTATAGAGCCCCTGATCACCTACCCCCACCCCAGGATGGTATCATCCAGTGGGAGGGACAAATAGCAAATGGATGAATGACTCTCTTTGAGCATTTCTTGTCCTGTGTTGAGGGCTCCTATTGCCCAGAGCTCTGGGTATATCTGAATATGAGAAGTTTCCATACGAATGCTCTTCAAAGTTTAATTAAGGCTGCTTCGTTTTAGATATGACACTAGTCCACCACATGGCAGGAGGCCTGAAATTCTCCCGATTCCTTTCTCGCATCTCCCGTCTGTTTTCCAAACTTGTGGTCAGTAAACCGTCAGGGCGTTCACTCGACCGTAATTGGCCAGCTAGCCCAGCCAATGAGTTTGCGGCCCGCTCCGTCGGATTCACACGATAGCTGACCATTCCGAGTTTGGCGGGGATCGTCAGGACTCTCGTTACGCGCGGTGTGCTTGTGTGTTTTTTTTTGTAGATAACTCATGATTATAACTGAAGTCACGCATGACCCTTCACAGCATTTCTGGGTAGCGGGACGTGTGTGATCATGGTAGCTAAAATGCGTACATTTAATTTATTGCACTAAAAGTGAGTTCCCTAAAAACAGATGGAGACATCTCTTCACATGAATATGCACAGCTATAATCAGAATATATTATGATTGCGACACTTTGGGGTAAGATAATGATAGGATTGGGGGTAAAACAGTCAGTGAATCATTTCTAAGCAAAGTGTGTGGGCTCGATCGTTAAAATAACAAAAAATAAATGAGGGTACGTTTTTGAGAAAATTTCTATGGACTGAGTGAGCTTTGGTTCCCAGCACTGTAACGTACGATGAGGAAGCCTGACTTCAGGTCACTGACAGGTTCAACTGAAAAATAACAGAAACGCACTGAGTGAGTTTTGGAAATTTGCTTTTTGATCTGACACCTGACAGCAGGTCTTTCTGAAGCAGACCCTCGCTAATGGGTAAATACTTACTTACACGTGTGTGTATGCAGCACGTGTAGCCTTTAAAAAAAATGTTTAACCAAGCAGCAGCTCAGCCACTAGTCAGGAATGACGGGGGCCATGTTTAAAACATACATGACACATAAGAGTACATCTGACTGTCTCCTTGCACCCCCCCTCCCCGGCTGAGTACTGTCTCCATCTTTTTTTATTCCATTTCCCAGACACATATCAACAAAGTGTTGCTGTTTATTAAATCCGGAGAGTGTCGAATTCCCCCAGCACCCTGCTATTCTTGTCACATTTGACGAGATGCGAGTCACACATGTACGACACGTGTGATACAGGTCACACGGCAAGAACTGCGGGTTCTGGCACATAAAACCTTGAAAAGGAAGAAGGCAGAATTCAATACAAATTAATAAATTAAGGTACTAAAATGCCGCTAATGTTTATTTTTCTTTGTAAAAGTGGCATGAAACATTTGAATTTCTGGTAACATTTTTTTCTGTTTTGCTAATTGCAAAGTTACAGCAGGAGAAACTGGATGACTTGCATCTCATTTACATCTATGCTAAGTTTAGACATAATGTGTCAACCAGCAGAACTTTTACAGCTGAAAACAAAGGGAAACATTTAAATTTGTCAATTTAAACACCAGTGCATTTTCTGTATGTGATTTCTTTATGTAGGTGTTTTATTGAAATGCCCATGCCTTTCTGCATACACTGGACATCTAATAATAATAATAATAATAATAATAATACACGATGAGACTGACTGTGTGTTATTTTCTAAATGTCCAAAGTGGAATTCCTTGGCCACAGTGCTACTCAGTTTTTACCCATCCGCAGTAACGCATATGCTTCGGGCTTATCTATGCATTTATGTAGGTCTGTATTTCTCCTGTCTAAAATTCACCAGATTCTGGTCTGTCGCATAGAACAGTAACAACTGTCAGTATTTTTATAGGGATAATCAATTTTTAGAGACATAATGGCAGGTAAATTGCATATAACTATTTCACAGGCACTGTTAGAGGAAAACAAGTCTTATGCAAACGGGTTTTGTGATTAACATAATAAAACTCTCATCTCCATGCCTGACTGGTGATTGCTGCAGGAAGGCACACACTATACGGACTGTGAACATATTGCCTTGGTTTACTGAAAGCAAAGTACCACAGCCAATAACAGTAAAGAGTTGCCAAAATGTGAAAATGCTACTACGAACTTTGCTGATTAAGCAGCAGAGTGTACCACCCCTCCGTCCTTCCATCTTCCAACTGCTTTTCCTGAACAGGGTTGGGGGCGGGGGCATGGGGGTTGCTGGAGCCTGTCCCAGACAGCTTAGACCACAAGACTGGGGACAGTCCACCAAAGGACACACATAAAATCTCACGCTCTGGGCAGTTTAGAGACGTAAAATAGACCGTATAAAATTTTTGCAAAGCCAAAAAATAGATGTAACCTCTAAGCTGATCTCTTAATCGTGTGTCATCATTAAGCTAGTATCGTTAAGCAGCTCAGTAATCACCTTTCACTATCCTCTGCAGTCCCCGTCCCCCCCCCCGCCCCCCCGAGGAAGGCGGCAAATAAACAAGGAAACGTTCATAGTGGGCCGGGCCAGTCTTGAGTTTCAGTGAACATGTGTTAAATGTTTAGCTGTCGTTGGCCTCTCCAAGACGGCGAACATACACCCTGTAACATATGGCTCTACTTTTGGAGCTCCTTCTGAGACTGGCGAGGCCAGTCTGCGCAGTCGATCCCGGTGCCGCGGCCAGCACGTTGGAGTGGCCCTCCGAGATCCTTCGCTTGTTTCTGTATATTTATTCAATTTCATTGTCTTATCTTTTACTGGCATTAAGAAAGGGAAATGTCAGATGAGATGAAGCACTGAGTATAGAAATATGTGTTGGTGGGACGTCTGGGAAAGAGCAAACCCTGGTGGCTGGTGTTTTGGGGCCTAAAAGGCTGGTTTTTACAAATGGGGATTGAGAGCCGGCATTTATGTGGAAGTGAGAAGGAACACACCTGTAGAATCAACTGTGCCATTGGGTAAAGTCCGACTCCCATCTCCTGACATGGTCGTATTGGGCCATGGAGTGCAGGCTCTGGACCCGCAGACAGTTCAGCCTGGAGATCACTAACAACAGATCAGTCAAGCTCTGCATGCGGTGGTCGGCTGGATAACGCGTTTAGCTAAAACGGGAGATTGGAGGATGCCTCAAGAAAAAAACCTTTAGGATGCTGGTTTTAATGGTGATTCATTGTATGAGAAGCTAAGTAGATAAATGAGCACATAACGTTCCTCTTAGTTAAAGGTAAAAACGATAAGCTGCCATTAGCGGAGGCTAACTTGAACAAGAAGTGAAAGTAGTCGGCAGATCTCTGGGCGGTTCGCATGACCTGAAAACCCAACACTCAAAATTTTGGAAAATAAAATCTGGCCTGTATGGCCCCGAGAAAGGAAGACAAGTAGAACTCATATGAATTCAGCCCACCAAGACAGACACATCCAGAAAACAGACCAGCAGCATACACAGGGGCATACACAGGGGCGGGACCACAGGGTCACTGGCCCCAGCTGATAGCTGATTGGTTCCCTGAGTTTCCCTCCCCTGTCACTCACCAATTCAAACATATCATTGGCTAATGGCCAAGTTGGTCCCTCTGTATGAATTGCAGCCCCATATTAGCCCCCACTTTAAACAGTCCTAGAATGACCTCTGTATGAAAACAAGTGTCATAGAACATAATCCCACATGAAATTCAAGGTAACATAATGTGAACAAAACATAAATTAAAAATCTTAAATTAGCGAAACAGAAATCAATGAAAACTGCAACAACCCTGCAAGCAGCCTCAGTTTTTTTCCAGAGTATGAATATGTGGCCTGCGGAAAATTCCGAGGCTCAAACATGATTCCTATCACCGGAGGGAGGAAACTAACATCTTTTTCTTAAAAATGGTCACAGCTGAATGACATTTGAAAATCGCGACAATCATCCTGGACGCTGCAGTTATGAAGCCTATTTTTAAAATCAAATATATTGCGACACAATGACTCCACACCGCACCAGCAGTTCTGGAAGATGGATGGTTGGATATTGTGATTGTTCTTATCCATAGATAATGCGATAAAGAAATATCCGAGTTCTCCTCTTTTAAAGTTTTTTTTTTTTTTTCATAAAAAGAAAAATAAATATATATGACAGGTCGCTTCCTCAAATGAAAGGGAGGCCATCAAAATCTCCAAAAAGTAGAAACAAGCCCAGTACAGAAGGTCTCACATCAACAGCTTGTCTACAGCCTGAGTGTCTAATGACATACCCCCACCTGCGGCACGGGAGACATGAAATGCCACTTCAGCGGTCATGATGTCACGGGATCGATTCGGCTCCGTGCGGAACCATAAAGGCGTCACCGGCAGGGGGCGCCGGTGGCAGTAAAGCAAAGAGTGACCATCCGCTTGTGCGCTGGCGGGAGGATACCGCGGCCCGTGCTCGCCCTCGTTTCAGCAGACCAAAATGAGAATGTCGCATGTGTTGCCGCATGGATTGCTGGTGAATCCCTGCATGTCAGCTGCTCAGGGTGAGGTTTTTCAGACCCTGACGTACGGTGGAGTCTGATTAACGTGGCACGGCGGTATGGAAACCTGACGTGACGATGAGGGGTTATTTAAAGGCGGACGTCTCTGTGATAAATAATGCATTATGGGAAAGCAGGGACCTAGTACTCAAGCCACGATCGATGAGGATAACACTAAAGTATGAGATCAGCCTGCCGATAGTCCCGGGCGCTGGTCCGTCTTTTTATTTTCTTTTAAGCTATCCTATTTATTTTGATCTTTTCAGTTAATATCACTAGATAATTACTTACCGTGAAGAAAACACCTCAGGTTTGCTTGGAATGATGACTTCTTCCTAACATGAAATCATTACTTATT